>OU383781.1:500373-1177145 GCA_910950805.1 Acrocephalus scirpaceus scirpaceus
GACCTGGGGCTGCACTCGGGCTCCTCCTCAGGGACCAGCTGCAGGAACCTGTCCTTGGAGGGAATTCACAGCCGGCTCCACACCCAGGAGGAAACACGGGGATCTATTTCTTATTCACTCCAAACCCAACCCAACCTCGGGTCCTCTGCAGCTTGGAACGTGTAATATGTCCCGCGATGTTTTTCCTGACATTTAGAAGGAATTTCCCGGGTTTGTTCCCATCCCCTCTTGCCCTGCCAGTGCCCAGGCAGTGCTGCCCTGGGGCCGGGTGTCCCTGCTCCTCACCCCCGGGTCCCTGCAGTGCTCTGTGCCCCAGCAGCTCCTGCCCTGCGTTATTTTAACAATGATTTATAAGAATATCTCTCCAGAGGAGCAAGGCTGCCCACACAGGCTGCACAGGGCCGTGGGTTCAGGGCTGTGCTGTGTGAGGGGTGGCTGCCAGGCCCCCCTGGACACCTGGAATCCCCTGTGTGGATCCCACCAGCGTGTCCTGCCCATGTCACTGTCCTGCCATGTCACTGTCCTGGCCATGTCACTGCCCTGCCATGTCACTGTCCTGGCCATGTCACTGTCCTGCCCATGTCACTGCCCTGGCCATGTCACTGTCCTGGCCATGTCACTGCCCTGCCCATGTCACTGCCCTGCCATGTCACTGCCCTGGCCATGTCACTGTCCTGGCCATGTCACTGTCCTGGCCATGTCACTGCCCTGCCATGTCACTGCCCTGACCATGTCACTGCCCTGCCCATGTCACTGCCACAATGGCAACCCAGAGTTTGACTGCTCACGTTGGCAGTAATGAAGACACTCATTCAGCTGACTTCTGCTTGGTTTCAATTCGGTTTTCACTTTCTAAAAATATTTCAGCTAAAAATACTCTTCCTGCAGGCCAGGAGGAGCTTCACCCTTTGCACAGCCTGTACACCAGCCCAGCACTCTGCTTTGGTGAGGTGTGGTTCTCTCTCCGGGCAGCATCCCAGGTGTGCAGCAACACTCAGGGAGCACTCACAGCTTCTCCTGTCTGCTCAAAGCAGCTTCTGGAGCAGCAGGGCCTGCCCTGAGCACACCAACACCTGGGGGCAGAGCACTGCAGGAGCTGCTGTCAGAGCAAGGTGCCTGCAGGACTCGTCTTCCTTTCAGTTTTCTGTGTCTTTTCAATCGAGATTCTGACCCACATAAGTGCAGTGGAACATTCAGCTCTGCTTTGTTCATTCTTGCGCTCTTGCCTCACTTCCTGACACAGCCACATAAGAGTCACAGGATGGAAGGTCTCACAAATACCCGTCCAGACGAAATAATTTAATTATTTGATAAATAAAGCAATCCAGCAGCTTGCCTGCTGCCTTTTGAAATAAATCCTGTGCTCTCAGCTGCTCCAAGGCTCAGTCTTAGGAATTCTTGTTCCTTCCCAGAGACCTGCTCTGTTTGGTGAACGCTGTCCAGGGGCAGTCACAGCCCACTTGCTGTTGGCCCGATTCCTTGTTTCTGATGGGAAAGGTGGGCACTAAACCTGGCCCAGCCCAGCTTTCCAAACACCCTGGGGGAATCCTGAGGGAGCTGTCAGCCCACCCAGCCAGGTGGGGAGGGTCAGTGCCCAGGGGAGGGGCAGAGCAGCGGGCAGGGCTGATGAGGAGGGAACGGATCCCACCTGCTCCAGGAGCCCCATCAGACAGGATGTGGGACACGAGGGGGTTAAAGAGGAGCTGTGGGGCTGCTCCCCTGCCTGCTCCAGGACCCTGAGCTGTCTGTGTGCTGTGCTGCTGGGGGACACAGGTGCACAAGGAAGGAGCAAGCTGAACAGGTAAGGATGAGGTGGCAGTTCTCAAAGGCCTCCTTTATAACTAAGTAGTAAATAAGTTATACTTATTATTATAAATAATAATAAATACCTCCTTTATAACTAAATAAGTTACAGCAGACAAAGTTCCTGCTGCACGTGGCACTCCTTGGGGAGGCCTGGTTCAGTGACCTGCTGCAGGAGAGCTCGTGTGTGCACCGTGGTGCTGGGACAGTCAGATGGAATCAGGAGTTGCTGTGGAAAAAGAAAGTGACCCAGTTTGGTTTATCTGGCAAAGGAAATGCGTGTTCAGGGTTGGTGCAGCAGCGTGAGGGGAGCTGCTCTGTGCTAAGGCAGCACAGGGTGAAGTGGGGCAGGCAGCAGCAGGGCCCGTGCCTGCTGCAGGTGTGAAAATCTGATCCTCAGGGCTGGGTGACAAGTGGAACCAGCCAGCACGGTCCCCTGAAAATGCAGGTGCAAGGAGCAGCTGTAGGGCCAGGCTGGTGCCTGGAGCTGCAGGGACACACAGCACTGCTGCCTTCAGCTGATCTGGCAAACGGCTCGGGGTGTGGGAATCATTCCAAAGGGCTCCCTCCATCCTGGGAATGCTAGTTTTAGAAGTAGTTTGGACTTTCTCTCTATTTCTTTAACCAATCCCAGCGTCTCCTTTCCCCCCTATGGAGAGTCTCAGAACAAACATGACGTTACCTGGTGGGCCTTGGGCTGCTCACATCCACTTTGTTATTGAGCAGCTGCTGGCACTCGAGGGGTTTTCCATCCTCCTGCAGAAATAGAGCTCCTGGGATGCCTGGTTGTGTTCCCCTGGCAGGTTCACTGGCGGAAATCCTCCTCCTGCAGGAGCACAATGGCTGGGGGCTCTCCAGGGTGAGCAGCAGCCAGGGAAAACAAACATCATCCTGTTGGAGCACTTTCCTACAGAGGCCCGAATTTAAAAACCTCATGTACGAGGTTCCATGGCCATGATTTTATACCTAGTGATGTATTTTTGACAGGAGAGGAAGTACTTTATCACCCTAATGTTTATTTTTCTTTATGGTGTATGGGGATATTCTAGTTCCTTTGTATTTCAACCCAATATTTTTGCAGAGAATGCTTTAGCTATTGACTGCCCTAAGAAATGCTGGCTTCTGCAAGGTTTGTGTCCATAGCTCTCTCACAGAGAAATAAACTTTCCCTGATCTGGGAGCAAATTATTTTCAGTGCCCATTTGTCTTTCAGGGTGTTTTTTCTTGCTTCCCTTTAATCAGTTGTTTGCATTTCAGGGCAATGGTTACAAAATGGTGGTGCTCCATGCTGCTCATTTTGCTTCATGTAGAGAAGTGTCACAGGATGCCTTAGGTAGTTTGATTTCCATAAAATCCCCCTGAATTCAGGGTTCGTGTTTCAGGAGGGTGCTGTGAGCCCAGGCTGTCCCAGCCTCACCCCTGCCCTCCCTCAGCACCAGTGCACGTCCCTCATCCTCATCCTCTGCAGGCAGCTGGAGCTGATGAGCAGATGCTCCCTCCTCTGCTTTGATTTCTGTTATTTCCTAGAAGGATTTCAGTAGTAGCCTCAAAGGATCCCAGAACGACTTTTCCTGTTCCCATCAGAGATTAATTCAGTCTTTGTTTTCTCCTGCCTGCAACACCTTTGGGCAGAGTGTTTGGTGTAACTTGGCAAGGGAAGAAAAAACATCAGAATTGACCTTGTACCAAAATAAATAGAGAGGAATGAATGTTTACTTACAATTATCCTCTTCTCATTAACAGTTCCTCTGCTTGCTGTGACATACAAAGTGCCAAGGGGTTTGGTGTGACTTCTGCTGTATTTATGAAAGCAGCTTTTCCAGGCCTGCTGCCTGTGTGAGGGAGAATGAGCCTGCTTACCTCCTGAAATGCTTTTCAGACCACTCTGTGTAGCACCCAGCATTGCTTTACACAGATAAAGATAAAAATAAGCAGAGTTAAATGGTTCCTCTTAGCTATTTATTCCTATATTGGATTATATCAGAGAAATCCATTTTCCTCAAAGCTGCTGCCTGTCATTACAGTGATCCAGGCTGTTGTACTGACAGGATTGGATCTAAGTTTCTCCAACAATATTTCTTAGCATGACAGGCTTGGTTTTGATTCCTTAGGCTCCTTAAATCTTATTTTAAAGCGGGTTTCTGCTCCATGCCTGTAACATGCAGACTGTAAATCTGCTGAATGGAGTCACTGTCTGGATGTGCCACTTATTTATTTTTCTCCCCTTCTGTAATAGTATCTTTCATATTTTTCTGTATATCCCCTTCAAAAGCACAAGAGACAAAGGATGCCTTTTTCACCAGAAAACCCCACAATTAAAATGTGACCTAATGATTAGTTACATGCAATCTGATTTTTATGGCATGCAGCTATAGTCACTATTAATTAGCAAGAGTTCAACTTTAAATAGCGAGTTAGAGAATCCAGCTGGTGTTTACAGAGTGAGCTGATCATTAACCCCGGCTCTGGGGATGTCACCCTGCGTCCCAGTATGCCCAGTGCACCCACTGGTCTGTGCTGGGCAAGCACTGCTCTGCTTCTCTGCCCATGGCATGGCAAATTTGGAAGGGTTGTGCCCCACAGGAACAGGGCCAGGAGCCAGGACCCTGACAAACGGGATGGGTGTTCTCTGAGCAGTTGTGTCACAGAAAAGCAGGCCAGGGAAGCTCTTGGTTTGTGTCAGAGTGAAGTGGAAGCTGTGTTCTGTCTGTCCTCTGTCTGCCTGTGCTTGTCACCCTGCCTTGGTTACCTGGGGTCCATCGCCCTGTTTGCACTTCTTGAGCCAAGTGTGATTACAGAAGAAAACCCTGAAATTGTCTTTTTTGACATGGCCTTGATGAGAGCAAGACAGAAACAACACTCTTGTCATCTCCCTATAATTTTGTTCTGATTATTTTGCTTTGGGCATGGCAGGATGGGGCTGGTGCATCCAGAGGAGGGCTGTCAGCCAGAGTTGTTGTTCCAGGGAAGTAACACGGTCCCATACCCTCCCCAAAATATTTTATCTGTGTGGGTTAATTCCTCAGGCTGGGAAAACGTGCTCTAAAATGCTTGTTTGGAGGGTGTCACAGCAGATGATGTGTCTGAAAGTAGGTCTCAACCAGACCCGTGTGAATTAGCAGTGTCTTCTGGAGAAATTGGGGACTGTGGTTTCCTGAAGAGACAGAAGATAGATTGATTGGAGTGTTTGCAAGGCTGGAGGAAACCTTCAGGCACCCCTTCAGCAAAGTGATAAAAAGGCAATGCCCTCTCCCAGGCAGGGCCATGACGGGTCCTGGCTGTCCCACACCTCCTGAGCGTCCTCTTTGTCCCCAGCGCCCCCGAGCCGCGCTCTGTCCTCCCGCAGAGCCCGGCAGCGCTGCGGAGGGAGCACATCCCACCCCACCCCATCCCACCCCATCCCACCCCATCCCATCTCATCCCATCCCATGCCACTGCCTGCCCCGGAGCCGGGGGACCCGCCGGGGCTCCCATGTGCCGGCCGGGTGCTGCCCGGGTCAGGGCCGCTCCTGCCCGGGCCAGGCCAGGTCAGAGCACCTCCTGCCGCCGCTCCCCAGCCCCGAGCCCCGCTCGCTGGGACCATTTCGGTCCGAGTGTTGGTGGCTGTGCCTTGAGCAGAGTCCCCAGCCCCTCCGGCACTGCTCGGACTGCGCTTGGCTGTCGGGTTCAGCGCCAGGCACAGGGAGGGCCCGGCGGGGACACTCTGGGTCAGTTCCCCAGTTCCCCCGGCCCGGTCCCAGCAGGCGCGGCCGGGCCGGGCGCTCCCCGGCAGTCTGCGGGCAGGTTTATCGCACGATGTCTGCGGGCTGTTCATGGCACGGTGTCTGCGGGCAGGTTTATGGCACGATGTCTGCGGGCAGGTTTATGGCACGATGTCTGCGGGCAGGTTCATGGCACGATGTCTGCGGGCAGGTTTATGGCACGGTATCTGCAGGCAGTTTATGGCACGATGACTGCGGGCAGGTTCATGGCACGATGACTGCGGGCAGGTTTATGGCACGGTGTCTGTGGGCAGGTTCATGGCACGATGTCTGCAGGCAGGTTCATGGCACGATGTCTGCGGAAAGGTTCATGGCACGATGTCTGCGGGCAGGTTTATGGCACGGTGTCTGCGGGCAGGTTCATGGCACGATGTCTGCGGGCAGGTTCATGGCACGGTGTCTGCGGGCTGTTCATGGCACGGTGTCTGCGGGCAGGTTCATGACACGATGACTGCGGGCAGGTTCATGGCACGATGTCTGGGGGCAGGTTTATGGCACGATGTCTGCGGGCAGGTTCATGGCACGATGTCCCCGGCAGGTACCGGGGAGGCTTCGCGGCGCTCCCGCAGAGCCGCGGGCTGTGCTCTGCCTTCCTGCCGTGCCCGGCGGGGCTCAGCCGTGGCGCTGCCCCTCGGCAGGACGGGAGCAGCGTTTCCCTCCCGGCACACCAGCCTGGCGCTCCGAGAGGGGAGCGGCCCGGGTCCGGCTTTGGCGGCGCTGCTGGAAGGGGTGTGACACTCACAGCGGTGTGCAAGGATGCACAGGGGCTGTCAGGCGCTGTCAGGCTGAGCTGGGCACTGCTGGGGCCGGTGTGCTGAAACAGGGAAAATACAGCAATCTTGTGATTTGGGTAAAAATATGAGGGCACTAAGTCAGGTCTGCCTCGCCCCTTACACCGCAATATTTCAGTGTATGTGTAGGCCAAGGGGCAACAACCCTCCATGGCCACACAGAAATGACACCAGGCTTTGAAATTCAATTTTAATGTCCTTCCTTGGCAGGAGGGGACAGCCTGTCGCTGCCGCTGCTCCCTGTCGCTGCTGCTGCTCCCTGTCGCTGCTGCTGCTCCCTGTCGCTGCCTGCCGGTCTGTGGCAATGCTGGGTTATTCAGAGTGGGGCTGAGTGTGCTTTGCTATTATCCTTCAGGAACATCTCCATGTCTGGAGCTGCTGTGTTCTGTGTGAGGGCAGACTCACCCCATGCTCCCACCTGTGCCCCTTGGCAGTTTCACACAGAATATTTTTAAATGTGGCTCTTTGGGGTCACAGATGCACAAATCCTCTGGAAGCAAGAGGGATACTTGGGTAAACCTCCACAGCTTTCACCAGGGCCGTGTTTCCTGCTCAGCAGCAGCCTTGTTTTGAGTTAAATATTGAGAGTAACTAATAAGTAGTTGGCTGTGGTTTTTCCCTGAAGCATTTCTTTGTTTCTAAATGTGGCTGTGAACTATTGGTGCCTGTGTCTCCTAGGGACAGGCAATGCCCCCCAGAGCAGGGCAGCTCAGGTTTGAAATGGCAGATTTGGGGCTGGGATCCAAGTGCCCGAAGTGCTGGAAGCACAGGAGGTTTGGAGATGCTGCTGGTGTGCCGAGGGCAGCAGGAGGTGCGGGTCCAGCACCCACCTGCACCCACTCAGGGTGGGAATGCTCCCCCTGGGAGAGCTGCTGGCAGCACCTGGAATGTGCCTCAGCATCACAGGCACCGCCACACCGGCAACTTCAGAGCCAGGGGAGCCTCACCCCGATGATATGGGAGGGAAATGAGGAACATTTCCAGGAGTTAATATTTAATTTGGCCGCACCGGTGAGGGCAGGAATGTGCCATTGCTCTGGAAGCCCAGGGAGGCTGTGAAAGGTGGGGAAGGAGGGAGTTCCACTGGCTCCTTGCCAGGCACTGGGATGATAGAATGTAGGATTGAAAAAGAAAATTAAATGAAGTCCTAGGCCTGAAAATCTGCAGACTTCTTAAAACCATCTTTTCTTTTATACCTGGATACATTTAGTAAAGAAGAAAAAGAGGAAGAAAAGGCAAAGGAGACAGCAGGAATGCCTTTAGTAGGATCATTTGTTGGGGATCTACCTTTTGAAGGGGAAAAAATGCCAAACAAAGCAAGTAAGTGTCTGTTGTTTTACCTGGTGCATTTTTCATTTACATATGAATTTCAATTTGGGGAATTCCATTTTTTATTTTTTGAGCCGACCCCCTGCTCCTTTATGGCTGGACTCAAACAATCCCATATGGGATGGAGCTCAGGGATGCTGAGATGCTCCCACTCCTGCCCAGTGCCAGCCAGGCCAGTGTGCCCACGGCACAGGTTACACAATTCCTCACAGAAAATACAAAAGCTGCCTAACAACACCAGAAGGTACAACAGGGTCAGTTTATTTATTATTATTTTTTCACACTGGGGTTTAATATAAAAACACGAGGATCCTGCTCCTGGTTCCCATATCAGGGAAGAGACCTTTGTTTCCAATCGGGATCTGTGACACGATATCCAGCAGGAAGGCAAAGCTGTTATCTCCAACGCTGGGATGAAAATGAGGAGCGAGGACTCTTTATCTCCTAATGAGGGAGAGACGAGATTGTCCATATGTTTCCCACACTTCCTCTGATTCAGATAATCTTCTGCAGATTAACCAGAGGCTCCTCATTCTTTGCAAACAAAACAAAATGCTCCTGCCCCTGAAAACTTTTACAGTCCTTATTTTTCAAAACAAGGATGTGATCAAAATTTGGAAAATTAATAGGAAGGATGGAATTGGGTGATTGGTCAGACACCGCCAGCTTTAATGAGAAAGAATTAAAGCTGCTGAAATGTTGGGAACAGAAACCCCTCCACAGCACCATGACATGGGCTGGCCTTGCTGCCTTTCTGAAGGAACTCATTATTTTAATAATTGCAGCCTAAGAAAAACCTCAGGCTTCGGACTCTTCAGGAATAATAACAAATAAAAGGAAAAAAGCTGGGCAGTGCTGTCATCCATGCCACCACCACTGCTCACCCTGCGCAGTCTGGGGCTGATGACACATTTTAGCTCAATTCAGAGCCACAAAGCAAACCATGGCCTGAGTAATGATGTGCCAACAAGTGTGTCTGTGAGCAGTGTTTGGTGAGCAGCTTTCCTCGTTCATCAGAGCATGGAGACTGCCCCTGCTGCATGTCTGACAGCACAGGGGAGGCAGATGGGCCCTGCTCTGTTTGTACCTGGGTAATCGTGTCACATTAAATGGGGCTGTTTGCCAGCACACCGTGCCCAGCAGTGCCAGAGCTGTACCCAGAGCAAGGAGAAAATCTGTCATTTCAGCCATCATTTTCACACCAGACCAGGGCCCCTCCACATGGAGGCCTTGAGGATGTTGGGTTTCTGCTGACACCCATGGGAAATTTTATCTGTTGTATCTCTCTGGGTGAAACTTCTGGGGACCTTTCACCCTCATCGGGGATTTTACTCTGACCAGGCTGCTGAGCCTCTGGAAAGCCCAGAGAAGGGACCAGGGTGCCTGAGCTCTGCTTGGAAAAAGGCTTCAGGATGGGAAGAGTATCCCCATCCCTGCCAAAACACACAAACTTCTGTAAGAAGAATGGATATTTCTCAGGTGACTATTCCAAATCCTAGTGAAATCAAATCAGTGTATCATTTACTCTCTGTAATTGGTTTTATTATTTATGAGTGATTGAAATCAGGACTCAGGCTTTGTCTTTCTCAGCACGGGGCAGCCCTTGTGGCAGCCTCAGCGAGGAAGCTGTGCAGACACACAGACATGCTCCCCCAGGCTGCTGAGCTGGGGCTGTGCCAGGCCGGGACTGGCTGGTCCGTGCCACGAGCCAGGCTCAGGGACTCAGAGAAAGGTTTTCCTTAACTCCTGCAATAAATACCCTGTGGGGTGGGATGGTGAATCCTGCTCTAACGCAGGGCAGGAGCAGAGGGGGACATCTCTGTGGTGGAGTGGAAGAAATGGCAGGAAATCCTGTGCATGGCGTGCTGGCTGCAGCGTCCCTGGGCAGCGCTTCCAGGCTGCTCAGCTGCGTGCTGCACCTCTGGCTGCACCTGCAGCACGGCCTGAGCTCGGGCAGTGCAGGGCTCAGAGCCTGCAGGGGCAGCTCTGCTCCAGCACGGGGGCTGTGGGTGTGAGCCCTCCTGGCACAGCTGGCACAGCTGGCACAGCCCAGCGGGGCCACACGGCCTTCCCAGGGCAGCACTGCCACGCTGGGCTCTCACCCACGCACCCCTTGGGCCATGGCCACCACGCACACTGCCGGGCAGGAGCCACTGCACGGTGACATTTACCAAAGCTGGCACGGCCAGTGAACCTGGGGCACCACGGCGCTGTCCCCCTGGGCTGAGCAGGGGCATTCCCAGCTGAGTGCAGCACAGCTTTGGGCATGATGGGCTGCTGGCTTTGGAAGCCTGGAGACGGCGGTAACCCCAGCAGAAATAGCAAAATGGGCCTGAACGTCCCTGGGCTCGGGTGCCGGCCGCCAGGCAGCCGTTATCTGCGGCCAGCAGCAGGAAGGAGCCCCGGGCACCGCCCCAGCATTGCCCCATCTCCAGGGACCGCGGGCCATGGCCCGTGTCAGCGGCCCGAGCCCGTTTCCCCCAGCAGCTGCCAGCGGGCAGATTAATGGGTCACACGGAGCCTCTGCAACCGCTGCGGACCGCGTGTCCCTGTCCCTGTCCCTGACGTGAGCTCCCCGGCAGCCGCCATGCAAAGCACTTCCTCTGCCGTGTCAACCAGCAGAAAGTAAGTTTTGCTTCCTTAAGAAAATACATATGCAAAGCCCAGCCCGTGGTTACCGCCGCTCCTAGGGCTCCCTTCCATCCTGGGCCCCATAGGATCGGTGAGTGTCGCTCCCTGGCCTGTCCCCGTTCCCCTCCCGGGCCACCGCGCTGCGGTCACAGAGCCCAGGCTGTCATTGGCGCCCTGGCAGCGGGGAGGCGGCGGTGCCAGCGGAGCTCCAGCGCCCCGGGCACCCGCCCCAGGTGGGACCGAGCCCGTCCCCAGCGCGGGGACAGCAGGGCAGCAGGTGGGACCGAGCCTGTCCCCAGCGCGGGGACAGCAGGGCAGCAGGTGGGACCTGTCCCCAGCGCGGGGACAGCAGGAGCCCCAGGTGGGACCGAGCCTGTCCCCAACGCGGGGGCAGCAGGTGGGACCTGTCCCCAGCGCGGGGACAGCAGGGCAGCAGGTGGGACCGAGCCTGTCCCCAGCGCGGGGACAGCAGGGCAGCGCGGCCGGCGGTGACGGACGGTGAGTTGTTGGCAAAGCTGGACGGTTTTACTGCCGTCTTTCGTGGTGCTGCTTTCGTATCCGCGTCTCGTTGTCTTGAGTTGGTGAAGATTTGAATGATTTATTAGAGAAATGAACGCTAAATGCAAGATGTTTTAATGCAAGGCATGAGTAGCAGAACTCTGTGGTTCTGAAAAGCGTTGAGTTGCAGTCAGACCCACCACAGACCCCAAGTGCTGGGGGTCCTCTGGGACCCCTGTGGGGTGGACTGCACCCCGAGTGAGCAGCAGCCTGCTGCCAGGGACATGTGGGACAGACACGGCGCGGGAGCCGCTGCCATGGCGCCGGCGTGTGCATCTTCTCTTCTGCTTTTACTGGTTTTATCTGTCCATCACCTGTGGTGCTTACTGTGCAGGAAGAGTTGAGAGAGAGGTTTTGACATGCTTCCAGGAGCCCTGTGAGCTGGTTTAACATCGGCTGTGTTCTGGCAGTAGAGCAGAGACAGGGCTGGCGAGGCACTCCCGCCATGGCCATGCTCCACTTTGGGTGCATTTCCCAGTGGGGCCGAGTGCAGGGTCCTGCCAGCCCTGGGCGAGGCAGGTGGGTCCATCCCTGGAGCACTCTGGTTAAGAACATGGGAGATTAAAATGACATTAATCCTCTGAGGGCGACCCTCAGCTCCCTACCGTGAAATCCGCTGCTGCTGGCGGACGTCCCGCCACTTTTCCGTGACTAAGCACCACGTTGGATCACACACAGCAGCCACGGGGCTGAGCACCCACACTGCTCCCGTGGGCTGGGGGAGCAGCCAGGCACTGCTGGAGGGGCTCCAGGCACTGCTGGAGGGGCTCCAGCCACAGAGAAAGAAAGAAATCACCTTTGCAGAAAGTGCAAAAGCTGTAATGTGTATCAAAATTATTTGCTGGGAATTGCACTGTGGATTTTGCTCATTTATGTGCTTGTAGAGTAGGAGAAATTTAAAGTATTTTCTGACTTTCAACAAAAATACTATCACATAGTAGTTGCAGGAGGCTTTAAAATAAAAGGACAAAAGGGTGTAAGGGCCAAGTCATAAATTTGTGTGTTATATTTACAGAAATGCACATGCAGATGAGATCACTAAAACAGAAAAGTTTTAATGTTTCTGGCTGCATGGGCTGTGCAGCAGCCACGGGAGCAGTTCCAAAAGAGCAGGGAGGCAGCAGGGCCTTCTGTGGCGGCAGCACTGGAGCTTGTGTCAGACCTTTTTGGGGAACTTGAGCTTCAGCAGTGTTGCACAAATAAGGGCATCAGGAAGCAAACGGCTTCTCCGGGGTTGCAGTCGAGTTCCGCTCGGGTTTGAAGCAACTCGTGTGCCTGCCTTTAATGAAGGCTCAAGGAGGGAAGGAAAGTCAGAGTAGGTGGGTTCAGTGACTGCTGTATTGCAGCTGTTTGGTGGGATAAAATGAACAAGGACATCCTTGGAGCTCTGGTGGAGTTGCACTGTGGTTTCTGTGTGTGTGTGAGGCCAGGTACGGAGCCCCCGTGGCCCTCAGGGGTGGGGGCCCTGCAGTGAGGAAGTGTTTTTGTTCTGTTCGAGGTGCAGCTGTGAAGAGGATGCCCACGGCCACCCTCATGTCAGGCTCTGGGACACACCCCTGGGTGACCAGGGGCCCTGCCAGGCTCAGAGGGAAGGGCAGGCACCTTGGCACCATTTCACAGGTCAGCCTCCCACCTCCACAGCACCAGGGCTGCACTGACTCAGCCAGGAGAGCTCCTCTCTCTTGCTCCAGTTGCAGCAGCACATAGGGACTCAAACCCACAAAATATCTCTCAAAAAACTTTCTCAGCACACAATGTTTCTCTTTGTCCTCACGTACTGATTTGTGTCTTCTGGGCCGAGCAGCACACAATGCTGAGTGTGCAATGACATATTTCTTTATCTTCGCTGTAGGACAATTAGTCTGTTAGAATGCCAGGTGGTGACTGTTGTTGGTGTTGGGTGATGACCTGGGAGACCCCTGGATCTGAGATTTTCTTATGGTTCCCTCTTTACCCTGCCCTGCCTGGACATTTTGTTATGACAGAGCTTGTGCCTGACCTCCGTGCCCTGGGGTTTGATCCCCTGTAACCTGCACAAACCGATGTGAATAGAATGCATTCACTTCACGGGATACATGAGAAATGCCATCTCTGTGCCCAGCACACAGCTCCAGTCTCCCAGTGTTCAATGTCCTACGCCATTATTTAAGAGGCATTTGGGCAGGGAGGAGTTTGTACAGAAACTTTGTGAGCAGAACGAGTGCTTTGAAAATGCCCAGCGCGGCGATGTCTGTTCTCAGGGAGGAAATGGCTCACGGAGCTCTTTGTGCTCGAAAGGGAACAGGAAGAGCACAAACGGCCCAGCACAATGGTCACTGCCACGGCCCATCAGGGCTGGGCAGCCAGGGCTGCTTTGACTGAGGGGACACCACAGTGAGGCAGGTAAATGTGAAATATGATGGGATACCAGCTGTCATGGATTCTCTTCTGATCTGGATTAAATGTCGTTGAAACACAAGAGTAAAAACACGACATTTTTCTGAAAGTAAATGGAATGCTTCTTTGTCCTTTCAGTTTCTAGGAGAAAGCCATCAGAGCTCACCAGCAGCAATCAGAAAGCTCTCCCAGCCAGAGGTGCCTGCACTCCCTGGGGCATGCGGCTCCCCTGGATGCTCCCGAGGCTGGGCAGCTCTGAGGAGGGATGCTCACTAAACCATTCTGTTCCCACAGTGCTGCCTGCTCTCTTGCAGGGGTGAGTAGAGCACAAGAAAAGCAAAGTTAATTATGTCCC
Source organism: Acrocephalus scirpaceus scirpaceus (assembly GCA_910950805.1). Lineage (NCBI taxonomy): Eukaryota > Metazoa > Chordata > Aves > Passeriformes > Sylviidae > Acrocephalus > Acrocephalus scirpaceus. The sequence continues at coordinate 513,978 of OU383781.1, forward strand.
CTCCAGGCTGTGTAATAGAACAAAAAGCCTCATGAAGGGAAGGAGCTGGAGTTAGGTCTCAAGACCAGGTGACAAAATCTGTCTCCCAAAGTCAAGTGAGGAATTATTCACTATTACTTCATCTCACAAAACATAACGCTCTGCTTCTGTGTCTGTGTTCAAAGATGTTTAACACTACCTGACACTGGAGATAAACTCTCTTTCCTTGTCTCTTTTCAGTTTGTTTATGAATTTCCTGAACCGTGGTTAGCACCACAGCGGTGTGATGAGCCCTTTGCCCATGGCCCTGGGTGCGTGTCCCGGGACACATTGGTACCACTCTGGTTAATCTAAATTATTGTGTCTCCTTTCCTGGCCTAATCTGAATTATTGTGTCTCCTTTCCTGGCCTAATCTGCATTATTGTGTCTCCTTTCCTGGCCTCTGCTGTCAGTGTCACACCTGCCCTGTGACACGGGGCAGAGCCGGGCGTGCTGCTCGGGAGGGACGGGGAGCGGAGCAGCTGCGGGGGTACCGGGGAGCCCTGCCAGCCCCCAGCCCCGGCAGCCCGCGGGCTGGCCCGGCTGGGACCAGACACAAACAGAACCAGCCGCTTTGCAAAGGCTTCTCTTGCTAAATGAAGGGAGAGCGGGAACCGGCAGGGAAGCAGGGTCCCTCTGCCTGCTTTGGGAGCAAATCTTTGGAGGATCGCGTCCTCAGGCGCGGCGTTGGGGGGTCCGGAGCGATGGCGAGGGGCGTTGTGCGGACACGGCCGGGCCCGCCCGCCCCCGGGCCGTGCTGGTGCTGCCGTCCCTCCCCCGGCCGGAGGCGGCGGGGCCGGGCACGTGTGCGGGCCCGGGCTCGGTGACTCATGAGGCGCCGGCCGCTCCGCCGCGGGGAGGATGAGGGAGGGCGGCCCCGGGGGAGGGCAGCCCGCCGCGCCGCCGCCCCGCTCCGCGCCTTCCCCTCGCTCCCGCCGTGCCCGGAGCGCGGAGGCCGCGCCGGGATTAGGTGAGCGCGCCGGGGCCGGGGCTGGGCCGGGCTCCCCGCGGGCCCGGGGCTGCCGGCGGGGCCGGGGCCGGGTGGCGCTTCCGGGCGGGGCGGGGGCGGCGGCGGAAGCGGGGCCGGGGCTGGCGCGGGGAGCCCGGGCCGCCGCTGCCTCCGCCCGCCGCGCCGGCGGCACCGTCAGCATGAGCCGCTGAGCCGGGCGGGCCGCGCCGGCACGGCCCCGCCGGCAGGCCCGGGTGAGTGCGGCGGCCAGGCCCGGGCAGCAGGGGGAGGCGGGCGGCGGCCCTGCCGGGGCGGCTCCGCGGGGAACGGAGGCAGCTCGGCGGGCCGGGGCCGGGGACCGGGGTCCGTCCTCCGCCGGGCACAGGGGCGCGGCCGCGGTGCGTCCTCCGGCAGCGCCGGGCGCGGGGCTCCCCACGCGTGTCCCCGCCCGGAGCCCGGACCCCCCCGGCCGCGGGGCGGGCGGCGGTTCCGCCGGGCCGGGGCTCGGCCGTGGGTCGGGGCTGCCCGGGGCGGGCGGGCGGCGGGTGTCGGTACGGGCCGGTACCGGGGGCGGGCGGGCGGCGGGTGTCGGTACGGGCCGGTACCGCGGTGTCGGTACGGGCGGGCACGGCGGAGCACACGGCGGGGCGGGCGGCAGCGCCCTGTGCGCACTCACCGCACGGCCTGGCCCCGGGAGCTGCCGCGGCATCGTGACGGAGAGAGAGCTTTTTTATTTCCTTTTTAGAGAAAGTTCTTGAATTCAGAACTTTGGTTTGCAGGTGCAGACAAGTCGGTTTGTTAAGACGTTGGTATAGTGGAAATGAAAATGCGGGAATGTTTGTGTAAAGTGACTGTCTTGGAAAAATATGTGATTGTTTCTTTTAGGAAGAAATAGTTTCTTTTAGGAAGAAATAATTTCTTTCGGTGATTTTTTTTTTTTTTTTGAGGTGGGGAATATATGCCCCAGAGCAAGGGAGAAGCGGGACACGGGTGACAGAGATAATGAAGTGCAGGAGAGCAGGTTCAGGGAAGGGATGTAACAGAGGGATGGGAGCAATGAATAGCAATGGTGAACAACTTAACTGGGTTGTGTCTTTTTTTGGAACTACGGAGAAAGGGTTCTAATGGAATGACAACACATTCCAAAGTGACAAGGAAATGATTTGTATAATGAATAATTAACCTGTGGCACTTGTTGCTGCAGGGGGAGTTTGGGGTGAGAGCTGAGGAGAGGCTGCAGGCTCCCCTCAGGCTGGCTGCATGTGACACTGACCCTGAGCAGGCCCACTGGCACAGAACAGTATTATGACAATTTAAAGCAGATGGAAGAGGAAGAAATGAAAGGCTTGGCAGCCCCGTGCTCACTGCTGCGTGTGAAGGTTGGCATGTGCCACTGCAGGAACCAGAGGTGTGGGGAGTCTCTCTGCTCTGGGCTGGGTGCAGGCGTGGGTAATGGCCAGTTGGGGTGTATCCATCCCACAGCTGCCTCCAGCCCTGGGGTAGATCTGACAGCCCAGAGGAGAATCTGTGATGACTCCTGCAGCCTGCCCTCCGAGGGCTCTGGGGAGGGCAGGTGAATGCCCCATTCCTTGGTGCCATGTCCCAGCCATGCCCTGCTATAGCCCTGCGCTGGGTGCTGCTCTGACCTCCCTGTCCCTGCAGCTGCCAGGAGTTGTGTTGTTGGAGGCCTGGAGTGTAACAGTGAAGGGCAGGAGATGGTGCTGGGTGCCAGCGAGCAGCTGGAGCACACACAGCCATGGGAAGGGTGCTGCCCCACAGGGCTGGGTTTGGCTGCCCAGAGCAGACAGGCTGTGAAGGCCGTGTGGTTTCAGCCTCCCTGTCCAGGAGGGTTTCTGTGGCCACAGGAACATTCTTTCACGTGTGGTGTAGATGAAGATCTGATGGGCAGCTCAGATTAAATCGTAGGCTTCCCTCTCTGTTTTTATTTCCTTTGAGTACATGTTTTATTCTGCTGCTTCAGTGCCAGTCAGTGACACAGGGATGCCTGTAATTAGGGGGATGAGCCCCAGCACCTCTTGATTCCCAAACAGTGGATGATTCCTGCTCAGGATGATTCCTGCTCAGGAACTGGTGGATAATCTGCAGACATGATTTTCTGACGCTGAGGAAGTCATGCGTGTTGGGTTGTAAAAGGCCTTGTGGTAACTCCATTACTTTAAAAGGCTTAATAGGTGTTTTCCTTAGGCATATTTTCGGTGGGAATGCTGTAAACACAATGTTAGCTAAGGCCAGCTCGTTAAGGTGAAACTGCAGGAAAAGTTCAAATCCCATTCGTTATGATTTATGTTCGTGCCAAGGATGATTTTTGCAACCATGAGTTTATCAGCAAATTCCGGCTACTACTCCTGTCTGGAGGGAAGGGAGAGGGAGGATCTGGCAGAGTTCAGTTGCTTCCCTGGGAATTCCTACCCTTCAGTGTGTCCTGCTGTGCCCTACACAGGGGACTCTCCTTTCCCTTGCATGACTTGTGGTCTCCACTCTTTGTGTGCCTTAAAGATTAGAGCAGTTGCCTAATGATTATTATTTTTAAATTTAATTTTATTAACAAATATATACTGTAAACTTAGTTTCCCAAGTTATGCAGCAAAGTAAACAACATTTCCTTCCTCCTACCCCATAGTTATTTACCAAGAGGATAAGCATGTAAATATGTTTGAATGCTGTCCTCGGTGACATTTGGAGCCTGCTCTGCAATTGCAGTTCCATTAGTGTCAGAGAGAGTTCCCAGCAATTAACAAGGAAACAGAAGGGACTATTAAAACCGTGTTGTAGTTGTGATGAAACTTAATACATCCTAAGATAAAAAAAATACAGTAAACAGAAAATCCAGCGAGGTGAAGGCTCTGTGTGGTTCCTGTGAGGATGCTGGAGCTCACTCTCCCTTCAGCAGTCTGTGCAGGGGGGATGTCCTAGTCAGAACTTTGCTCAGAGAAAAAAATCCAGTGACAAATGTTGGTTTACCCTGATGTGTGCATTCAAAACCAGCAGAAACTTCTGCTGTTCTGAAGATGCTCTGAAGTCTCTTCAGCAGCTTCAGAGGCAGTGACAGGAGAGCACCAGCAGCACCCTGAGCTGGGGCAGGCTGACAGATACGAGGTTTCCTATGGCCATGGGGCAGTTTGGGGGCTGGGTTTGATGTGTGCTGACCTCAGGGTGAAATCCAACTATCTATCTATCAGAACTGCTTTTCCTAAAGGGTCAATTAATTTTTTTAAAATGTCTACTTTCTGTCAACTCCTACCCTGTGAAATAGTCCATGTTTCAGATTATGTGAATTTAATTGTTAAAAAAGAATAGTTTTATCCAAAATATCTTTATTTTAAGTAGCTGGAGATAAAAAAAAAAAGTTTGCAATAGGTTTAATCTATCCTCAGTAAAATTTAACTCAAGTTCTCATAATTCAGCTTGATTAATCTTGAGTTTTTGAAGGTAAAATTGCTGCTGTTACAAATTAGTAAGAGCAGCAGCAGTGTGCAAGGTGACAGCACTTCTGTCACAAGGGTGCACAATCCTGCAGTTTGAGTTCATTTTGGTTTGAATGTACAGGTTGTGCAGGAACACTGAGGCAGCTGGGCCTGAGTTTTGTGTAGCCAGATTAAAACTCCCATAAGGCAAGTGCATGACCAGCAATAGCCCAGCCTGGGACATGGGCCAGCTCAGCCTGGATCTGTCTGTCCTTCCACAGCCCCACGACCTCCTGGAGCAGCCCTGATCTGGGCACTGTGATAAAATGTAGGAATCCTGTGTGCTCGTGGGACCTTTCCTTTGGGCCAATAGGCCAAATACTTGTTTTCTCAGAAAAATATTTTGGCACATAAATATACAGGGTGTATGTGAGTAGCTGAATGGAGTGAATTGCCACAGAATAAAAAGCAAGAAGTACTAGATAGGTTGAATTATTAATATTAATTATCTATGTGCAGCCCTTTGGTGCTTTGAGCAGAGCTGCAGAGCCCGCCGTGGTTAGGCTGGCTGGGCTGGGCTCCTGTTCTCAGTCCTTGTGAACGTACAGGTGGCACTTGCAGCCTGCAGAGTGTCCAGGTTTCCCTGTGGGAAGTGTACCTCGCTGTCCGCCCTGGGGCAGGCTGCTCTTGTAGAAGGAATTTCTTTTCCCTTATGTAACTTGTTGGTGTTACATCCAGAGCCGGCTCTTGCAAAAGTGCGTCAGTCTTGCTTGCAGTGGCACAGAAAAAACTTAGCAGAGCGTGCACTGAATTCCCCCCTTATCTCTCTATAGCACATTTTATGTATCTTGTAGTGAGATGTTTTGTTTCTACAGTTTCAGACTCCGTGTTTCAGAAGATTAATAGACTTAGCAGCCCTGTTTGCTCAGCTTAGCAGCGATAACAATGTAATAAGTCATGAGACGGTCGCAGATCATCTGGCAAGGCGAAATATGCCTTGGACTCCAACTTGGAGCAGGTATTATTTGCAGAGAAAAGTGAAATGTTGAAAGCATTATAAATAGCGTGTCCTGACTTGGGTGGCTGTGGGTTCAGGTCTGCCTGCAGAGCCTGCACAGGAGGCAGCTGATGGATCTGCATTCCCCTCGGCTGGGCCGGGGAGGGTGAGGTTTGTACCGTACATGGCTGGTATTTACTGCAGCCCGCACGGAGCCCGGGCTGGGCCGGGCTGGAGGAGCAGGGCTGGGCTCCCAAACCCTCCCGCAGCAGCTCCGAGCATTCCTGCCGCGCTGCTGCCCGAGCCCAACTGCGAGCACTGAGTAAGGACTTGGGAACCCGGAGCATTTTTGGGCGCCGGGCCCAATCCTGCTTCCAGAGAAGTTAATTGGAATTTTTTTTCCCTTCTAAAAAAGGGAGAGCAGTCAGAAGTGCCCGGCTCAGTCCCGCACGGCCCCGGGCGCTGCCGTGTGCGGTGTCCCGGGGCAGGGATGGGCGGCGGGCGGGCAGAGCCCCCGGGGGCTGTGCTCCCGGAGCCGTGGCGCTGCGGCGGCGTTATCTGCACTGCAGTGACAGTCCCCAGCGCCCGAGGAGATCGGCTTTTCCTCTCGACGTGAGTAAATGGCCGTGGGAGCACATGGAGGCTCTGCTGTGCCGCTCGGGTGCAGATGCGGCCGGGGTGCGGAGCCTTTGAACCCCGGCACGCCGCACCGGGCACTGTGTGCCAGCTTTTCCCAGCAGGTTGCCAGGCTGGAGGCACGGCAGCAGGGTTTATATGGCCTGGGTTGGCCATATAAAGGAGGTGTCGGGGCGTGCGCAGGCCCGGGAGCCGCTGGCAGAGCCACCCGCCCTTCCTCTTCCTTCCTCTTCCTCACCGCTCCCGAGGGCCGCCCGCCGGTGCTGCCTGGGGTCCAGGGGAGGAAGGTCCCGTCAGCTGCAGGCGCTGATAAACACGGCAGGGCTTTTTGGGCAGAAATAAACTCAATTTTTCCTTCTGTGACTCTCTGGAGCTTGGAGTAAATTCCGAACAAAAATGTTGATTTTGGTGTGTGGAAGAGTTTGTTGGTGCCTGGGCAGCATTCCTGACTTTGTGTGCCCACCTCTGGTTCTCAGTGAGCTCTGGTACTCTACCTGTGATTTTATGTGGCAGTCCTTCCGTGCTCCAGACATAGGCACAACTTCAGGGGACTTTGAGTCTTCTTTCAAGCAGTGAAAAAATCAAAGGTAGCGAGTCTGTGATCCTGATAATGTAATTATGTATTTTTCAGCTTTTTGATATGTAGCAGTTAAAAATGTTGTTTTGGGAGTGGGTGATCACTGTGGTGCTGGAGCTTTGCAGGCTGCTGGGAAGAAAGTCCCTGGGCAGATATCTTGTTTGCTGCTTATCAGCGTTTTATTGAGCTCCTGTATTTATGTGCAAATATATTCAATAAATAAATCTTTAACGATGTGATTTTTGTTGTGAAAAGTAGACACAGCTCTGTTCAATTCTTCTAATTAAATACAGCTAATGGTGGAACAGAAATACAAGCACTTGAACTTCTTTCACTCATTTTTCTGCATGACTGACAAAATTATTGCTTTGGGTTTGGTTTGTTTTCTACAACTTTTGAGTATTCTGTCTTTAATCACCATTTTTATAAACGCTAGGTTTTCTTAAGCCATTTCAGAAGCTGTTTTCCAAACAGTCCATGCTTTTTGTCTAAGAGTAGAAATTTAAACTTTCATTATTGGTATTTTAAAATGCCTTTTAGCGGTAGGAGGGGAAACACAAGGAAAACGGTAATCTCTTGAGGTTTTTCCAAAATTCCTTCATTGCATTTAATTTGGGTAGCTTGCAATGTTAATGAAAGAGGGGACACACTGAGGAGAACCTAAGCAGAGGACAGAGTATTCTGTGTGAGAAATACCGTGGGGCAGTGTCAGTGGCACCGCTGCTGTGACATCTGTTTACAGACGAATCATGATTCAAAATGAATGAGCGTAACAATATACTAAAGCAAATACTGATTAAAGACTTGTCTCGAAGATATTTTCCACTTCTTTCCTAAAATAAAAGTCATGCAGTTTTTATTACTTCTTTTTAATACCAGTGACTAATTTGGAGCTTTTGCTTGGTATCTGAAGACACGTGTATTTGTTTAGTTTGCGTGAGATTGGTCACAATCCAAAATTAATCAGTAAGTGTTTTTGTGCTGCTGAACACTGTATATGTAGGGATTTCTGTTAAGTCAAGGAAAATGTCTCCTAAACTGGTTTCGTTTTGCATTTTGTATTTAGTGTATAAGTCATGTCTGATACCTCAGATGGTGGCAGAGCAGAGAGAATTAAAAATCCCATTCTCTGTGGTTTAGATTCTTACGTAACTAATGAAATAGATTATATAGATTCGCTGTATTTTCTGAGAAGTTGTACAAGTTTTTATTATCCCGGAAGGATGTGATTATAAACATAAATTAAACGTAAGGCCAGAATGAATCAAAGCATCAAAAGTGCTCTATTTGGGATCTGATATTCCCTGAGAAGCAGACAGCTGTGAATGCAAATGCAGCCGGCTGTGTCTCCTGTCTCACAGCAGATGCTGGAGTGTTTTCCAGGACTGTCCTTGCCGTGTGATTCATGTTGGAGGCTGGAGCGGGGCAGCGTTGTCATCGCACTGAGCTGGCAGTGCCTCCCTGCTCCAGGTGTCCCCAGCATGGCAGTGCAGCCACTCTGTGATCCTGGTGTGGTTCAGGGGTGTGGGCACAGCAGTGCTGCCACTCGGTGATGCTGGCGTGGTTCAGGGGTGTGGGCACAGCAGTGCTGCCACTCTGTGATGCTGGCGTGGTTCAGGGGTGTGGGCACAGCAGAGCTGCCACTCTGTGATGCTGGCGTGGTTCAGGGGTGTGGGCACGGCAGTGCAGCCACTCGGTGATCCTGGTGTGGGCACAGCAGTGCTGCCACTCGGTGATGCTGGTGTGGTTCAGGGGTGTGGGCACAGCAGAGCTGCCACTCTGTGATGCTGGCGTGGTTCAGGGGTGTGGGCACAGCAGTGCTGCCACTCGGTGATGCTGGCATGGGCACGGCAGTGCTGCCATTCTGTGATCCTGGTGTGGTTCAGGGGTGTGGGCACAGCAGTGCTGCCACTCGGTGATGCTGGCATGGACACGGCAGTGCTGCCACTCTGTGCTCCTGGTGTGGTTCAGGAGTGTGGGACTCCCGGTGTCCCCTCGGGGGGCTGTGCCTGGCACTGCCTGGCCATGCTGCAGAGCCAGGGCACGGGTGTGCCACTCCAGCAGCAGCCCTTCAGTCCGAGCTGAACTGCACTGGTGGCTCTGCTGTGCCTCATTCCTGTGTCGTTTTCTGGTCCCTGGGGAGAAGATGTGAGTGTCCCTGCATTGCCATGGCTGAGCTGAAGTGACCAGTTCTCAGAGCTGCTGCAAGCAGAACTCGGTGTAAGGAGTTCCTCATGAGCTGGACTCACGTCCCTTTTTGGTTGCCCTCAAGTCAGATGCAGGATGAAGCAATCCATAATTACCATAACTCCCATGGCTGGGGCTGTGCCTGTTATGCAGCAGGCAGAGAGCAGCAAGGTGTCCCCATGGAACTGTGCCCCACTGTGTGTCCTCAGGCCAGGAGAGCTGCTGGCATTGTCACTGGGAGTGGGACAGCACACCAGCGTGGAGCAGGTGACATGAATGGCCTGTTCTATTCCTGGTAATTAGGTTCAGATTTAATCTTGCTAGTTAATTTGATGTGTGCAGGGATGTGGTGGCTGCATCCAGACTCCTGACTTGAAATTATTGTTCTTACAAAGTGGTTGTCACGTGAACGGGCAAGAACTTTGAAATCTGGAGGTTTTGCTGTGGGTGAAGGTGGGAGGGGTGGCCCAGCCAGGGATGAGTTAGCCAGGCCGAGGGGAGGAGCTTGGAGGAAGTGCATCATTAATAAATTAATGATGTTAGTAGTGACCATGTGTATGTCCTGATCCATCAGGTGCTGACTGCAGTGGGCTCTCAGGGCTCCTTTTCCCCACTGCTTTATCCAGCTGTCTGTGGGGAAGGAAAAGCCACCCTTGGCACCAGGGCCACGTGGCAGCTGCATTAGGAAGGGAAGTGGAACCCTGAGCAGTGCCAAGGTGCTGCCCTGTTTTCCCTTGCAGTTTGGGAGATGCTCAGGCATCAGACCCGTGGGAAGCCGGGGTTGGTGTTTGCTGCACCTCAGCAGTGAGAGCTCCTCCGGGTCACTTCTCCCTGAAACCATCAGCATCAGCTGAATTTGGTGTCACAGGGAAGCACTTCCTTCCCTTGCTGAGTCATGGACGTGGCTTTCTTTCTGTAGGGCTTCTTATTATGGATGATGCTAATCATCATGTTTTATATACATTCATACACACATGTGCAGTTAGAAATGTCACTGTGGGACAATTTCTGCCTCTTTGCTGCTGCTGCAGGTGCCTCCCAGCTTTGCATCTCAGCTGTGGCATTCATCCTGGGTTTTGCTATATGGGCTGTATTGAGGACAACGCCCAGGGTCACACCTACGTGGGGCAGAGGTGGGAAGGTTTTACAGGTGCAGTGCTCTGTTCATGCACCCCGTGCTGCCCTGAGGGGATGCTGGGGCTGGTCCTGGGCTGACCCTGCTGCTGTGGGTCATCCTGCTGCTCTCCTGCCTTGCTTGGCTTGTGTACACTTGCAGTTAATCAAACAAAATGCGCAAGAGCTGGATTAATAAATAGCTTGTAATTTTTGGAAGGGTGCATAGTTGATTTTTTATGGCCTCTCAAATATCTCTGTATAGAAATAACATGTTTAAAATTACTATTAGAACAAAAAACCTGATTTTAATAAGGTAGGTTTTATATTTCAATTCGGTTTGTTACTTCTCGGAATTTTAATTTAAATTACTAGCTAGATTACTGTTATTTTTAAAGATAAACAACTTCTTTTTAGACTTGCTTGTGCAATGTCACTTTGTTTTTGGTGGAATCCCCTCTGCCAGGATAATAGAGAACTTCCCATTTCTGTAATACATTATGTGAATGTTATGGCAAAGGAATTACAGTGTGAACATGTTTTTATTACCAGAAGCAGTATTTGCAACTTGGGTGGTGGGTGGGGATGGACATGTAAATGCTTTGTAATACATAAATTGATGAAAAATGGATTAAAGGCAGAGTAGTCCTTCCCTGTTTTGTGTCCCTGGTGTAAAGTTGCAAGAACAGAAAAAGAGTTTGTGTGCTACGTCCTCCTCCAGAGACAGGGACTGGCCTGCTCCCGTTCTTGCTCCTAAATACTCATCCAGCTAATGCTGTCAAACTGTGAGTGCTGTGTGTCCCTGAAATCTCAAACTTTGTAACAGAGATTTATATCTATTATGGCTATTAAAGGGAAATCAACAGGCATGCTTCTTGACTTTAATATTTTTAAAATTACAGCAAGAACAGTTAATCCGTAACCGTCTGCTCCTTAAAGGAAAGAGGGTTTATGGAATTTGCAGTGTAACTTTCTGACTTGAAAATAGCATTACTGTAATCTAAAGTAAGAGAGGATTGGGCTGTGGGATTTGTACGTCGGTGCCCGTGCGCTGCTGGTGGGAATTGGTTCAGTTTGATCAGGGAAATCCTGGAGCAGTACCTGATTTCTGTGCTTGGGGCACACAGTGTACATCACATTGCCTCTTCTGTCATTATTTATCAAGTTTTTGTGAACTGAGTGCACTTGGGTGTCCTTAATTCAGATGGAATGTCACAGTTCGGTGGTTCTGCTAAAACAGTTTCAGAAGCTGTGAAATAGACTCAAGATAAAACCACGTCTGATGGGGATGTGCCGGAGGAGCCACTGAAGTCAGTGGGAGGTTGCACCAGGCAAGTCTGTCGGAGCTAAAACAGTACAGAAAAAAACCTTTAAAATACTAGTAGTAGTAAAACTATGTATATCATGCTAAATATCTGGGTCATGGAAGGAGTGTTGGCAGTTTTTTTACGAATCTGGTGTGGCACTTAGTGGTTCAAAGCTAACATGTGCTTGTGTTTTACCAGGCTCCAAGTCCCAGGCTGCTGGGCTGGGCAGCTGTGAAATCCAGCCCAGGGTGCAGTACCCTGGCAGTCCTGCTCTAGAGCTGGCTGCTCTCTGCTCCTGCCTTTGTGCTCCCATTTCTTCCTGAAATCTACAAAAGTATAAAATTAAAAGAGGAGTCATGTTGCTTTTCCGTGCTGTCCTATGGGAGCAGCGGGTGCAGCCCAGAGTGTGGGACAGTTGGGTTCTTCAGCTGTAATTTACTAAAGAATATTTTCCTTTATCGAATCCTATACTGTTATGTGACAATATGTTAATTAGCTCATTGTTTCAGCCTAATTTTGTGACAGTGCTGTAATTATATCCCTCAATTGTGCCGTGGAGTAATTGCTGTATCTCTTCCAAATTTTATATTGAGATATGTTATTAGTAAACTTGGAGTTTGGCAGAGGTGTTTTGAAAATACTGTAAGGAGTCAGTAATTTTGTGTTCCTTGATTTAAAAGACAGACGTTTGGCAATTTCAAGCTTTGAGACTGCCCTGTCAGTGTAAATAGAATATTGATTTTATTCCATTTCCTATCTCATTAGAGTCATTGTCATGAGGATGAATTCACGTTGTGTAATTATCTGTTCTTGCTGACAGGTCTCATGTCATTGAGACTGGTGTTTTCAGCTTCCACTTTCTCCAAGCATAAAAATAGCATTCTTCCCTGCCATCTTCTCCTTTAGTGTTGGGCTTTTTGCCGGCCCAGCTTTCTGCATCTTTCTTTGAGAGATGTGTGTGAACTGAGAGAAAACAGGGACGTCCAGCAAACCCAGTTACAGAACAGTGAAAACAGTGCCTCTCTGGGAGCAATTCTCAGTGCAGGGAGATACCTTATTCTTGTGTCAAAGGCTGTAATGAGGAGGAAAAGTGCATCATTAATCTGTCTGTACATTTCTTTATAGCAATAAGGGGAAGTAACAGGAGTCTCTCCTGTGTCAGATTCACTTTCTTGGACATTTCCAGATAACCTTGCCATTGATTTGTGAGGCTGTTTCTTAATCATTTTCATTGACCCAGCTCAGGAGACAACTAACCCTCCTAAGAAATGACTTCTCAGTGGTATTTCTCTTCTGTCTCTTCTGAGAATCACTTTTTAATTTGCTTTCAATCCTTGTATCCTGATATTCAGTGAAGGCAAGGTTCTGCTTTGGCCAAACCAATGTTGCAATATTCCCAAGACAAGTAGAAAATGCTTCCAAATTTCCAAAGGTGAACTTTAAAAGCCACCTGTGGATCACAAGAGTCTTTAGTACTGACTGCTCTGCTAGGTGGGGTCTAGAAACCCTCAACCCCTAAATCAGGTTTAATTAAATAAAAAAGTTCAATCCTTTTCCTGCCTTGTCCCTATGGCTTTCCCTCTGGATTTGTTCTTCCCATTAGCCCAAAGGAGACATCACATGTATCAGCTGGGTTTTGCAGTGTATCCTCTAGCATGTGGGGCTTACTGAGGACTCCTTAGTGGCTGAGTATCACAAAAGAATTCCAAAGTGACAGGAAATTGGTTTATGCAGATAAAAAAGGATAATTCTATGCTAACATCTTCCTTTATTTAGTGGAGATATTGAAGATAAACCTCTGATCTCATGTCAGGCTTTATTTCTGCTCAAAGGCTATTTTTAAAGCTGACATTTCTGGCTGTTTTCAGGTAGACAGCAAACCATGACAAAACACTTTTTCTTCAAGTTTATACAAAATACACATCTAGTATTTCTTCATGTTCTGAAGATTTACCTTCGAGGCACCAGCTGCTCAGAGTAATACTTTCCTTTTTGTGGCTGGCAGCCTGAAGAAGGAAGGGTGGAATTCAGGCTCAGTCAGTGCAGTCACAAGTGTGTCACTGACCTCAGCAGGAGCAGGATTTCCCTCTGAGTGGGTGATTGTCCAAATCCTAACAGAAAACTTATTACAAACCTGGGAGTCAAACATAGTTTGGGGAGTCTTACCAGGAATGTTTCTCCTGTCAGTACATGTGAGCACAAAAGCTAATTTTCATCTGCTTTCATTTTGGGTGCTGCCTTCATGCTCTCTTTCATTTCCTGTTAGGGGTGACTACTTGTGTAATGAGAGTGAAGTATCTCGTTTGGAAGCTGTGGCCTTTAACTTGCATTGGCTTTAGTGTATAAAATGCATCAATTTGCTGCTCTAACTCTTCTTGGTGTTTGGAAAAATCAATGCTTGGTATGGATTGGTTACCAAGCTGATGAACAGGAGAAAATCCTGCTTAGAGCTGTTCCACAGCTTTGTGATAGGGCCCTTCCTGCTGGCATTGGCAGCACCCTGTCCTGAGGGTCTCACAGGGAACAAATGTTCCTAATGAAATAACTCATTTAGTGCAGTGAGGAGTGATGGTGGGAGGATGCAGACCCAGCTCTTGTCTGTGGAGGACAAGTTGTAGTGCCCCTTGAGTGAAGGCTGGCAGATGTGTTTGGGTTTGCAGAAGTGCTCTGGTATTCCTGCAGGGGTGCCTGGTGGATCTGGTGGAGCTGTTGGCACACAGCCCCAGCTGCACGTTCTCTGCTCTCAGATCTCTTGGTGCTAATCTGTCATGGCTGGGGATCATGGCACCAGGGCAAGAACCCAACTGGTTTGCCTGGACACTTGTTACAGAGCGAGTTTTCAAGACCTAAGAATTCAATATCCCAAGCACTGAGGAGTAGTGGCTGCTGGTGCAGGATGACCCCAAACTTCAGGGTTTTAAGCAGTTGAAGCAAGTGAGTATCTGTGTTTACCCCACAGACTTAGTTGTTAACTTAGTTAACTTGTGCTTGCAAGTAATTATGTAGTTGTTTGTCTCTTGTAGCAGGGATTAAAAATGTGGCATGATTTCAAGTGTCCTGGCAAAGAACCCACGGTGCCTGTTGTAATCTCATTAGCTTTGTTAGGTGTGTTTTCCTTCCCCTGGAGTTGGTTGTTCTGATCACTATGTCCCTAGAAAAAGACTGTAGCTATTTCTCATGTGTTGGTTTGCATCCACGCTGACAGCATTGCTTCCCAGGGTGTGACTGAGGCTGTGTCAGTGACCTGCATTGAGGGTGGTGGGGAGCAGGAATAGGGTGAAGCAGCATCTTTAGGAAGAAGGGGATGGGAACAGTCTCCCCTTAGCACAGGTGGAGGATGCTGTTGGGGTTGCAGTGCTGGCAGGATCCCCGTCGTTGGTGTTGTCACTGTGTCCCAGGCAGTGCCACGAGGGTCCCTCTGCCCCGTCCCCTGGCTGAGATGCTCAGGTGGGGCCAGGAGCTTCAGTTCATTACTCCAGATTTGTACGTGCAGGTGGCTCCAGGCTTCTGTGCAGAGCTGGGCATCTGAGTCGCGGCGTGAAGGGAAACCCGTGCACCCCAGCTGGGCATCCGAGGGGGGGGGGTTTGCCCTCATCCCCGGGCGGGTTTGCGGTGCCGGTGGCGGTGGCGGTGCCGGGGGCAGAGCGCGGCTCGGGCCGGGCAGGGCCGGTGTCCCCCGGGCTCTCGGCGTGGCCCCGCTGCCGTGGCCGTGTCCGAGCGGGCGGTCAGGCGCCGCCGGGCCCGGCCGCTCCGGGGTCAGCGTGTCTCGGGTCTGTCCTCGGGCCGGGCGGGGCGGTGCCGGTCCCGTTCAGCCCCCGCGTTCCGCACGCCGGTACAGCCGGGCCGCACCCGGGGAGCCGCGGCGGGCGGTCAGGCGGCTCCGGGCCCGAGCCGCTCTGAGGGCCGGCGGGCGCTGCCGGTGCCGGTTCCTGTGCAGCCGGTGCCGTTCCCGGCCGGGCCCGCTCGCCGGTACCGCCGGGCCGCACGCGCGTCCCCCGGCGGGCGCGCTCGGGGCAGCGCGGCGCGGCCGGCGTCTGACAGGCGCGACCTTTCATAAGACGGCCCCCGCCATTGGCTCCCTGCCCGGAGTGTCGCTGCAACGCTCGCCGCGATTGGCCCGCGGCGCTGCCGCCGCCCGGCCCCGCGCGGGGACGCGGCCCCGCCGCCCGCAGCCGTGAGTGCCCTGCGCGGGGCGGCGGCTCGCGGGGCGCCCGCGCCGCCCGCTCGTAACGTGTCTCTTCTCTCCACAGGTTGGTACTAAGAAGTGCCTTTCCTGACGTCGCTGCTGCTTGGGACCGCTTCTAGAGCAGCCGCTGCTTTTGCCTTGCTTGCTGCCAGCTAGACTGCGACGACAGCGCTCCGCCGCTGCCAGCCCCGCGCCCGCCGGGAGGAGGGTCCGGCGCCGCTCCCCCGCCGCCGCTGCACTGTGCACTAAAGTGTGCCCCGAAGGTCAGAGCTCTGCTGCCCGAAAGCCGAGGAGAGGAGGAGAAAAAAAAAAAAAAAAAACAAACAAAAAACCCAGCCCAAACCCAGTGTCGGTCGTTGCTCTAAACTGCTGCATCTGTCTATGCCAAACTAATCGATCCCGATTGCACCGCAGAGCCCGCTGCGAGCCCGCTGCCTGGAGGCACCTGCCAGCCACCGTCCCCGGGAGCAGCTGGGGGATCGCTGCCGGAGCCCGCCACGTTCCCATGCTTGCGGCGGCACTCAGGACGGGATGCTGAGAGCGCGGGGCTAGTCCCGGCCACGCTCCCGCAGGCGCTCCCGGCCGCGCTCCCGGCCTGCCCCAGCCCCTGCCGGTGCCACGCGCTGAACTCTGGTGACACAGCTCTTCCTCGAGATTGCAGACACCCGGTTTTACACGTACTTGTTTTAAAATAGGGAGCGGGGGGTGGGGGAAAAAAAGTGTTCTGGAGGTGGCACTTTTCATCATTTCCAGTTTATCAGTTCAGCTACTCGTTTGCCCGTTTTTATTGGAAATTTTAACTACCTGTAAAATCTAAAGATGGCTGTTAGCGTCACACCGATCCGGGACACAAAATGGCTAACGCTGGAAGTGTGTAGGGAGTTCCAAAGGGGGACTTGCTCACGACCAGACACGGAATGTAAATTTGCACACCCGTCGAAAAGCTGCCAAGTTGAAAACGGACGCGTAATCGCCTGCTTTGACTCATTGAAAGTGAGTAAATATTACATTATTTTCAAGGATATGTGGTTAATGAAAGAAGCAGTTGTAGCCAGAGAAATCCTGCAGCCGAATAGGAGCAAGCGCTGGCTGCCAGCAGTGGGGTGTTTTGCTGCTTTTATTTTATTGATGCTTGTCGATTTGTGTTGCTGCTTTCCTCAGGGGAAGGGGAAAGATACAGGGAAGGAGGAGAAAATACGTCTGGCAGGGCTCAAATCCTCCAGTATGGCTACAGGGGCTCGTTCTTCGCCTCCAAATTATTCCCTGCCTGTAGCTGGAATAAAGGGCACTTCACGTAGAAACAGCAAAGTCACTGTGAGGATTCTTTGTTTTTAATAGCACAAACCACGTAAGCAATATGAGGATTTGTTTCCATCTCGTAACTACCAGCGGGTTGTTGGTGTCTCTGGACAGCTGATGGTGAACCTTAGAAGAGTGTTTTCCTCCCTGGGTTACTCAGGTGTCTGAGCACCCTGCTTGCTTTCTGTGCTTGGCACTGGTGTGGTTATCCCATCTTTTTGCCAAGTGCTCTTGCTTAAGGGAAGGGCAGCACTTAGCAGAAGGAAGGTGCCTCTGGACACGCAAGCATGGCAGGAGCAGAGCGGGTTTTCAGGAGGCAGGTCCCAGCTAGGCACCATGAACATAGGCCTGTTGTTGCACTGTAGCTGTCATGTCAGTGATAGGTGTGAAGTGTGCGGGTCCCAGCTCCTTCCCTTGGTTTTTCACGATTTAAATAACCCAACACGTAAAATACTCATACCACAAACAGTACAGAACTAATCCAGCGGAGTCATGAAAAAAAATCAAAACTTGGGAAGCAGAAATTTGTCTGTCAGTTTTTTCTACAGTGTGATTTTCTCTTCCTGGGCCCTGATCCCGGGCAGTGGAGCTGGCTGCTGGCACGGCCGTGCTGGGGAGGGAGCTGGAGCTGGAGCAGCTCCTGCAGGTCGGGCCCAGCCGGGCTGTGTGAGCGGGGCAGGAAGTGCCTTACAGTGGGTCTGTAAATCCTCAGCATCCCGAGCTTCAAATTGTCTTGTCTGCACTCAGGGGTAAAGCTTTACCGTGCTCTCAGGCCTGAAATGCCCGCTCCATCACCCCCAGCCACGGCTTAACTTGCAGATAATGAAAGGATTTGTTTCTGTGTTGTTCAATTTATTTTTAAATACAGCAATTACAATGCATGCGGGGTCTTAATTTTAAAATGCGGAAATAAGATGTTTTTATGCATTAACGATGTGCTGGAGGTAGGAGCAGAGCCAGGGCTGCCAGTGCCAGCGGGGAGCCCCAGCCCTGCGCTGTCACCTCGAGGACGCAGTGCCAGTGCCTGTCCCCGTGGCCATTGGTGGCTGCACGCTGTCACTGTGGGGATGGCGGTGCTGCCAGAGCACAGGCCTGGCCCCAGAGCCTCCACCCTGCTCCCGAGTGAGGGGCTGTGACAGCCACCATGGGATTGCTGGTGCAGCAACACCGCAGTGTCCTGGGTTGGTTTCCCAGCAACGTGGGTCTGGCCACCGCGGGCTGACCCCACTGGCCTTGCCCTTCTCAGCGTGAGGATCTGGCTGAAAGGCTGGAAACCAGCCACGAGGGCGAACCGGACATGATGTCAGTGGTGGCTGGAAGTGCCTTAAAATCTCACTGCTGCACGGGGATGCTGCTGGTGCTGGAGCCGTGGTGTCTGTGTAAGAGGGGATGGACCGGGACCTGGCCTGGTTTCCCCAGCCCCGGCAGCGTGACTGGCCCTTCTGCTGCCATCAGCAGGGCTCTTTGCTTCCTTTTTTAATGCAGGAACTGAGGCTGACCTTTGCCAAGCACTGCAAGGTCCGTGGGTGATAAGGGTGGGTAACGTTACAGCATTGCTGCGGATCCTCCCAGGACAGGAGTGTGCTGCTGCCCTGTGCAGCCAGCGCAGGGGCCGGGCTGGGAGCTGGGAAAGAATCTGCTGTTTAAAAATACCCTGCTGACCAGAGCTGTTTACTTGTGCTCATGCTGAAAGGTTTGCCAGTGGCTGAGCTGCTGTGTGCTGGAGAGGCTCCCGGGGATGGGGCCGTCCCTCGCTGCAGCCCGGGGCAGGATCCCACCGTGTCCCTGCTCCCGTGGCTGCCAGTGGCTCCCCAGCCCCTGGGCAGGGGTGCTTAGTTCAGGAGCTGTACCATCTGTGAGAATACCTCGGGTTAACAGGAAATGAAACATGCCCCTCTGGGGAATTCACAGTCCAATCCCCGCTGCTGAAGCCATTGCTCAGTTTTGGTTTTGTTTCAGCTCTGTGTCAGTTTTGGTGTGTGCTGAGCTCAACCAGCACTAGTCATTGAGTTACCTTGTCTGCAATATCCCAAACTTTGGATGTTCTGCAAAAGCAATTTAGGGAAATGCTGCACCAGCTCTGTCTGGACCTTATAAGGTCAGTCAATACTTTCAGTACAGATTAAAAAAGATTTTTGGTTAGGACATTCAAAAGTAATTTTTAATTTTTCGGTAATTCAATATGGATGTAATGTCCTTGTTCTTTACTAAAATAGCAGTACGCTGAAAAATTGACCTTAATGTTAAAATATTTGATTTCTTATTAATGTATATAATATTAGCATTAATTAGACAGCTATCCTTGCATTATCTCTTGTACATAAGACAGATACTTAGTCACTGAATTTTTCTCTACAAACTCCTGCATCCTGGCAGGAGTTGAAATGAGGTGACCTTTAAGGTCCCTTGCAGCCCAGCCCGCCGTGTGATGCTGTGATCTGTCACTCCAAGGCTTGGTGTGCGTGTGCCTCAGGAGTGACTGCTGTGTGGAGCTGACGTCAGGCAGGTGTGAGTGCTGCAGAGCTGCAGCCCCTGGGCAGGACTTCTCCGAGCTGGAGATGGCCTGTGTGCTGGGCTATATTTAGAGCACAAACAGGCAGAGCAGCTCCTGGGAGGGACCCTGTGCAGTGGCAGTGCCCTTCGCCGCTGGCCCTGGCCCAGGTGTCCTCTGCGGGCCGGGACGGAGCGCACCGAGTGCGCAGCCCTGCAGCCATGCATCCCTGCCCTGCAGCCATGCATCCCTGCCCTGCAGCCATGCACCCCTGCCCTGCAGCCAGGCACCCGTGCCCTGCAACCAGGCCCCCCTGCCCTGCAGCCAGGCCCCCCTGCCCTGCAGCCATGCATCCCTGCCCTGCAGCCAGGCCCCCGTGCCCTGCAGCCAGGCCCCCGTGCCCTGCAGCCAGGCCCCCCTGCCCTGCAGCCAGGCCCCCCTGCCCTGCAGCCAGGCCCCCCTGTCCTGCAGCCAGGCCCCCCTGCCCTGCGGCCAGGCCCCCCTGCCCTGCAGCCATGCACCCCTGCCCTGCGGCCAGGCCCCCGTGCCCTGCAGCCATGCACCCCTGCCCTGCAGCCAGGCACCTCTGCCCTGCAGCCAGGCACCCCTGCCCTGCCCTGCCCTGCCCTGCTGGGAGGAGGCAAAAATAGATGCCAGAAGTGAAACTTGCAGCTTGGGTAAAGCACTTTTTTTCTTCTTTTTTTTTTCTTTTTTTTTTTACTATTATTTCCCCTTCCTGTGAGATGAAGGCACAAAGTCTGTGTAGGGCTGGAGCAAGGGAAGCAGTGCTGCCTCCCCAGGTGCTCTCCTGTGCTGTATGGGAGCAGTGGTGTGCTCTGGACACCATCTCTGGTTGGGAAACACGTCCTGTGGGTGCACCTGGCAGCTCCTCCTTACCTGTTCAGTGGCAGCAAAAAGCAGCCAGGCCCTGGCTGTGTCCTCTGGTGTGCTGCAGGAGGTCAGGGCTGGGACAGCCCCAGCGAGATGTTATCATCCTGCTGCCTAATTAGCGCTAATGAAACCTGCAAGGCTGGCCTTGGGGAGCGCATGAATCAAGATGAACGTGTGTGGGATAATCTGGCCCTTAGATATTAGGAGGATAATTTTAAACCAAGAATGATTATGTAGTGTATTCAAATTATGCGCTGGAGCGGC
Organism: Acrocephalus scirpaceus scirpaceus; assembly: GCA_910950805.1. Taxonomy (NCBI): domain Eukaryota; kingdom Metazoa; phylum Chordata; class Aves; order Passeriformes; family Sylviidae; genus Acrocephalus; species Acrocephalus scirpaceus. Next base: position 534,319 of record OU383781.1, read on the forward strand.
TGAGTCAGCTCCAGCTCTGGCTCTGCCTTGTTTAAATGCCGTAGGATTTTTTTCCTAAATTTGGATGCCTAAAAGCCTGTTAGACTGTCTACATCAAAAATAAGCTCGACTTCCTAAATCAGGAAACCGGTTTGCAACAGAAATTTGATTTTTACCATAATTTCGAAACATTTTTCTTCTTTTTTTTTTCTTGGAAAAATAAGCCCAAGTAGAACTGGTTTTTGAAATTACGTTAGCTTCGTCAGATGTTCCGATAGATGACTCACCCGCGTTTCCTGAAAGCTGAGATAAAGATGTCTGAACAATGGGGGGATGGATGTCAGATGCAAATCTTGTGGGAGCTGCAGATGGGCCCAGGACACCCCGTCACTGTCACTGCGGCCAGGCGGGCCCCGCGTGGGGACAGTGACACACGGCGGGAGGGGACAGTGACACACGGCGGGCTGGGGCTGCTGTGCTCCCAAAAACCCGTTGTGCTCCCAAAAACCCGCTGTGCTCCCAAAAACCCGCTGTGCTCCCAACAACCCGCTGCGCTCTCAAACCCGCTGTGCTCCCAAAAACCCGCTGTGCTCCCAAAAACCCGCTGCGCTCCCAACCCCGCTGTGCTCCCAACAACCCGCTGTGCTCCCAAACCCGCTGTGCTCCCAAAAACACGCTGTGCTCCCAAAAACCCGCTGTGCTCCCAACCTGCTGCTCCCAAACCCGCTGTGCTCCCAAACCCGCTCTGCTCCCAACCCGCTCTGCTCCCAACCCGCTCTGCTCCCAACCCCGCTGTGCTCCCAAACCCGCTGTGCTCCCCAAAACCCGCTGCGCTCCCAAACCCGCTGCGCTCCCAAACCCCGCTCTGCTCCCAAAACCCGCTGCGCTCCCAAACCCCGCTCTGCTCCCAAAAACCCGCTGCGCTCCCAAACCCGCTGCGCTCTCAAAAACCCGCCGTGCTCCCAACCCCGCCGTGCTCCCAAACCCGCTCTGCTCCCAAAAACCCGCTGTGTTCCCAACCCCGCTGTGTTCCCAACCCCGCTGTGCTCCCAAAAACCCGCTCTGCTCCCAAACCCGCTGTGCTCCCAAAAACCCGCTGTGCTCCCAAAAACCCGCTGTGCTCCCAAAAACCCGCTGCGCTCCCAACCCCGCTGCGCTCCCAACCCCGCTGCGCTCCAACCCCGCTGTCCTCCCAACCTGCTGTGCTCCCAACCCCGCTGTCCTCCCAACCTGCTGTGCTCCCAACCCCGCTGTGCTCCCAACCCCGCTGTGCTCCCAACCCCGCTGTGCTCCCAAACCCGCTGCGCTCCAACCCCGCTGTGCTCCCAACCTGCTGTGCTCCCAACCTGCTCTGCTCCCTCTGAGCCTCCCGTGGCGTTGGGATACCCTGCACCACGGGTGCTGCAGCTCCCACCTTTGGGTCTCTTAAGTTCTGTCCTGCTAAAGCAGCTCCTTCATGTTCAAGCTGGGTGTCCCAATGAAGGGTAAAAGCTTTTTCTAGTCTTTCTTCAACAGCTGGAAAGTCTTAAACTTCCATATTTCTCTGCTTTTTTTGAAATTCTAAGAAAAAGCTGGAAACCAGAAGTGTAAGTCACTTTGGTGATGATGTCTGAGGTTGAAGCTCTGGTGCCTTGTGTCCAAGACCCAGCACTTGGTATGATAATATTTTATCTTCTGATGTAGAAGTGTTTATTTTTAATAGAACACCTGAATTCTGTAAAAGTGACTGCCACTTTTTACCAAGAAGGCTTAAAAATATAAACACAGCATTATTATTATTTTTATTATTATTTTTATTTATTTATTTATTGCTGAAATTGGCAAGCATCTTACTACTTCTACCTCAGAGATAAAATCATTAATTGTTCAAATCTCTCTACTTAGTCACTGCTTCAAAAACTACTGATTTCTTTGACTTGTTGTTCCCCTTTGTGTAACACTTATCTAAGGGTGTGAAGTTAGAACCTTATTTCATTTAATGCAAAGAAAAGAAAATCCTGTAAGCCTATTGCACTAATCTGAGAATGGCAGATCGTGGGTCTGATTTTTCTTTAATGAAGGCGAAAGAAGAAACCCAGAACACTTGGGCAGGTGTTCTGGGTAATTTTACCTGTGTGGTACCTGGCATCCCTGGAGCACGGGGCAGTGGCAGGACTCTGTGGGCAGAGATGAGGTGAGGCTCAGGCCTGGGAGGCAGATGGACACATGGCTGATTCCAAGGAAGCTCGTAAAGCAGTAACCCTTGGCAAAAAAATGAAAACATAAACAATGTTCAAATTCCTAAGGTCTGATTTGCCATTTTTCTCCTCTCCAGCCTGTGCCTCTGCCAGCAGGCTGAGCTCCAGAAGAGGAAGCAAAGGGAAAAGTGGCAAACATATCTGGAAAATGGGGCAATTGTTAGGCGGAGTGGCAAACAGTCCATTAGCAAACCAAACAATTGAAAGCACGTGTGTTCCTCTGTGGGAAGATAGATGGTGTTTTGAAATCTTATCAGGTCTTTGGACAGAAGAGTTACAGCTAACTACAGCCCTCACAGCTCATTTTACAGCTTCAGCTCTGGCTCGGCAGAAGGAAATTAAGTAGGAATTAAAACATTGTACTGCAGCATTTGCGCTATCCTTTTTTTAAAGGCTGTGCATAATAGAAACCAGCGTGGGCTTCTGCTACAGTCAGAAACTCTGCTGGGCATAGTTAAAATCAGTAGAATTCCGAACTGGTTCGCAGGGGAAATGTCAAGAGGCATAAAATAAGAAAACCTCACGTCAAGAACATTCAGCCATTTGTCCCGAGCCCTGACTGAGTGATCAGGAGCAGCCTGTGAGGCCTGTCTCCTTCCCAGGATGACCCCAAGTGTCTGTTTTTCCAAATACAGATGCCTTGTTGCCAAGGCTCACTGAAATGTGTTGGAAGCAACAAATTACATTCAAGAGCGAATGATCACATCTGGTTTTTGACTTTGGCGAAACGCTGGTGTTTCTTTGTCGGGACTGCAGAGCCTCGTTAGCCCAGCTGGATGTTATTTGGGAACTACTGCCCCGGGTGCTGCAGAGGAGGCTGTGCTTCCTGTCAGGAGCTGCTCCCGTGTCCCATTCCTGAGCAGGAGCCTCTTCTCCAGGTGAGCAGCCAAGGCCAGGGCGAGGCCACAGCCCTCCCTGCAAAGTGCTCAGGCCCAGGCACCCCTGCAAAAAGAGAACCAGCACGGTTTGGGCTTGGTCAGTACAGGACAGCTCGCTGATGTGTTGGGCTGTGCTCCTCACCAGGGCTGTGCTCCTCACCAGGGCTTCTCCTCACCAGCCCCAGAGCTGCTTTCACCCTGATCCAGAGGTCTGTCTTGTCCCCCATTTCACAGTGCTGTTAGGAGGATTTCTGCTGTTGAAATGAGATTTAAGTTGACACTGAATTGTCAGGTCCTGAAACATAGGATAATGCAAGTAAGAAAACCTTCAGGTTCGTGGTTGAATTTATTGAAGTACTTACGACTTACCTCTTCATTAGGAAACATCTCAGGGTTTAGCTGGTGTAGAACACGCATTGAGGGAGTTGAAAGCAACTGCTATGTTTGATCAAATAAAGGAAAATCTGATGAAGTGGATTTTTAAAGAAGAAGAAATCAGTGTAGTGCTGCTGGAGGGCTTCATCCTGGCACTAGAGAGCTGCTTCCTCAGATTGCCTTTTTGTTATACTGCACTTCGCTGGATAAACTTCTCAGTTCTCTGCCCTGGAGATCCCAAAAAGTGTTTTCAGGGAGGGGATGGTGGGCAGGGTGGTGCAGCTCTGATGGGACAATGCTGATGCTTCCCAGGTTTGCTGACAGGAGCAGCGGTGCTGGAGCAGGAGAGGGGAAGGGGCCGGCTGGGGAACAGGTTTGGATCCAGCTTCATCTCAGAGCACTTCAAGTCCTGTCAAGTTCCTGGAAAGACTCTCTTCAGCTCCAGATTTCTCTGGACTATTCCTAACTTGGCAAAATAGTACGGAGAGTTAGCAAAAAGAGAGAGAGTGCTGTTTGAAAAGAGGAGCAGCTCTGGGAGGAAGCAGAGCTGGTTACTTTTTGTTGGTGTGATTTCACTGAATTTGCATGGGTTAATTCCAGGCTTACATAGAGATATAAATGGTTGGGCAATTGAGATTTGAATATGAAAGAGGAATTGCAAAGTATGGGAATTGTCCTTCATGTATGTGCACACTGCCCACCGTGCTGTGCCAGCTGTGTGGGAGGACGTGTGTCACCGTGTGCCCCAGGGACAGGGGGCAGCTGTGAGGATGTGGGAGGGGATGGCTCCAAGGCCACCTCTGTTGGGGGGACATACCTGTGGGACCAGGAGGAGCAAAGATTCCCTTGACTCTGAGATGGAATGGGGCAGTTTGTGCTTGGGGTGGGTCACGGGCAGGAGTCAGGCCTGAGGGTCTGTGGTGTCCCTGGGGACAGGGTCACTTGTGTGTGGGCATGCTGGAAAACCCTGCAGTTTTTTGGGAGCTAGCTAGCTGCAGGTGTAGTAGGTTTATTACTTTCCAGGAGTAAAACTCCTCATTTTCTGCCCTTTCTTTATCCTGGTGGGATTCAGTCTAAAAATCTGTACAGGTTCAGTGCTGGTATTCAATACTGGGCGAGGAGGGTGTTGTGTTTTTTTAATTTGAGAGCATCTTTCCAGCCTTGTCTGGTTCAGGGAGAGGTTCTCACTCCTCAGGAGCCTGGCAGGTTTTTAGGTGTGCAGTCGCCACCACAGCAATGTCAGGAACAGCATAGTTTTTCTTACTTTGTTCTGTTATATAGGAACAAGAGTGTTCCTATAAATATATAAAAATTTATATATTATATATAATGTGTAATGTATAATATATAATATATACTGTAATATGTTAATATAATAATACATTAATATTAATATATGATATGCATAATATATATGTATTTTATATATATATATAAATGCTTCACATTTAACTGAAACCTTCTGAAAAGAATAGGCAGAGTGAAATGTTTTCTGAGTCCTTGGGGCTCGCTGTAAACTGGCATTGGTGAAGAAAATACTGAGTGGAAAAGGAAGAGCACACTTGGGTGGGCTCTGTGTGCAGAATTCAGCAGGCAGCAGCTCAGAGCACACTGTGCCACTGGAGACAGGGCGAGCTGCAGCTGGACAGGCTGCTGGTTCTGCTATCCCTTCCCATTTTTCACAGTGCAGTCAGTGTTCAGAGCCAGCTGTGGATGGGAAATTGTGCCTGGAGTTCAGCTTTCTGGTTGTAGGGTGTGTTCAGAAAATCATCTGCACTGACATAGCGTTGCTTGTCTGGTGCCCTGGTAAAATCCTCCCTGCAGTGGGCTGAGTCAGGAGGCAGCCTGGATGTCTGCAGTGACTGTAACCAAATAGAAATGCAGGTGAGCTGGGAAAGCCCCTCACTAGGCAAACTGAAGGGTTAAAGAGTTCGTGCTCACTAAATACTCCTTAGAGGAAACAGAAGAGTCAGTTCTTTGTAGCTACTACGTTGTTATTTACTCCTGTTGTTGGTTGAACACTGGCTGCCCCTCGTGTCTGTGGAGCTGAGTGAGATGCTTCCCTTGCACGATGGATGGATGGATGGATGGATGGATGGATAGATAGATATGGCAGCTTTAATTCCAATTAAAGTACCTTAAAATGCAAAGCTCTTGTTGACAGTGGAGCGCAAGGAATTGCTTCATACAAAAAAACTTAATTTGTGATTTAAATATTCCCAGGTGATAGTGGAGGGGTGTGGTGGGGTTGGTCAGTGCAGGGAACACCTCACCAGCCTGGGCATTTGTTGCAGAGAGGTGATGGTGTGTGGAGCAGATGTGCAGCTCAGAGTGAGCTCACTGCAACCAGGACCAGGGGTTGGGTTTTTTTCTGTGGCTGCACTGAACAGGAGCAAACAGGAGATTTTTTAATGACAGTGGTAAAGGTGATTAAGTGTCTAACTAGAAGAGAAGACAAGACAGAAGAGAGGCAAAAGGCTGAAGGGGTCAGATGCTGTTACACCACCTGGCAGATAACACAGGAGGGAGGGCTCTGTCTGAGCTGTGTGAGCAGGTGGGAGGGCAAGGGGAGGCAAAGTAAAGCACAAGACAGGGAGATCAGGAAATATCAGAGGATGTAGTGTGCACACAGAGGCTCCAAGATTCCTTGACAAAAGGTGTTTGTTCCCAGGTCCTGCCAGCTTTTTGCATCACATCTTTTGCACCTAGCTGCAAACATGGTTACTGGTGTGATTAAATATATCTGAAGAGAAAAATGACACTTGCTGATGGATTTTTGTTTTGGGTTTTTTTTTTTTTTACTGTGGAGGAAAGCACACCTAGTTTTGCCTTGTTGCCTTTAGCATTTGGCTTCATTAAGTATAGCACTAAAAATCAGAAGGGAAGTGAGGTCTCCTATTCATGTTTAATCCATTGGTTACTGCTAATGTTTGTAACAATGTAAAATATTTCTGCACAGCATTTGTCACATGTTTATGGTTTAGATGATTTTAGACACCTAAGGAATTAGACACTGAAAAAGTAGCAGCAGTGGAAGGCTGAAGTTACTTTTTACACTTGTCAACTGTTTTGCTCTGGGCTGTGCACACACTGTAGACTGTTTGTGTGTGCTCATTGTATATTATATATAATATATGTCTGTATGTGTATGGCTCCTCCAGGTTTTTTTCAGGCTGTGTGTTTTGTGTGTTGACTTTGGGTTTGTGTGCAAAAAGGAGCCTTCAGAAGCTGCAACACCTTTTGTGAATTAAGAAGCTACTTTATGCTTAAAAAAATTGAAAATGGTAGTTGCTAAAAATACATCCGTATTTAATATTTAAAATTTGGAAAGCATTGCTGGATTTTATCATTGTCTGGAGTACAGCCATGGGTCAGTTGTCCAGCACCATCTGCAGTTGTTCCATTCTTTCCTCTCTGTTGTGTTTAAATGACAAATAATTAAGTGTTACTGAGTGACTGCTCAAGTTCTGTTTTGATCACCTGACAAATTACTTGGTTCAGCTTCTGCTCCTTAACGTTGTGTAAAAACTGTCTGAGCCCTGGGAGCTGCAAAAGGCAGGGATTCCCAGAGACTGCAGGTATTCCCAGAGGCCGTGAGGATTCCCAGAGACTGCAGGTATTCCCAGAGGCCGTGAGGATTCCCAGAGGCTGTGAGGATTCCCAGAGGTTTTGGGGATTCCCAGTGGCCGTGAGGATTCCCAGAGGCTGTGAGGATTCCCAGGGGCCGTGAGGATTCCCAGAGGTTTTGGGGATTCCCAGAGGCCGTGAGGATTCCCAGAGGCCGTAGGGATTCCCAGAGGCCGTGAGGATTCCCAGAGGTTTTGGGGATTCCCAGAGGTTTTGGGGATTCCCAGTGGCCGTGAGGATTCCCAGGGGCCGTGAGGATTCCCAGAGGTTTTGGGGATTCCCAGAGGCCGTAGGGATTCCCAGAGGCTTTGGGGATTCCCAGAGGCTTTGGGGATTCCCAGAGGCTGTGAGGATTCCCAGAGGCTGTGAGGATTCCCAGAGGCCGTGAGGATTCCCAGAGGATTCCCAGAGGCCATAGGGATTCCCAGAGGCCGTAGGAATTCCGTGGCAGTGGTGCCATGGAGGAGCAGGATCAGCTGTTGGGAACAGCACATCTCCAGGTCCCCTGGAATGCTGAGGTTCTGAGCTCTTGGGCATCATGGTGAGCAAAGCTGAAACCATGAACTTATCTCTTCGTTGGGAGGTTGTGGGGTAGAAAGTTCTCATTTTCTATTTCACTACTGTGCTCTGAGTCAGGTAGTGACTTTTTTTTAGTCACTAAAAGGAGTGAGTTTTAGAGTGAGTCAGGTCTCACATTAAAAAAAAAAAACGGTCATGGGAAAGAGAGGAATTCAATATTTGTTTTATTTCCTGTTAATACTCAGAAATAAGTTGTTTCCTCTCATAGATCTAAGTGAAATATATTAAAAGAGAATGTAGGTTTTGGAAGAGTGAGCACCTGTAAGGCAGCCCTGCAGCCCAGCCCCGAGGCTGATGCTCTCATCTCTGGAGCTTTGATTCTGCCTCACACACGCTGAACTTGGGGAAAAAGTGCTTCTGCAATGAGATCATGATAGGCCAGTCCTCCCTCTGAATGTTCCTGTTTGTTTCATCAGCTCAGTTGGCTCCCACACATGGAAAGTTTTTCATTTCCCACCAGCTATGTGGCTGAACACTTGAAGTGAGAGCGTTTGAGTCTTCATGTCTTGGACATGTGTTTGAGCTCACACACACACACAGATAATATCTGCAGAGGTGGCATTTCCTGAGCTCAGCGTGTGCACCAAGGGTGGTGACACTGCTGAAATGTCCTACAACGACATCAAACTGCCAGGAGCAGAAACCACAGAATCAGTTAGGTTGGAAAACACTTCTGAGATCACTGATTCCAGTCTGTGCCTGATCCCCACCTTGTCACCCAGCCCAGAGCACTCAGGGCCACATGCAGTCATTCCTTGGACACCTCCAGGGCTGGGGGCTCCATCACCTCCCTGGGCAGCCCCTTCCAAAGCCTGACCACCCTTTCTGTAAAGGAATTCTTCCTGAAAATCCTGCTTCCCACAGAAAGTCTGCATCTGTGAAACAAATACTCCTCTTTCCTTTTTACCATTGGGTTGGGGTTTTGTATCTTCCTCCTGGGTAAATTCCTGCTGGGATGGGTCTGGGAGCTGAGCTCCTCCATCTGCACAGCTCTGCTTTGGGACAGGCCGTGGCAGTTGTCAGTGCCCGTGTGAAAATAAACAATCAAAGGCAATTCTGACCGCAGAGCAGTGTTGGGCATGTTTTGTGATTATTTAACTTTAGAAAAATAAATCCTGCCACCCGTGTTTCCCGCTAGTCCGTGTGCACTGACCTGCTCTGCCCACAGCAGAGACAGCACAGCAAGGGCAGATGGATCTGCACCTCTGTGTTCCTGCATGCTCTGCGAGGCCTCACAGACACTGAAAAACATCTTCTGCCATTCACGTGTTCTCTCTGCTCCTCTGTCTCATTGTCACGTATTTCATAAGCTTTTCTGAGCGTTTTTCCTCTCAGCGTGTGACTGACATGGTTGAGCTTTTCAAGACCTTTGCATCAAATATTCCCCCTGCAGCCGCATTTCTGAGCACGCAGGGGCTCTCACCTGGTCCCACTCTGTGTGAGTATTTGTTCTGACAAGGAGTTGCATTTTTAAAAGTGAAGCCTTAGCAGAGAGAGGCTGGAGAGCTCCTGAGAGCAAGCAATGTTTCCTGGTAGCTGTAATTGTATTTGCACTGCACTGGTGCGGACAGAGCACAGAGATACTGTCTTTATTTGCACACTGCCTTACAGTGGCTCTTTTGTTCTCTCATTTTACTGTCATTTTGTTTCATGTGGGAAGGGAGCAAGGCCAAAGCTCTGGGGTAGAAGGTAAGCAGGGGTGCAGAGTGTGTGATTACAGCAGCGCTGCCTGTTAGAGATGCTTAAATGAGTGCACACATCCATCAGGCAGCTTTGTCTTTGTGAAATATTGATCTGCAATATCAATGTTAAGAGGCCTGGAAAGCACTTAGTGCAGGAAATTATTCCTGAGCCGTATGAGAAAAAAACCTGTGACTGATAGAGGGCCTGTTGAGCCCTCTGTCCTGCCTTCCCCTCTTAGCAGTGCAGCACAGAGCAAGGAATTCAGCGTTGGTACGGGCTGAAACTTCCAGTTTTGGTTGATGCTTCCACTTCCAGTGTTAATGATTATTGGATCAGGTCGTGGGTGTGTCAGTGGTGGAGCTGGACACTGCCCCAGGGGCAGGGAGGCTGGACACTGCCCCAGGGGCACGGAGGCTGGACACTGCCCCAGGGGCACGGAGGCTGGACACTGCCCCACGGGCAGGGAGGCTGAACACTGCCCCACGGGCATGGAGGCTGGACACTGCCCCAGGGGCACGGGGGGCTGGACACTGTCCCACAGGCACGGAGGCTGGACACTGCCCCAAGGGCACGGAGGCTGGACACTGCCCCAGGGGCACGGAGGCTGGACACTGCCCCAAGGGCACGGAGGCTGGACACTGCCCCAAGGGCAGGGAGGCTGGACACTGCCCCAGGGGCACGGAGGCTGAACACTGCCCCACGGGCATGGAGGCTGGACACTGCCCCAAGGGCAGGGAGGCTGGACACTGCCCCAGGGGCACAGAGGCTGGACACTGCCCCAGGGGCACAGAGGCTGGACACTGCCCTGCCTGTCCTGGTTACTCTAACCCTGGTGGGATGGCCAGGCCCAGCTGCCCCCCGAAGGAGAAATTCAGCCAGGGGTGCTCTGTGTGCTCCCTCTGTGCCTGTGTGTGCTGGCTTCCACAGGACACAGGGAGTCCCTGTCCTGGCTGGGCTGTCCTCTGCTCCTTCTTGTTTTTCAGGGAGTTGTTAAGAGTTTGGGGCTGGGTTTGGTTTGGTTTTTAAAGAAATGTGACAAGTGTGTCCCGGAGGCACAGTGGCAGTGGTGCTGCCTGTGAGGTCCCAGTGCTGCTCCAGGGCCTCCAGCCCTTCCCTCATTCCCGGGGTGGTTCCTGCAGGGACTGTGAGGGTGTTTATTTGGTTAGGAAGCTTTTACTGTGCAAGGTAAAACAAACCCGGTGTGTCAGCCTTTGTTTACCCACGACACTTTCCCTTTCCTACCCTTGCTTGCTTCAATTTGTTCTTTGTTAAAAGCTTTTAACTCTCTGTTTGCCTTCTGATGTCGAATATATCAATGTTTTGTGATATCATTTTTTATTGGCCCTGAAGTCTGAATTACTTAGGTTGATCCTCCCTGTAGGGATTATTGAACTATAAACTTAGTTTAGGTTTCTTTATTTCTCTGCTGCTGTAACCTTTGTTATTTGTATCCTTTTCTTCCCTCATTTGCCTAAGCAGTAAAAAACTATTACTCAAGCTTGTCATCAGTTGGTGACCAAGGTTTGGTGGCTTTCTTTATCTAGCTTCTAATTACTTTAAATTTATCTTTTCTCTTGCCTCTCTGGTTGATGTAAAGTCTTGGGTTTGTATTTTTCTAGTCCCTTTACTAACACTCAGTGCTGTTATCCCCTCATCAGTGATGGGGCAGACTGTATTTCAGCAGTAATGGGTACTTTCTTTGCCATCAGGGAAATCTGACCTTCATTTCAGCTTTCCTCCCCACTCCTGAGGCTTCTGCAAAGAGCCTCTGATCTGAATACCCACCGGCCTGAGAGCCACGGTAATTCCCCAGCAGCAGCACAGCTTCCCCAGGGGCTGTGGCTGGTGTTTCCTTGTCCCCCCAGGCTGAGCCCTCCGGGTGTTCTCCGTGCTGAGGAGGGCAGAGCAGGGGCTGGGTGTGGGGGTTAACGGGGCACAGTTCCACGGGGAGCCTGTGCAGGACCGTGCTGTGTGTGTGGGGTTTGGGGCAGCGGGGCAGCCAGCACAGCCTCCTCTGCCCAGGGCAGTGCCCAGGGCAGTGCCTGGGGCAGCCAGCACAGCTTCCTGTGCCCAGGGCAGTGCCCAGGGCACCCAGCACAGCCTCTGTGCCCAGGGCAGTGCCCGGGGCAGCCAGCACAGCCTCCTGTGCCCGGGGCAGTGCCAGGGCACCCAGCACAGCCTCTGTGCCCAGGGCAGTGCCCAGGGCAGCCAGCACAGCCTCTGTGCCCAGGGCAGTGCCAGGGCACTCAGCACAGCCTCCTGTGCCCAGGGCAGTGCCCAGGGCAGCCAGCACAGCCTCCTGTGCCCGGGGCAGTGCCCAGGGCAGCCAGCACAGCCTCCTGTGCCCAGGGCAGTGCCTGGGGCAGCCAGCACAGCCTCTGTGCCCAGGGCAGTGCCCAGGGCAGCCAGCACAGCCTCTGTGCCCAGGGCAGTGCCCGGGGCAGCCAGCACAGCCTCTGTGCCCAGGGCAGTGCCAGGGCACTCAGCACAGCCTCCTGTGCCCAGGGCAGTGCCCAGGGCAGCCAGCACAGCCTCCTGTGGCCAGGGCAGTGCCCAGGGCAGTGCCTGGGGCACCCAGCACAGCCTCTGTGCCCAGGGCAGTGCCCGGGCACCCAGCACAGCCTCTGTGCCCAGGGCAGTGCCAGGGCACCCAGCACAGCCTCTGTGCCCAGGGCAGTGCCCGGGGCAGCCAGCACAGCCTCCTGTGCCCAGGGCAGTGCCCAGGGCACCCAGCACAGCCTCCTGTGGCCAGGGCAGTGCCCAGGGCAGTGCCAGGGCACCCAGCACAGCCTCTGTGCCCAGGGCAGTGCCCGGGGCAGCCAGCACAGCCTCCTGTGCCCAGGGCAGTGCCCAGGGCACCCAGCACAGCCTCCTGTGGCCAGGGCAGTGCCCAGGGCAGTGGCCAGGACAGCGTGGCCGTGCCTGCCCTGCCCTCCCGGCACTGCCGCCCATCCGTGCCGGTGCTCCCCTCCGCCCCGCTCCTCTCCGCCCCGCTCCTTTTTTTTTGTCCAGAAGTGACTAAGCTTCCTGTTATTCCACTCTGTCAGTTTTTCCCCAGTCCTGCTGTCGTGTTGGGCAATACTGACTTGCCAGCAGCTTCCTGCACCGCTGTCCTGCTCTGCTCTGTCCTGTTCCCCCACACCTCTCCTTTGGTACTTGTGGCCCTCAGGATGTTCAGGTTCACTCAGCTGGACTTATTTCCACTAAAGCCAGGATTTATAAGGAGCTGTGAACCCCAGGAGGATGCTAGCTGGATGCTGCAGGAGTGCACTGTGGGCCGTGTTTGGTCTCTGGAGGGAGGGCTGTGCTTTGGTGTGTGATGTGAACCCCCTGGCATGGGTGCAGCATGGTTGTCCTGAGCTATCCCTGAGCTATCCCTGAGCTATCCCTGAGCTATCCCTGCTGATGGCTGTGTTCTGTGTGCAGAAGAATCCTTCCCGCCTCGTTGGAAACCGCAGGCACACTTTGATTTATCAGGGTTATCCTTCAGATGATGGGAAATCGAAGGAGCTGCTCAGGAGAGGGTTTTCCCTCTGGAGCTCTAAAGGCAGCCTGGAGGCTTTGGCAAACGCTGTGGGGAGGTGGAGGGGACCCTCCCTGGGTGCTGGGCACGGCTGGCAGGGTGGGCAGTGGCTGAAGGGATCTCTCCTGGACCCCCTGAGTCCAAGGATCTCTCCCAGCCCTGCTCTGAGCCCCCTGCCCCAGGCAGGGTGGTGGGGTAGGGACCCCGCAGGGCTCCTGCACCTGGCCCCCACCACGTGCCTGCACTGGGACAGCAGCAGCCAAGAGCCACGGCCACCCCGTACTGCTGGTGTAAAAATAATACCTCAGGAGGAATAAACAAGTTATTTTTGTGTATTGGGGCTGGCCACACAGGGCTGACTCAGGGCCTTGCCTTGTGCTGCCACCGAGGGCTTGTTCAGACATCCCGAGCATTTAGAGCAGCTTGAGGCACTTCCCTTGGTGCTGGGAGGGTGGGATGGTGCCAGTGGGGCTCTGGGAGGTGTCTGTGCCCCACAGGGGCTGCCAGGCACTGCTGCTGTGTCACAGGGGACATCCCTGCATCCTCAGCTCCTGCTGGAGCTGCTGCTGGCTGGGGTGGTGCTTGTGCCCAGGTATAATTAATTACACGGAATTTCAACAAGCAGGGAGGGAAACTTTATCTGGGGGCAAACAGGGACAGAGCTTGTAGGAAATGAATAGTGCCTGGCAGAGATTGGGTGTGAAAACTGACACATCAGTGTCACAGCATGAAAAATAGTTTGTCATACATAGAATTAAACCACTTGTGACCCCCAGGCTACAGCAGGGCTGGGTATGCCAGGGGAGGAGCATCTCTTTTTTTTTTGCCTTTTTTATGGCACTTTGTCACTACAGCAAGTATTAATTTTAATTGTTTTACTTTGCTCGTGCAGAATTCTGTCAGTTACCAAATTCCAGGGCATTGTACCCATTAGGCTCCTTTTTTAGGCTGTATGGTGGTGACACATGCAGAAACAAAGGCCAAGGCTAACAATTCTACTTACCTGATAATTATGATAGGGTAGAGAGTAAAAGAAGAGCTGTGTTCGGTCTGTCTTGCACATTTGAGGAAAGATGCAAGGCTGGTTTTCTGTCAGCCTAATCTTTATCTTTTAATGGTTGTTCTTTGATTTTCACTTCAAACCAGACGGTATGAGCTTTAAAAAAAAAAATTCAAAGTGACCAGGGCTGCTTAATTGCTAGCCAGCAGCAGGAAAGAGAAAAGGTGTGGGACAGGAGGGTGCCTGGGGTGGAATGTGGTGGTGCCCTGGGGTGGGCACAGGGGTGCCAGAGGAGGCTCGTGTGCTGCCCTCGTAGGTGAATGTGGCTGGGTTCATTAACTCCTCCTGAACTGCTGGTTCAGGGGCTCCTTCCTGCCACTGGTCCTGGGAAGCTGCACTGACTGATTTTAAAGGGGTGTTTTGTAGGAAATCACCGTCTTGTGAAAAGTTCCCTCTTGTGGAAAACAGGTGGAATTTTTTCTTAGAAGTTGTTAAAGATTTCCTGGTGGTTTTTTTTGTTGGTTGGTTTTTGTTTGGTTTTTTTTTTTGTTTTTCCAGAGGAGAAATTCTTCAACTTTATTTAGTTCCTAAAATTCTTGTTGGACAGTGGCAGTGCTCTCTGCCTTCCTCAAGTGCATTTGTGGGTTTGTCCTTTCCATCACAGTGGGATTCTGGCTGGAGGAGGCGTCCACTGGCATGGTGTGTCCTGTTACTGGAAGCTCTGAGTGATTTTCCTTCCATTCCTGTGTGAACTCCTCCTGTTCTTTGTCTTTGCAAGGCAGGGCAGCACTGGCTGGCTCCCCACACACCCCAGCCAGTGGCACTGTGGTGGTGACAGCTGTGAACCTTCACTGTCAAACCTGGTGTCACGCCATGCTGCTCTAAGGGGTTCCATGTCCACCTTTTACCTGCTGGGACAGACCTCAGTGGTCCACCAGCCCCTTGTGTAAATTGATCTCCAAGCTGAAGTGTTTTGTGGTGCAGTGACATCAGATTAAACTGCTTTGGAGCTCAGTGCCTGAGGGTGATGTGCACCCTGTCCCCTGCAGCAGCCTGTCCTGGGTGCCAGGTGTGCTGTATTGGCCTGTCTTTTGTTTTATTACTGACTAGACTGAACAGCCTTAATTTATTTATCATGTAAGCAAACTGTGCAGGAATCCCAGAAGTGTCAAATTTTTGGTTGCCAGAGGCAGAATTTGGTGTCAGCTGCCAAAGGCAGCGTGTCTGTGGGTATGGCACCCACACAAGTCTCTGCTGCTCTGAAAGGCTGTGGGTTCTGTAGTGCCCCAGAACCTGTGTCCCAGCCTGGCAGCTCTCCCCATCGCCTCCACAGCCGCTGCTCTGGGTTGTTTTGGCAGCACTGGAGGTGTGTGGTAATTAAGTAGCAGGTTTGGATGTGATCAAGCGGTGTGTTTCCATCTTAGGCAGTTTATTGTGTTGTAAAATGTCTCTTGCACGTGTGCGGTCAGGGACCTGGAGCTGTTTGCATTCCTGAAAATCAGGTCACTTCTGCGTGCTGCTTTCAGGGATTTCAGAGGCTGCCCTGCAGCCCGTGGGGTTTCCAGCAGTGCTGGGTTTGTTTTGCCAGGTGCCAGCCAGCCCTGACAGAGCCACACGTGGCAGCAGAGCACAGCTCCGCAGAGATTTCAGAGTGGCATTGCTGAAAGAGAGTCAAGATCATTTCTCATGCTGCCAATTCCAGTTTGTGATCCTTTCTACACTCTGGGGGAAGTTCCTCACGCCAAGAAAGCTGTTGGCTTTTCCAGGTGCAAACAGCCACTGCTCCCCCCATGCCATGAGCCCTCTGTACCTGTGCACAGGTACCTGTGCTGTTGCTGTCTGCCTGGGGAGGGTTCCCTGCTTTCCACAGGCTGAGAAAAGTGACATCTTGGAGCAGGGGGTTAATTTGACATCATACCTCCAGGCTTTGGTATTCATCCCCAGAACAGTTCCCCTCTGAGTGGCTGACCCTGAAATAAAACATTTCAAGGATATGTTTTATTTATCTATGAGAATAGGTCCTGGCAAATTTCTTCTTCCAGCAGAAATTCTTCTCTGTGAGGGTGGTGAGGCCCTGGCACAGGTGCCCAGAGAAGCTGTGGCTGCCCCTGGATCCCTGGAAGTGTCCAAGGCTGGGTAGGACAGGGCTTAGAGCAGCCTGGGATAGTGGAAGGTGTCCCTGCCCATGGCAGGAGGATTGGAATTGGGTGATTTTTAAGGTCACTTTCAACCCTGCCAAGTCTGTGATTCTGTGATGCTATGAAATTTCCCACTTAGAGCTTTTCCTCACCTGTGCTCAGCGGTAAGCTCAAATCCTATTTTGAAATGAAGTTTAATAAACCTCCCAAATTTCAGTCAGAATTTATCATTTAACTTCACTTGAATAAATAGTATTATAATATTTATATTTAATAATATTTATAACATTTAATAATATATTAAATATTATTAAATATTATAAATATTTAATATATACTTTAATATCAATTAATACATAATGTTTATAATATTTGATAATAATATTAAAATAAATATTTTAATAATTACTTTCCCCACCAATATTGGGGAATGAATTATTTTTCAGTCAAGAATATATTTGCCTGACAAATGTGTTCTAATCATATTTAAATTATATTAAAACAGCATGTCAAGATGCCGTACTTGCTAAAAACAAGGGAAAAATACAACTGAAAGGATAACAAGAAAATAGGGAAAGGTGCAATTCTTGTATAAACTGCCAATAAAACCCCCCACACGTGCATGTGTTGGCATTTCAGGATAGCATTCCAGCAGTGATTTCCAGTGTCTGGGGTGTGCGGCTGCAGTTCTCAGCAATGCTTTTAGAGCAGCCAGACATAAAAACTGCCAGCCACTGACCTTCAGGCTGTGGGAGGAGGCTGGTGTGCAGTTGGGCAGCAGCAGCATTTATCGACGTGCTGCTGGTTTTTGTGTTGTTCAGCACTGCCCTGAGCCCAAACCGCGCGGCTGCCGGCGCTGACGTCTGCACGGGAGCATTGCAGGGCTGTCCTCACGTCACCTGCAGCCTGGCCAAGCTGTGGGCACGGCCTCCTGGGGCTGCTCTGTGCCCTTTGCTCAGCACAGCCCTGCCAGGCAGCCAGCAGGGAGCTGCACTGGGGGTTAAACACCACCCAGCACTGTGGGAATACACTGGGGAGAGTCCTGGGTGTTGTGTGAGGGGTGAGAGTGAGTGCAGCAAGGCTCAGGGATTGCTTCTGTTCCCCCTCTTCCACCCAGTCCTTGTTTTGGAGCTGGTGTGCCCCAAGCCCTTGTTCACACCTGGAAGGGGTCGCTCTGTCCCAGCTGCAGATGGGGGTGTGGGTGCTTTCAGAAGGGCCAGGGGTCTTGTCTGGGTTAGGGTTAGGGTTACATGTTCCCAGTTACCCTGATGGGGCAGGGGCCATGCTGTGGCTGTGGCATCTCTGGGAGATCAAGGCAGCCATGGGGGTGCCCAGACTGGGGTCCCGGGGGTGTGGGTGCTTTCAGAAGGGCCAGGGGTCTTGTCTGGGTTAGGGTTAGGGTTAGGGTTACATGTTCCCAGTTACCCTGATGGGGCAGGGGGCACATGCTGTGGCTGTGGCATCTCTGGGAGATAAAGGCAGCCATGGGGGTGCCCAGGCTGGGGTCCCTGGGCACTGGGTGCCCGTGATGTCCCCAGCTCGGTGCAGAAGGATCAGCACGATGATGCTGCCTCACCCCTGTCCTGCTGCTCACTTGCTTTGTGTGTTCCAGGGTAAATTTCTTGTGAAGGTTCTGTGTGTGCTCTGTGCCGTGGGGTTACAGCTGTGAGCAGGAGTGGGGATCACAGGAATCCCAGTGCCTGCTCAGCATCCCACTGTTCTGGCCAGTGATGCTGGGCATCACGGGAATCTGCACGGATAAACAGATTAAATCTCCCGTGTGTTTTACTGGATCTGGACAGAAAGTCGTTCACTCTCCTCCTAAACTGTGAGTTATTATTTGCCTGAGTGAGGATCATGTGGATTACCAGAGATTGCTCTAGAAGGGTTTGGCAGCACTGGAAGTTCAAGGAGCACTGGAGCTCTCACTGGGAGGAGCTCGTGGTTCCAATGGTGCTGTGCCCCATGTGCCACCCCTCGGGGGGACACAGCCCCTCGGCCTGGGGGAGGCTGCTTTTCCTGTACCCACCTGGAAAATCCTAATTCCCTCGTGTCCTGGGGTACAGCACTGCCTGTGGGCTTGGGAGGAGTGCTTGGGAGGAAGTGAAGTGTTGCTCAATCTCAGGCTGCTGAATTTGTGTGTCTGGGAGTGTCAGTATAAATACTGATGGATTGATACATGTGCTGTGCCTATACAGACATGGGGATATACTAATATTCGTAGTACTACCAAGATCAACCACAAATTGTATTGAACATTTATATAAATTTTCAAAACATATAAATTTTTAAATTCATAAATATAAATAAAATTTATGAAAGTTAAAGAATTTATATAAGTACTTTTACATCCATATGTGGTTGATGCATTTGCTAATGCTGTTATGAAATGAGGATTGGGGTCATTTGGGGCCACCTTACCCAGGGTCAGAGTGGCTGGGGCTGGACAGGTGCTCAGTTGACATTACTGTGTAAAGAAAAGTGGCACAGGTGTGAGTGTCCCCCTCTGCATCCCTGTCCCCATCCTCATCCTCATGCCACTGCTGTGGCACTGGGGATCATTCTGTGCTTCCTCGGGGCTGAGGAGGAGGAGGGACCCACAGACAGCAGGAGCAGCAGGGAGGGTTTTGCTGCTGAGCTGGTGTCTTTCCTTCTGTTTTGTGCTGGCAGTCTGCTTGCCCTGTTTGCTTTTTTCTTTCTTTTTTTAAATCCCGTTGTATTTCATGGCAGGAGGACAGCTCCCGCAGGAGTGCTATTAGCTGTGCAAGCCAAATGATCCATTAGAGGGGTTGAGGCTTTTATGTACGAGAATCACACACAAAAGACGTCATTAAGTGGTCACTTTGGTGTGTTTTCACATGAAAGGATTCACTTTAAAAAAGTGTCTGCAGAGTGCTGCCATCAGGATCCCTGTGCCACAGCAGCAGCCCTGGAGGGAGCTGATGGTTTCACAGGGGGGGATGCCCTCACTTCCTTGCCCTGGAGATGTGTTTTCCCCCAGCTGGCATTCTGAGAGTTGTTTGGGGGTGTCCAAGCCCACAGCCCCTCCCTGGCAGGCTGTGAGCTGGGGGAGCTGCAGGGTGAGCAGTGCCCCCAGCTCTGGGGAGAGGCACCCATGGCCCCACAGCATCGGGGGTGCAGTGACCCCTGGGCTTGTCTCCAAACAGTGCCTCAGTGTGGGGGCTCAGTGATTGCAGCCCTGCCCGTGGCTGAGGTGGAAGTCACTGGCTCAGGGGGCTGCAGGCTGTGTGCTCCAAGGCAGCCAGGCAGGCCCTGTAATATATGAAGGTTTCTCTGAACGTGGCAGGCAGCCTCAACACAAAGTGCCTGCAAACAGTCTATTTTTAAAAAGGAAACCGTGGCTTACATGGAGTTAAATGTTTTCCTGTGAAACACATGGGCATCAGGATAAATAGTTTTACCATTTACAGGCAATAGCTGATGGTATGTAGCAGCCATCCTCCTGGCCGGGTTCAAACGCGCCGGGCCAGGAGGAATTTGTACTCCCTGACAGAGGGAGGTGTTTGTGAGTTTGTTTTGGATCAGAAGCACTCCGTGTGTTCCAGCTGCACTGTTGAGCCGTGGCTGCTGGTTCTGCAGCTTTGGCATCCTCAGCTCAGGGAGGCAGCCCCAGGCAGAGCCCCTGGCTGAGGGAACAGCCAGTCGGTACCACAGCCCCGTCAGAACATCCAGAGGGGTCCAAGAGACTGAAAATTGTGTCAGTCATTAATAATTGTTCAATAGTGATGGGTTGGTGTGTGCTCATGCAGGGCAGGTGGGATGTGCAGCACTCACTGGAGTCTCTTCGGCCACAAGGAGGTTTTATTTTGTCTTTAGGAGGTTAAATGTTTTGTCTTTAGCCTGTTAAATGTTGGAGGGTTGTAGGTCTGACTGTGAATAGCTACTTAAAACTACAGAATCACAGACTCACTGAGTAAAGGAGCTTGCAGTCTCAGAAGGGAATCCCAAGAAAGCTTTTCCATTATTAAATATGCAATCAGGCTGTTTTCTGGAAGGAGATTATTATCAGAGAGCAAAGATTGCAGTTGTATTGCTGACATTTAGCGTGGGATGTTAAAAGCAGGGTGTGCTGTGCTTCCCAGAAAACTGCTGCTGTGGGGAGGAGCCTGGTGGTGACCACAGAAATGGGCACACTCCTGTTCACCTGTGTGCAGGTCTGAAAAACCCAGGTGTACAGGAGTGTACACACCTGTCAGAGGATCCAAGTCTTCTAGAAATACCCTGTATTTTCAGAATGTAGAATTGTGGGAGTGATTTGTTCCAAGGCATGCTTGGTCATTCGCTTTTGTCTGAGTTTGCCATGTTCTCCACAATTCTGTAAGTGTTGACACAAAGTGTTTTGTGGGCAGTAAAGCCATGGTGTGTACCTGGGGATGCTGCTGCCCTCTGGGAAGGTGCCTGGGGACAGGTAAGTGTTCCTGCTTCCCTGAAGGCAAGGTGAAAAATCCTCCCAGTCCAACTCCTGATCACCAGACCGTGCTGAGCCCTGTGCTGCACCCCGTGAGGTGTCACAGGAGGCTGAGCACAGCAAGGTCAGGCACATCCTGCTCCCCTCCACAGTGGATGGCCTTTCCTCATTGATGACAATGAAAGGGAACTATACAGAGTAGGAAATAAATCTGTGTATTAAACACCAAAAAAAGAAATGGAGAGGCAGCATGAGATTAAGAGATTTACTGCTGCAAGGAGAGCAAAGCAAGTCTGTGCTTGCTGCTGTGCTTGAGAGAGGAGTGAGAAGTCTGTGTGCAGCTGCTGCAGACACAGGGCTGTCCGAGTGCTCAGGGGGGCTGGCACTGAGCTCAGCCGGGCTCTGCCTGTCCCTGCTGAGCCCAGAGCTGGGGCAGAGCACCAGGGAGAGCGCCTGGGACACTGAGGAGCCTCGGGAGCATTTGCCCTGAGCTGTAGTCCAGCAGGATTGAGTTAATCCCCCGGTGTGCTGGAATGGCCCATCAGGACACACTGCAGCATCCACTGCTGCCTCTGAGTTTACTCACTCATAATATTCCTTTTGTAAGGATTGTAGAGAGTTCAGAAAAGGTTGAGAGAGATGAAAATGTGCCTTGAGCTCTGTTGACTGCAGCTAGCAGGATCCAGTGACAGGGTGCCCAGGAGCTGCTCCTGCTCATGGTCAAGGCATGAATGCTGCTGTGTTCTGGTGAGATCTGTGGCTGTGGTTTCCAGCCTGTGGTTTGCAGCTCCTGGGCGCTCTGTGGACCATTTGTGAAGTTCCATGGAATAAAAGTGAGACAAGAAATGCTGCTCCCAGGCAGACGAGTCTGCATTTCTTTTGGGAAATTCGCTAAGATCTGTAAATTAAAAAAGATTGAAGGTTAAAGGTGCCCTGGGCTCCAGAGCTACATGCAAACAAGGATGTAAGTGGTTTGATAGCAGCTGGTGATAGCTAAGCATGAGCACAATTTACCTGGGGCTAAATATTCTGGTAGTCTTTAACTCTGAGTAAATAGCTTTCCTTAAAGACCATCTCCTAGGTGGATAGAAATGCTGCTCTCAGTGGGGAAGCAGAGAGGCTCCTTGTTTCCTGGGAGCCAGAGGACGTTGCTTTAGATGACAGGAATGATTTTTTATGGCTCCGAAGCGTTTGAGTGTATGAAGTACATAAAGTGTTTGGGGTGTACAACACGTACTGCCAGGCTTTGGATCTCATCCAGAGAGTTGTGGAGCAGCCTAAACCCCAGCACTGAAATGAGGACATTGAGTTTAATCTGGATTTCAGAGTCAGGCTGGTTAAGTGCTCCTCTGATTCCAGCAACACATGTTGTAGTTCCATGATCCCCATTTTGCAGTAATTGGCTCTGACTGTTACACTGTACTCCTGTAAGATCTCATTTTCCAGGTATCTGCTAAATGTGTCTGCAGTCTGCTTGTGTTTGCTTTAGCCTGTGGCATAAGGAACAAAGATGCAGCTTCTAATCCTGCTGTGCCCATTCTCTCCTTCAGGGCCGATGTTCAAGGGAAAACTGCAAATATCTTCACCCCCCACCACACTTAAAAACGCAGCTGGAGATCAATGGCCGCAATAACCTGATCCAGCAGAAGAACATGGCCATGCTGGCCCAGCAGATGCAGCTGGCCAATGCCATGATGCCCGGAGCCCCGCTGCAGCCCGTGGTACGTGCCCCCAGCCTTCCCTCACAGAATTTCTAGGTTGGAAGAGACCTTCAAGATCATTGAGTCCACCCCAGCCCCAACATCTCAACTAAACCCTGGCACCAGGGCCACATCCAGGCTTTCCTTAAACACATCCAGGGATGGTGACTCCACCACCTCCCCGGGCAGGCCATTCCAGGACTTTATCACCCTTTCTGTAAAAACTTTTCCCTAAGATCTAACCTACACTTCCCTTGACAAAGCCTGAGGCTGTGTCCTCTCGTTCTGTCCATTGTTGCCTGGAGAAAGAGACCAACCCCCAGCTGACTACAACCACCCTTCAGGAGGTTGTAGAGAGTGATAAGGTCACCTCTGAGTCTCCTTTTCTCCAAGCTAAACACCCCCAGCTCCCTCAGTCATCCCTCAGTGCAGGCAGCACAGCCCTCCACACCAGGGAAACCCCACAGGGGTCAGGAATGGGAGAGGAATCAACCCCACTGAAATGGCCCTCTGTGGGTCTTGGTGTGGTTTAATTCTGCCTTGCCTGGAGTAATACTTGAAATTAATTTCAGTAGTCTTGGGTTAATTTAATTAATTTAATTTATGTTCTGCAACTTAATTCTCAAAGTTTGGAAAGGGAGCGATCTGCATGAGATTTTTGTTTCTTTTGCAGTATCATGTGCTCTAAGAAACTCCTGGCTTTGAGGAGGTGCCCACTGGGTGTTTTCACTCAAGGGAACTTTCCCAGAGAATTGCTGGCTGGAATTGAGCTTTGGTTTGGGGGGAGTTAGGCTCAGTTTGACCCTGGCTGTGCATCAGTCAGTGTGAGCCCATCGCACTGAGCTGGGCTGGCTCTGTGCCCTGTGGGGCTGTAGGACAGGGGTGTCCCCACACAGACCTGTGCAGCACACCACGATGTACCTGTGAGCCTCAGGGCAATGCCAGATGGCTCTGATAACGTGCTGTGCTCTGCAGTGGTCAAAAGGCTGCAGGATATTTATATTGCTATAAAATAAGCACAGTAGAAAATAAATGGGGTAGGCTTATCTGCTGAACAGCGGACACACAGGTGTCTGTTTGAGTGTATTGGGCTGAAATCAAACTTCAGCATCTCTTAAGTTACACACTAACAGGCTGGTTCTGTTTTAAAGTTCATTATTACATAGCTGATAGCCCAGTAATGAAAAGTGCACTTAATTAATAGTGTATTTAAGAGTAATATTTAATTTCCTGTAATATTTGCCAGGTTGTTTTTCATTCATATGGATGAAGAATCATTAATTACAGAAATTATACCCATTTACACAACTCTCACTCTGTTTTCTTCAGTAATCCCTGCATGTTTTTGTTCATTATTTCCAATGTCTCTTGCTTCCAAACAATTCAGTCATTTCCTCAGGAATACAGAAACATGTGCTGTTCTCTGCTGTCTGCCTTAAATTGATATGAAACAGAGAAGGAGTTGTGTTAACTCAGTAGTTGTTTTTTCCCTCTAAAAATTAGTTGGGGAAGAAAAAACTAAATGCCTTGAGTAACTGCTTTATTTAGATAGTGAAAGACAAACACTCCTGGCTGAGTTTTATTTGGCAGTTACACTGCATTTGGGGGCAGGAGAGTTATTTAATCCTTGCTGCAGCGTAGCAGCTCCATGTTGGGTTTTCACAGCATTGTTTGGGCTCTAGACCCAATTATCTTCACACCCACAAGGGCACTTGGCTCTTCTTTGAAAACATGCAAACAAACAAAAGAAAATCATATTTGCGTGTGCCCTTTCTTCCACTGGTTTAATGTTTTAGTCTAACTAAAGCATCCCCTGATGCAGTGTCTGAGTGTCTGCATGGCCAGCCTGTTGAGTTCTGTAAAACAGAAGGATTGTGGCTGTGTGAAACCCCAGGAGTTCCTGAGCCAGCTCTGGCTCCACCAGGGTCAGAAAAGCTTTGCCTGTGACTCAAGTCAAACGTGGTTGATGCTTTGTCTGGGCTCTCAGACGCCTTTTCCCCAAGAGCCAGCACTGTGCCTGCTGTGGTCGTGTCCCCCTGGTAGCCCCAGACTCTCTGTGACCCCACAGAGGGTCTGTCATTCCTTAGGGCATTCCTGGAGTGTGGATCACCAGGAGTTTGCTCCAGGAGCTGCCACGTGCTGTGGGCGTGCAGGGGAGCAGGAGGAGAGGAACAGCAGAGGCTGGAGGGGAAACCTGTCCTGTGCAACACCTGCACAGGTGTTCCCCATGACCCACAAACACAACCAATGCTCCTTCCCAGCCAGCAGCAGAAACTCACCTCCTTCAGCTCAGGGGGTGGCCACAGAGTTGTTTTGGTGACAGCACAGCAAACACAAACATGAAGTGTCTCTCTCCCTGTCTCCCATTGCAGCCAATGTTTTCTGTTGCACCGAGCTTAGCCACCAACGCGTCAGCCGCCTTCAACCCCTACCTGGGGCCCGTGTCCCCAGGCCTGGTCCCCGCTGAGATCCTGCCCACGGCCCCGATGCTGGTGACAGGGAACCCCGGCGTGCCCGTTCCTGCCGCCGCCGCCGCCGCCGCCCAGAAGCTGATGAGGACAGACAGGCTGGAGGTAGGGGCTGGGTGGTGTAACTTACTCTGCAAGTGCTATCCTTTGTTATGTCTTCTAGATACGGAATACTTTTCTTGTGAAGGCAAACAATGCAGGGTTTGCTTGGGCTGGTACTGTGGTATCTTTGTGGGGGTAAGAACGAGGAGTGATTGTACAGTGAGTTCAGGCTGCCACGCTGCTTCTGAGCAGAAAGAAATGGGAATATTTAGGAATGATCATGGCAGCAGCAGGAGTGCCACGAAGCTGTTGGTGTGTGCCCAGAAGGCGTTAGCATGCCAGGGGCACAGCCACTGCACACTAGACAGAGCTGCAGAGGTGCAGCTGCTGGGGTGCAGAGCTGCAGAGGTGCAGAGCTGCAGAGGTGCAGCTGCTGGGGTGCAGAGCTGCAGAGGTGCAGAGGTGCAGAGCTGCAGCTGCTGGGGTGCACAGGGCTCAGCCTCCCTGCCTTGGGGCAGACGTGCCCACACTCCCCTGCTGGCCTCCCTCACCCAGCTTATCACCCCCCTACAGCCCTGACAAGTGTCGGTGCTCTGGAGCTGCTGCTCTCCCTGCTCCCAATCTTTCTTATCTCAGAGGCCTGTCAGTGTTTTCGGCACCTTATCGGTGCTGCTGCAGCGTGGGCGGGGAGCCAGGGACGTGCCACCCGCGGCTGTGAGCTTGGGGCACAGCCTGAGAGCACAGCCTGAGAGCATGGAACACAGCCTGAGAGTATGGAACACAGCCTGAGAGCACAGCCTGTGGGCACAGCCTGAGAGCACAACCTGTGGGCACAGCCTGTGGGCACAGCCTGAGAGCATGGAACACAGCCTGAGAGCATAAAGCACAGTCTGAGAGCATAAAAGGCACAGCCTGAGAGCATGGAACACAGCCTGAGAGCACAGCCTGTGGGCACAGCCTGAGAGCACAACCTGTGGGCACAGCCTGAGAGCATGGAGCACAGCCTCAGAGCACAGCCTGTGGGCACAGCCTGAGAGCATGGAACACTGCCTGTGGGCACAGCCTGTGGGGACAGCCTGAGAGCATGGATCACAGCCTGAGAGCATGAATCACAGCCTGAGAGCACAGCCTGTGGGTTACAGCCTGAGAGTGTGGATCACAGCCCAAGAGTATGGATCATAGCCTGAGAGCAGAGCCGTGAGCACAGCCTGAGAACATGCATCACAGCGTGAGAACATGGAGTACAGCCTGAGAGCATGGATCACATCCTGAGAGCACAGCCTGAGAGCATGGATCACATCCTGAGAGCACAGCCTGAGAACATGGAGCACAGCCGTGGGCACAGCCTGAGAACACAGATCTCAGCCCATGGGCACAGCCTGAGAGCTGAGAGCAGGTGCTTGGCAGCCCTGGTTGTGTCTGGTGGTTAAAAGGCAGCGATGGGGGAGGCTGAGCAGCCAGGCTGCCCTGCTGTCACCCTGGTGTGTGCTGGACACGGGGTGTGAGGGCACATGGCCATGCCTCCTGCACGGCTGCTGCTGGTCTCCCTTCTGGCACAGGTCTGGTCACTGAGCTCGGGGAGCACGCTGGGAGGAGCAGGAAGGATCTCTGTTTTATGCAGCCTGCTGTATTTGTAACTCTGTTCTTCCTGCCTGTGCATCTGCACTAGCAGGGATTAACTCTCCTTCCAAGGGAAATTAATTCTTTTCCTTAGCTGCATCCCTGACTGACGAGTGCTGCTCAGAAGGGGTGAGCTGGGAGCAGTGTGGAGGGTCATCTGGCAGCCAGCATTTCCCGCTGCTACTGTCACTATTCTCAGAGCTCACATCACCACAGGTCACCCTCCTGTGGGATCACATCATTTCCCTTTTTAGAGATGTTTTCCCCGAGGGCAGCGTTCCCCAAGGCACGCTCAGGTTGCAGGGGGGGCTGCCATGCCAAACTCAGAGCTGGCACACACAGGTGGCTGGTTGGAATCACCCAGGGATGTTTTTTCCCTTGAGGACTGTTTGATGATGGACACCTGCCAGAGGTGGATTAAAACCAAAATGCAATGACGTAAATTCATAAATAAATCATAATGGATTTGGAAATGAGTATGGAGAGGAGGATGTCTATGATGGGAACCCTTTGGGTTGTGCTGCCAAGATCATCTGCTGTGTTTGATTGTGCTTCCTGCAGTGCCCACGGGCTGGTCAGGGTGGGACATGAGGGCTCAAAGACATCCTGGTCATAAGCAGGGTGCCCCCATTGTCCCCAGGGCCCCCCTTTGTGTGCCCCTGCAGGGCAGCCCTGGTGCTGCTGCAGGCTGTGACTGCTGTGCACAGGGAGCTGATGATGGCTGGGACCTCAGTGTGCAGGATTTGGCCAGCTGCATTCTCTTAATTCTGCTCCTCAGAGAGGTGATGCACTGCTGAGCCAAACTCCTGTGCATGAGAGATGCTAGAGTAGCACTCTCAGGGTCACAATGCTGTTTTTACCTTCTGCAAATCCAGTTTAAACAGTGAAACATGTAGGTGAGAACACAATTTGCAAATGCTTTCCAGTACAGTCATAATCTGATCTGGAGTATCCAAATTTAGTATCCAAACACTAAGCAAGCCTGTCATTTTTATGAACACTGAGATATTTGAATGTACTTTACAGGCTACAGAAATGCAGAATGGATTTTGGAAATTCTGCCTGATCTGGCTGTTACCTCCCAGAGGAGCCAGCAGTGCCTACCTGCTCTGCCTGGGAGCTGCAGCTGTGGCATTGCCATTTGTTATGGCATGATCAGAGCTTTATAAGGCTCCACTCACTCTCCCTTGGAATGAACTGTCCTGGAGAAAAATAACCACAATGATGTTAGCATCTAATCTCGGACTGTGATTGGTTCTGCTTAGAATTTTAAATATTTATTTTCAAGAGTGATGTACACCGACAGGAATTAAATCAGCACACGTTCTGGCCTACAGACCCAGGCTGTTCCCAGCTGAAAGCTCTCAGGAGGCACACCTGGGGTTTAAGGGATGCAGGCAGCCTGTCGGGCAGCGCTGTGTCTGCTGAATTAATGTGAACCGTGGTGAAGTGAGGTCTGTGGCTGCTGCTAGCAGTGGGATTGCTGTCATCTGGATTTCATACCAACAGCAGGCAGGTG
The DNA here is from genome assembly GCA_910950805.1 of Acrocephalus scirpaceus scirpaceus. Lineage (NCBI taxonomy): Eukaryota > Metazoa > Chordata > Aves > Passeriformes > Sylviidae > Acrocephalus > Acrocephalus scirpaceus. The sequence continues at coordinate 562,116 of OU383781.1, forward strand.
TTGGGTGTCCAGTGCTTTCAGCCACTCCTGTAAGGAATCTGCATCTCAGGATGGAAATGTCATGGCTTGAGGCTTTTCCACAGCTTACCTCACGCTCGTCCCCTGCAGGAAATATCTTGTGGTTCTTCAGTGATCTAGAAAAGATGCAAGAAGGACAGGGAAGTGAGAGAGAAAGGAATTGCCTAACACTTTATCAGAACCAGCTGTTTCTGTTGGAATGCAATAATTTCCTATTAGAAGTGTTCCAAAGTCAGGAATGACCACAGCCAAGCTGCTGGTTTTTGCTTGGTTCTTACATGCCAGGTTTTGCCAGAAAGAACCAACTTGGAAGTTCTTGGAGCTGGTCAGCTCTGGGTGATCAGGACTGTTGTTCTGGCTGGCATGTGCCACCGCAGGGGACTGGACAGGGAAGGATCTGGCTGCAGGATTACCTGGCAGGCCCGTGGTTATTTTCCAGCCCAGGAATTTGCCTGAGCTGTTTCCGGCGTGCTGCAGAATCCGTTCTGCTAGCCCTGAGCACGAGGGCAGAGGATGAACACACGAGGGGCTGGGCCTGGCTGCTGTGGCTGCAGTGCAAATACACCCCCACAGTGTCACCACGTGACAACAGCCTCTAAGCAGGGTCATACAGGAATGACCCTGGACAAATGTTTCCACACCCAGCCTGGTCCTGGTCCTGGTCCTGGTCCTGGTCCTGGTCCTGGTCCTGGTCCTGGTCCTGCACGGGGATCAGTTCATAACCACAGAGGATGGGCAGGTGGCACTGGCAGTGGCACAAGGGTTAAACAGCAGCCAGAGGGCTGGTGTGGAGGGAAACCAAACCACCACCACGAAATCTACATTATTGCAGGGATCAGAGCCAAGGTCCCTGAGGAAATACTGATGATCCAAGCTCACAGGCACCCACCTTGAGCAGGAAATTCCATCCACTAAAGGGTTTTATTTTTACACAGCCGCGGTTGCTTTTGTCCCTTTGTTTCCTATGGCCCTTGGAAATCCGGAATGCTAAGTGTGTTCTGTTGGCAGTCTGGTGAGAACTGAGTGACAGGAGCCCACATCAGTGTGTCAGACACAGGGTTTGCACGTGTGGAGGGGGCCGGTGTTTGTCACACTGGTGACACAGTCGTGTCTGCAGTGCTGGGGTGGCCGGGCCCGGGGGTGTGTGCGGGCTCAGGGCCAGCTGGAGCCCTCGGGGACACTGCAGGGGCTGTCACCCAGGCAGCTGCAGTGTCTGAGCCCTGCAGCTCCATCTGGTGCTGGCGTGTGACAGTGAGGGCTGCTCTGGCTGTGGCCACTGCTGTTCCCCAGCTCCCGTGGCTGCTCAGGGTGACAGTGAGCAGCACAGGGGCTGTGTCACTGCTGTTCTCCACCTCCTGTGGCTGCTCAGGGTGACAGTGAGCAGCACAGGGGCTGTGCCACTGCTGTTCCCCACCTCCTGTGGCTGCTCAGAGTGACAGTGGGCAGCACAGGGGCTGTGCCACTGCTGTTCCCTACCTCCCGTGGCTGTCACAGGGGCTGTGCCACCACCCTGGGCTCGGGGTTGCTGTCTCCTGGCAGGCACCTGGATCGTGGGGGCACATGGACACGGAGTGCCTGCCTGGTGGGGTTTCCTGGGGGTGGCCACACACCGTCCACTCACCTTAATGACCACGTGGAGCACAGGTCACACAGCCAGGTCACAGCAGGGCATGGCCGAGCACCTTGGGGTGCTTGGGTGGTACCCGAGAGTGGCCATGGCACATTTCAGGAGACAGAAACAGCCCCACAGGCAGCCAGGTGGGAGCCAGAGTGACACCTGCTGTGTGCTGGGCTCTGATCACCTTGGGGTTTCCTGCTCCTTGACATCAGAAGTGGCTCTGGAGCAGCCAGTCTCTGCTGCCAGGTCCCTCCATCCCACTGCAGTGCCCAGTCCCTGGGCCAGGCCCCCTTCCTCACGGTGCTCTCACAGGCTTCCAGCAAGCTTATCTCTGCTCTGAGCCATGCCTGCAACACCCCTCACCAAATCTAAGTGTCTTTCCTTTCCTGGTGTCACAGGTATGTCGGGAGTACCAGCGTGGGAACTGCAACAGGGGAGAGAACGACTGCCGGTTCGCTCACCCCGCCGACAGCGCCATGATCGACACCAACGACAACACGGTCACCGTCTGCATGGATTACATCAAAGGGAGGTGCTCCCGGGAAAAGTGCAAATATTTCCACCCTCCCGCACACCTGCAAGCCAAGATCAAGGCTGCCCAGTACCAGGTTAACCAAGCTGCAGCTGCCCAAGCAGCAGCGACTGCAGCTGCCATGGTGAGTGTGGGAGCACTTCTGGACGTAGGTGTACACCGAGGAGAGGCAATGGTGGATGTGTGTTTGTGCCTGCTCAGGAGGGTGTGTGTGCCTGGGGTCACTACACAGTGCAGTGAGCTTTCTCAGCATGTGGATCCAGATCTGCTCTGAAGTAGTTCCAGACCATTGAGGTGTTGGACTAATTTTGCCTGGTGTATGGTGTACCTGTGTGTACCTGTGCGTGCCTACGTGTGTGTGTCTGTACACTACCTGTGTCTCTGTATGTCTGTGTGGGCAGATGTGTATCTGTCCAGCTGCACAGCCAAATCAATCCCTGTTTAGTTTCTCTAAGTCCGTGTTTGTAGAGGTGTTTGAGGTGGATCTGACCGTGTTACTGCTGTCCCCATCCCGTGTCCCTGAGGGCTGGCGGTGGCTGTCCCAGGTGCTGGTGCAGGCCCGTGGCTGTGGCAGCCACGTGTGGGCCCACTGAGGAGCTGGTTTGGTGGCGAGGCGAGGGCAGCACTGGGGGGCTGTGGTGGCAGAGGGTCCCGCTGTGCTGAGCCCGTGGGTGTGGGAAGCAGAGCACAGTGGGGGCGGCAGGGCCGGGGGGTCCGGCAGGGTCCGGCCCGGGCGGGAGCCGGTTCTGCGTGCCCTGAGCCCCACACCCCGCCGGCGTGGCCGCTGCTGGGGGCCAGGGCTGTGGGCACCCCCTGCTGCCCCGTGCCCCGCCCGGCGGGCCCGTGCATGCCTAGTCTTGTTACCGTTGTACACGGCATCCGGTGATTTGTTTTTATTTGTTTTTTCTCACCTCCCCAAATGCACTGCTGCCCCCATGACGCACCTCTGCTTGCTGTTTATGTTAATGCGCTTGACCCCACTGGCCATTGCCATCATGTGCTCGCTGCCTGCTAATTAAGACTCAGTCGGCTGTCAAATCACTGAAGCGACCCCTCGAGGCAACCTTTGACCTGGTACTATGACCTTTCACCTTTTAGCTTGGCATGTAGCTGTATCTTAGAGTCGAGTTTGGGGTTAACGTGTAGAAACGGAACATCCCGGTTTCCCTCCCCGTATCCCCGGCAAAGGGCGCGTGGGGCGGCCGGGCCAGGCTGGGCTCCCTCCCCGCAGCCGCCCCCGCGCCCCGCCGGCCCCTTCCCGTGCCCTCCCCTGTCCCCTGTCCCCCCTGTCCCCCCGGGTGCCGGCGCAGGGGCGTTGGCATGGCTTGGCGGCGCGGAGGCGGCCGGGGCCGGCATGGCGCGCTCTGCATGCCCGGGCAGCGCTGGGGGACTGGGGTGTCACCGCGGCCCTGCCATCCTCTCGGGACAGTGGCTATTAACATGGCTTCTACGTGTGATCCTCGTGGAGCTGGCAGTGCTGCTTGCCCCAGAGCCTGGCTCCCGGCCCAGCCCGAAGCTTTCCCGTGTGTGGTGCTGATGCCGGTGCCCGGAGCGGCTGTCCCGCCGCTCCCTGTGCCGCTCTAGTGGTAGGCAAACAGTGCTCCCTGGAAAGCTGTTCCCTCGCCTTTTATTTGGTAGTTTCAGTCTGCTATGCCGCTTGCTTGCTCATGGAGAAACATGGTGCTGCCTGGTTATTTTGCCTTCTACTGATTTTTCTTTTTTTCCTTTTTCTCTCTCCTTTTCTCCTCCTTTCTTCCCTCCCTCCCATCCTTCTCCACACCCTACCCACCCCCTCCCCCTTTTTTTTTTTTGTTTTTTTTTTTTCTTTTTGTTACTGGACTTTATTTTTATACCCATCCACCATTCAGGGAATTCCTCAAGCTGTACTTCCCCCCTTACCAAAGAGGCCTGCGCTTGAAAAAACCAATGGTGCCACCGCAGTCTTTAACACTGGTATCTTCCAATACCAGCAAGCTCTTGCCAACATGCAGTTGCAGCAGCATACAGCCTTTCTCCCACCAGGTAAGTGCTTCACTGGCACCTTTTCAGGGGAGGGAGAGGGGGGCCTGCAGGGAAAAGCACAGTAGGAGGCAGCTGTTGGTTGCTGGTATGTGCTGGAGGCTGCCCCAGGCACAGGCAGCCCCTCCAGCCATGGCACAGCAGTGCCCCGAGCCCCTGGGCAGGGCAGGGGCTGGCTGTGGGAATGCTGGCTTCTCTCTGCTCCTTGCAGAAGCTGGGTGGGTGTTTTCCAGTCTAACACAAAATCAGCATCATGCTCTGTCACCCCAAATCAGAACTTGAAATCTCCTCTCTCGTTCCTCTTTCCCTGGATTAACTGGTCTTCCTTCCACGTCCCTCAGCTGTTGTGCTTGTTTCCCTCTAAGACCCCTTGGCCTTGGCAGTGGTGGCTCTGAGTCACACACACAAAGGGGTTTTTAATGAGGTTTTAATGAGGTGCAGTGATCCCAGGGGGCACAGGCAGTCTCACAGGTGGAGAATCACAAACCTACACAAGGAGTCACAGTTTGGTCCTCAACCACCATGTCTCAGGGCTGGTGTTGGACTGAGTAAAGCCAAGTGTCTGTTCTCAGCCAGGAGCTCTACACTTGTCCTGGTGTAATTGAAGAGTTGATGCCTGCACTATGTACCAAGCAGAAATCCCTTCACAGGACTAGTGATGGGACATGAAGTGCTTTGGTTCTGCTGATGGCACTGCTGAGAAATGATCTCTAGTCTGTCCCGGAGCTTCTGCCCTTAGTGACACATCTGAGGCAGTTTGTTACACCTGAACCACACTAAAGCAGCAGCAGCATTCAGGAGATGTGCAGAGCCCAGCTGATAGATCTGTACTCAAAAATGGGAAAAAGTCTGTGAGGACAGCCCTTCATAACGCAGACTGGGAAGGGAAAGAAATACAGCTAATCAGTCTTTACCCAAAAATTTAAAGGATTTTATCCTAAACATCTTGGGCAAGTATGTTCCCAGGAGATCAGTATAGTGCCCTTTACTCTTCTGTCTTGGTCTGGCATACAACCAACATGAGTACTTTAAATGGCACAAAAATCAGTTTCTTGATCCAGTGCACATTAATAATGCAGAAATGCATTGCAGCCACTGACATGTATCAGTAAATGTTGCAAAGCTTGCTGGAGTCAATAGCAAGATGGACTGAGTAAGCTGCAGGTCAGATCCCTAGCCCACATATTAAAATCCATAGAAAAATGCATGTGCAATCACAGACTCATGGAACCACAGAGTGATTTGGGTTGGGAGGGACCTTAAAGACCACCTCATTGCAAACCCTCTGCCGTGGGGGAACACCTTCCAATAGACCAGGTTGCTCAGAGCCCCATCCAGATAGGCTCAGAATCCTCCCTGTGCGTGTTAAACAATTCACAGATCTCTTTTGGCACAGCATGACCAGTGGAGTCTGTAAACTGCAATTTTCTGGCTTCCACGAAAGCAGCAAAGGGCTGGATGGTTTCTGGAAATGCTGGAGCTGCCTTTGTATTTCCCCTCTGAACTCATGAGCTGGGGTTGTGGTCTGTGTGTGCCAGACCCCGTTTGCACCTCATCACAGGCTGGGGTCTTTCCAGCCTCTTGACACACCTTACCTCAGCTCCTCCTCCAGAAGATCCACACTGAAACCTCCAGGAGCTTGGCAGTGGTTCTTGAGCTTCCCTAGATCTTTCCTGACCACTGAGGTTTAGTATATGTTACACAAGAAAAGTAAGGGAGTTTTTAGCCTGAGCTGTTATAAATTCTCTCTTTATATTTTTCCGATAGCGGCAGTTTGAGCTTTCCAGTAATCCAGTACTTTCCAAAAAGTTTGAAAAATGTCTTTGGCACCTTGCCCTTTTTAGTTTTTCCCACTTGAAATGAGCTGGGATCAGTTCCTGTTTGGCACAGTCACCTGGAAGCAGTTTCTCCATCTGTCCCTACGAGGCCACGAGGAGCACAGAGCGTGGGTGCCCCCACAGAGCAGGGCCAAGGCAGCTTGGATCTCAGTTAAGGTTTTTCAGCTTTGGATCTCAGCATTTTCAGGTTCAGACAGCCGAGGTGTAAGTGCTCATTTGTGTTCCTGGTTGCTGCAGGCAGAGTATGCAGGAGGACTGGAGGGCAGGAGAGCTGCAGAACCCACACAGGGTGGGAGTGCCCAGGGGTGGTCCCCTGTGGGCAGGCTGGGCAGGACCCTCCTCTCTGCAGGGCACTTGACTCCTCATGTTACATTAATGTTATATTGATACTCACTGGTATCCCAGAAATCCTCAGACACCTCTTCTGAATTGTGAGGCATCGTTCTGGCTGGCTGTGTGCCAATCCAGGGAACATCCATGCCTGGGAGTGGACACTGCACTCCAGCACACCTCAAGTAATTAAATGTTGTTCAGACATCAGTATCACCTCTCTGAGCTGAAGCTCCCTCTGTGCACAGCTCCCCTCCTGAGCTGTCCCCAAACCCTTGGCTGCTGGAAGCTGTCCCCAGAGAGGGGAGTTCAGGGGTTGTAAGAAAGGAGCAGGAACATTTGGGGAGTTATTCTGCTGAGTGGGGAGGCTGTGCATGCCTGGGAGGTGCTCACCCAGGTTTGGTCCCTGGTGCTGCCAGCTCAGGACACCTCTGCAGGTGTGGGTGACCCTCCCTGAGCTGTGAATGTGCAGAGCTCCAGGTGCTCACACCTTTACCTGCTCCGTGTCCTGCAGCCACTGTGGGCAGCTGGGTGCCAACCTTGCCCTGCCCATCCTGTGCCTCAGTCCCCTGTGCCCTCACAGTGCAAGTGCAGCTGTTCTGCCCCAGCTGTGTCCCCAGGTGACCAGAGTGTCCCTGAGAAGCAGGATCCTGCAGAGGAAGGGCTCAGGCTGGCAGGATGCTCCCAGGAGTTGATGTTGTGGTGCAGCTGCAGGGTTGCAGCAGAACCAGTGAGGAAAGGCTGCAGCTGTCTCTGCATTGTGTTAACCCATTGTGTATTTATTAATTACTCCAGTTTCAGCACCAGACTCCCTTGTTCTGGCAGGGACTCAGTGCCCAGAGGCTTTCCTGAAGCACTTTCCTCCCTGGGGCTGCTGGGCCTGTGCAAACCCACTGCTCTCCCCCAAAATATTGGGGAGGGAAAGGTCACCCAGCACTGCTCACCTCCACGGCAGTGCTTGTGCTGTCTGGAGTGTTGTTTTTAATTAGGCTTTAGTAGATTGGGCAGAAAAAATAGACTGAAGGAATAATACAAGGGAGAAAAGAGAAAAAAAATTAAAACAGGAGTAAACCTAGAATATTTATAAAAATAGCTTTATTGTTCTGCAGAAATAATCTGGTTGTGATGTTATGGTCAGTTACGTCAGAACATCCTCAAATTAAAATTCTGCCTTGTGCCAAACAGCCAGAGAACATTGAAAGTGCACATTCATTATTCATGTGTTCTTATTAGTCAGTCAAAGCTTCTGAAGTCAAGCTGAATATTAAGATCATAGCAAAAATTATTTTTATTACTGATAAGAGGGTCATATAGCATAATATCTGTGTTTGGGCATTATGCCACCCCAGCAAGTGTTCTGCTTTCTGCCTTATGTTCATTTGCCTAAATTCCCTTTCAAAAACTGTTTGCACTGGTCATAATGTTAATGATGATCACTCAGGCTGAAATTTGGAGCTTTTAACTGCAAAGCTTTGCAGGGATATTTCAGAGTAGTAAATACCCAGCTCACGTGTGTCCTGCAGATACAATTGTGCATGGGGTGATGGAGGCTGCTCAGGAGTGTGAGCAGGGCACTTCTGCAGGGCCACAATCCAGAGCTTCCTCCCTGGAACCCCAGTAACGCCACTGAGAGCCCGGGAGAGGGACCAAGAAAGCAGTTTTGCTTACTGTTTGTACTTTTTAGCCAATTTCTGCTCCAGTTTTTAATCTGGCAAGTGATCCCGCTGGCCATGATTTGTGCCTGGGGAGGTCAGGAGAGGCTCCCTTCCTTTACATTTACCTTTGTGGATGTTCTCAGTCTCCTCCATGACACACAGGAGTAATGAGGGAACACGATGATGCCCTTGCCTTTGTTGCCTTACAGACACAGCAGTGACAGAGTACCCTTGGCCCCAGCAGTAATTAATGACTTCTTCCCTGCACAGTTAATGCTCCTGGGGCTGTGCATCCCCTCCAGCTCCTGGCACAGCAGCTGGAGCCATTTCCTGTCCCCAGCACAGCATTTCCTGGCTGCCCCTGGCAGTCTGCTGGGATATGTTCCCATTTCAACTGCAGTCTCATTCCCAGATTTCAGAGTTCATTTCAGTTTCTGTGTCAGTCATCATTAACAGTGTTAATAAATGTTATTTGTTAAATTCAAAAGTAAATAATTTATTAAAAATGGATATTCTGGAAGATCAGTATATGTTTGGCATCTTGGAAGCAGAAACAGAAGATTGTGAGATCAGTCTGGTGGAAGGCATTTTGGTGTGTAACAGAGAGAGAATTGCCAGCTTGGTGATACCTAAAAATGATGCCAGAATGATCCTAAGAACACCTTCCTGCTCCTGGCTCTGGTTGCAGGGCAGAACTCTGCAGGTGCTTTGTTGTTGTGTGGTCTGAGGGGAGCTGGGGCTGTGAGCTCAGGCACCAGCAGCTTAAAATTCATCCTACAGTGTGGAACAAGAGGCTGGAGAGGTGCTGAGGTGTCACCATGAGCTGCACAGGGACCATTCAGCCACTGCTCTGAGCCACGTGTGGGGCAGGGAGAGGAGAGGAGAGGAGAGGAGAGGAGAGGAGAGGAGAGGAGAGGAGAGGAGAGGAGAGGAGAGGAGAGGAGAGGAGAGGAGAGGAGAGGAGAGGAGAGGAGAGGAGAGGAGAGGAGAGGAGAGGAGAGGAGAGGAGAGGAGAGGAGAGGAGAGGAGAGGAGAGGAGAGGAGAGGCTCTATCACTTCCCACTGTCCATCTGCCTGGACGAGTCCTGCTGGCCTCGCTCCGGGGACCACAGGCACCAGGCAGGGTGAGTTTGAGGCATCACTTTTGATCTGAGAAGAGCAGGGAAAGGAGAACACGACAAGAAAGGTTCCAGGAGCTGTGAGTTAGAGCTGAGGGAGGTTTTCCTGGCCGTGCTCCGGGGCCAGCCTGGTCCCAGCACAGCTCCATCCCTGTCCCTGAGGCCTCGTTCTAACGGATCACTGTGCTATTGTATGGTTTGATTGTGCTGACAGTTACATGCCACTGTGCCCGTAATAACAATTTTTCTTCTTTGTTCAAATGAAATTTCTAATTACACGTGTGATGGGTTGTTTTAATTCTTTTCCCTTTCCAAATCCACCTTCCTGTTGCAATGCATGATGAGCAGGCTCAATATTGTGCATGACACCCGCTACAAGTGTTGGTAGGTGCCAGCTTTGTTTCTTGATTATCTTAAACCTGTGGTGCAGCTCACAGACCCTCAAAATCCACTGCTAGATTTAACGTACAGCCCTCGTGCCAGTCCATCTCCCCGAGCCTCCTGCACTAACACCTGTCAATTAAATGTGATTGTTTTATTTAATTGACACGGACACGTAGATGTTAATTTTGTACAGCAGTTTTCAATTGCACATCGTTCCTTGGTGGATTTTGACTGGACTATGAGTTCCAGTGTTTAGAAACTATCTTGTGTTAACTAAATACTGTATCTTACCATAGCCATGTAGCTGCATTCTGTCCTTCTACAAGATTAATTTCCGCTAGCAGTAAATATTTGGGTTGAACTTTTAAAAGACAAAAAAAAAAAAAATTTGTAAATGTAAGGGCATTGAAAAAACTCTCCTGTTGTTTTCGGTATTGAAACGGTTAAAGCTTGTTTGTGTCGATTTTCTCGATTTGATGGTAACAAGCATTTTCCCCTTTTTTTTTTTTCTCTCCCATCTGGCTCCCCTCCCTCCCGGAATGTTGTCCTGCTTTGCACTGTGGTTGCATGTCACGCGCTGGCAATGATGTCTGGGGCTTCTCGCTGTGGTGAACCATGCTCAATGACCCTCCCACGTGTCGCTCTGGTCCCATACTGCTCCACTCTTCTGTGTGTTTGCTTATTTGATTTTCCTTCCGAAAGTTCCCATGGTGCACGGTGCTACGCCAGCCACTGTGTCTGCAGCAACAACATCTGCCACAAGTGTTCCCTTCGCTGCAACAGCCACAGCCAACCAGGTTTGCTAATTTACAGCTTTGTTCCTTACAGACGACTCGGAATCGGTGCTTTAATGAGCATGGGGGTTTGGATCTGACCTCTTGTTGGCCTACACATTCTCTCAGAGGGCTGCAGCACGGCTTAATCAGCCCTTAGCCGTGCTCCAAAGGTGCTGCAGTTCCATTTCTGATGCTAAAAATAATTGACAGTAGAGTTTCTGACTCAGTCTTGACATTTATGGGCCACGCTGCTTATTTCTGCTTTCAGGGATGCAAAGAGCAAGGGATAATACACAAACCCGTGATTTATTTCTGTTTCTGTGGAGCCAACAGCTCCTTTCAGTGCAGAACTCAGGGAAAGCCAGGGGAGCCTTTGTGCAGAGGGGTTGCAGGTTCTTACAGTCTGAGTTTAGCAGTCCAAACATGTTCTGACTCTCCTCTTCCAAGTGTAAAACAAAACCCTGTGAGCATGGGCCACACAGGAACTTCCTTGAAACCTTTGTTCCAGCCTAGTGGTTCTCTTTGGAATGGCCCTCTGCTTTAAACAGAGCTCAGTTAAGAAAATGCCCCTTAGAGTCTGGGTTTGTTTCTCAATAGCCACCCCAGTCATTGCCGTGTTTGGATGTATTTCAGGAAAATGAGAGTAATGCTTTGCCACGTAAGGGATTAGAAGTCCTCCCAGAAAACCCAGAACCAAAGCTCTAAAGATGAGTCCCAGGGCCAGAGGAGTGGCTGGAGCTGCACCTGAGCACAGGACACTGTCAGAAGGGCAGATTTCTGTACAACACCTGGCTGAAAGTGCAACAATAAAATCGTTTTAAAGAGCCTCCTGTTCCTCTTCTAAAAGCAAATTATTTTTTGAGGTTTACTGGGCAGTTATTTGTCCATACCATGGAGCTGTCAGTTCTGGTCTGATATGCAGGTCTTGCTTCCAGCTCAGTGGGATCACAGGTGTGCCCCTTAGGAAAGGGAGCTCCAGGTTCTCCTCAGTGTTGTGCAGGTGTGGCCCTGTGTGTGGGACGAGCTGTGCAGGTAAATGTCAGTGTTCAGGCAGATTTCCCTGATGCACTCAGCTCCTGGCTCAGGACAGGTGACTCCTCAGGACACCCAGAGCTGCAGGGTGAGCCCCAGGGCCTTTGGCTAGGAGCCTTTGCACCTTTACCTGTTGAGCACTACCATTTTGTGCTGCCCCAGCTGTACGTCCCTCGTTAACCTGTCTGCTTCCTCATCTCTCAAAAATACAATTCCCAAATGGCATCCCTGCAGTGACACCTAGGCGTGCACATCCCGAGCCTCCAAAAGGGACCTGGATATTGTAGAATTCCAAAAACAACCCAGGTTAGTCTGCTCAGCAGCTAGCACCTTCTTCTCTTGAGAAATGTTTGCTGAATGAACAGCTCGCTCAGGGCTTTAAACTTGACCTAAGAACTTATGTTTGAAAAGCTAGTTCATAGGTGCATATGTGCCACCTCAGCAAGCAACCTCCTGTGTGGCCAAAGTCTCTTAATGCTGCAGTTTATTGCACCAGACAGTTCCTTTCAGTGATTCTCTGTGTCCTGTGCGTGTCCTGAGGGTTGTGAGAACGAGACAAGGCACAGGAAGAGTCATTAGTTTAAAATCATCTCTCTGCTAGTAACCATGCACTTCCCAGGCAGATGACAGGGAGAAGCTGCTGCTGTAGAATCTGGTCATTTCATGCCTTTGCTCCCCAGAGCCTCATAACACACCTAGTGCAGTTGTGCAGCCAAACTCACATATACATATATCTCCATATATGTATATGCCCTGTGAGCCATGCTGAAGGTGTTTAGTGCCACCCAATGCCGTGTGCCTGCATGCCAAAGGCTGAACTGGCCCTGCACCTGCCCGGGCTGGCCTTGAAGGTCCTTGGTCTGCTCGCCAGCACTGCCCCTGATGCTGCTCCAGCCGGGTGCCACAGCCTGTCCTGCAGCAGCAGGAAAACATGGTATGAGAAGCTTCATTCTGCTCCGAGCCCGTTTCTGTGCAGTTGGCAATGCTGTGATGTGTGAGCTGCCAGGGGAGGAGAGGGCACACGGGTGGAGAAACAACAGCAGCACCTGCCAATGAGTTAGCTGAGGAGAAGCCCCCTGTTCTCTTTACTGGGAATTCACAGGCCAGCCTGGGTGCCCAGCAGGTAAAAGGATCTTTCCAAGTGCCACAGCCCTTTGGGATTGTGCAGATCCATGATGTGTCCTAGGCCCAGCATGGTTCCCTGTGCCTGGGCACATCTGCTGCCCCACGGCTGGGGGCAGTGCCATCTGTTGGTGGCACTGCTGGCAGCTGGCTCCAGTGCAGTCCTGGCTATTTAAACAGGAACCTGAGCTGGTGGGCACTTGAGGGGTGCTCAGCCCTGTCTGTGCAGCCAAACATTTTGGGAGTTGTTCCTGCCTGGGGAGGCTTTGCTTGCTGGCTGCCCCACGGTGCCACAGCTGCTGTGGGAAGGGCAGAGCTCTTCTCAGCCAGGGATTTGCACCAGAGCTCAGAGCATCGTAGGTTTGGCATTCAAAATCCAGGACAGTGACAGCAGGGAACACGTCACAAATTCACACTGGAACAAGGCCACTGTAGAATCCGTCATCTGAGACACTGCAAGCACAGAATTTTGTGTAGGCCAACAAAAAGGGCTATTTTCAATTACTGCACTGCATGACTTGTAGATGTTAACTCCTCCTATTTCCTGAACAACCAATAATAATTATTTATATTTGTCCAGTAGTACTGACCCCAGTGTTTTCCAGTTGTAAGTTGCTATTGTAGCACTTCAGTTGACTTTAACTTAGAGTTACAATATAAAATCCAACTCACAGCGATCCTCCCTTTCCCAAACTGATGTTCTGTAGCAAATGCTGTGCCTCTGGGTGGGCTCCTTGCCCGTGTCACTCACTGTTTACATTTCTTACCTGTAGATACCCATAATATCTGCCGAACATCTGACTAGCCACAAGTATGTTACACAGATGTAGACAATTGGTCATCAAACAGTAAGTTCCCAATGTGCTGTTGCTGTATTTGTTCTTATGTGTGTGATTTGTTGCTGTAAGGGACAGAATGTTTTTATTCTCTAGGAAAAGCAGTAAGCTCTGGGGGCAGAGGCTCTGACCCCCCTGAGGAGCCATTCCTCTCTGAGGGGGCTCCCACGGGTACCAGTGGCCACATCATGGGTTGGTTTGTGCATGCCCACCCAGCAAAATCAGGGTTCACAGAGGTTTAGTTTGTGCATGCCCACCCAGCAAAATCAGGGTTCACAGAGGTTTAGTTTGTGCATGCCCACCCAGCAAAACCAGGGTTCACAGAGGTTTAGTTTGTGCATGCCCACCCAGCAAAATCAGGGTTCACAGAGGTTTATTTGTCTCTGTGGTGGGTTCAGCACTGACCTGAGCTGAGGGGCAGACCTGGGGGGAAGAGAATTCCATCAGGTTCTCTTCAGAAAGAATGGCTTTTAAATCTCAAAATGTGGAACCCCAGCATTTCCTGGGTTTGGAAACTCATAATTCTCCTGTTGGTGTGAGATTCCACCCCGCAGCCATCCCAGCCAGGATGGCTCCTCCTCTGTGTTACCTTCCTCTCCCCTGTGCTCCATTTCTGCCGTGTTTTTATTGAATCCCTTGGCCATAATGGAATTATTTCTGGGGGTGAGGATTGACCCTTTGGCCACAGTTTGTAATCGCAGCTGCTCCTTTCAGCTGAGCACAAACGTTGTTAAACTGCTGGAGTGATGCAGGGAGGGCGGATTGCCGAGGGTGGGATGGGATGGGATGGGATGGGATGGGATGGGATGGGATGGATGGATGGATGGATGGATGGATGGATGGATGGATGGAATTCCCTCAGGTGGGATGGATGGATGGATGGATGGATGGATGGATGGATGGATGGATGGATGGATGGATGGAATGCCTCAGGTGGGATGGGATGGGATGGGATGGATGGATGGATGGATGGATGGATGGATGGATGGATGGAATGCCTCAGGTGGGATGGGATGGATGGAATTCTCTCAGGTGGGATGGATGGAATGCCTCAGGTGGGATGGGATGGATGGATGGATGGATGGATGGATGGATGGAATAACTCAGGTGGGATGGGATGGATGGATGGATGGATGGATGGATGGATGGATGGATGGATGGATGGATGGATGGAATGCCTCAGGTGGGATGGGATGGATGGATGGATGGATGGATGGATGGATGGATGGATGGAATAACTCAGGTGGGATGGGATGGATGGAATGCCTCAGGTGGGATGGGATGGGTGGAATGCCTCAGGGATGGTGGGATGGGATGGATGGATGGATGGATGGATGGATGGATGGATGGATGGATGGAATAACTCAGGTGGGATGGGATGGATGGAATGCCTCAGGTGGGATGGGATGGGTGGAATGCCTCAGGGATGGTGGGATGGGATGGATGGATGGATGGATGGAATGCCTCAGGGATGGTGGGATGGGATGGATGGATGGATGGATGGATGGAATGCCTCAGGTGGGATGGGATGGATGGATGGATGGATGGATGGATGGATGGATGGATGGAATGCCTCAGGGATGGTGGGATGGGATGCTTGTGCTGCTGGAGGGTTCCTGCAGGGACACAGCCCCTGTGCCATGCACAGCTGTGCTGGTGTGGCCTGGCAGCGAGCCCACCCTGTGCTCTTCCCTTCCCAGATGGTATCGGAGGCGAAGAGGCCGGATTTGGGAGGGAAGAGGCCGAGCCCATTAGCCATAGTGTATGTAAATACTGTCCAGCAGCACTGGGAACCCCTCAGCAGTGACATCACACATTGCATGTTAACGAGACGAAGCGAGACCGTGGGACTCCACTGCACACTGTTGCCTATCTACTTTGTACATTGAATTGATATTTGTGCTGAGGTGATTTGTTGTCTAAGCCTGCAGCATCGTCCGCCTTTCCCGGCTCCCCAGAACCGGGGCAGCACCCGGAAAGGCCGACGATGCTGGAACAGAAACCTATTATGTATTGGTACGTCTGTAGACCAAGATATAATTTTTTAAAGTAAGTTTATTTCTTTCAAGGTTTACAAATAACAAAGGTGCACCTTGTATTTAAAATTGCCATTATAGACGAGAGCGTGCATGCACAGTAATTTTTGTTTAAGAGTAATATTTTTAATGTAATAGATTGTAAGAAATGAGAAGAGAGGAATCTGACAGAGATGAATGTGCCAAGCAAAACCACAACTGTGTATATTTTAAAGCACATCAATGGCTTTAAGTACCACGTTGTTAAGGATTCTCATGAAGTGCCATAGACTGTACATCCATCAGAGTATTATTTCTGCAGTGTTACTTTCAGAACCACGTTTTCACTGACTTGATGAGTACTGATCAGTCAAAGGGCACCGTTCTGTTTCAAACCAAAGCTGTCTCAGAAATGGCCAGTGGCTGCTCACAGCCAGTGGGCAGCACCAGAGGGATGCTCCAGCCGTGCATAATTATGGACAATATTACCTAGAAACTCTCCCAAGGCGTTGTCTGTCATATTTATGCATATTTACTGTACCAGGTGAGCTGCGAAAGGGAAAAGCCATTTCTGAGACACAGTAACAAATGTTTGAGGAACTTCTTTTGCTCTATTTATAGCCTCTGTCGCCAGTCACAAGGACTATAAATGTTTTGCAGAGATGGGTTTCACTTTAATTCATCAAGTCCCGCGCCCGCGGCGACTCTAAACAAAGACGCAGAAGCACTGACAGCAGATGCATGACAAACCAAAATAGGACAAATGAGACGTTAATTAGTGTAGAAATTGGGTGGGTTAATACTCGGGTGAGTTTTATATGTGATTTTTTTTTTTTTTTGTTCAGATTAACTGCTTATAGCCTTAGAAAGCCTTTACAAAATAAAAACAAACAAATAGATGTGCATTCAAGTTTTAAGAATGGATTCATCCAAAGGAATTCCTTTTTGTGGTTTGGATGTTGCAGCCAGTAAAGGATATTTTTGCTCTGTTCAGCCAGGGGCTGCCTGGGGCCAGGCCCCGGGCGGGCAGGGAGGGAGAGGCGCGGGTTTGGTTCTAGAACTCGCCATACTCCGAGTTTACTGCGAGTTTTTATGCTTGAGAGAGATGCTTTATAGATAAGAATGATGTGTTGATTTTCCTGATTGTACTGTACATCTATTAAAGCCTTAGATTATTACATTACGGGTTAAAACCCATACCAATGTAATTTCAATCGTGTTAAGAAAGTATAGGTGACTTCACATGTTATTGTAGTGACTTACCATAGAGAATTTACTTATTTTTTTTTCTTGTTAAAAGTGTAGTTTTTATTTCTTACATTTATTAGCTCGTTTTCATTTTCTATTACCAGTTGATACCATTTCAGTTCATAGAATTTTGTTTTATTAGAGTTTACTGATGACTTTTTCAAAATACAAAAACAAAAAAAAATAGTAGTTTTCTTCATAACATACTCAGTTTGGAATCTACATGTAGTGTCTTATGGGTATTCGTATTATTGTTAACTAAATGATTTCTATTTTACTGATCTAATATGACAATGTAAGAATGTCAGTCATTGTTAGTTCTTGTCTAGTTTTCATTAAAAGAACAAAGATCTTTTATATGGATATCTTATAATTATATAATCATTGCTAAGTAAGAAGTTAAGTTGTTGCTATGGCAACAATCCTGGCAGACAATTGAGTAATATTTTGATGATTTATTTTGTTTGTAATTAGTTATTATGAGAAAAAAAAAAAATCTAGTTCCTAGATATTAGAATAAAATTTATTTTCTACTGTATCCATTTCAAATGTTAAAATATTGTTTAAATATTTTTTGAAATCCCTGAATATCAGGCCTTGTTATAAATAAGCTGCATAATCAATAGATCAAGGGACTTTTTGTTGATAATCCAAATACTCAAAGTTTACGTAACAAGAATTTTAGTGTGTGTGTGCAAACTCTTGAGGGTTGATTATGCTGCAGTTGGGACGTCGAGAGCGAAGGTTGACTTTTTGCACTTCTGTATATAGTCAAAAAAGAGAGAAACCTGTATAATAGTAAGATCTTATTTTGAATAAAAATGTCTATAATTACAAGGAGTTTTGTTAAGGCTAAATAAAATGACAGGCTGAACAAAATTGCTTGCAAAAGTGGCACAGAGTTAGCACTCCATCCCCCTTCCAAAAAGTTGCTTTGCTTTATGTGGACAGCTTGTAGTTTGCCAGGATTTTTTCAGCTGGAAAGATCTGCCATCCTTCCGAGATCTCATGACTGACAGAAGCTCCACTGGGTCAAATCTGCCTGAAAATCATTAAGGAAAAAAAAAGGAAAAAAAGGAAAAAAAAGAAAAAAAAAAAAAGCAGGTACTTCAGCCCATCCAGGGAATCATGGCTCAGATATTCCGTACATTATTCAAAATCTACTGCATGTTTAAAGTATCAAAATATATTAAAGATATATGCTATTCAAACCAGTTTCTGACAATTTCAGTGGTTTCTTGTTCACAAAAAAAAAAAAAAATCCTTCAAAACAAATACTGACGTTCACAGAGTTCAACCACGGACAGGCAAACGGAACAGCACCCGTAGCTGTAGGTAGGGGATTTTTTTCTCGCTGTAGTGGTCCTGTTCTTTTAGCAGGTGAAAAAACAACCTGGGAGATCTTCCCTTTCCACGGAGAGCGGTGCAGGAACCCGGTCATCCTGTGCCCGCCAGAGCCGGGAGCTCACAGCAATCAGTGATTAATTAATTAATTAACGAGCTGCTCGCTGCAGCCCCCGCTTCATCTGCTGGAAGGACGGGCGCGCTTGGGTTTGCTCCTACGTAACCACAGACTTACTTTGGCTTGTAGTTGCTCCAGTTACGTACTCTGTCCTGGGCTGCAATTTGGGTTTATGCTTATTTTATTATTACTGCTATAGTTGACCTTGCTGTATGGAAAAAATAAAGTGAAATTGCCCTAATAAGAGTTTTCTTTTTTAATTGTCTTCTCCTCTAGCGGGTTAAAAGTGGCTCCATGTAGGTTTGAACGTGTCTGAGCGCTTGTGGGACTGCCCACAGTTTATTTGGGGCTTTATTTGTTTTAGTTATTTATTTAGATTGGGGTTTTTCTGCACCAGCACATTCCATCCACAGATGTGTATTAAAACTCCACGTGCCCAGGATATTCCCGTTAGATCCAGGAGGTGAACACAAAGCACCAGGATGCTCTGCATCAGCCTCGGCTGTCGTTCCCCTCCTGTGGCAACAATTCTGAGCTTCAGGGACACGCTGGGACCCCCAGCCCCTCCCTCTGCAGGGAACTGGGGGCATGGGGGGTGAGGGGAATGGGGAATGGGGGCACGGGGAATGGGGGGAGTGGGGAATGGGGCACGGGGAATGGGGGGAGTGGGGAATGGGGGCACAGGGATTGAGGGAAGTGGGGAATGGGGCAGCAGGGAATTGGGGTACGGGGAGTGAGGGGAGTGGGGAATGGGGCAGTAGGGAATGGGGGCATGGGGAATGAGGGGAGTGGGGAATGGGGCACGGGGAATGGGGCACAGGGAGTGAGGGGAGTGGAGAGCTGGGGGTGCAGGGAATTCATAGTGAAGGGAATAAGGGGTGCATGGAACTGTGGGGGCAAGGACTGGGGAGCAGAAACCTGGAGGTGCAGGGAATGGGGGCACAGGGAGTGAGGGGAGTGGGGAATGGGGCATAGGGAATGGGGCACAGGGAGTGGGGGCACAGGGATCTGCCTGCTCAGGGAATTGGAGAACAGGGACCTGAGGGTGCAGGGAATTCGGAGTGAAGGGAATGAGGGGAGCATGGAACTGTGGGGGCAAGGACTGGGGAGCAGAAACCTGGAGGTGCAGGGAGTGGGGGCACAGGGAATAAAGGGAACTGGGACAGGATGCTCTGGAATAAAGGACACTGGGAAGGGAGTGAAGGGACTGGGCCTGCAGGGAGGGGGTGCAGCCGGGCTGTGGCTGACATTAGAGGGAGCCCTGCTGCCACGTGTTGCAGTTCCTCCGCCGGTTTCCCGCAAATCACTGATGATCAAAATTTTTGATCACAACTTCACAGCTTGGACTGATAAAAGGAAGCACCGCAGGGCAGATTTTTTTCCAGGGGGATTCCGGGTGTCTCCTGCGACCCCCAGCACGAGCTGCCATTCCCAGACAGGTCTGTGGACACATTTCCCAGCTCAGCACACCTGACACCCCGTTCCTGCTGGCCGAGCACCCGCTGCCGTGCACCCCCTTTGTCCCCACGCTCAGGATGCCACCAGCATCTCATTTATCCCCACGCTGAGCTGCCCAGGGAAAAACAACGTGTCGAGCAGTGCCAGCGCTCACAACCGGCAAAAATAAGGCGGCTCCATTTTCCTCTGGAGCTGGGACGGCGGCTGCGGTGCCTCCCGCGGTCCATCCCGGGGCTCCCCCAGCCCCGCGGGTCCCTCCGGCCGGGGCTGTGCTGTGCGGGGCTCGGGCCATGCGGGGATGGGAGCGGCGGCTCTGCCCCCGGGGCGGGCACTGGAGACAGAAATCAGCGCTCGGCTGCCGAGCGGGGCCGCGAGAAGGAGCTGCTGCCCCGGAGGCTCGGGGAGCTGCGGCTGCGGCAGCTCCCCGGGATGTGGCACCTCCCTGTCCCTGTCACCCCTCTGGGATGTGGCACCTCCCTGGGATGTGGCACCTCCCTGTCCCTGCCACCCCTCGGGGATGTGGCACCTCTCGGGGATGTGGCACCTCGCTGTCCCTGTCACCCCTGTCACCCTCTGGGGTGTGGCACCTCTCTGGCCAGGGCCAGGACAATGGCAGCCACGGGAGCAGCAGTGAGAGCTGTGTCAGTTACGAAAAGCAAAATAACAGAATTTTGTTCCGAGGATCTCCTGTGCTGCAGCTGAGAGGCTTCTCTGAACTGGGGGAGGATTCTGGGCCTTCAGGGAGGGAGGAACGGGAACCTGGGAGAGAGTTCGGATCACCTCTGCTCCCCGGGCAGGAAATGGTCACGGGAAGAAGGAAACAGAATAATTCTGAGGGTGTTTCTGCATCCAGATATTAGTTGTGATTTTTTTAAAGCGCATTTCCTGCCCAAACAGATCCGATCACAGCTCTGCCTGTGGTCCCGGCTGTGGCTGGCACGGTGCCCCGGGGCTGGGCACAGCCTCGGCACGGGGAGAGGCGCTGGCCGGGCTCGGCTCTGCCCGCTGCGGTCCCGGGACACGCGGCACAGCCGGGGCCGGACGGGGGCACGGCCACCGCCACACCGGGCACAGAGCAGGGGCTGCCGAGGACCGGGGAGAGCGGAGCAGAGCAGAGCAGAGCAGGGAGGGGAGCTCGGGGAATGGCGCAGGTGCTGCGGGGCGGCCCCACCGGGGTGGGTGGGGATCGGGTGGGGCTCGGCCGGGGTGAAGGAAGGGCTGGAGGGAGCCGGGGCTGCAGGAGGGATCCGGGGCCGCTGCAGCGTCAGGGGCAGCTCCGCGGCCACGCCTCGGCCGGGGCACCGGGCCCGGGGAGCTGCTGGTCCGGGTAGGGCTGGGCACTCAGCCCCACAAACCTTGTCCTGGCGCTGCTGGAGCTGCCCAGGGCCGTGCCCGGGGCAGTGTCGGGGCTCGGCCGGGCCCTTCCCTCCCGTCCCCTCGCTCTTTTTGCGATGCCGGCCCCGCCTTTGCTCCCCGGCCGTTCCCGCAGAGGCTCGGGGAGCACCGGGAGCCCCGGGGCCGGCTGTGCCCTGAGGGGAGGCAACGGTGCCACCGCCGGGGCTGCTGCCAGGGACACCCCGGGGGCTCTGTGACTGTGGCCACCGTGCCCGCGGCATCGGCAGCCGAAGGCAAAGGGGGGAAACAGGCCCAGAGTGCCACCAGCTCTGCCAGCTGCTGCTGGCTCCAGCTCCTCAGTCCGTGGTTCCTGGTGCAAAAAGGAAAATGATGTGAACAGATCGTTACTGCACGAAACCCAGCTCTGAACATCTGTGCTGAAGTGAAAACTCCATCCTAAAATAGACGCACAGGGAGGGAAAAGGAGCAGCTCACAGGGAATTCACAAAATCCAGCTTGCCCTGCACAGTTTTTGGGGGTCCCTGAGGCTGTGTCTGCATTCCCTCTCTCGGGTCACTGCCTGCATTGGCCTCTCCCATGGCCGTATCAGTCACTTCGTGTCTGCTCCCCAAACGCCTCCACGCTGTTTGGGGAATGTTTATCTGCAGTGAGAGGCACACGCCGGCTCTGGAGTGCCCTTTCCTGTGCTTCATCCACGTTATTTTCCTTTGCAGGAGCCTCCTGTGACCGGGTGTTGGCAAACATGGACAGCACTGCTGGACACCTTCAGTAGTGACCCTGCTGGGCTGTTCCTGTTCCTGTGAGCCCCCCAGCCACAGCCACCCGTGATGGGCCATGGCTGTGTCCCCAGGGGAGGCCGTGTCCCCAGGACAGTCCATGTCTGTGTCCCCAGGACAGTCCATGTCTGTGTCCCCAGGGCAGGCCGTGGCTGTGTCCCCAGGGCAGGCTGTGGCCGTGTCCCCAGGCCAGGCCAGGGCTGTGTCCCCAGGGCAGGCTGTCCCCAGGCCAGGCTGTCCCCAGGACAGGCCGTGACCACATCCCCAGGGCAGGCTGGGGCCGGAGGATGCTGCTGGTTGGGGCAGCTCTGGCCTGGGGTGCCCCGCCAGGGCTCGGGTGCCAAACCCAGCCCAGCACCCCCGAATTCCCTCCCCCGGCAGTGGTTGGGGCCGGAGCCGAGCCGGCCGTGCGGGTTCTGTGCCGGGGCAGGGGGTCGGTGCCCCAGGGCCGTTCCTGGCTGCCTCGGGCACCCCCATCGTGCCGCCACTCGCTGCGGAGGGAGCGTGCTGGGTCTGTGCCTCCTGACTCACCAGCAGGTGCATTGAGCAATCTCCTGTTTCCCAATCTGTTTTCTTACTCGGGAATTCAGTCATCACGCTGCTTTCAGGGCAGCAAAAACGTAATCCAGCTGCGAGTTCACACACGCGGCTCGGCAGATGCCGGCAGAGCCCCGCGTTCCTCACGGGGAGGAAGACGGGGCCGTGTCCAGTGCCCTCCGCTGGGCCCCGCGGGGCTGCCACCGGCTGCCCTGGGTTCCATCCCGCAGCCTGAGCCACCCCCGGGTCCTGCAGGGTGAGCAGGGCAGCCGGGGCCGTGACTGGGGCTGGGGCCGAGCGCTGCCGCCCTCCTGTGGGGATGGCTCGGGACAGGATGGGATGGAACGGGACAGGGCGGGACAGGACGGGGCCGGCCCCACCCGGAGGTGCCCTGACATGCCGGTGAAAGGCACGGACCCCCGGGCGGCACCGGCTGTCAGAAACTGCCAGAACCCTGCGCCGTGTTCCACGTGCCTCTCCCGTGCCATTCCACACGGATCGCGGGCCTTTCCTGTTTCCTGGAATTTCCCGGCGTTTTGCATTTCTCCTGCTGCAGCGCTCCCCTCCCTGCCAGCCCCAGCCCGGGGGCAGCACCCACGCCCCGCTCGGGCTCCTGTGTCCCTGCAGCCAGCCGGGCACGCCGCAGGGAAGGGAGGCACCTCCAACCCCTCCCTTTCCTTTCCTTTCCTTTCCTTTCCTTTCCTTTCCTTTCCTTTCCTTTCCTTTCCTTTCCTTTCCTTTCCTTTCCTTTCCTTTCCTTTCCTTTCCTTTCCTTTCCTTTCCTTTCCTTTCCTTTCCTTTCCTTTCCTTTCCTTTCCTTTCCTTTCCTTTCCTTCCCTTCCCTTCCCTTCCCTTCCCTTCCCTTCCCTTCCCTTCCCTTCCCTTCCCTTCCTTCCCTTCCCTTCCCTTCCCTTCCCTTCCCTTCCCTTCCCTTCCCTTCCCTTCCCTTCCCTTCCCTTCCCTTCCCTTCCCTTCCCTTCCCTTCCCTTCCCTTCCCTTCCCTTCCCTTCCCTTCCCTTCCCTTCCCGTCCCGTCCCGTCCCGTCCCGTCCCGTCCCGTCCCGTCCCGTCCCGTCCCGTCCCTTCCCTCTCTCCCCGCACAGGCCTGGGCGATGGTTTGTGACGCTGCACTTTGAAGGTTCCCACTCAGAACAGATGGGCAGCATTTTCCCGTGCTCGGTTTGTGAATGCAGAGG
Organism: Acrocephalus scirpaceus scirpaceus; assembly: GCA_910950805.1. Lineage (NCBI taxonomy): Eukaryota > Metazoa > Chordata > Aves > Passeriformes > Sylviidae > Acrocephalus > Acrocephalus scirpaceus. The sequence continues at coordinate 585,441 of OU383781.1, forward strand.
ACATTAACGATGGCACAAAGCAAACTGCTGCTCTCCAAGCGGCACCGGCCCCGACGCCGGCAGGCCAGGAGGAGCCGTGCGGGACCTGGCAGCGGGTCCCAGCGGGCTGTGACAGCGCTGCCGGGCAAACCGAACTCTGTATTGACTTTTTAAACCCTCCCACCCTCCCTTTCCGAGCCGAAGCCTCGCTCTGGGGAGAAATCTGTTTAACCAGCACACGATTTCTCGCAGCCTCGCTCCGGCGCAGTTTCAATGGGAGCAGGAACAAACGTGTCAGCGCCTTCGTGTCCCTTCTCGCCCGGGGAGCCGGTCCCGTGCCAAGCCCGGGATGTTCGGCACGGCCGCTGCCCGCCGAGCGCGTCCCGGCGCCGCTGCCGGAGCCCCGGGATGCTCGCCCGGGGCTGTGCGGGCACGTGGAGCCCCACGGGCTGCGCCGCTCCGGGGCTGAGTCAGCCCGGCTGTGCGGGCCGGAGGAGGCCCAGCTGTCTCCTCGCCAGGCTCGGAGCGGCTCCAGCCCCCGTGCGGTGCCTTCCCACCGCATGCGGCTGGAACAGCGTGTGCCGGGAGCCCGCGGGTGTCGGGGAGCCTCGGCGGGCGCGGGCAGCGCTCTGCTCCACCTCGGCCCAAAGGGAGAGGAGAGGAGCACTGAAACACAGCGGAGCTGCGGCCTCTCGTGCCTCTCCTGCCCCCAGGTCGGACCGGGCCGGTTCCGGTACCGAGCACCGTGGGCTCTGCTCGGAGCTGCCCCAGCCCCGCTCTCCCCGGCCGGGGCTCACTGGGGGCGCTGCGGCTCCGGACCCCACAGCAACCCCGCGGGGAGGGTTTGGGGGCGGCTCTGGGGCGGGGATGGGGCCAGCGGGGATGGATCCCCCACACGGATCCCCACAAAGATCCCCACACGGAGCTGGGCCCCAGCCGGGACGGGCGCCGCTGGTCCCTTCACGCCTGAGCCCCTCCGTGGGCATCACCCGGCCGGGGGTTGTTTGTGCGGGCAGGCTGTTGTCTCTGTGGGTTGTTGTAGGCTGTTGTCTCTGCGGGTTGTTGTCTCTGCGGGTTGTTGTCTCTGCAGGCTGTTGTAGGCTGTTGTCTCTGCGGGTTGTTGTAGGCTGTTGTCTCTGCATTCTTGTGCAGGGTGACAAAAAATAAACCCCACAAAACTGAGATCAGGAATTGAACATCTGTGCGCTCCTGAGCTTTGGGAGTGGATGGGGATCACCACAGCACGGCACAGTTCATTAAAAATATAATTCTGATGCACTGTGAGTTTTAAAAAAAAAAGTTTGCAAATCAGGCGGGGATTTGCTTTAATTAAATGTTCATTGTCAGACTCCGGCTGGGTTCCCGAGGCCGTGAGGGGATCTGTTCATTCACTGAGGATCCCCCGTGGCTGCAGGACGTGTGCTGGAATTTGGGGAGGGGAAGGGCAGAGCAGATCGATCTGCGGTGCCTGCAGGCAGCTGAGGATGTTAAAACCACTCCGAACCAACCAAGCATCCCAGGAGCGCCCAGCCCAGCCCGGGGCTGCTGTTCCCGGCCCGGCCGGGGTCCCGGGGGCCGCTGTCCCCGGGGATGCTCAGCAGGCGCCCGGCGCTGCCCGGAGCCGCATTCCTGAGGCGCGCTTGGCACGGCCCTGGGGCAGAAATCGCCGCGATAACGCAAAAATGTGCGATCCTTTATCAGGGCAGGAACCAGCGCCGCCTCACCGGCCCGGCCGGGCGGCTGCGGGGCTCAGGACCCGCTCCGAGCCGAGGCTGGGGACAGTCGGAGGGACAGCCCAGGCTGGGGACAGTCCCCGTGCGGGGGACAGCTCAGCCGGGCAGCTCGGACTCCCCACTGTTTTCTCCTCACCCGGGCTGAACCCCAGGTTTGCCATTATTTGTCAAATTCAATGAGAGAGGAAAAATTCTGTCACTCACTCTGCAAAACTGCACTATTTTAAGTGGAACTATTTTAAGAAAGGAAAAAAAAAAAAAAAAGGTAAACTTCCAAAGGTCTTTTAAAAGCAGGGTTAAACAAGGAAAGACTTGGAGATGAGCATTAAAGGACTCGGATAAGCTTTGCTGAGGAGAGGTTTTCCTCCCCGTGAGTTTTGCTCATGGGTTTGTGTGAGTTTTTCAGAGCTGCACAGTATAATTTATCCAGCCGTTCCTATTTATGGGTACATTTCAGAGGAGAATGTTGTTAGCAGCTTGAAGCTCTGCCATGCTCCAGCACTTCGGGTTTAACACCGCTCAATGTGGAAAAAAAAATTAATATTTCCGCTCAAAATACTGGAGAGCAGCTACGAATGTAAAAACTTCTCAGCTCCCTTCAAAACATGTCAAAATTGCCCAGGGAAAAGGAATTCTGATGGGTTTGGTTTTCTGCAGCAGCTCTGACGTGGTTTGCAGGGCAGAGCCCCGGGGTCTGTCCCAGGGACACCCTGAGCCCTTCAGGGGACCCCAGGGTCTGTCCTGGGGATGCTGAACCCTTTGTGGGGACCCTGGGGTCTGTCCCAGGGACACCCTGAGCCCTTCAGGGGACCCCAGGGTCACTCTGAGCCCTTCAGGGGACCCCAGGGTCTGTCCTGGGGACACTCTGAGCCCTTCAGGGGACCCCAGGGTCTGTCCCAGGGACACCCTGAGCCCTTGTGGGGACCCCAGGGTCTGTCCCAGGGACACTCTGAGCCCTTCAGGGGACCCCAGGGTCACTCTGAGCCCTTTGTGGGGACCCCAGGGTCTGTCCCAGGGACACTGAACCCTTTGTGGGGATCCCAGGGTCTGTCCCAGGGACACTCCGACCTTTGGGGACAGCAAATCACCCTCGGGGTATTTTCTGTGGGCGGCAGCTCTTTCAGGAGCGGCTCTGTCCGTGTTTGTCATTCCCAGCAGACCCGGGATGGCCTGCGGGGGTTCCACGGGAGCTGCTGGAAAACCCCAGCGTTTGGTGACTCCAAACTCTTTAAACATCCGCTGGTTTTCCATGGCTGAGAGCCGCTCCCCAGAGCTGCGGGAAGTGGCGATCTTTAATCTTTAAAAAAATGTGTGACCTTCCAGCAGGAATGAGTTTCCTGGGGGCTGGACAGGGCCCTCCTGTCACAGCTGCTGCCCAGGGCTGGGCTGGGTTCCCTCAGTGCCCCAGAGGAATCCACACGATATTCCTGCACATTTAAAAGTCGTTAATGATTAAGCAGGGCTGGATCTGGGGAAGTGTGATAACTCGGGCCGGGAGATAGGACTGGGCTTGCAGAGCTGTTTGTGTGGAGCAGCTGTCGGTGCAGAGCAGCCCGAGGTGGAGGGAAGGAAATTTATAAATAAAAAAAAATGTTACAAAATGTCAACCAAGGCTTTGGCACGAACGGCCAAAAGTTCAGATAAAAGGGGAGCTTTAAGGATCACTTTTCTCAGGCCTGGAAAACCATTAGGGAATTTCCAGGAATGAAGATTGCCTGACCAGCCTGTGAACCCCAGAGAGATCCCAGCCCGGTGTCTGGGGTGCTCCGGGCTCTCAGCCCTGCCCAGAGCCATCCCCACACATCTCACCTGGGCAGCAGGGCAGGAGCAGAGCCTGGCTGTGCCCTCACCCCCTCCAGGTGTGCCAGGTGTGCCAGGTGTGCCAGGTGTGCCAGGAGTGCCAGTGAGGACAGAGCAGCAGCAGCTCCAGCTCTTTCTCCCTGAGCACCCCACAGCCTGTGGGGCTCAGGGGCCCCTGGCACAGCAGCAGCTTCCAGAGGAGAAGGGAAAGGGCAGGGGGGAGTTGGCTCAGCAGCAGTGCAGGCTGTGGGAGCAGAGTGCTGCACACTGCAGCCACCCTCCTGTGCTCACTGAGGGCACGGGCACCTGCAGGCCGGGCTGCCAGGCCTGTGAGGAGTGAAATCTTCTCTTTATGTAATAAAAACACTGTGCTTAAACCCCAAAGCAAACAGAACAGCACCCCAACTGCTGAACTGCTCCACCCGGGAGGACAGGGAAGGGCAGAGGCCATAAAGGCTCTGGTTCTGCTCCACCCCGACTGCATTCAGGCTGGCAGGGGGGCCGTGGCTCCTCTGCAGAGCTGGCTGTGGATCCCAGTCAGATCCCTGTGCCTGGCCAGGTGCAGTGCCAGCGTGAGGTGTGGGATGGCAGGGCCAGCACATCCAGAGGAGATCCTGGGGTGCTGGAGGTGCTGAGGGGACAGAGAAGGGTTCCTTGGGTGGCTGGGCAGTGAGCTGAGCCCCTGGCTCTGCTTGGGTGCTGTGTTTGTGCCCAGAGTTGGGCTCAGGAACCTTCGGGCCCTGTCCTGGGTGAGTGGCTGGTGCTGCTCACCTGGGCAGTGCCCTGCCAGGAGCGTGTTCTGGTTCCATGTGGAAATCTCCTCCTGAATTTTCAGGGGAATGGGGATGTGGGGGTCCCACAGGGTTTTTGGTGCCAGCTGGAATAGGAAACAGATGCTGCAGGGGGGCTGGGCTCCTCCAGCTGCGGAGCAGAAACACCCACAGAGTTGCTGTGGTCAGGCTGCAGGGCAGGAGGCACAGATAGAGCCTGATCCCTTTCCTGCCCGGGGCCAGCCCCGGCCTCTCCGGATGCTCTTGAGGGGAGGGAGCAGAGGGGAGGGTCTGCAGGTCCCAAAATATCTCGGCAGAGCTGAGTCTGTCTCCTCATGCTGCCCCTCATCCCCTGGCAGCAGGGGCACTGACACCCGGCGGAAACAAACCCCAAGGATTTGGCTGCACACACCCTGGGGCAGCCAAGGGGGTTTGAATGACCTGACAACGTTGTTTTCTTATTTTCAAACTGGACTGCTGAGGATTTTTCCTCCTCTGCTCCTTTGTGACTCCTCCTGCTGTTCCTGTCAGAGGAGGGCCGAGCATGGAGAGTGCCCTACAAGGGACCCCAATCTATCTGTGTGTGTGTGTGCCCCACAGGGACCCCAGTGTGTGTGTGTGCCCACAGGGACCCCAATCTATCTGTGTGTGTGTGTGCTCCACAGAGACCCCAAACTGTGTGTGTGTGTGTGTGTGTGTGTGTGTGTGTGTGTGTGTGTGTGTGTGCCCCACAGGGGACCCTAATCTGTGTGTGTGTGTGTGTGTGTGTGTGTGTGTGTGTGCCCCACAGAGACCCCAATCTCTGTGTGTGCCCCACAGGGACCCCAGTGTGTGTGTGTGTGTGTGTGTGTGTGTGCCCCACAGGGACCCCAGTGTGTGTGTGTGTGTGTGCCCCACAGGGACCCAAATCTGTGTGTGTGTGTGTGTGTGCCCCACAGAGACCCCAAACTGTGTGTGTGTGTGTGTGTGTGTGTGTGCCCCACAGGGACCCCAAACTGTGTGTGTGTGTGTGTGCCCCACAGGGGACCCCAATGTGTGTGTGTGTGCCCCACAGAGACCCCAAACTCTGTGTGTGTGTGTGTGCCCCAAAGGGACCCCAACCTGTGTGTGTGTGCCCCACAGGGACCCCAATCTCTGTGTGTGCCCCACAGGGGACCCCAATGTGTGTGTGTGTGCCCCCCAGGGACCCCAAACTGTGTGTGTGTGCCCCACAGGTGACCCCAATCTGTGTGTGTGTGCAGCTTTGGGGTCCCGCACAGTCCCAGTTTTACAGTCCCACACTCCTGCTCGGTAGGCTCAGCTCTCTCACAGCCGTTCCCGTTCTCGATGCCCAGGTCCTTACCAGGCCGGTTAATTTGGATCCCGTTTGCTCCCCGGGAAGCCGGGGCAGCAGGGGCAGGGGCAGGATTTGCTCCCTGCAAAGGGCCAGGCTCCCCCCGGGGAGCTCCTGCCCTCCCACCGGGCTCCCGCCCCCGCTCCGACTGCAGCACGGCCAGCCCCGGGGGTGAGCTCTGCTTTCCAATGAATCACGCTCAGAAATTCGTGATGTGGGAGCGAAAGGATTATTTTTGCTTCTGTCACGGATGCTGGCAGAGTGACCCCTGCTCCTCCCACTGCTGCAGCAGCACAGGCGGGGCAGTGAAACCCCCGCTGCCCCCGGGACCCCCGGCCGTGCCCGGGGAGCTCCCAGGCCCTCGGGTAAAGCTCCTTTTCCCCACACCTCGCTCCTTTTGCCCCCCGAGGCTCCTTGCTGCAGCTCCAGGGGCAGCAGGGACCACCAACCCCAGCCCTTCCCGGCCCTGGAGCTGCAATTCTGCTGCTCCCAAAGAAATTTGGGAGGGAAGGGGCAGAGCTGCAGGTGCTGGCAGGAGTGCCCCGCTGTGCCCTTCTGCAACCAACACATTGCCAGGGCAAAATGTGAACGGTCTGGGTTAAAATTCAACTTTTTCTTCATTTGCCCTAGCAAAGAGAACCGGCTCCAAATAGATCTTTGGTTTGAGTCGACTCTTAAATGGTTTTTCCAAGAAAAAACAAACAAACAAACAAACAAACAAGCAAGCAAAGGCACCTCCACAGCTCCTCCTGGCCAGGGGTGGGGAGCCATGCAGGGTTTGTTTTCCCAGGAAAATCAGCCTTTGTTGGGAGCATGATTCAAACGTGCAGGGACGGGGACTTGGATGAGTTTCCAGAGTTTAGCAATAGTTTTGCAAGCCGTGTGTGATTTCTGGAGAGCTGTGAGGAGAGGTGGCCGTGGGAGGGAAGGGCTGTGCTGGCTGTGCCAAGGGGAACAGGAACACTGGGGTAAATAACGTCTCTGCCTGGGCAGGAAAGCTGCATCCACCCCGGGAAATGTTCTCCTGGGAATTTAACAGAAATCTTTTCCTGGATGTGTGAGGAGGTCCCAGAGGAGCCGCCCTGGGGTTTGTGTGGAGGGTGTTTGGTGGCTGTGCTGTCCCCTGTCACTGCAGCGGTGACAAATCTGTGCCCTGGTGCCAGGCCACAAATTGTGCCAGGCTCTGTGTGTGCTGCTCACTGCCCCAGCTCTGCCCTGGCTCCATTTCCTTTGAAAATCTCCTTTCCCCAGGGCCCCTGCCCTGTTTGCCACCCCACCGTGCTCACCTGGGCCCTCCTTGGTTTGCCCACCCCAGCAGCTGCCCCAGGCCCCGGGGGTGCTGCTCCTCCTCCTCCCTGCCCTGGCAGAGCCCGTGTGCCACCTTGGGGCTGGGGTGACAGAAAAATCCAATTTTTCAGCCTTTTTTTGACAGCAGCACTGAAGGAAGGAAGGGAGGGGACTGGTGAGTGGAGTCCCACCTGGAAAATACAAAATACCTTTTCTGCCCTCCTCCACTGAAAACCATCCCGCTGTGAGCATTAATGCTCCTTCTGCAGCCCTAGGAAATACAATCATAGGTTGCACATTCAAACCAGCTGCTCCTTTATTTTTTCAACTGCCTCTGAAAAATGCCTGTAATTAGGAAAAATCTATAACAAGAAGTACAAACAAATCAATGTCTTTCATTAGCCACAAAGAGTCGGCACTCTGCCTTCACTGCGGCTTTATTAAATTAGAATAATGAAGCAGAAGCCACAGAAAGCAAAACAAGAGCTTTGGAAAGGGCTGAAAACACACAGATGTCAGGTTAGAAACACGTTCAGATGTAAGCGTGGAGCTGCAAACACATTTGCTTGTGCTGTTCTGGTGCCTCCTCTGCAAGGCTGTGGGAACCTAGAAGAATATGTTTATATTTATACCTATATTTATATATATTTGTATTTATTTATATTTATATAGTTATAGTTATAGTTATATAAATTTTACCCACATTTAAATTTATACACTTATACCCATATTTATATTTTATTTTATTTTTACTTTTATTTTTATTCTTATTTTTACTTTTATTTTTATTCTTATTTTTACTTTTATTTTTATTTATTTTTATTTTTTTTTTTAATTTTATTTTTATTTTTTATTTTTATTTTTACTTTTATTTTTATTTTTATTTTTACTTTTATTTTTATTTTTTTATTTTTACTTTTATTTTTATTTATACTTTTATTTTTATTTTTTATTTTTGTATTTTTATTTTTACTTTTATTTTTATTTATACTTTTATTTTTATTTTTTTATTTTTATTTTTATTTTTACTTTTATTTTTATTTTTACTTTTATTTTTATTTATACTTTTACTTTTACTTTTATTTTTATTTATTTTTACTTTTATTTTTATTTATACTTTTACTTTTATTTTTATTTATTTTTACTTTTACTTTTATTTTTATTCATTTAATGTCCCCCTATTTCCCAGTAAAAGGGATTGAATCTCCTCTGCCAAAACGCTTTGCTCGTGCCGGAGGGTGTCAGGGTGTGCACCCGGGAGCTGGGACAGGGTGAGGAGGGGGAGGACAGCCTGGGCTGAGGGGAGGGTCCCAGGACCCCCGCCCCGTGTCACCCCCGCAGTGAGAGCGTCCAGCGCCCTCCAGGTGTGATCCCTGCAGCCCTGGGGTTTGCTGGCCCTGCTGCACCCCTGCCCTGCCCTGTCCCTGCTCCCTGCAGTGCTCCCGGGGACAAAGCACACACAGGCTGTTCAAGGACCCTGCAGGCACTAAAATAAAGCCGATTTTGATGCATTTTACTGCCTCAAAAAGATCATTTTCTCACATTTGTTTCTGCCGTGTGGTGGCTCGTTGCTTTCAAAAACAAACCCAACCAACCTTTTCATTATCAGCAGGAAATACTCTCAAGAGTCTCCACCTGTGTCCTTTCTAACGTAGAGCTGTGAGCTGGAAAAATAATTCCTGCCCTTAATGCCCCTTAAAAGGGAGAGCTGCAGGGTTGGGGCAGGGTGGGCTGGAGAGCAGCTGTTAATTACTTATTCCTGGTTTAATTAACCCCGGGGTTCTGCAGCCTGGGGGTGCGGCAGTGCCGTGTTTGTGGCTGGGGTGGGTGTGCAGTGCCCCCATCCCCACGTCCCCTGTGCAGGGGACATCCACTGTGCTGTGTCCCTGTGCGGGGACCTCGGGGGCAGGACAGGGAATTACCTGGGTTTGGAGTCTGGGCCCACAGAGAGCAGCACAATCCGTGCCCTGAGTGCCACCAGCAACATTTATCCCCTGCAAATCTCCCCCTGCCCCGGCTCCAGCAGTGGGGATGGTGCCCTGGCCGGGGACATTGCCCAGCCCAGCCCAGCAGCCACCCCTGGCAGCAGCTCTCCCAAGGAATGATTGTTTTATTGCTTTAGCAACACCACAGAATCCCCCAATCCAATAATTGAATATTCATCTCCTGCGAATTCTATTAATTCTGTGTTTCTTCCTCGCAAGAGCAAAATAATTGCTGCCATTTCATTTCAAAAGCCAAAGTCAATAACCACGAGCCTGTCATTTCTCTGTGCTTTCACTGAGAGAGGATTCTCTGCCTGATCACTGCTGGAACAGCACATTTATTTGTGCATTTCCCTGCTAAAGCCCATTTGCCCTGAGTGGCCCAGGTAACACCACCAGAGAATCCTTTGCCCTGGTTTTAAACAGCCTTTTAAATCCCTGGAATAATTTAAACGGGAAAATATAAATTTTGTGGTTTGGTGCACGTTAGTGTTCCCCTTTGCACCAAGGGCTCTGCGTGTTTCTTAAACAGCCCCATAGGAGATGTGCTTTAATATTAATCCATGCTAAAAAATAATTCTAGAACATCAGGTTTTACCCACTGGAGAAGAGCACAGAAAAGGGGTGAAGTTTAAACAGTGGCACTGGTGTGCAGGGCAGGCACGGGGAGCTGTTTGTCAGGGGGCTGTGAGAAGCAGGTTTGTGTTCTGCACGGCCTCCAAGGCCACCGAGGGCTCCGGGTCTGACCTTTCCTCCTCCCTTATCTGCCATCAGTGCTCAGCAGACACGCTCCTTCCTCACCAGAGAGCAGCTGCTGCTGCTGCTGCAGGAATCAGGGCCCGGGTACTGCTGCCAGCGTGGAATTCCTTCGGCCAGGGGCCTGCTGCTGGGGGGTGTGTGTCAGGATGGGGGCCAGGGAGCAGTGACACCGGTTTGTGACACCGGTTTGTGACACTGCAGTGACATTGAGGGAACAGTGACACCAAGGGAACAGTGACACCGAGGGAGCAGTGACACTGAGGGAGCAGTGACACCCGTTTGTGACACTGGTTTGTGACACTGCAGTGACACTGAGGAAGCAGAGACACCGAGGGAGCAGTGACACTGAGGGAGCAGTGACACCTGTTTGTGACACTGGTTTGTGACACTACAGTGGCACTCAGGGAGCAGTGACACTGAGGGAGCAGTGACACCGAGGGAACACTGACACATGTTTGTTACACTGCAGTGACATGAAGGGAGCAGTGACAGTGCTTTGTGACACTGGTTTGTGACACTGGTTTGTGACACTGCAGTGACATCAAGGGAGCAGTGACACTGAGGGAGCAGTGACACCAAGGGAGCAGTGACACCCGTTTGTGACACCGCTTTGTGACACTGCAGTGACACCGAGGGAGCAGTGACACCAGTGCCCAGCCCTGGGGCTGGCACGGGGATCCCTCAGCCAGGGGCTCTGCTCCCTGACCCGAGGCAGGAGGGTCCTGCACAGTGCTCAGGTGCTCCTCGGGCAGCAGACACCACCAGACCTGTCCTCAGGGGTTGCCTGTCACCCAGGGGTCTGGGTGTCACCATCACCACAAACCAGGGCAGCAGACACCACCAGACCTGTCCTCAGGGGTTCCCTGTCACCCGGGGGTCTGGGTGTCACCATCACCACAAACTGGGGCAGCAGACACCACCAGACCTGCCCTCAGGGCCCCCTGTCACCAGGGGGGTCCAGGTGTCACCCTCACTGCTAACCAGGGCAGCAGACACCACCAGACCTGTCCTCAGGGCCCCCTGTCACCCAGGGGACCCGAGTGTCACCATCACTGCTAACCAGGGCAGCCTCAGGCTCAGGGGTGCTGGCAGGAGCAGCCCCGGGCAGCCAGGGCTCTGCAGTGCCCAGCAGGACATGCACACCCCAGTGTGCCCAGAAATGGCTCTGACAGTCAGACCTGTCAGTTTACACAGAATTAGCTCACTGAACCACCAGATTTTGCCCTCGGAGCTGTGATCCCATTATTTGCTGGGTGGCTGTGCAGGATGATCCCAGTGCTCACTGCTGGCCAGCAGGACCGAGCCCTCGCTGTGGCTCTGCCTCCTTGGCTCGGCCAGGCCCAGGGTTGGTTTGGCAGGGATTTATTTGGCAGGGATTTATTTGGCAGGGTTCCTGAGGCACTCCCGCAGCCAGGCAGGTGAAGCCTCATTAGCACCTGTAGCGGGAGGTGTTTATTTCCATTAGTGTGCAGTGTGCCTTCCTGCGGGCACAGCACAAACACAGGGGTCACAGGGGCCCTGCTGCTCTCTCCTCAGAGCTCCCTCATCACCCTCACGGGGTGAAACCAGGGAGAAAACCACACCGGGCTGAGAACAGCCGGGCTGGGGGCTCTGCCCTCCCCTCCAGGTGCCTCTGCTGGCACCCAGACAAGCCCCAGGGATGGGGATGGGACAGGGCAGCTGTAGCTGCTGGGACAGTCAGAGCCCTGGAAATTCCAGGATCCCAGACTGCCTGGAGGGACCTCAGAGCCCACCCAGTGCCACCCCTGCCATGGCAGGGACACCTCCCACTGTCCCAGGCTGCTCCAAACCCCAATGTCCAACCTTGGGCACTGCCAGGGATCCAGGGGCAGCCACAGCTGCTCTGGGAATTCCAGCCCAGCCAGGAATTCCTGCCCAATCTCCCATCCATCGCTGCCCTCTGGCAGTGGAAGCCATGCCCTGTGTCCTGTCCCTCCAGCCCTTGTCCCCAGTCCCTCTCCAGCTCTCCTGGAGCTCCTTCAGGCCCTGGAGGGGCTCTAAGCTCTTCCTGGAGCTTCTCCTCTCCAGGTGAGCCCCCCCAGCTCTCCCAGCCTGGCTCCAGCCCTGGAGCAGCTCTGTGGTCTCCTCTGATTTGCTCCAGCAGCCTCAGGTCCTGTCTGTGCTGGAGGCCCCAGGGCTGGTGCAGCACTGCAGGTGCTGCTGCAGGGGTGTCCTGTCCTGCCCCTCCTGCCTGTGCTCATTTTTGGGCTAAATTAGAACTGAATTCCCATCCAGCCTGTCCATCGGGCTTCTCACCAGAGCGGGGTAAAACACCCCAGTCTGCAGTTTGCAATGGAAAAGGCAAGGGGGAATCAGGCTGCCAAGGGAACCCCGGTGAGCTCCGTGCCAGGGTGCTGCCTCTGGGCAGGAAGGATGAGTTTCTCTTCAGAAAACCCCAAAGACTCAGAATGGTTTGGTGCTGATCCTTATCTGAACCATCCTGCACTTCTGGGAGTGCAGCTCTTTTACCTGCCCCATTTAAAATTGATTTTTCTCCATTTAGAAATCAAAGCAGCCAAGAGAAACTCGCAGAGGAGGTTTTGCCTTCCCACCCCCAGTTTGCTGTGGTTCCAAGTCAGTGCTGATCTTGCCCCCCCACTAAATACGAGACATTAAAATCAATCATTAATGGCTTTAAAAGCTTTGTACAACAACAACCAGGCTCACTCATGTTTGAACATTAACAGATGTATTTTTCCTTAACAGTAGGTTCTTTTAGTCAAATTCTAGAGGTTATAAAAAGGATTATCTATGCCCGTGATTTTTTTTTTTCCAGTACATTTTTAGGCTGGGCTCATGGAATAAACTCCCGAAGCTCCAAATTGAAAAGACAAAGGTTAATCCCTTAAGAGCTGGATAAACAATCGCTCATTAAGGGATGGGAAGCATCAGCACGGGGCAGGCAGAGGCTGAAGGGCAGGAGGGGAAGATGCAGGAGGGGAAGATGTGCCTGCACCCGGGTTCTGCTGCTCAGGGGTGTGTGGGTCCCAGTGCCACAGCGGGCCGTGACCCAGGCTGCAAACAGAGGGGTTTGTTTGTGTTTGGGATTTCATCAGGGAGCAGGGACCGTGGGGACAGAGGGGCCTCTGCAGCAGGGCCACCACTATGGGGACAGAGGGGCCTCTGCAGCAGGGCCACCACCGTGGGGACAGAGGGGCCTCTGCAGCAGGGCCACCACTATGGGGACAGAGGGGCCTCTGCAGCAGGGCCACCCCCATGGGGACAGAGGGGCCTGTGCAGCAGGGCCACCACCATGGGGACAGAGGGGCCTCTGCAGCAGGGCCACCACCGTGGGGACAGAGGGGCCTCTGCAGCAGGGCCACCACCGTGGGGACAGAGGGGCCTCTGCAGCAGGGCCACCACTATGGGGACAGAGGGGCCTCTGCAGCAGGGCCACCCCCATGGGGACAGAGGGACCTGTGCAGCAGGGCCACCCCCAGCACCCCCGTGGGGACAGAGGGGCCTCTGCAGGAGGGCCACCCCCATGGGGACAGAGGGGCCTCTGCAGCAGGGCCACCCCCAGCACTGCAGAGCTGCAGCTCATGCAAATCCAACTGCAGCTGCAGCTCCAGAGGCTGCCCCTTGAACTGGAAACGAGAAGTGCCAGGGGTTTTGCTGCCAGTGAGGCCCGAGCTGGCGTTCCTGTGTGCTGCAGGGTTAGCTTTAGGGGGTTAGTTCATTCTGGCTGCAGCAGGGAAAGCAGCCAGAAGCGTGAGGGTCATGGGAGGCAGGGCAGGATGCAGCACCCCGGTAATGAGGGAGACTCTGCCCACACCGAGCTCCGGAGGAACGAGGCCGGGGCAGGGAAAGCTGCAGGATAATGAGGGACAGAACAATAGCTGGGGAAGGGATAAAGAGATGTGGCTGTGGAGAGAGCAGTGCAGAGGGGTTGCTCAAGGTGCTCCTACCCCCATCAGACCTGTTGGAAAAGAGCTCAGAAAAGGGGGCTTGAAACGCTTAGCTTAAACTCCTGACACTTCTTTGTCATTACTGCGCGTTCAGATATTCCAAAAATAAAATAAAAGAGAGAATCGGCATCAGGCAAAAGAAATCCAGGATTCATTATGTGGCAGCACTAAACGGAACAATTTGATTTCCATTTCCATGGCTGGTTTCAACATCTTTACGAGTTTAGCACCTGAAAATGACTGATTTTTGCTGTTCAAGGTTTTGAGGGTTGAGAAGATTTATTTTAGCCAAATAGATGGCCTGATCAAATCTACAGTAAAACATCAATTAAAACCCAACAGTTTTGCCAACACTTAAACAAATATCTAAAGCAATATCAAAAGGGAAATTTAATTGAAATCTGATATGACCACACTTAATATTTGCTGACATCAGTGGATGATGCTGGCTGGTGATGCAATGACAGGAGTTTCCTGAGCTGGATCTGACTGCCTCTGTCCCAGGCTTGGCTGCTGCCCCCGTTTGTGCCCACATGAGGAGCCCAGGGCTGAAGGAAGCACCTGCAGTGCCCCAGTGTGCCCCAGCAGGGTCCCAGTGTGCCCCAGCAGTGTCCCAGTGTGCCCCAGCAGGGTCCCAGTGTGCCCCAGCAGTGTCCCAGTGTACCCCAGCAGTGCCCCAGTGTGCCCCAGCAGTGCCCCAGTGTGCCCCAGCAGTGCCCCAGTGTGCCCCAGCAGTATCCCAGTGTGCCCCAGCAGTGTCCCAGTGTGCCCCAGCAGTGCCCCAGTGTGCCCCAGCAGTGCCCCAGTGTGCCCCAGCAGGGTCCCAGTGTGCCCCAGCAGTGTCCCAGTGTGCCCCAGCAGTGCCCCAGTGTGCCCCAGCAGTGTCCCAGAGTGCCCCAGCAGTGCCCCAGTGTCCCTCAGCAGTGTCCCAGTGTCCCTCAGCAGTGTCCCAGTGTGCCCCAGCAGTGTCCCAGTGTACCCCAGCAGTGTCCCAGAGTGCCCCAGCAGTGTCCCAGTGTGCCCCAGCAGTGCCCCAGTGTACCCCAGCAGTGTCCCAGAGTGCCCCAGCAGTGTCCCAGTGTGCCCCAGCAGTGTCCCAGAGTGCCCCAGCAGTGTCCCAGTGTGCCCCAGCAGTGTCCCAGTGTGCCCCAGCAGTGTCCCAGTGTCCCCCAGCAGTGTCCCAGTGTACCCCAGCAGTGCCCTGCCAGGCAGCTGGGTCACAGCTTTGGTCACAGCACCTCAGAGGCAGCGCCACATCCACTCCCCCTACACATTACTTAGCACATTCTTAATTGAAATATTTAAATTTTCAATTAAAATTACTCCCCTGGTATGGGATCCTTCAGTGTTTCTGACCTGTTTGTCTCCTTGGCCATCTGAGGGAACTGTTTAATGTGAGTGTTAATGCGCTATCAAAGCGCCTCAGCAGAATTGTCTTTCTTGGCCAGGAGCTGAACAAAAGAGCTTTTCTACTGAGAATAGTAATTTCAGCTTAAAACAGCAATGTAGGAAGAAGGTGAGATTGCTCCCTGCTGTAATTAGAACAAGTTTTCCAGGATCCTGTGTTATCTTTAGACTCTGGAAGTGCGGTTGTTCCACCAGGATTAATAAGTCACCTCCATTAACTCCAATTATTGCCGTGCCGTGTTGCTATCACAAACCATTTGCATGTTCTGGAATACAGGAGGGACTCCAGAACAGCTTCATTATCCTTGTTGGTTGATGATATTAAAAAGGCAAACAGGGGGAAGAGAAGATGTGCGGTGTTCATCCCTCTGGAATTTCCCTCAGACACTTGTCCGGGTCCCGCCTCCCGAGCCGGGCACTCAGCACATCTCCCAGAGCTGATTTGGGAATTCTCATCCCTCCCCAGCCCACCCTGTGCTGCCCTGCCTCCCAAAGCTCACACCCAGTCGGGCTGGGGCTCCCTGGGGCGCACACGGTGCTGTGCGAGGCCTCGTTAATTAACCCAGAACAGCTTTTGTTTTCGAGGCAGCAAAATGTCAGCTCAGACATAAAAACGCGGAGAGGAGCCGGCTCCTCCTGTGCTGCTCCTCAGGCCACAGCAGGGACTGGGGTGTCCCCTGGAGGGCTGGAGCACAGCACGGTTCTGTCACCCCCTGAACTGTGGGGTGACACTCCCCAGGGACAGCAGCTGTCACTGTGCAGGGACAGAAACACCCTCAGAGCTGACAGTCACAGAACCACGGAGCCATTCAGGCTGGAAAAGCTCTCCAAGGCCGTGGAGCCCCCCACACTGCAATGCCACCATTTACTGGGGTTCTCCAGGGCCACATCCCCGGGGATGTTAAATCCCTTTGGGATGGGGACTCCAGCATGTGGCAGTGCCAGGCTGGACAGCCCTTCTGGTGAGGAAATTTTCCCTCTGTTCAGCCCCAGGGTCCCCTGGCACAGCCGGGCTGTGTTCTGCCCTTGTCCTGCCCCCGGCTCTGAGGCAGCCGAGCCCACCCGCAGGGGAACGGTGCAGAGCCAGCTCCTCTCCCCGCTGTCCCTCGGGCACATCCCGCCGGCAGCCGCGGGGCTCAGACCCGCTCCCGCCGGCCCTGCGTGTCCTATCTGCCACAGACACGTCCAATTATTCTTATCAGCCCTTGAGCTGCCGTTTCCCCGGTTTGTTTTCCGAGGAAAGGCAAACAGCGGCGGGCAGCGGGGGGAGGATCCGCGGCGGGCAGCGGGGGGAGGATCCGCGGCGGGGCTGCTCCCGCTGCTGCCCGGGGACACGAACCCTTCCTGCCCCTGTGCTGCCCCGGGCCATGGGGACCCTGGGGCTGGTGCAGATCTGCCCCCCCACAAGGGGAAAAGGGAATATTGTGTTGTAAAGGGAATTTTGCAAAGTGTTTCATACACTGCAGGCAGAAGTATTTTAAAATAAAATAAATTGTGTTTTGGGCTCCCTGTGGAAGGCCTGCAGGGTGTATAAATGACTTCTGGGAAGAGATAGTGTGTTCTGTGACACACGAGGAAGGAATAAAGGAAGATTCAGGGACGGAAAATGAAAACAAGGTGGTAAAGCATTGTTTCGCCTTAAGAGTCTCCTGAGGTGAAGCGAATGAAGCTCTCCAGAAGCCAATAGGTGGGTCACAAGCCAATTGAGGGAAAATGTGAAACAGGAATTTTTGCAGCAGGGAGGGGAGTTGAGAGCAGCAGCATTTTTCCCTGTGGAGGGGAGTTGAGAGCAGCTCCATCCCCAAGCTCTGTGCTCAGCCTGCAATCTCTGTGTTCACCCTCAGCTCTGTGCTCACCCTCTGAGCTCTCTGCTCACCCTCTGAGCTCTGTGCTCACCCTCAGCTCTGTGCTCACTCTCCGAGCTCTGTGCTCACCCTCTGAACTCTGTGCTCACCCTGCAGTCTCTGTGTTCACCCTCAGAAATCTGTGCTCACCCTCTGAGCTCTCTGCTCACCCTCTGAGCTCTCTGCTCACCCTCTGAGCTCTGTGCTCACTCTCCGAGCTCTGTGCTCACCCTCAGCTCTGTGCTCACCCATTGAGCTCTGTGCTCACCCTGCAATCTCTGGGCTCACCCTCAGAGCTCTGTGCTCACTCTGCAGCCTCTGTGCTCCCCTGTCCTTTCCAGCAGCACTCCCGAGTGAGACGCAGCGTGCCCCAAATCCCCTCTGTGTGTACGTGTCTGTATTTTCCCTCTCTGTGAGCAGGAGGGCTGATGACCACTTACGGGGTCCTTTCCCCCAGCTCTCGGCCTCACCTGGCTCGGGCCCCTGGCTCGTCCCACACAGCCTGGAACAGACATCTGAGCCTTCCTGATACCAGCACGGACAGGTAGAACAGCTGGATTGGGGAGCAGCGCGTTCTCTCCGCACTCCCCCACAGCGCACCAGCTCAGCACTAATTGGCCTGGCTGGGAATTTCCGTTTGTGCTCCAGCACAGTTTCGCTCCTCGTTAGGGATATATCATCCGTTCGGGTTAAATCAGCTGTTAACGGAACAAAACATTCGGTTTAATGGAAATCAGGGGTATAAAATCCCGGATTTTGCAGAAAGTGCATTAAGAGGCAGAGCTGGAAGGAATTCAGCTCCAGCTCCAGCAGACAGAAACCGAGTCAGCTCCAGGCATATGCTGGAGCGATGGAGGGAAAGGTGCTAATGCAACATGCTTCATGTTGCGCTCCAAAATAGGAACAGCTCGGCGTGGCAGGCAGGAAGGCACTCGTTTGCTGGCTGTGGAAGGAGGCAGGGAACAGTGCGGCTGAGAAAAAATCTGCCTCGTTCTTTACTCATGCGTTTGGACCTTTTGCAGCTGAAGCGCTGCAGCCAGAACGTGCAAGCTGTGCTACCCGGGGTGTGAGATCTCCATCCCCGGCAGGCTCAGAGCGGCCGGGCTGAGGTGCAGGCTGCCCCTGAGGGCAGGGCTGGGCTGCCCGGACAGCACAGGCTGCTCGGTCCAGGGATTTCCCCTGGGGCACAGCCGGGCAGGGAGGCAGCTTGGAGCCTGGAATCGATGTCAGTCACAGCCAGGGCCTGTTCGGCCGCCCACCCTTCCAAAGAGCACTGAAAAAGGAGATGACACGCAGAAAAAGGTCACAGGGATGAGTCAGGTATCGTGGAAAATCCTGCCCTGGCACGGAAGACTAAACAAATTGTAGTCTCAGACCAGACCATAAATCTGAGCTTGGAGTGTTTGGTAACCGATCAAGAGTGCTGCGGGTGAGGGATGGGAGGGTTGGATCCGGGACAGAGCACCGCTGCCTTCGGGTGTCTGCACCGTATTCACCCTTCAGCACGCACGCTGGGACCTCAGGAATGTCCTGCCCGTCCAGCTGTCACCTCTCCCCGCAGCCGCGGATTCCCCAGGGGTGTTTCTCTGTCGTGTCAGCGTTCCCCCTGAGGTCAGCGTGACCCGCAGGTGACCGAGCAAGAGCAGTACACGTGGAACATCCTCCCGGCAGAGCATCATCCTCCCGGCAGAGCATCATCCTCCCGGCAGAGCCCCTCCTGCCGCTCCTGCTCCCGGTTCTCCCCGGCAGCGCTGCCAGCCCTGCAGCCCCCCAGGGCCCGCTGCCCGTGCCCGGCCTTGCCCGCACTCAGCCTGGCTCCGGCCCCCGCACCAAGCCCGGGAGTGCCTCCTTCCCCGGCGGCGACGCGCTCCCGGAATTGCTGCTCCGGCTCTTTGTCTTTCCAGTTTGGGTTTGCGGCGCTGCTCAGGTAACCGGGGGAAACAGGCTGCAGTTCAAAGTGCATATTTACTGATGCTGTCGGCACGGCCTCGGCGTGACTCAAAATGTGCTCAAGACAGGAAACTCAAGGAAGCTGCCACGGGAAGCTGCAGTGAGCACTGAGAAGTCAAACAGCTCTTACAAAGAGATAAAAACACTAAAAGGTTTCTCCTTTACTAATAGCATCGGTTTGCATATTTCATTACTTTTTTACACAGTAATCCAAGTCCTTCATTAAAATAAATTCTGCTTTGGGTCATGCAGCTGATTCTCGGAGGAGCAAGATGGCTTTTCCCTGAGCTGGCTCGATATCGCTGTGCTGCATTTGCCATGTGTCTGGCTCGTGGGCTGGGTGTTTGCTTTCCTGGGAATATGAAGATTCATTTTTTCAGTGCTCTCAAATCCTAGAGGGCACCACAGAACAGCTCTGCAAACCGGGCTCGCTGTACAACATGGATTTTACAGGTGTTACACTTCTTGTCTCCCTTTTCCTTTCTCTTCACATTCATTTTATATTAAAATTTAAAAGAATCTTAAAGTACTGAGTAAGCAGTTAGTGGATGAATACAGAAAAGAAAAACCCTGACATACAAGAAGGAAAGGTGTTATATTTACAAAACTGAAGCTGTTGCTTTGACATTGCAGCTTAAGTTGCCCCAAAAGTGAAGCCAGGCCGGCGACTCCATCTGCAGCCTCTTGCATATTCCCACAGGGGTACAATGTGCAGCTGATTTCCCAATTAAGCTTTCCCAGCAAAGAAGTTTTATAATTTAAACAGACTCAAAAGTTTGAGAAATGAATCCATATTCATGAAGGACTAATAACACTCTGTCTAGAACACAGCTTTGAGCTGAGAGCAGCTCTGACTGGCTCATGTCTCACCCACCATACTTAGCGAAAATGGGAACGAGGAAGAAATGGCTGAAACCAGCAGATTGTGTTTTGCCAAGACAATAAATAATAACCATATTCTGACTCAAGTGCCAAATGTATAGCGCTTAATTAGAGGTCAGTAGAGCATATTTCTGCTCAGCTGTTCCATTTACAGCAATTAACATGTTCGTGTCACTTAAACTGGGTTGCAGAGCAGATTTTTGGTGGAGCGAAAGCAGAATCGGGGAAGGGCTGTTCCACCTCTGGCAGCAGCCCGGGAGCAGCGCCCTTGGCCCCCGCCCGCCGGCCAAGCCGTGGGACAGAGAGGTGCCAGCCCCGGGGCAGCACCGCCCTGCCCCGTCCCTCTGAGGGGCCCCTGTCCCATCGCCGCGGGAGCTGGAGTGACCCTGCCCCACCTCCGTGAGGGTTAAAGGGCCCCTGCCTCCGGCCAGCGCTCCCCGTCCCGCCCGGGCAGCGCGGTGACACCGCCAGCCCCCGGTGGCTCCACGCCCGCCGCCCCCCGTGGGCTCCGCCGCCGCCCCTTCCCCATCGCGGGTGCGCTCGGAGCCCGGGCGGCCCGGGGCAGGGGCAGTGCCGGTGCCGTGCCCGTCCCCGCGGCGCGGCCCCGGGGCCGGCGGGCGCGGCAGCACCGCCCGAGCGGGGGCGGCGCGGGGGGCGGGCGCGCCGGGGCCGAGCCGCGCCTCGTCCCGCCCGGTCAGTCCGGCGGGGCCGGCGCTCCGTGCCCGCCGAGGGGCCGCGCTCCGCGGCGCTGCCGCCGCCGCCAGGGGCCCGTCCCGCCGCCCCCGGCCCTGCCCGGCCATGGGCGCCGGGGCAGCCGCGGCCGGGACGCCGCCCCCCGCGGGCGGGCGCTGCCGGCGGCGCGGAGCGGCGAGCGCGGGCTGAGACGACGACGACGACGACGACGAGGAGGAGGAGGAGGCAGGTGGGGCGGCCCCGGCGCTCCTGCAGCCGGGCTGGGGTGCGGCGGGGCCGGGGCGGAGGGGGCAGAGGGAGCCGGGCGGGCGGCGGGACGGGGCGGCAGCCGCGGGGGCGGCGGCGATCGCCGAGGGGCGCGGGTGGATCGGGCGCTCCCTGCCCCCGTTCGGCCCCGTTCCCGCCGCCCCCGTTTGGCCCCGCCGCCCTGTCCGTGTCGCCGTCGCTGTCCCCACCGGCCAGCCCGCGGCGGCGGCGGCGTGCGCGGCTCCCCGGGAGCGGGGCGGGGAGCGGGGCCCGGTGCCGCCGCTTGGAAACCTCCGAGGAAAAGCAGGGCAGGGCTCACCTTGCAGCTCGGTTTCCTTTGCTCTCTTGTCTTTCTAGATGCGCTGCTGTGCCTGTAGAGACTCCCTTGCTTCGCCTCAGACCTATGTGACTCTGGGGGAAGGATCATGACCGAAGTCCTTCTCTCTGCTGCTCTGAACGGAACTGAGCCCAACCTGTTATCCAGCAGCGGCTGGTCTGCGGGAAACGTCACCACCAAGTGCTCCCTGACCAAAACCGGCTTCCAGTTCTATTACCTGCCCACCGTCTACATTCTGGTCTTCATCACCGGGTTTTTGGGCAACAGCGTGGCCATCTGGATGTTTGTCTTCCACATGAAGCCCTGGAGCGGCATCTCGGTTTACATGTTCAACTTGGCCCTGGCCGATTTCCTGTACGTCCTGACTCTGCCCGCCCTCATCTTTTACTACTTCAACAAAACGGACTGGATCTTCGGGGACGTCATGTGCAAGCTGCAGAGGTTCATCTTCCACGTGAACCTGTACGGCAGCATCCTGTTCCTGACCTGCATCAGCGTGCACAGGTACACGGGCGTGGTGCACCCCCTCAAGTCGCTGGGGAGGCTGAAGAAGAAGAACGCCGTGTACATCAGCAGCCTGGTCTGGGTCCTCGTGGTGGGCGTCATTTCTCCAATTCTCTTCTACTCGGGAACGGGGATCAGGAAAAACAAAACCATAACGTGCTACGACACAACGGCCGACGATTACCTGAGAAGTTACTTCATTTACAGCATGTGCACCACGGTGCTGATGTTCTGCATCCCCTTCATAGTGATTCTTGGTTGCTATGGGCTCATCGTGAAAGCTTTGATTTACAAAGACCTGGACAATTCTCCTCTCAGGAGAAAATCCATTTACCTGGTCATTATTGTGTTGACGGTCTTTGCGGTGTCCTACCTTCCCTTCCACGTGATGAAGACCTTAAACCTAAGGGCCAGGGTGGATTTTCAAACCCCGGATATGTGTGCCTTCAACGACAAGGTTTATGCCACTTACCAAGTGACGAGGGGCCTGGCCAGCCTCAACAGCTGCGTTGACCCCATCCTTTACTTCCTGGCAGGTGACACCTTCCGAAGGCGGCTCTCCAGGGCCACCAGGAAATCATCCCGAAGGAGCGAACCCAACGTGCAGTCCAAAAGTGAGGAAATGACTCTCAATATTTTAACAGAGTATAAACAGAACGGAGATACCAGTTTGTGAACAAATGCAGAAGGTTTGGGAACAGTTTGGGAAAAATCCTCCGCTTCGAGGCAGTAGGAGACTGTAGGGCTTACAAGTGTGTGAGGAAAATCTACCAGTCTCAAATTCTTTTTTAGATAAAGCCTCATTTTCTGGTCTTAGAAAAAGCTTAACAGAGTCAGTGGAAGAATTTTAATGGAAAATAATGTGTCAAAATTCAGCTTTCCTTCAGTAGTTTCATTTATTTCTGGCTTGTGTCAGATGAAGTAAAATGAAGTAAATCCCCTAAAGGAGGAGAGCAATCCAAGTGCATCTGGTTTAATGACTTAGTCTCCCACATTTGAAAATGTTCTCAGTCAGCCTGTCTTTAAAAACAGGAAATAAAAATAAGAGCAGTGTCTTGTCTTCTGGGGCTCAGTCACAGCCCAGGCTCTGCTCCCTCGCTGCTGTACGCAAGGATTTAAATCAAAGTTATCATTTTCGGTTTCGTTATTTTTTATTTTCATCTACTTCTAGTGCTGATAATTGATAGTTTGGTGGCATTTCTGGTTCAGTCCTCTTTCAGTGCCGGTGTTCTAGTCAAGGTAGGCTTTGCTGGTGTGTGCATGGTCGTGCTTTGGGATTGCGATGGTTGTTGAGGCCAGCCCGGCCCCCTTGGCGGCCGGGGGTGTCCCCGGGCGCTGCCGGGCACGCGGGCGCTGCCGGGCGTGGGGAGCCAGGCCGTGTGGGGCACGGCCCCGGGGGGCTGGCGCTGTCCCTGTGCCCACGGCTGTGGCACGGTGCCAGCTGCAGGGACGGGCCTGGTGTGGCCTGGCTGGCTGGGGAGCGCCAGAGGCCGCCGGCACCGCGCCGGCACCGCGCCGGCACCGCAGCCCGTGCCAAACCGAACCAAACCGAACCCAGGTGGGTGTGCTGGGACAGCTGAGCCTTGGGGCCAGCAGGGAACACGTGCTCCACGTTCCTGCACTTGGCACCAGTGGTTCTGCTCCTGCAGGCCTTGCAGACCACGCAAGAGTCGTGTCCCCAGAACAGTGACTATTAAAATGGAGAATATAAATGGATGATAAATATTATATATTATATATATATATAACAGTAATTGGGGGGAATTAATCTTTTTGTACTTTGACAAGTAAGTTGCTGTATTAACAAGATGTTGCAATGTACTACAGGCTAAATCCGGCCCTCTACTATAGATCTTCTCCAAATGGGGAACAGTTCGTCCAAAATTAGCCAAACTGCAACATTGTGTAACACAAGAGCTAGTGATCAGGCACAGATGAAATTCTACATGGGCAGTCCCACTCGTTTCTCATATTTTTAATAAATGTATTTGAAAATATTTTGTGTTAAAAGCGGTATAAAAGCATGCTCTGAATTATGGATTTAGTGTACAAAATTAAGTTCGATGTAATCCTAAGGGTGATTTTTAACAGATCTTTGTTCCTCTGGTCTGCATCACAAGAGTAAAATATTCCTATTTTACTCACCAATTTCCAGTGATTGGTTACAAATGAGAGTAGCTCTAGTTCTTTTTTGACAACATTGTTAAGCAGCTTCTGTTCACATGTACGGCTTCCTCTGCAGAGTCCCTATTTATTGAACTTATTTATTAGAATGCTAAATGTAAAGTTTGTAAAGTGTGGTTCTCTGTGGTCATATTCAGAATTGGGCATTAATGGAAAATTGAAGAGCATGTTTCAATCACTGTAATACTGTGTCTTCTAACAGAACATCTTTATAATAAACTCAATTCCACCCTGACTATTCACTGCTGATATCTAACCTAGTGATAAATTAAACTACTGATTTACAGCCTAGAGCTAAATGAAACTCCAGCTTAGGAAGCCTCTTAAAGCAATGTGGAGAGCTCATTTAGCCCTATGAAAAATGTAGAGGTAGCGAAGAAATCTCAAGCCAGGGTCAATTGCTAATTAATCCTGACTGACAAAGCCCGTGGAACAGCACAGACTATTTATATACCACAGAAAGAGCCTGATTCACAATAAATGACTTCTCCTATTATGTGATTATTTGAGGCTTCATTCAGCTGAGGCACGTCTTGTTTGGAATGGCAGATGAATTACACGGAGAGGGAGCATAAAAATAGGATATTCTTTGAATTCTGCTGCTCTGTGTTGAAAATCCTGTTCTTTTCCAAGCGTTTTGTGGTCAATTCCTCGCTTTCAGTTAGGAAACGAAACGTTCCACTAATTCCCGTGTGCCAAAGGTGCCCAGCAGCCGGCAGACCCCAAGTGGGTCGGGCTTTGTGCGGCTCCCTGCAGGTGTCTGCACCACGGCTCTCGGTGTGCGGGGATCCGAGGGGACAGCCCGGTGTCCAGCCCGGCCAGGGACAGCCACGCCGGCCAGCTGGGCACCTGCGGGTGTCCCTGAGCCCCGCGGGGCAGCGGGGCGGGTGAGCAGCCAGACACTGCCCACGGTGTGCCTGGACACTGCCCTGTGGTGTGCCCGGACACTGCCCCGCGGTGTGCCTGGACACTGCCCACGATGTGTCCGGACACTGCCCGGGGTGTGCCTGGACACTGCCCACAGTGTGCCCAGACACTGCCCCGCGGTGTGCCCGGACACTGCCCGCGGTGTGCCCGGACACTGCCCACAGTGTGCCCAGACACTGCCCGAGGTGTGCCCGGACACTGCCCCGCACTGTCCCTGCCCGGACACTGCCCACGGTGTGCCCGGACACTGCCCGCGGTGTGCCCGGACACTGCCCCGAGGTGTGCCCGGACACTGCCCCGCGGTGTGCCCGGACACTGCCCGCGGTGTGCCCGGACACTGCCCGAGGTGTGCCCTGTCACTGCCCGAGGTGTGCCCTGTCACTGCCCGCGGTGTGCCTGGACACTGCCCGTGGTGTGCCCGGACACTGCCCCGAGGTGTGCCCGGACACTGTCCCACACTGTCCCTGCCCGGTCACTGTCCCGCACTGTCCCTGCCCGGACACTGCCCCGAGGTGTGCCCAGACACTGCCCTGTGGTGTGCCTGGACACTGCCCACGGTGTGTCTGGACACTGCCCGCGGTGTGCCCGGACACTGCCCCGCACGCAGGGCTCTGTCCCTGCCCGACCCGGGCAGCTCTCGCAGCTTCCCCGCGGGTCACTGAACGCGTTTCACACGCGGCTGGTTCCGCACCTCGCCGTGCCCTGCAGATGTGGCTCCTCGCCCCACGCCCTGTGTGACAGCAGCACACACCGGGCTGTCACCGCCACGGCTGAATGCCGCTGGGGCTGGGCCTCCTGCACAGCTCCTGCTCGGTTTTCCAGCCGGGAGCCATCGCAAAATCCCACCCAGTTCCTGTCTGCTCCCACACCTCCTCTTTACCTGGAACGTGCCAGGACACAACGTGCACTGTGTGTCCCACCTGAGAGAATCACAGTGAGCAGTGAGAATCTGCTCAGCCGGGCTGGGCACCCCCAGAGCCGCGGGCAGAGTGAGCAGGGAAGGCTGGGGCAGCAGCTCCTGTCACTGACCCGACCCTTGCTGTGTTAAACCTGTGAAAGGCAATCAGCCCATCAGCACCAGGGCCCAAGGTGATCCCTGTGATTATCCATAAACCTCCAGGTGGGTGTAGCTGAGGCCTTCCCTGAGCCGCTCACCTGGAGTTTCCAATCCATCCAATATGCAAAGAGAATGCAACTGCAGCTCCAGCCTTTGGGCTGGTAATTAATAATCAGTGACAACGATGTGCTGTGATTACCAGGGACAAGATTCAGCTCATTATCTCACTGCTGTGACCACCCAGAAGTTCCACCTTCCCTCGTGCTGTGCAATCTTTGACTAGCAAATGAGATTGAAGCTGTTCTGATTTTGTGGTCATGCTTGTAACCTATTTTCCCCCCGGGTATATTTGGGAATCTTCTAACTACAAATCATTCTCTTGAGACACCACAAAGTTTGAAGTAAACAGTTATTTAGAGCTTAACGTTTGCCAGATCCGTGCCAACACCAGTTCTCATTCATGAGCTGTATTTGCTTCCTGCAGCTCAGGGGTTAATGTTTTATTCCCATTTATGCCCAGTAACTCTTACATATCTTTAACACAATGTGAAGTCAGCATGAAACCCACACGTGAGCTGCCGTCAGTTTGTACATTTGTATGACACAGCACCGTGGACTTGTTTGTTTTAATCACACCAAATGAGGAACTCCTGAGCAGGGTGGGGAAGGAGCAGGGCCTGGCCCTGCCTTTGGCAGCAGGGTGCCCTGGGTGTGCTGCTGAGCCCGGTCCCCAGCCCTGCTTTCAGCAGCAGGGTGCCCTGGGTGTGCTGCTGAGCCCGGTCCCCAGCCCTGCATTTGGCAGCAGGGTGCCCTGGGTGTGCTGCTGAGCCCGGAAGCTGCAGGGCTGCCCTGGTGGCTGGAGCCCCTGTGCCAGTGCTGCGGAGCTGTGCCAGTGCTTTGCCAGTCCTGCAGAGCTGTGGAGCTGTGCCAGGGCTGTGCCAACGCTGCAGAGCTGTGTCAGAGCTGTGCCAGTCCTGCAGAGCTGTACCAGGTCTGTGGAGCTGTGCCAGGGCTGTGCCAATGCTGCAGAGCTGTACCAGTGCTGTACCAGGGCTGTGCCAGTGCTGTGCCAATGCTGCAGGTCTGTGCCAGTCCTGCAGAGCTGTACCAAGTCTGTGGAGCAGTGCCAGCACTGTGCCAGAGCTGCAGAGCTGTGCCATCTCTGTGCCAGAGCTGCAGGGCTGTGCCATCTCTGTGCCAGAGCTGCAGAGCAGTGCCATCTCTGTGCCAGAGCTGCAGGGCTGTACCAGAGCTGTGCCAGAGCTGCAGGGCTGTGCCAGAGCTGTGCCAGTGCTGTGGAGCACCCGCTGCCCCTGCAGCCCCAGGAACACACCAGGGCTTTGGCCCCACAGCAAGGCTCCAGAGCCAAACCTGGCCCTGGGCTGGGTGAGCCCCAGGAGGGGTCGGGGGAGCCCCCCTGGCCCTGCTCTCCTCTCCTTTGGGTGAGGAAGGACACGGGGCACTCCAGGGGGTGTCTGGAGCCTGACTGCATGGACACAGCAATTTCAGACACTCTGAAGACACAGGACTTGTTCCTTGGCAAGTAGCTGTGAATCACTGCATGTTCCAAGGGCATATGTGAAAATGCTTATTTTCCTGGTGTGCTGTGATTTTAATATTGTTAGGTTCATTTTTATTTTGTAAACACTGCTGAACTCTACAAGACCTGCAGGAACAGTGCTACCTTTTATTTACACTCAGGTTATGTGGCTGCTTCAATTAAAGAGCAAAAAGTCCTCTTATTTGTCCATAATTTCAATGAACAAAAATATATTTGGGGTTGAAGTTGCAACTATTTTTAGTGGCAGCAAAAGTGCGGCCCCAGCGTTGCTGGCGCTGCACCACAGCACCGAGCAACTCGTGTTGGAGCCGCCCCAGTAGCATTATGAAACACTCCTTCTGCCTTTTGTGTTGTTAATTCGTGCTTCCAGGAGGTTCTTCCGGCAGTGATACGTCTTTAAAAATAGGTAATAAAAGGCTTGCAAAATAAACGCGGTTTAAAACCTCGAGAGGAAGCAGGCAGACCAAATGAGAATCAAACAAAGTGAATAAGTGAGTGATGCCTTTGAGGACAAAGGAGGCGTGCAGAGGTGTGGTGACAGAACCAGGGGGAACGGCCTTAGGCTGAGGGAAGGTAAATAGAGATCAGATATTAAAGTTGTTCCCTGGCAGGGTGGGCAGGGCCTGGCACAGGTGCCCAGAGCAGCTGGGGCTGCCCCTGGATCCCTGGCAGTGCCCAAGGTTGGACATTGGGACTTGGAACCCCTGGGACAGTGGGAGGTGTCCCTGCCATGGCAGGGGTGGCACTGGGTGGGATTTAAGGTCTGTCCCAGCACTGGATGGGATTTAAGGTCTGTCCCAGCACTGGGTGGGATTTAAGGTCTGTCCCAGCACTGGGTGGGATTTAAGGTCTGTCCCAACCCAAACCATCCCACAGTTCTGTGATGTTTGGGGTCAGAGTGTTGGCAGGTGCCACCAGCGAGGGTCACACCTGTGGAGTTCCAGGTGGAATTGCTGCCCCATTGCCACCCTCTCCAAGGCCTCTCCCATTCCCAGAGATGAATCTGCTCCCAGCCCCTCTCCCTGGGCAGAGCAAAGCTAAATCTGGCCTGCAGAATCTGCCTTTCCCCCCTGGCAGTGGCTGCTGTGCCGGTTTCCTTGCAGGATGTTGAGGGGCTGTTCCTTCCAAACATGTCACATCCAATTAAAACATGGAACCCCTGAGTTATCCGTGCCTGCCCTGCCCTGTAGGTATTTCAGGATTTATGCTGGGCTGTATTTCCATGCCACTGTCCCATCCAGCTGCCTGCAGCTGTCCCAGCTTCACACCATGTTCAGTTTCATCCTCTTCCCTCCTCACCCTGTGTGATGGCTGTGGATATGTACTGGTACTTCACTGATTTCACCTGATTTATTTTAAGATTTATTTACCTTTCTCTTAATTTTCTTCCTCTTCATTTATCTTTGCCCTTCATGCATATAGTTCAAAGCTACCCATTAAAATTATTTCATTAAAACTATATTTTCTTACCAGCAAATTAACTCCATCTCCAACAAATCATGCTGCTCCGTGCCTCTCCAAAGTTTTCTTCCCATTCCAAAACCTGCTGAGGCCTGAAGACCTCATCCTCCCCCAGCACATAAACCTTTAAATGCTGCAGGTCAGGCGGGTCCAGGGCCCTCCTCTGGCTGTGTTTGACATGAGCAGGCCCAGGCAGTGTGTGAACACCAGATTTAATATCTGAGCTGACTGCATTTATCTCTGATTCCACAAAACCACGGGATAATTAATGTTGGAAAAGGCCTCCAAGATCATCAGGTGCAATTTCATGGCTCCCTTTAGCCCTGGCCCAAGCGGGCAAAGGCAGTTTGTGACCCTGGCAGAGCTGAGGCAGCACACGGACACTCAGGGATATTATTTCTAAAGTTTAATTTACAGTGTTTGGAAAGCAAAGAGCAGCCAGTGGCAAGAGGCAGTGGGTGGAACAGGTAAAGGATGAGGTAAATGGGGGTTTCAGGCTGTGCAGCCCGGGTTTGTGCTGGCAGCCAGGCCCTGGCTCTGCTGGGAGCGCCATGCCGGGAATGCCGCCGGGATGGGGCTGAGCTGGGGCAGGGCTGGAGCAGGGACACGGCAGGGACACGCTCAGGGGACATGGCATTGCTCCTGAGAGCTCCTCGGGGAGCACAGAACACAGCCAGGAGCACAGAACACGGCCAGGAACACAGAACACGGCCAGGAGCACAGAACACGGCCAGGAGCACAGAACACGGCCAGGAACACAGAACACAGCCAGGAGCACACAGAGACCGCTGGCACAGGGACACATCCCGCGGGGTTCACCCCAAACCACCCTGGGCAGTGCTGTGGGAGCAGTGCCCAGCCCGTGCCACGTCCCCGAGGGGCTGCAGGGGCTGGGGGAGGCAGCAGAGCCCCGGGGTGCTCCGAGGGGCTGAGCTGTGTCTGTGGCACCACAGCAGCAGTGCCTGTGTGGGGCACCCAGAGCACAGACAAGTGCTGGCTGTGGTTTTGTCCCCTGGGGCACACAGCCCCGGGCAGCTGCCCCTCTGTGGGTGACCCACGGGCTGCCACAGCACCAGCACCGTGTCCTGCAGCCCCAGTGCAAGCTGGATATCCCAAAGGAGAACCAGGCACAGACTCCCACTGGGAATCCCATCCCCAGGATCCCAAGTGCCTGCTGCCTGCCCATGGGAGCATCCCTGCATCCCTGAGTGATCATCACAACATCTGCTCATTTAACGTGCTGGAAACACCATTTACCCTTCCTGGCATTCCCCCACAGCCAAGAACAGCAGAGCTGTTTGTGTTAATAATTCATAGGAGACTTCTCCCTTCGGTTTATGGCTCCTGCACGCAGCAGCAGCAGCAGGATCTGCCCTCACCCTCCTCCCTGAGCTGGGCAGTGACCTGGGGTGGGTGAAATCCACCAAACCCTGCTGCTCCAGGGACCTTCCAGGCGGGCTGAGAGCCTCACTCTGACTCCATCCTTAACCAAAGCAGCAGGATCTGCCCTCACCCTCCTCCCTGAGCTGGGCCGTGACCTGGGGTGGGTGAAATCCACCAAACCCTGCTGCTCCAGGGACCTTCCAGGCAGGCTGGGAGCCTCACTCTGACTCCATCCTTAACCAAAGCCAGGCCCAAACTTTCCTGACGAGGGGGGCACAAGGCTGGCAGCACCAGGAGGTTTCTCAGGAGGCCGTGGCTGCCCCTCCCCTGGAGGTGCTCAGGGTTGGCTCCTGGAGGGTGGCAGGGCTGTGCCCCGTGCTGGGCTGGCACTCAGGCGTGCCCTGGCAGAGATTTCCCAGTGGCAGCCAGGCTGCTTGGGCACAAATTCGCTTCCTTCCACGGTCAATAATGGCCTTTTGTGGGGAGCTGCCTTTTCTCCAGCACAGTGCAGAGGAGTGACCCAGCCATGGAGCCGGGGCTGGCTTAGGGCATTGGGGTGAGTTGGGTGCTGGGGACACCAGGGTGAGCAGGAGCTGTGCAGAGCACCCTTGGTATCACCCAAACAGACCCCAGGGACTGGCAGAGGAGGGGAGGGATGCCCCTGCACACAGCCAAGCACCCCAAATGCACATGGCAGGGGCCTGGAGCACAGCCCTGGGACCAGCGGGTGAGGATTTGCCCACTTGGTCTCTCTCGGACCCAGCTGGGAGAAGTCCTTGGGGATTATGACACAGTTTTTGTACCAAATACTGTGTTATTGCTAATTTCAGAATTAAAGAGTACTTTTAAGACTCCACAGAAGTTAAATTCTTAGCAGACTATTGGGTTGTAATATCCTCAGTAAAAAACCAGAGTGGTTCAGTCATACACTGAAGATAGTAAAGCTTTGCATTGTAAAATTGCAAATTATTTATTTGTTTGGTATTACTGGCCTGTCACGATCCCCATCCCTACGGTGGGCTCTGCACAGGGCCCCAGGCCCCAGATGGGTGCAGCAGGATGGGTTCCACCTCTCCCTGCTCCCTTCAGCTGCAGTTGGACCAATCCAGCAGGACAAACGGCCTGGCAGGGGTTGGTGGCAGTCCCCAGGGAAGGGACAGCAGCCAGGCCAGAGGGGGGCAGGTCCCGGTGCTGCCTGAGCTCCCCTGGCACTGCAGCTCTCCTCCTCCTCCTCAGCAATGTGTCAGGACACGTTTGGCACCAATCAAAAGTTGTTGTTTAACATTCCTGTGTATTTGTGAGCGGTGGCAGTGATGCTTCCTGTAAAACAGAGCTGCGAGCGTGGCAAAGCTGTTTGATGTTACAGCCTTATTTAAACAGCATTTAGATAGTGAAAGCAGTCATTCCCCTCATCCCCACATACCAGCTACCCATTAAAATTCCTTCTCATGCTCTTGCACAAAGACTAATTTTGGCAGAAGGCTGACTTGCCCTAGATTTTTAAAAGACTACTTGTTTTAAAACAAAGTCCTTTGGGGAAGGGAGGGAGCTGGGAGAGGATTGCTTCCTCCCCCTGCCCTCCCCAGGCTCATCACCTCAACCACCCCCTGTCCCATCACCCCTGGTCACCCCCATCCCATCCACCCCACTCTGTCCCCTCCTGGCCCTGGAGGGTGCAGCATCCTCCTCCTCCTCCTCTTCCTCCTCCTCTGCCATGGAGGGGCTCCATCGGAGGCTGATGGAGGGGAGCTTTGAGCACAGAGCAAGGGGAGCCAAGGGAAGATTGAAAATCTGTCATTCACCTTGACATTGACACACTAAAAATAAAGTTAAACACTTTTAAAAACAAGTTATGCCGATATTCAGATATTACTTGAGGGACTCAGAATGAAACTCTGGGTTTTCCAGCCAGCTCTCTCTGCCATCAGAACAGCTTTTCACCAAGATCTTCCTTTGTTTCTGAGTTGTTTCCTCTCCTTCATGCTCTGGGCAAAGTGTCACTGGATGGAGACAGCTGAGAACAGTGAAAAATCAGAATAAACCTGACCCAGAGGTGTCCTGCAGCACGCAGAGCGAGCAGGTCCAGAGAGACCCACAGAGGCAAACCAACAGCCAAAGCCTCGCAGGGATGCAGCAGATGGAGGAGCTGACTTGTCTCTTTGGCTGTGATTCAACGAAAATGTTTTCTACCCTTCCCTTTCTGCATGGGGATAAATCTGCAAAGGAAAACATCTCTGGGTGCTGTGTGCTGGCAGGGCTGGTGCCACAGCAGCGGGATGCAGCACTGCCTCAGCCCCTGGGCACGCTCCTTTCTGAGGGCTCCAGAAGCTGCTTTGGCTCTGGGGTCACCAACAGGGCTGCTGAAACCAGGGCAGTCAAACCCCAGTGCCCCCCATTCCCCAGGAAATGGCTGTAGGAGCAGTTCCCCTGAGTGCACACACATGAGGAAGCAGACCTGGATTTTTGGCTGGATTTAGCAGCTCTCTGTAGCATGCCAGGCCATGGTGACATCAAGGTGGGGCTCCACAGAGGGACGTTGCCTTTAAAGCCCCCGTGGGGACTCCTGAGTGCCCTGGCTGGAGCAGGGATGGAGCTGGGCAGTGGCAGCACCCACCCCTGGACTGCCAGCTGCACTTCCACCCCCTGGCCCCAGGCTGGGCTCAGCCAGGGACAAGGGACAGGGCTGGGCTGCTGTGGTGGCAGCCACAGAGGCTCCAGCTCGGCGTCCCCATCCTTTGCCACGGGCTCTGGCCACGGGCTGTGCTCCTGTGAGCTCTCCTGTAACTGATACGGGAGGGATGACTCAGCCCTAAGTATAATTACCTGCACCCAAAATAGAGCCAGGCCCTGCAGCACCTCGGGGCTCGGGGTCAGGTCAGCCAGGAACGCCTCCTGCACCCCTGGGAGCTGGGGTGTGACACTGGGTGGCACCACGGGTGGCCCTGGTTTTCACTGCTCTTACCCTCAGCCCGGGAGGGGATTCCAAAGTAAACCCCCAGACATTAAATCCCCTCTGCTGAATGTACAGAGATTTCAGCTGCTCCTTTTCTTGATCAATTCACAGTGACCATGGACAGGATCAGTTTACATCACATCTAAAAATACACCATCAGCTACACACAGATGGATCCAAGGGGAAATGTGTGTGTGTGTGTAACTACGTGCATGTGCACATGGCCCTGGAACTCTGAGACACACTTGTGATTTACACAAATTCCTGATACTTTCCTGTAAAAGATGGGGAGGCAGAGAACACAATGCCCTGGCAGTGCAGGAACGGGGCCTTTGTCCCTTGCCTTGCAGACCCATGAGACTCAGGAGCAGATCCTGAAGTGTTGGTAAGTTCACACTGGTGGGGAACCTCCAGGAGGAAAGAGGAGCCAGAGCCACCCTGTCCCACTGCCTTCGTCAGCATCCCACACCAGGAGGTGAGGGGCTGCATTCTGGGCTTTGCCTCTTTGTCTGAATCGTTTAAAATAGCAAACAAAAGAATTTGCCTCTCAGACTAAGATAAACTCGGGTTAACTGATGACAGGATGTGCAGAGCAAAGCCCAGGAGCAATCTCCAGTTGTGCAACGCTCCCAGAGCCGCTGGTGGAGCTGTGTGCCTCGGCAGCCACACCGAGGTCCCTCCTGCTGCTCCCTCAGCACAGCCAGGCTGAGCCCCGCGCTGTGACCCCTGCAGTTACACACCGGCTGCACACCTGCAGCTGCACAGGGGACAGGGCAGAGCCTGCCCGAGGAGCCTTGGGGGGACATGGAGGCTCCCAGATGGATTTTGGAGCCACACTCCCCTCTCCCTTCCCCACGGAGGTGAGGTTGGCTGCAGCCCCCCAGGGCTCTGCACCCCCGGGGCTGAGCGGGGCTGAGCAGGGCTGGGTGTCCCAGCACACCCGTGTGGCTGCAGCCCCTGCAGGGCTCTGCACCCCGGCCTGAGCAGGGCTGGGTGTCCCAGCACACCCGTGTGGCTGCAGCCCCTGCAGGGCTCTGCATCCTGGGGCTGAGCAGGGCTGGGTGTCCCAGCACACCCGTGTGGCTGCAGCCCCCCAGGACTCTGCACCCCGAGGCTGAGCAGGGCTGGGTGCCCCAGCACACCCGTGTGGCTGCAGCCCCTGCAGGGCTCTGCACCCCCGGGGATGAGCAGGGCTGGGTGTCCCAGCACACCCGTGTGGCTGCAGCCCCTGCAGGGCTCTGCACCCTGGGCCTGAGCAGGGCTGGGTGTCCCAGCACACCCATGGGACAGGGACACGCCAGGCTGGGCCCCACTAGAGGTGTCTGCTCCTCTTTCCCACTGTGAGGGGATAAACATCCACACGGAGTCACTGCAAATGAGTCACATTTCAGCACCATCTGATTGTGAGATACTGTACATGGTATTTGTCAGCTCCTGCTGGGAACAGTTACTTTACATAACACCTGGAGGGGTGTGTCAGGCTCCAGTGGTTTCCAGGTCTCTGCTTTGGAAGGGATTAAAGTGTGCTCTCGTTTTCACCAGCTCCAAACCTGTAGAGCTGCTCACACGTTGTACCCAACTGAACGAGGAGCTTTTTTGGGCAGGTGGCAGTGACACCTCTGAGAGGCCATGGGGCTCTGGCACTGCCATCTTCCTCTGCAGGATGCTCTGAGCCTGGCTGGGCTCTCCCTGCCTCTCCCAAGGGTCACCAAAGCCACCACAAGTGTTCCAATCCCTCTGTCACTATATATAATATATATATATATATATATTCAGGATCTGCTTCTCCTGGCCCAGGGGACGGGGCCACCAGGACAGAAGGGTGGCAAGGAACGGTGGGGCTGCCCCAAAGCACAAGTGGGAAGTGTGGAGCAGCAAAGCCCTGAGTCAGAAGCTCTGACTCCATCAGCTCTCTGTGAAAGCCACTTAAGTGGGATATAAACTTTCCCTGACTAATCCAATCCATTTGTCCTGATGCCAAGTGACCATTAAATGAACAGGATGCAGGGCCCACATTAGCCCATCCTGACGTGTGGGTCCCAGGGGTGCCAGGGCCCAGCTCGGCCCGGTGTGTGTGAGGGCTGCAGCTCAGGCACGGCAGATTCACCCCTCGGGAGCAGGGGCTGTCCTCATCCCCTCAGCCCCAGGGTGATGCCACAAGCGGTGGGCAGTGCTCCCAAACCCGCACAGCCCCGGGCAGTGATGCTCACGGTGGCTGCAGGAGGGGACAGGAGCTTCGGACAAACCCCTCAGAGCCTCCGGGAAGGAGCAGAGCAGCCCAGGCAGGGAGGGGAGAGGTGTCCGAGCACCCCGGGGCAGTGCCGGGGAGCTGTCCCTGCCTGCTCCGGGCTGCCCCCCGGCCCTTCCCCGGCACGGCTGCTGCTCGCAGAGCCCAGCCCGGCCAGGAGCTGTCCCAGCGGGGCTGAGGGGCTGTTCCCAGCCCGCAGCCCGGCAGGAGCCGCGCTGCCTTTCCTGGATGCGCTTCCAGCTCCGGCAGCCGAGTGTGAAGTGCGGCCGCCCCCTCTGCAGCACTCCCGGTTCCAGCCTCCCTCCCAAACCTCTTCCCAAACCCCGCTGCTGTCTCTGCTCCAGGGCTATATTTAACCGCTGCTCTCTCTCGGGATGGCCCGGGTTAAGCTGTGTGAGGTTTCCCGGGTATTTTACAGGGTGGGGGAACACCTCTGGCACCGGCTCGGGGGGCCCAGCAGCGGTGGCAGGACCGGCACACCTGTGCCCATCTCTGCCCTCGGTGTCACCCACCCTGCGCTGCCCTTCCCCGGGCATGTCCCCAGCCGGGAAAAACCAGGATTTTCCTTCCAGGAGCTCTGCGGGGCTGGGAAGTGCCCTGGGCAGCCCTCGGGACACCCCGAGGTGGGGTGCAGGGCAGAGCTCCCTGTGCAGCTCCAAGGTGTGCCCTTCATCCCGAACAGCTCCAGGAGCACCGAGCACGGCCAGGAACTCACAGGGGGATTGCCCGGGGAAACACAAAGGTACGGCTGTCCTTGCTCAGGGGCACCGACTCTGAGGCTCGTGATGTATAAATACTGATACAAGTGTGAGCTCCCTTTTCAAAGCCACTTAAAACACTTAAAAAAAAAACAAACCAAAAAAAACCCACAAAACCACCAAAAACCAAAAAAAAAAAAAAAAAAAACCAAACAAAAAAACCCCCAAACAAACAAACCAAAAAAACCCCCAAAACCCCCAAAAAAATCCCAAAAAACCCTAACAACCCCCCCCCCCAAAGAAAAAAAAACAACCCAGCCCAAACACCAACCAAGTCCTAAAGGTATTTCTAAAGGTATTTCTTCAGCAGGAGCTTGACACAAGCAGAGCTGATGAAGTGCAAGCCACTGCCTTTCCACCTACTTAATTAGAAACAGGACACTGCAGGAAATTATCATACTACTTAATTTCCAGTAAAAAGCTTTTCAATAAAAAGATTAAACATGTCTCTAATGTGTGAAGATATGAGCGGATTATAATTATTATTGACCTCACCTCATCAGCAGTGTTTAATTGATGTCAGGGTCTTTGTCTGCCTGTGCAAGTTAATCAGCATCCCCGGGCCTCCCAAGACCACATTTACAACCTCCTGGGGAAGGAGGAATCTTGCTGGGTTTATTTCTCTCTTGGGTTTTTTTTTCTCCCTTCCCTTCCCCATGTCTCTGAGCTGCTGCATCTCAGCTCTGCTGGGGCATTCCCAGCCTGAAATCCAGCTCTGAGAGAGCTGCTCCTGCCCCTCGTGCTTCCCAGATGCAGCAGGATCCCTTTTCCTGGAAATGTGGTTCCAGAATTTGGGAGAGAGCTATTCCCGAGGGGAGCTGCCCTGGCCCTGGCAGAGCCCCTCGGGGTCAGTCCTGACCTGCTGCCCCCAGCCCTGCAGAGCAGCCCGGGGCTCTCCTGGAGATGCCACATCCAGGGGTTATAAATGCTCCTGGAACTCTCCTGGAGATGCCACACCCAGGGGTTATAAATGCTCCAGAGCTCTCCTGGAGATGCACACACACCCAGGGGTTATAAATGCTCCAGAGCTCTCCTGGAGATGCACACACACCCAGGGGTTATAAATGCTCCAGAGCTCTCCTGGAGATGCACACACCCAGGGGTTATAAATGCTCCTGGAGATGCCACACCCAGGGGTTATAAATGCTCCTGGAGATGCCACACCCAGGGGTTATAAATGCTCCTGGAGATGCCACACCCAGGGGTTATAAATGCTCCTGGTGTTTTCCTGGAGATGCCACACCCAGGGGTTATAAATGCTCCTGGAGATGCCACATCCAGGGGTTATAAATGCTCCTGGAGCTCTCCTGGAAATGCACACACCCAGGGGTTATAAATGCTCCCGGAGGCAGGAATGCAAATGGAAGGGCTGGAGCAGCGCGGGAGGGGGCGGGCGCTGCTCCATTGCAATTCCCATCTTTATCTGCAGGTTTATTTCAATCGCAGGGCGGTTGTTTTCCCCTGCTGGCCGCCGAGGAGCTGCACACGCTGCTCCCAGAGCTGCAGCTGAAGGACAGGACCCGTGCTGGGATCCAGGGCAGGCAGCTGGAGGCACACACAAACTCACGTCCAGGCTTGGGAAGGAATAATTATGGACAAATTTCCCTCAATGGAACTGATTACCTGTTTATATCACAATAAAACAGTCCAGGAGCAGGACACATCCCTTTTTGCACTGATGGGCCTTTCCCATAAAAGCTGTCCTGGAGAAGCCCCAAGCACAGCAGTGAAACATTTCCCTTGGCTGTGGGCAGGGAGCTCAGCCCTGATGGATCCCCCAGTGCTGAGGGGACACCCCAGGACGTTGGATGCTACCTTGGGGTCCCCATGTCCATCCCGGGTGCATTGGGCCCACGGGGACCCCCGCCCAGAGGAGAGATTGGGGAGGACAAGGTGTCCCTCTGCATCCCCTCCCCTGCTGACACCCAGCTTTGGGGACAGCACCCTGGGGTAACTCCACAGCGAGGTCAGGATTCCAAGGTTTTCTGAAATTACAAAGCAACTTCTCCACGGTGTCTTTCACGGTGTTAAGCTGATTAGTACTGTTTAAAAAGGAAAAAATAAAAAAGCAGCTTAATTTTATATCTTAGCAAAGCTTCTTTGACAAATGCATTGAGGATAAGAATCCCTCTTCCCACAGGAGCTGAAACCATTAGGGGAGATTTGCTGCTAGAGCCAGTTCCCTACAACCACTGTTATTTATAAATAATAATTTATAATAATCTGCACTCGTTATTTATAAAAACCCAGGGAAAATCTGTAAGAGCTGTAGGGGCAAGGAGATGTCAGAGTAGTTCTGTGTCACCTTCACAGACACAAACCCACTGCTGGTTTGGGCAGGCCCCACTTAGCACAGCTGAAGGGTTTGTGTCTGTCCTGCTTAGGAACCTCCTGGACTTTGCTGATCTCCATCCAGCTGGGCCTCCATGAGAGGCAGCAGCTCTGCCAGGAAAACCCTGGGCTGGAATCAAACCTTGGTTCTGGATTTGATGTGCCACCAGCAGCCCCCTGCACACCCGGGGATGGGCTGGGCATGGTGCAGGCAGCTCCCAACCCTTCCCACCCACTGCCAGCTCTGCCCCCTGCTCTGCTCACACGCAGAGCCCGGCACAGAGGGGCCCAGAGCTGGGGGCAGCAGGGGGAAGGAACCCTCGGGAGTGTGGGGATAGCACAACGTGACAGAAGGGGAAGGGACATCAAGGAGGGGGCTCAGGGAAAAGCTCCTGTGAGGGCAGGAACCCTCGGGAGTGTGGGGATGTGACAGAAGGGGAAGGGACACCAAGGAGGGGTCAGAGGCAGCAGGAAGGGGCTCAGGGAAAAGCTCCTGTGAGGGAAGGAACCCTTGGGAGTGTGGGGATATCACGATGTGACAGGAGGGGAAGGGACACCAAAGGGGTGGCTCAGGGAAAAGCTCCTGTGAGGGAAGGAACCCTCGGGAGTGTGGGGATATCACGATGTGACAGAAGGGGAAAGGACACCAAAGAGGGGGCTCAGGGAAAAGCTCCTGTGAGGACAGGAACCCTCGGGAGTGTGGGGATGTGACAGAAGGGGAAGGGACACCGAAGAGGGGGCTCAGGGAAAAGCTCCTGTGAGGGAAAGAACCCTCGGGAGTGTGGGGATGTGACAGAAGGGGAAGGGACACCAAGGAGGGGTCAGAGGCAGCAGGAAGGGGCTCAGGGAAAAGCTCCTGTGAGGGAAAGAACCCTCGGGAGTGTGGGGATAACACGATGTGACAGAAGGGGAAGGGACACCGAAGAGGGGGCTCGGGGAAAAGCTCCTGTCTGCAGGCACACAACCACACCACGCACGGCAGCATGAGCACCCCCAAACGAGGTGGGTGGAACGGGGCTGAGGAAGGAGTCGTGATGTTTGGGAAGTGCAGATGAGAGCTCTGGCAGCACACTCAGCAAACAGCAACCCGACGTGAAAGGAAATGCACCGGGATGGAGCAGGGTAAATGTCACGTTCTCCGGGAGCCTTGGCAGGGTAAGGGAGAGGCTCTGCTATCATGGGCTGCTCACGTGTGGCAGTAATAAGAAGTCACATTAAAATCATGAGGTGGTTTATTTTTGGAAAGATGATGTATTGCTCCTCCTGATCATAACAATTTCCTAATCCCACTGAAAGAACGATGGTCTCATGATGTGAGCTCCTAAACCGTGTACCACAAACCGATTTACAAACAAGGAGGAAGCTCCATGGTCTGTGTGGAGGGGTTTATTCCCTGTGGGAATGGTGATGCATCCCTTGGCTCCAGCGCCTCAGGTACTGCGAGTGCTGCTGCCTCAGCCCACCACTCACAGATGCTTGGCAACAGCTGGGCTTGTTGTTTCTGATGGGCCCGTGCCTTCCAAGGCTGAGCTGGCTTTGCACAGAGGGAGCTGTGGGAACAACAGTTATTGTGCAAGTGCCACTGGCACTCTCCTTCCCCTCAGAGTCTCAGGAGCAGCCCAGGAATTGTGTCGGGCAGCTGAAGGCAGCATTATCTCCTTCAAAGCGTGGACAGGGAATGACATCTGTGAAATTCCATGAGTGTTCCATGGAGCTGGGCTCATCCTGACTCAGATTGTCACCGTGTTTAGCACAGCACAGAGCTCTGTGCTCCCTTCCTGCAGCCACTGCACCAAATATCCCAGGGTGGGTATCCTGGCACTGGGGACCTGGGTAAACCCCCAGGATGAACTCCCTCAGGAGGCTCAGGGAAGGGTGTGAAATCCCCTGGCAGAACTTTCCAAGCAGAGGCAATGGCTGTGAAACCATCTCTGGTTTAGAGATTTTAAGATCCCTTTATGGGGAGCACAAGCACGAGCAAAGCCCGTGAGGGAGCTCTCCCTCTCTGCTTCCCCTCCAGAACCTGCAGGGCTGGCACGGGAGGGACCAGGGGCTCTGAGGGACGGGCACAGCTGAGGCCAGCTTGTCCCTGCCACAGGCTGCCGGTGTCCCAGGCTGCAGGGGAGCCAGCCCGGCTCGGGGGGGACACTCTGGGGGTGTGTGGGGCAGGGCAGGGGCTCCATAGGATCCTGGGAGCCAGCCCGGCTCGGGGGGGACACGCTGGGGCAGGGCAGGGGCTCCAGCAGACCCCGCTCAGCCCAGCCCCGGGATGGACACCCACCAGTACCTACAAAGAACAAGAAGAAAATGAATTAAAATAATAATTTAAATAGAAATAAAAATTATTGCTAATTATTTTGCTGCGAATCAGCCTTCCCGCTCCTCTGCATTTCCCCCAAGGACGGACCCGGAGCTGCCGCATCTCCATGGTGACTGCGCGGCGCCGGCTCCCGCGGGGTGCTCGGGGGTACCCGGGGCTGGCCGGGCTCCCGGGGCCGGGCAGGACCCCAAAGGACGCGTGGGAAGGGGGGGATCCCTTCCCGAAGGGCGGATCCCCAGCCCCAGCACCCAGCCAGGCGCGGGGGTGCCCAGACGTGCGTGGCAGAGGTGGCTCTGGCCTTGGCGGTGGCACTTGTCCCTGGTGATGGCACCGCACCAACACTGCCCTGCCGGGCTGACCACGGCCCCTCCTGTGCCCCCCGAGCCGTTCGTGAGAGCCGCAGCCTCATTTGTACCTATTTCTGAGCCGCTGATATTGTCTCCGCACCGGCTAAATATAAAACCCTGTAGCGTGTGGTGAGTAACGCTTGGCGAGGAGCCGCGGAGAGGCAGCAGCGGCCGCGCTCCGGGGGCTGCGAACGCGGGGCGGGGGCAGGAAAATCACCCGGGACCCCCAGTGCCGCCGGTCACATCCCGGACAGGCACGGGAGAGCCCAGGGCACGGAGCGGGACCGCTCCCCAGGGATCGCCGTGCCCGCAGGGCAGCGCGGGGAGCTGCGGGGTGGCTCTGCGGGAGCCCCGGCTCTGGTTCAGCGCTGTCTGTGCCGGCTGCTGCCGTGTCCCAGGGCCCCGCTGTCCCCCGGGCCCCGCTGTCCCCGCCCGGCCCCGCTGTCCCCCCCGGGCCCCGCTGTCCCCGCCCGGCCCCGCTCCGTCCCTTCCCAATGTCCCATCCGAGCTCCTTCCCCGCATCTCCCTCTCCATGGACGGCCCAGGGGTGTCACCGCTTGGGTCAGGGCAGGGGGCACGGTGCCCACGGCTGTGGCTCCATGGCCAAGAGGAGCAGAGTGTCCCCGGTGTCACCCCAAGAAGAGCAGTGTCCCCGGTGTCACCCCAGGGCCGAGAGGAGCAGAGTGTCCCCGGTGTCACCCCAAGAGGAGCAGAGTGTCCCCGGTGTCACCCCAAGAGGAGCGGAGTGTCCCCGGTGTCACCCCAAGAAGAGCAGAGTGTCCCCGGTGTCACCCCAGGGCCGAGAGGAGCAGAGTGTCCCGGTGTCACCCCAAGAGGAGCAGAGTGTCCCCGGTGTCACCCCACGGCCGAGAGGAGCGGAGTGTCCCCGGTGTCACCCACGGCCGAGAGCAGCAGAGTGTCCCGGTGTCACCCCAAGAGGAGCAGAGTGTCCCGGTGTCACCCCACGGCCGAGAGCAGCAGAATGTCCCCGGTGTCCCCGCAGCCCCCGGGGTCAGTGACCCCTGAGGGTGCCCGATGGCAGCACCCAAGGGCGGTGAAAGCACAAACCCCGCTCCTCCCCGGCCGGCCTCCTGCCATTTATGTGAAATCCTCAGCCTGGAGGAGCTGAACGCCATCGGCTGCGGGATTGGGGAAGAATCCCCAGATTTTGGAGTTCCTGGTTTCATTTTGAAGCCCCCCGGCTGCTCCCGTCCCGTGGGGCAGACTGATTCCCGGTGGGACGCGGTGTCCCGGGGCGGTGGGAGTGACCTCGCCGAGGGTTTTGTCCCTTGCGGGAGTCACTTCAACCCCGGAGCCCCGCACGGCGCCGTCCCGGAGCTCCCGCCGGGCCCGGCAGCGCCAGGGGGCGCCCGCGGCGTCCGCAGCGTCCGCAGCGCCTTCCCGGGCCGGGAACGGGAGGGAGGGATGGAGCGGGATGGAGCGGGATGGGATGGAGCGGGAGGGAGCGGGAGGGATGGGAGAGGGCAGGAACGGAACTCGGGGGGTGCTCGTGGTGGGGGTGGGATGCTCCTGAAGAGTCCACGCGCGGCGGGACAGGGACACTGGAGCTGGGGACAGAGCAGCGGGTCCGGTCAGAGCGTGACTCTGTCCCCGCCATCGCCGTCTGCGCTGCCTGAGCCCCCCACCGGTATCAGGAGGAAAGAAGGGTCAGGGAGAGTTCAGAGTCTCTTCCAGTGCCTTTAGAGCCCCTCCAGGAGAGCTGGAGAGGGGTTGGGGACAAGGGCTGGAGGGACAGGACACAGGGAATGGCTTCCACTGCCAGAGGGCAGCGATGGATGGGAGATTGGGCAGGAATTCCTGGCTGGGCTGGAATTCCCAGAGCAGCTGTGGCTGCCCCTGCATCCCTGGCAGTGCCCAAGGTTGGACATTGGGGTTGGAGCCCCTGGGACAGTGGGAGGTGTCCCTGCCATGGCAGGGGTGGCACTGGATGGGATTTCAGTCCCCTTACAACACAAACCCCTCTGGGATTCGGATATCCCCTGGATTTCGGTGCCCTTTCTGCCTCAGCCTGGAGGATCTGGTGCTGGTTCAGACGTGCTTTCCCCCCTGCCGGCCCAGGATGTGATTCATCACATCTTGCACAAGATGGAGCGGGGCTGCCGAGCCCCTGCCCGCCAGGACGGGCCTGGTCAGTGCTTGTCTGTGCAATGAACAGCACGGGACACTGAGCTCTGTACCTTCCAGCAATCCCGGCGTTTGTCACTGCTGTGCTACCCCAGGTACCCTGATCTGCTCTTGTGCTGCTGCAGGCTGGGAGTTTGCACTCAGGGACTCCAAACCCAGAGGAAATCACCGAAGGTTTCCAGTCTGACCTTCTCCATACCACAAACTGCAGCACTGCTCCAGTGCATCCCTGCCCACCTCCTGCAGGGAAAACTCCCTGGTCTCACAAGGCCAGGAGGGGCAGGAGGCTCCTGAGTTTTCAGGGAACTTCCCTGCTGGGTTATCTTGGCTGGTCAAACTTGTCCCACTCGGTCACTCTGGAGCTCCAGCCACTGTCACTGCCCCTGTCGCTGTCCCTGTCATTGTCACTGTCACTGTCATTGTCA
Source organism: Acrocephalus scirpaceus scirpaceus (assembly GCA_910950805.1). NCBI lineage: Eukaryota > Metazoa > Chordata > Aves > Passeriformes > Sylviidae > Acrocephalus > Acrocephalus scirpaceus. The sequence goes on from OU383781.1 coordinate 628,979, forward strand.
CTGTGCCTGTCACTGTCACTGTCACTGTCCCTGTCACTGCCACTGTCCCTGTCACTGTCACTGTCCCTGTCACTGCCACTGTCCCTGCCACTGTCACTGTCACTGTCCCTGCCACTGTCACTGTCACTGTCACTGTCCCTGTCACTGTCACTGTCCCTGTCACTGTCACTGTCCCTGTCCCTGTCACTGTCCCTGTGCCCTAACTCACCTGCCTGCCAGGTCAGGCAGACCTGAAGCCTCTCCCGCTCTCCTTAGAGGTGTAAGCTGTAATTTAATTAATTTAATTACTGCAATGACCTTGCTGTTAAGCCCAGCAGGTTAAGCCCTTTAGTTCAGGCTGTTGAATGCCGTTTAAAACCAGACCCTCATTTTTGGTTCCCTGACTCCCAGCTCTGAGTGAGGACCAGCTTGTCTGTGGGGTCTTGTTCTTTTCATTTTTAAATATAACTGACTCTAAAACCCCATTCCAGGCTCAAGTTAAAGGCAGGGATTTTATAACACAAACAAAAATACACTCGTGGCATTGCTGTGCTAAAAATGCTCAGAGGCTGCTCGTAGGCTGTGTGTGCTGCCCTGCCAGGGAGCCCTCACACTGAGGAGGAGTGGATCACAGGAGCTGCACCCAGGGATCCTTTGGGGTCCCTTCCAGCTCAGGATCCCCCCAACCCCACGGTGTCCCTGGATCTGACACAGCTTTTTGTGCTCAGCAGCACCACGGGGGAATTGAATCCATCAGAGCCACCAGAGGTGCCTCTGGAACCTTTATGCATTAGGAGGAAATAATCTGCATTTATTCCTTGCTTAAGAAAGTAATGCTGCCCCTGGCTTGCTTTCCTAATGATTCTTTTTTCCGTTTGGTTCTGTGCTAATGAACAAAGCTCCTCGGAGCAGGCAGAACCCGCCCATTTATCTCTCCTGTAGCAGCCAAATGGCATTTGCTGTCTGGAGCAGGAAACGAGCAATTAAAAGGCAACAGGAGGTTATTTTTTTATTTCCCTCTCCTCTCCAGAATAATAAACATCTCCAAGTGACTGTGCCGTGTGCCTCGATTACTTGGACAATTTGGTGTGAGGCAAATTGTTCTTAAATGGGATGGCAATAAATGTGTCCGTTACAATTTGAAAAATCCCATTAGTTTTTCAAAATAATTGGCTTTATATCTCTTGCAGAGCACAGGGTAAGCAAAAACCTTTTAAACTAATCAATAAGAAGCAAAATAAATTAATTTTCCCCGGACTGCTTCAACATGAAGGGACACAGCAGTGCAAATGCAGGCAGTGCATGGTTCAGGGAGTAAAGCTAACAGCTGTTAGCAGTGTTCATCACATTCACTCCAGCCTGTCCAAAATTCCCATCAAAAGCACTTAGGTGAAAAAACTGAGCTTACTTGGCCTGCAAAGGGCAGTGGCACAGTGGAGGCCACATGCAGTAAAATGTCACGGAGTTGGCAGCTCCTCTGCGAGGGCAGGGCTGGATCTGGGGAGCAAACTTCAAGCAGAAAGGCACAGCCCAAAACAACAGCTTTCCTGCATCGTGTTATCTCACCTGGCACATGGTTTGGGGCTGGGGCAGATCCTGGCTCCAGGGGCTGGGGCAGATCTCTGGCCCCATGGATGGTGCAGATCCCAGCTCCAGGGGCTGGGGCAGATCCTGGCTCCAGGGGCTGCTCCTGCTGCTGCCCTCAGTGATGTCCCTGTGCCTGGCTGAGGCCCTGGGGTGCCACAGGGCATCCCTGGCAGTGCCATCCCTCAGGACATCCCTGGCAGGGCCATCCCTTGGCCCATCCCTGGGCAGGGCCATCCCTCAGGACATCCCTGGGCAGTGCCATCCCTGGCAGTGCCATCCCTCAGGGCCATCCCTGGCAGTGCCATCCCCATCCCTCAGGACAGCCCTGCCCTGGCACAGCCTGAGCCAGGGAGGCAGAAGTGCCCAGGCCTTGCCCAGCAGCAGCTTTGGTGTCTGTGTGTGCAGAGCAGGGCCCTCACCGCCCTGGTGCCACTGGTCCCCAATGTCCCCAGCCCCAGGGACAGCTCTGGAGCACCTCTGGGCATGCAGGGCTGTGTGAGATGTGGCAGGAGCACACACCCCACTGGGGCAGAGGCAGAGACCCAGTCTGAGGCAGAAATAACTCCTGTACCCTGATGGGGATGGCTCCGGCCTCGAGAGCCCAAATTCCTTGTGAATCAGCTCTGGAAGTGGAACACACGCACAAATTCCCAGTGGAAAATCAGGTCTCACTGAAATAGCTTCCTCCCATGATGGAATCAAATGGAAACCCTTGGGATCATTCCTGCTGGCTCTGGCAGCCCAGGGAGCCTTCAGAGAGATGTCACCCACCAGGGTCCCTGCCCCAGTCCCTGCCCACTGTCCCAGCCCAGTGTCCCTGCCCAGGGTCCCTGCCCCAGTCCCTGCCCAGAATCCCTGCCCAGAGAAGCCCTGGCTGCCCCATCCCTGCCACTGGAAAGCATTAACGTAAGCACTAACAAAAAAGGGATTCATCCTATCTAACAGATCATTGTTAAAAACTATATGAATAAAATTACAACTTTTCACAGAGCGAGTTACTGGAACACAATACGGAAATGTCACTTCAAGCATTAATTAATAGACACTCATGGTATCTAACCAATGGAAGTGCTTTGCAGCTGGGTTCCAGACAGCACTTGTGCTGTTTCTGTTTGGGCTGCAGCAGCTGAAAGTCTCCCCCTCCCTCATCTGTGTCCCCAACCAAAGCAATTCCCCTGCTCCTGGCTGCAGCCGTGCCTAATGACAGCCAGGGAGGGCAGGAAAGCCTGTCAAACAGGATTATTCACAAAAAACCCAGCTAAGTGGATTTAAAATTGCAACCTGTCACTGCCTTCTGCAAGTCATTTAGGAAGAGCTGGAAACTGGAATAACAATTTTATCAGGAACAGAAAGCCTAAGAAAGAAAGAAAAAGAGGATTTGTGGGAGGAGGCAGCCAGCCTGGCTGTGGGCTGAGCTGTGGGTGGTGGGCTCAGGTCACAGAATCCCTGGGAAATAAGGTGGGGTGGAAGGATGCCTGCAATTCCCAGGGTAGAACAGCAAAAACTGTAGAGAACATAGAATTTTAAACGTATTTTTAATGTGGGATAGTTGTATCCTGTTAAAGAGAGAAATATGTATAGCATGTATTACATATAAAACCACACAATCTATATTTATATATTTAAATATATATTTAAAAACTGTGTATCTAAATATACAACACCACAGTTTATATTTTTATATGCATATAGATATGTGTGACTTCATTAAACTCAGTTGTTCCTGTGCCAGAAGCAGTGATGCTTCATTCCTTGCTGCCTCCTTCCTTTGCACCCCAAAGATCACTGGCAGGCAGGTACAAGAAATAATGACAATTTAATTCTGACAAGCACAATTTAATTCTGCAGTGTTCAGCTCCCTCCAGAGCCTCTTTCAGTCCCAGCCGTGCTGTGCTGGGCCAGGAAGGGAGGGCAGAGCCTGGCTCAGGGATTTGGGCCCATCCAGGGCTGTGGCTGGGTGAGTGCTGCCCCTCAGAGGCCTCAGACTCAGCTGTGATGGGTAAAATCCGGCAGAGTGGTTTTGTTAAATACCAAGATCAGCTCTGGGGCAGGATCAACATCCAGGGCAGGATCAGCTCTGGGGCAGGGTCCATTCCCAGGGCAGGATCAGCTCTGGGACAGGATCAGCTCTGGGGCAGGATCTCCTGTGGGACAGGATCAGCTCTGGGACAGGATCAGCTCCCAGGACAGGATCAGCTCTGGGGCAGGATCAGCTCTGGGGCAGGATCAGATCTGGGACAGGATCAGATCTGGGGCAGGATCAGCCCAGGACAGGCTCAGCTCCCAGGACAGGATCAGTTCTGGGACAGGATCAGCTCTGGGACAGGATCCATTCCCAGGACAGGATCAGCTCCCAGGACAGGATCAGTTCTGGGACAGGATCAGTTCTGGGACAGGATCAGCTCTGGGACAGGATCAGTTCCCAGGGCAGGATCAGCTCCCAGGACAGGATCAGCTCCAGGACAGGATCTGCTCTGGGGCAGGATCAGCTCCAGGACAGGGTCCATTCCCAGGACAGGATCAGCTCCCAGGACAGGATCAGCTCCAGGACAGGATCAGCTCCAGGACAGGATCTGCTCTCAGGTTTTACAGCCCAGCTCCATGTGGTCACTTCCACTCCCTGGCTGTGCCCTGGGCACAGTGGACAGTGTCCCCTCTGTCCTCTGAAACGTTCCTTTGTCACTAACCGAATTCAGCTGGATGCCTCAGCTGCTCCCTTACATTCTCATCCCTGAACTATGAAGCAGCAGTGGTTATCTGCTGAATTAAGTAGTTCAACTAAAAGAATCCCATATATTGTTTGCAGTCAATGGGCACTATGAATAGATTTTATGTAAAATTACTGGGAATGCATAAGCCATTCTGCCTAATGTTATGGAATTTCTTCTCCCAAAGCCCGTGTGAAATGTAATTCATGCTCAGATACTGACAACTGAATCACACTCAGCATTCATATACAGTGCTTTATATATGCAAACTGCCATAAAACATTAATTAAGCAATAGATTTCCTAATGCTGAGGAAGTGTACTCACACCAGGCTCGGTGAGTTAAATGTTTAAACACTGTCAACGCTTAAATACTATTTACAGAGTTTCATTGTGCTGTGAGCTCAGTTATTGGCAGGGCTGTAACAGGCAGTGGCTTCTCCATACGGTAAGTAGGAGTAGGAACAGTGGCTTGGTCTTTATCTACACCAAACTTTACTTTGGAGTGGTACTTTTGCTACCAGCAGCTATTTTAAACGAGAAGGAACTGTAGTAAGAGCACAGGCTGTCTGTTTGCAGACTCCTGCTGCAGCTACAATACAGAGGCAGCACTATCATTTTGGGGGGTTTTTAGTGTTTTGGGTCACTTTTGCTCCTTTTCCCCAATCAGGGCTATCCAAAGGCACAGGGCACGTTCATTGGGGTGCTGGCTGAGTGCCCTGGGGGTGTCCCAGCCCCGAGAGCCCCCAGCTGCCTCCTCCCTGAGGTGTGTGCAGGCTCTGGAGCTCGGGGCTCTCCTGGGACACTCTGTGCTTTAATTCCTGGGGTTTTGTTGGGTTGCTGCTGATTCACTCCGTCCCTTGGTCAGGGAAATGCTGAGGTTTGGCTGCAGCTGCCCTGAGTCAGCACCACACCTTGTAAAACGTCCCAAACCCCTGGAGAGGCAGGAAAGGCCCAGGGTGCCCAGGGGGTGACTCAGCTCCGGGGTATTTACAGTGCCAGGTACCGACCCAGGTGTGAACCCGCACACAGGGCAGGTCCCACATGCTGCCACGGCCCTGTGCCAAGCCTTCCCCGGCAGCTGGGAGATTGTCAGGAACACACAGCCCCTTCCCAAAGGAACCTGGAACCCTGGGACCCTCCCTGATCAGCCCCGAGCCTGGGACAGTCTGTCACAGGAAAGTCTGTCTGTCACAGGAGTTTATCTGTCCCAGGACAGTCTGTGTGTCCCAGGAGTCTGTGTGTCCCAGGAGTCTGTCTGTCACAGGAGTTTGTCTGTCACAGGACAGTCTGTCTGTCACACGAGTCTGTCATCAGCAAGACTAACAAGAGCTCAAAAATCATTATTTGAGCAATGACAGTGCAGACTGAGTTCATACACAGAGAACTGACACATTCCTTCCAGATCCCAGGAATTACGACATCCCAAACCTCTTCCAGACACTTCTCCAGGCTGTGCAGACCCCAAACTCTTCTTGCTTTAGGTGCACTACAGGGCTGGGTGCTCTCATTTAAATAGTCAGCAATAAAACGACATTTTTAATTGATTAGTCACTGCAGCCATGAGTGTCACAGAGTTCACTTCCTTGGTCTGTGAATGCATTTGTTTGTATTTGCAGAAGGATTTAACCTGATGTAAACTATGAAATATGTTGTTTACTGAACAAAGACAGGTTCCAAGGCACTTGTTAACACTGAAGTCAAACCCGACCCTTGGATATCTGTTTGCATTAGTCAGTCACCTCAGAGCCCACAAACCTGGCTGAACACTGCAGCACTTCACCAAACAGCCTGGGAAAACACCTAGAAGATAAACAACCTGCTTAAAAACTTCTGATGTGTCAATAGTTTGCCATGAAACTGGAAAACATACCAGAGCTTTGTCTGGTTTGTGTTAATATTAGTGCCTTGAAAAACCAGAGTGTAAACCCCAAATTTGCTGATGCTATCAAGTTTGCTGTCAGCACTCTGGAGAACAGAATTAGAATTTTCAGAGATTTTTGATAAACTGGTTTTTGACAGACATTTGTGCCTGGATGCCATCTGTGACGGTGCATCGAGTTTTAGCTTTAGCTCAGCATCCCCCAGAAAGGATCTGCTGGCAGGGGAAGCAGCCTGCAGGCTTTGCTGCTGGGGGAAAACCAGGCAAAAATCCTTCTGGGGGGAAAACTGAAACTCTGACCATCCTGACATTTTGTTGTGCTGACAGTGTTAAAATGCCACATCTGTCTGTGATTCTGAGAGAGCCTCAAAGTTCAACTCTGCCTGAGCAGTCAAGAAATGAGTGGCAGCATTAGCAGGATTAATTGGAACAGGTCCCGGGATCAGGGATCTTGGCTGTTTGCAAGTGGGACAAACAACTTGAATTCAACTCTGTCCTGGGAAATATGCTCGTTGTAAATAAAGTAACGTGTGTTTTCTTCCCCCATTTCTGTGGGGCAGCTCCTGGTTCCACACTGATGTGCTCCCACTCAGCCTGGACTGCCAGGTCAGTGTCACTGCAGGGCTGTCTGTGAGGCTGCTGCAGGTCAGTGTGTCACTGCAGGGCTGTCTGGAGGTCAGTCTGTCCCTGCAGGGCTGTCCATGGGTCAGTCTGTCCCTGCAGGGCTGTCCGTGGGTCAGTCTGTCCCTGCAGGGCTGTCTGTGAGGATGCTGCAGGTCAGTGTGTCCCTGCAGGGCTGTCTGTGGGTCAGTGTCCCTGCAGGGCTGTCTGTGGGTCAGTCTGTCCCTGCAGGTCCCCCAAGGTCAGTGTGTCCCTGCAGGTCCCTCAGCCTCGTGCAGTGGTGCACCACAAACAGAATCAATTGGTGTTTGAAGCCATTTTCACCCTGGTTGTTCTGGTACCTGACAATATTTCTGCCACGGCAGGACTGGCTTTGGGGTGCTCTGCTGGGAGCAGTTTGGTGCCACCAGTGGAGGTCACCACACTTGGGGACAGTGGTGTCCTCCCAATGGAACCATTCCTGATCAAATAAAGCACACAGGAATGGGAATGCATCTCCACTCAGGGAGTGTTCATACTCCTTATTCCTTGCTGCAGATGTGGCACACAGAGAGGCCCCCAGGAACCCGAGCAGGGGTTCCAGGGTGCAGGGACACTGGGGACAGTGTCCCCACAGGCTGTGACAATAACCAGACCCCTGACAAACCCTCCCAGGGCTCCTGGTCACATCAGCATTCCTGACTGCCTGACAATATCGACCTGGCTCACAGATGAGGGCTCTCAGCATCCCTGAGCCTTATCTGCTCCTTCCCAGAGCTCAGGGACAGCTGTGTGTGCCCTGCCCGGGCTGGCCCTGCTGATCTGCACGGCCACTCTTGCTCCATGTCCACCTTGGTCTGCCCCAGCAGCCGAGGGGCTGCAAGATGAAACAATCCTCAGGCTGGTGACACAATCAGGGCCACTCACAGTGATCCCTTCAGCCTTGACCAGCCAGCAGTTCTTGTGAAACAATCAGAAAACACAGATTTGTGTTAAAGGATTGTAACACAATCAGAAAACACGGCTTTGTGTTAAAGGATTGTAAAACAATCAGAAAACAGGGGTTTGTGTTAAAGGATTGTAAAACAATCAGAAAACACAGCTTTGTGTTAAAGGATTGCAAGAGGTTTGGAGGCTATTGAGGCTGCAAACCACTGACATCAGACTGAGCCCAACAGGGGCTCCAAAAATCCTCATCTCCCTCATTGATATGTTTACTCCAGATTACTTTAAAATGCTCAAATACAACCAATATTTACACCTGAATGCTTTCAAGGGCCCAGGGCAGCAGAACTCTGCTGGGTACTGCAGGATCTGCCCCATACACAGCACAGCCCATGTTTCAGAGCTCAAACTGTGCCATCCTTCCCAAAATCTGATCTTTGGAACCCTTCCCAAAATTCCCCAGCCTTCACCACCTACCACCAGCCCCAGAGCCAGGGCAGGTTGTTTCAGGGATTCCTCACAGGGAGGAAAAGTCCCTCAGCACCTACCAACAGCCCCAGCAGAGCTGTGCACCACCAGCCCCAGACCCAGCCCAGGTTGTTTCAGTGATTCCTCACACTGAGTTAAATTCCCTCCCCTGGTGCCCCACGGGCTGTTCCTTCGGGACTCTGGAGCTCTCCCATCTGACCCCAGAGATCCCAGCTGGCACCACTCCTCCCACCCTGCCCTGACAGTAAAACCCTTCACCCCCGGTCAGGAGGCTGAGGAATTAAACAAATGGAAGAGTGAAAAGTCCAGATGATAATTGTCAGCTGTACGTGAGCACTCCCAGCACAGTGAGCTGCAATGTGACACTGAAGAAAAGGCATTTTTCTACCTCAGGGTTTTTCTGCCGACAGGAAGTTTGCTCTTGGAGTTAGTCACCGGTTTCACTGCAGGCTGATTACAGCACTTTCATTACCATACAATAGCGCTGTTCCCATGAGCTATCAGGATCACATTTATGGTTCCAAAAGTTGTTTCACCACACCTACACACAGAGGAGGGCTCTCCCTGCCCCTGTGCTTACCCAAACCCCACAGCCCTGCAGGTGAGCTGCTCCTGGGGTGAGCAGAAGGGAGTGACACAAATAATGAACACAAATAGACCTGAACTTTGACTATTATGCTTATTTTGAGTATAAACATCACGTCTAGGAGTGGGATATAAGCACGCCATGGAAAACGTTCTTTATTAAGAAACATAAAGTGGCATTATGACACCAATTCAAGGGAAACATCTGACAAGTTCTGGCAGCAAGGCTACTTTAGCAATACTGATAAGATCTCTGGCAGGACTTTTGATGGAAATAATGAACTTTTTTTTTTTTCTGTGTATGTGTGTCATTTTTTTCTTTCTTTATTTTTCATACTTTATTTACACCCACCAGCAGCTGTGATTATTTCCTGAAAAAAAACACAAGTTGGGTATTTTGCATTTGGGGATCTTTTGGCAGAGGAAAGTCCCCGTGGGGCTGCCCTGAGCCAGGCTGGGGGGATGCACAGCCCAGCTCCTGCCAGGGGGGACGTTCCAGGGGCTGAGCCAGGGCAGGAACAGCTCAGGGCTGAGCCAGGGCAGCAACAGCTCAGGGCAGTGCCACAGACCTGGCCTGGGTCACCTGCAGTGTGTGACACCTGCAGTGTGTGACACCAGTACAGCTCTGGTGTGTGACACCTGCAGTGTGTGACACCAACACAGCTCTGGTGTGTGACACCTGCAGTGTGTGACACCTGCAGTGTGTGACACCAACACAGTTCTGGTGTGTGACACCAGCACAGCCCTGGTGTGTGACACCAGTACAGCTCTGTGACACCTGCAGTGTGTGACACCTTCAGTGTGTGACACCAGCACTGCTCTGTGACACCTGCAGCTCTGTGACACCAGCACAGCTCTGTGACACCAGCACAGCTCTGTGACACCTGCAGTCTGTGACCCCAGGGTGTCTCTGCCAGTCTGGGGCTGGCACAGAAGTTTCACTTCCAGTGAAACCTGGCTGTGGAATTACCCTGGCTGTCTCGTTTTACTCCCTGTGAGCACACCCTGGCTCTGGAATGAGCACTGGGAATGCCACTGGACTGGGACAAACACACATCAGGCAGTCCTGCTGCAGATATGTATTCACATGCGGAATTATTGAGAGTTACTCAAGGTGCAGATAAGTTAAAAATTGTATTTACATGCTGTTGGATGCCAGGTTATTTTTGTCATCTCCTTCCTCAACCCCTCCAAAGCAACCTAAATCATCCTGCTGCCAAACCCAAAATAAAGACTTCTTTGTACACTATTGCACTAAAAACTAATTAAAGCCCCAAAATCTTGCTCAATTTCATACATTCAAAATGAGTAAACATTGAAAACTTTCTCCAGATTTGTTCAATGCCAGAAAACATTTGGTGCAATTCTGTTCTTTGAGATTATTTCATATTCTCAGTTTCCCCTGGTAATCATTCTCCCTTTACCTTTAGGTTTACTGTGAATATTAATGTCACACACTGACAGCACGGGAGTGACAGAGCAGCAACTCTTCCCCAAATGGTTTTGAATCTTCTCAGTGTAACTGTTTTATACGTGAGGCAGCTAAGTCAGTTAATCTAAGTGAGGGGTAGGGTATGTCTGTGGTACCCAGGGAACACTGCCATCTTAGGAATGAAATGAAATGATGTGCAGCATCCTCAGCCCCTGACTTCCCTTGGGATTTTCTCAGCAGCAGCGCTGAGAAATTAAAATACAGCATTTAGTGTGATTTGTAGCTTTAAAATTCAATTATCACCCTGCCTAGCTGGTACCCAGCAGAGCACGAGGATCTCAGAAGTCTCTTTCACAGCCACAAGAACTTCCCAGCTATTAATAAACCCTGTTTCAATGTGTAGTCACTAACAGGGGCAGAGAACTCAGACAGGCAAGCAGCACCTTCTCCCCAAGAGCTGCAGGTTCAGATCTCAGCCAGGCACACTCTCTCCCCTAACCCTGAGTGTGTTTTCAGTGCCTTTTTTACCCAAACCCCTGCATTCCCAGCCTGCAGCTCAGCTTCACTCAGAGCCTGGGCCTGCCGAGGTGCAGCAGCAAAGCTGTGCACAAACACAAAGAGCTCAGAGCTCAGCCCCCTCCTCACAGCTCTCCCTGCCCCTCTAGGGCTGAGGGATTTTCCTCTGGAAAATCTCTAACTCAGCTCAGGGGGACTGGCTCAGCCTCAGGAGGTGGCACACCCCTCTGTGACACTGACCCCACAGCTGAGTGGCTGGGCAGCTTTAAAGAGCTCCAGAAGGGTCCCTGCAGGAACACCAGGAAGTTTTTAATTCTTTTTGTAGCATTAAACCTTGTCATCAGGCACTGACAAACCTCCAGGGTACTCAAACTGCAGATATTGCATGTTACTGACCTAAACTACTCTTGTTTAATCTCTGCCCACCAAGTACAAATCATTAAAAACCCACCCAAAGCCTCTGCTTTACTTGCACAGGTATCTCCAGCAGCAGCAGCTCCTCACTGCACAGAAATAACTTCAGATATTGCATGTTACTGACCTAAACTGCTCTTGTTTAATTTCTGCCCAAAAAAGTACAAATCATTAAAAACCCACCCAAAGCCAGTGTTTTACTTGCACAGGTATCTCCACCAGCAGCAGCTCCTCACCCTGCACAGGAATAACTTCAGATATTGCATGTTACTGATCTAAACTTCTCTTGTTTAATCTCTGCCCACAAAGTACAAATCATTAAAAACCCACCCAAAGCCTTTGCACAGGTATCATCTCCTCACTGTACAGAAATAACTTCAGATATTGCATCTGTTACTGACCTAAACTGCCCTCGTTTAATCTCTGCCCACAAAGTACAAATCATTAAAAACCCACCCAAAGCCAGTGTTTTACTTGCACTAGGAATCTCTAACAGCAGCAGCTCCTCACCCTGCACAAGAATAACTTCAGATATTTCATCTGTTACTGACCTGAACTACTCTTGTTTAATCTCTGCCCACAAAGTACAAATCATTAAAAACCCACCCAAAACCTCTGCTTTACCTGCACAGAAATAACCCCAGCCTGTATGAGCAGTTCCATGAACAAGCAGGGTTACTCAGCACAGTAAAAGCTGGTTACACATGGAAATATTATATGGTGAACTGCTCAGTAACCAAATTTATGCTTTTCAGCTGGTTTTTATTTTGGTGTTTTTAAGATAGCATCAAATCATCCTGAAATTGTTTTTAAAATACGCCTGATTATTTTGAAAATCAAATCAATGCAGCCAGCTCTGATGATTATATTTTGCCTAGACCCTGCTGCACTGCCATGCCTTCACATTGCCCAACCAGAGCTTGTTTCAGGAAAACATTAATTTTTTCCTGAGAATCTAAACCACTACCATCCATGAAGCACAACCACCAATGCAACGCACATAATTCAAATATTGTGCTGCATCCTCTCATGACTTATTTAACTTCTGTGTCTGAACCCTCAGCCAAGGATTTTCACACTTTCCAACCCACAGATCCCTCAGTGGTCTGCAGCCATGCACCAGAATTAATTTCTGAGAAAACCAGACTTGATTCTTTCAGTTACTTCCCACAGACTCTTGCACTGCAGACTAATTACCCAGAGCTGGCTGGTAATGAGAGATTAAATTAATACCTGTAGTAGGGCAGTGGCACTTGAGAAATCATACTTCCATATTTAAACTCAACAGCATAAAGATTGTTTGTTACTCTGAACGTGATACATTTCCTTCTTCAGAAACAGCAGCAATTAATAGGGTAGTGCAGAATTAAAAAATGGAGAGAAATTTTATTCTGTCACTGAGAAAAACAACACACACCCCAATCCAGCAGTGAGCTGGGATTAAATGGATAGGATTTAAAGCAACATTGCAGTCTGGGCTTTATAAAATTGGTTACTGGTGTGTTGGGAGAAAGTGCAATGTGAATAATTCAGATGTGGGTTTGCTACAGAAGCGATGAAGGTGAGCAAGTCCACATCACATACCCAAAACCTGAGCACAGAACAAGAAAATAAAATATTTCTGCAGTGGCACTGTGACCTTTCAGCAATCCTTACAGCTGGCTTTGAACTTTGCCAGCCCTTGCTGGCAGGTGACTGATTCTGGCTGGCTCACACCAAGCTGGAGAGGGAAATCAGAGGGACAGGGAAAGCAACAACAAGAACAAGTGGAGAAATGGTTTAAAAGCTCCCAGGGGAGCTCAGTTATTCAGTCTGGGCTAAGCAGCCATGGACAGACAACTCACAGAACAGGAGGGTGTGAGTGCCCTGAGATCTTTTTCAGAGTTTCCAGGAACTGCAGCACTGCTCTGGAAACCACAGCCCATGAGTCTGTCACAAGGGAAGGGTTACACAGAGGGGCAGAGAGGGGCCAGAGCCCAGCCTGGGGCTGTGATGGAGATAAAATACCTGCACAGCCCCATGGAGATAAAATATAAAATACCTGCTGCATCCCAGGCTGACCTGCACATGGAGATAAAATATAAAATACCTGCTGCATCCCCAGGCTGACCTGCACATGGAGATAAAATATAAAATACCTGCTGCATCCCAGGCTGACTGCACAGCTCCATGCAGATAAAATATAAAATACCTGCTGCATCCCCAGGCTGACCTGCACATGGAGATAAAATATAAAATACCTGCAGCATCCCAGGCTGACCTGCACATGGAGATAAAATATAAAATACCTGCAGCATCCCAGGCTGACCTGCACAGCTCCTGCCCCAGCTCAGGAGCAGCCTGCAGGGTCTGTAGGTGTGTGACAAGGATGTGCACCTGGGAGGAATGAGCTGGGGGCCTGGCAGAGCAGCACCCCACCTGGGACACCCAGCCAGGGGTACAGGACACGGCTGCACCCACAAACCAAGCCCGGGCTGTGGCTTTCACACGTGTGACATATTTAATATGGTGTGACATATTTAACATTGTGTGACACATTTAACATGCTGTGACATATTTAACACTGTGTGACACATTTAACATGCTGTGACACTGCCCATTCCAGCAGGGCTGCTGGAACACAACGCTCCTGTTCCTCAGGAGAGGTTTGATTGCAGACTTGCACAGCAGCAGCAGAGGGGTTCAGTTTGAGCTCCAGGCATCACCAAGGGTTCAGTACTCACCACAGGATCCGTGACCACAGGGATGAATCCCCACAGATTTGAATGCTGCAAAAATAATGGCAGTAGAATTTAGCCCCTGTGAAATTGTTCAGGAATAAGAGAACATTATTTACTAAACTTATGTCAAATCCTTTAGACTTTGCCTACCCCAAGTGCTGTGTTTGGATTAGGCTTAGAAACAAGAAGGTGTGGTAGAAAGGATCTAAACGTCTCCATTATGTGAATAAATACTGAGAATTGCAAAGAACTGAGTAAGATGCAACAGCCAAGCCGGGAGGGTGCCAGAACAGCTGATGATACTTTCTTGAAAGGAATGCCTCACACAAAGTCCAAGGGACGATTTCTGCAAACAGTGGCACGCAGCCAGTCCCTGTGACTCAGCCCTGCCAGGCCACGCTGCTGCTCACGGGCCACCGAGTGCCAGCAGCACCGACACCTGGCAGCGGGCACAGGTCCCAACCGAGCCATCCGCCGGTCCCGCAGCACCGGCACACCGGGACCGGGCTGTCCTGGCGGGGGCCACGGGGAGCGGCCGGGCGGGCAGGGGCTGCGGGGCACCCCGACCCCGCTGCCCGGTGTCCCCGGGCACGGCCCGGCCCGGCTGTACGCAGCGATAGGGCGGGAGGGGCGGCACACCGGCGCCGGGCAGCGCCCGTGGCGGGCGGGGACACGGGGCGGCGGGACGGCGGTACCGGGTGCGGCACACGGGCTGCCGGTCCCACCGCCCGGCCCCATTGCCGCGCTGGGTGCGGGACCCCCGGGCGGGGGGGACACGCGGGGATCCCGTTCCCAATCCCGGTGCGGAGGGAGTCGGTGCGGGAGGGCACGCGCGGTGATCCCGTTCCCAATCCCGGTCCCGATCCCTATCCCAGTCTCGTTCCCGGTCCCGATCTCAATCCCGGTGCACAGGGACCCGGGCCGGAAGGGCACGCGCGGCGATCCTGTTCCCGATCCTGATCCCTATCCCAATCTCGTTCCCGCTCCCGTTTCCGTTCCCACTCCCACTCCCACTCCCGTTCTCGATCCCGATGCTGTTCCTATTACCGTTCCCGATCCCGTTCCCGATCTCGTTCCCGATCCCGTTCCCATTCCCGTTCCCATTCCCGTTCCCGATCCCGTTCCTATTCCCGTTCCCGATCTCGTTCCCGATCCCGTTCCTATTCCCATTCCCGTTCCCGATCCCGTTCCTGTTCCCGTTCCCGTTCCCGTTCCCGTTCCCGTTCCCGTTCCCGTTCCCGATCCCGTTCCCGTTCCCGTTCCCGATCCCGACGGACCCAGGCCGGCAGGGCACGCGCGGCGATCCCGAGCGCGGCGCGGCCCCGAGGAGGGCGGGGTCACACACGAGGGGCGGCTGCCGCTCCTCGCCGGCAGCCAATGGGGGCGGGCGGCGCCGCGCCGCAGCCAATGGACGGGGGCGGGCCGAGAGCCGCAGCCAATGGGAGAGGGCGGGCCTGCGCGCCGCAGCCAATGGGCGGGGGCGGGCCTGCGCGCCGCAGCCAATGGGGCCGGGGCGGGCCGCCATGGGCCGCGGTAGCGCTGTCCCGCCGCCGCGCCGGGACCGGGGCCGGTAACGGCAGCGCCGCCGCCCTCTCTCCCTCTCTCCCTCCCTCTTTCTCCTCCTCGTCCCCTTCCTCCTCCTCCTCCTCCTCCTCGGCGCTGCCCGGCCCCGGGGCCGTCCCGGCCCCGCTCCGCAAGGCGCGGCCGCCGCTCCCCCGCCCCGGCGCGGGGCCGTCCCTCGTCCCCTCCCTCCCTCCGCCCCGTCCCCGCCCGCCGCGGCAGCCCCGAGCGGGAGGCGGCGGAGGGAGGCGGGAGCCATGCGGGAGTACAAGGTGGTGGTGCTGGGCTCGGGCGGCGTGGGCAAGTCCGCCCTTACGGTGCAGTTCGTGACCGGCTCGTTCATCGAGAAGTATGACCCCACCATCGAGGACTTCTACCGCAAGGAGATCGAGGTGGACTCGTCCCCGTCCGTGCTGGAGATCCTGGACACGGCGGGCACCGAGCAGTTCGCCTCCATGCGGGACCTCTACATCAAGAACGGGCAGGGCTTCATCCTGGTCTACAGCCTGGTGAACCAGCAGAGCTTCCAGGACATCAAACCCATGCGGGACCAGATCATCCGCGTCAAGAGGTACGAGCGGGTGCCCATGATCCTGGTGGGCAACAAGGTGGACCTGGAGGGCGAGCGCGAGGTCTCCTTCGGGGAGGGCAAGGCGCTGGCCGAGGAGTGGAGCTGCCCCTTCATGGAGACCTCGGCCAAAAACAAAGCCTCGGTGGACGAGCTGTTCGCCGAGATCGTCAGGCAGATGAACTACGCGGCGCAGCCCAACGGGGACGAGCCGTGCTGCGCCTCCTGCGCCATCCTCTGAGGGCGGCGGCGGCCCCGCGCCCGGCGGGCACGCTCGGGGGAGAAAACATCGGGAAAAAAACAAACAAACAAAACAGAATTCATCGTGTTGGAAATGTGGCTTTTTCTCGGCATGTACGTTTCGTCCAGTCTCGGTCATGGCATATTTCCTGTCAGTGTCGGCGGCGGGAGCAGCGGGAGCCACGCGGGGAACCCGCCCCGGGACAGCGGCGGGGAGCCCGGGGGCAGCGGGGCCCGCACACCCCGGCGGAGCGGTGCCACCCCGGCGAGGAGCGGTGCCGTCCCGGACAGCCCCGGGGGAGCGGGACCCACACTCCGCACAGCCCCGGGGGAGCGGTGCCGGTGCCGTCCCGCACAGCCCCGGTGAGGAGCGGTGCCGGTGCCGTCCCGCACAGCCCCGGTGAGGAGCGGTGCCGGTGCCGTCCCGCACAGCCCCGGGGGAGCGGTGCCGGTGCCGTCCCGCACAGCCCCGGGGGAGCGGTGCCGGTGCCGTCCCGCACAGCCCCGGTGAGGAGCGGTGCCGGTGCCGTCCCGGACAGCCCCGGGGGAGCGGTGCCGGTGCCGTCCCGCACAGCCCCCGGTGCGGGGCGCCGCTCCCCGCGGTCTCTATGCAAGCGGGCGGCGGTGCGGGGCCGTCCCGCCCGGAGAGTTGCACATGGAACTGGGACTGTGACCCGATGGGTGCTGCCAGGCACGGGGCGCCGGGCAGCGCCGCCGATATCCCTGGAATAATGCTCTATTTTGTTTACCTGCTGTATCGGATGGGAGTTTGCAGGAGAGTGGTAGCGTGGTGGTTTTTCTCCTGGTTTATTTTTTTTTCTTTTTTTTTTTTTTATTATTATTTTTAAATCAGCTGTGAAAATGTTACAAATCTGCACAATTTTTTAGGCGTGCGTGTGTGTGTGATTTCGGTGTGGTTTTTTTGGTTTTTCCTTTGGCGGGCGGGGGGCGCGTTTTGTGCCGAGGGGGTTTGGGTTTGGGTTGGCAATACCTGATTTTGATGACTCTCAAGTGCAAAGACTTCCCATGAGCGACGCAGGGCCAACAGCAGCCCTGTGTCTGTAGAGTGCCTTCAAAACTCAGCTGTTCCAGCCGTGCCAACCTGTGAGAGCTCCACAGAATCCCATTATCTACTACTCCAAAAACTACTTAACAGTTTCCTTGCAGTAATCACACCGAGCAAGCCAGGACAAAAGGGCCTATTGTTAGTGGAATTTATTTCTTATTTCCATCTGAGCCTTTTAACTGTTATTTCCATGTCTTGCAAGTTCGGGCTTCATTTACTTCAAATTTACAAGAATTTAGCCTTTTGGGATTTTGGGGGGGAGGGCTTTTTTTTTTTTTCCCTTTGATTTTGTCGTGGGATGTGCCTCCAGCCAGCAAAGAAGGAAATCTGATCGTTGTGATGTACCAAGAAAACCCTAACAACTGTCGTTTCAATTGCGGACATGCATTGAAGAGATGTCTATCCATTTTAAGAATTTTAATACAAATGCTGTTTTCTAGAAAACAACTTTGTGCATTGTTATGTATCACGTGAAACACTGACTTCCACACAGGCCCTTAATCCAGATTTATATCTCAGTGGCAGTGAAAGCTGGAGGGGTCGATTTAGCTGAGAACAGTGGTGAAAAAAGGGCAAACCACAGGATTGGTGGTTTACCTAATGTTTAGTCATTTTTGATGCAGATCTTTGCTTTTATTCAGTCTGGCCCAGTGTGATGCCCAGCTGTGAGAAGGGGGCTGTGCTCAGGGCAGCTTTATCAAGGCAGTGTGGGCTGTCTGCAGCAGGCCGTGGAAGGTCAGGCCCTTTTTCCCTCCTGGAAGCAGCGTGGTTTATTGGGGTGAAGGTCTAAAGGTCAAATATTTATGAAATTGAAGCTCTTAGTCTCTCTGCATTATGATAAATTTATTTAAAGTTATAAACCAGACCCTTTTGCTTTCTGGTTTGCAGAGGGGCTGGGGTGGGAGCAGATCTCTGCCTCCCATCAGCTGGGAGATCCAAGGAATTTGTTTGCCTGTCCTCTTCCTCTCTCTGCCCCTCCTGTAAAGGTCTGCACACAAACCCTGCAGCTCTTTTTCCTCCTCCCTGCTATCCCAAGAAGTCTTGGAATTATGTTACATCACAGAAGTTGAGCAATGATGAGTAAAGGGGTTTTTAATCAGGCCATATGAAAAGAACTGCCACGATTCCTCTGTGAGTCTGGTCATTTCTCCTGTTTCAAGCAGGGAAACTTTGTGCCTCAGCACTGGAAGGACAGTGTGCAGTGTCAGTTTGATGCTGTGTTTTGAAATCCCACTGACTGAAATGAAAATTGCCATTTGTGCTTTAGTCAGAATTGGATACTTATTGTAATGGCATCAGTTATTTACAGAAAATCTGTAAAAGACTGTACTGAAAGTGTGTTTCTCCTGAGCTCACGTGTGTCCTTCCAGCAGGACCTGTTGGGTGCAGTCAGTGGGGCTGGATCAGTCCCAGTGATACAACCACAGTGAGAAAAAACCAGAGAGGGCTGGAGGAGGCAGCCCCAGTCCCTCCCTGTAACAGACACATTAATTTACCCCCCGTTTTTAAGTGAAAATTGAAAACCTCATTGCAGCTCATCTTCCAGAAATCCCAAAAAATTCATTAAGAAGCCAGAGGACTCCCGTGTTAGGAAGACAGGGGAATAACACTGACAGAAGGGGTTCCTTTTAACCCAAGTACTGCACTGAAAGCTGAGGAAGCTTTGCTGCCACATCTGCAGCTTACAAACTGCATGTCTGCTGTTAAAAAAAATAAATTTACATCCCAGTTACTGCCATGGTTCAATTTTGCCTTAAATTCAATGGGAATGTAGAGTTTTTAACACCCACGAGGCCTCGCCTCTAGATCAGTGCATTGACAGCAGCCTGATCTGGGTGATAAAAGCAGATTATTTATTGTGCCCTCCCAGGAGCTGCAGACCCCTCACGTTCCCCAGTGCCTGAGCTTGGGGAATAAAGCAGAACTGGGTGTTTGTAGCACAGAGAATCCAGCCTTGCTCAGCCTGGCAGGGCAGCTGGGGGCAGCCAGCTGAGCTCTGTGTTGTGCTACATTCTGGATTTGGCCAAAAAGGTGTATTTGTTACACAGTGAAACATTTGGGCAGCCGTGGCACTGTCTGATCAGTTTTCATGTATTTAGGCATTCCATGCTCTCTGTGACTGTACAACGTGTAGAGCTCAGTGGTCTGATCTTCCAAATACTCTGAAGTGTTTTGGTGCTTGTTCAACATAGGCCTTGTCTATAAAAAGTCTGAAAAAAAAAAATCATCCTGCTTTAACTTGACTGAGTGATGAAAGCTATATTAGCTTCGACACTTGAGGGAAATGTTGTATCAATATAGAGGTACTCTTAATTCCTTTTCCCTGTGGGAATACCTTACACCCGTGCCAATACAGAGGTGGTATATCACACTTTTCACAGTGAGAATTGCAAATATTTACTTGTTTTGGAAGAAAAATTACATTCCCGGCCAAAATCCTTCCTGACATGGCAGAAGTTGTGTAAACAAGGCCTTGGTTTGAGGCCGGTCTTGTGACCACGTATTTTGCTGTACATAATGATTGTATTTTTAAAAAATCTGAGCTTGTTCTATCACAAGGAAGTGTGTCTGAATCCCAGTGACTGTAATTGTGTGCCCACCCCAGCCCCAAGGCAAGCGTGCTCCTGCTCAATGTGACACTCAGGATTTGTGCATCTGCGGTGCTGATGTGGAACTCGGGGGGATCCTGGGGGTTCTGCTTCTCTCAAAAGAATGTACGGCAAGTTGTTTGCAAAGGGCATTTTAAATAAAGGGCAGCTGGCTCTTTATGACTTCCTCACTTGGGTACTCATTGTGTGCAGGTGTTGTTCGGGGTCAGATTTCCTCCAGGAGTGACAAAATGCACAAACTGGTGTGTTCTGTCAGGGTTTTGTGCTGAAAGGAGCAGCACACGTGCATGGAGTGCATGGATGGCTCCACGAGGTGAATGGAGAACAGCTGGAGCTCTGCTGCCATCCAAACCCCATCCCTGCCCAGGTTTGTACAGCAACCCCAGCACCCCTGGGTGAGCCCTCACGGAACCCTTGGGCAGAGCTGTTCATGTTCCACTGAGACCTGCTCTAGAAACAAACATCTCAGAGCTCAGTTCCGAGGGGAAATGGTTTGAAATATTGATACTCACAGCTTACAGCCTGCTCCTACAGTGTTTACAGCCTGGTGCAAAATGTGTGTGGCACAGACTCTCCTTCCTGTCACATTGCTGCAACAGTGAGAGCCTCCTTTTTGCAGGAACCCAGCATCTGCCCAAATTGCTGAACTCTGTGTTTGGGGGTGACTGTTTTGGGACTGTGTTTGGTAACTGTGTGCTGCAGATGAGAGGAAACTTTTAGTGCAAAAAGCAAAAGAAACTCAAGTGAGTTGTGATGAGAAATGGAGTGCAAGTGTGCTGCTGGCGCTGCATGTGTTGGGGTTTTGGGGTTTCTCTGTTGATTTAGTGTTTTAATTTGTGCAGGGTTTGTTAGTCTGTAATCAAAAATCTTGCTGTGTTTCCCAAGGAA
The DNA here is from genome assembly GCA_910950805.1 of Acrocephalus scirpaceus scirpaceus. Classification (NCBI taxonomy): domain Eukaryota; kingdom Metazoa; phylum Chordata; class Aves; order Passeriformes; family Sylviidae; genus Acrocephalus; species Acrocephalus scirpaceus. The sequence continues at coordinate 649,766 of OU383781.1, forward strand.
GAGTCAGTGTGTGTGTGTGTGTGTGTGAGATCTGACTTCAGTGGGGTTGGAATCAGAATTCCTCCCTTTCCACAGATGATCTCACCTCCGTGATCTCAGTTCTGGGGCATTCCTGATGGGACAGCCCTTATGGAACTGAAGTTGTGGTGCTGAAGGAGCCCCCACAAAAGGTGTCAGTAATGATGGGCAGAGATGTTCCTGCAGAAAGCTCCAGAACATCCATCACATTTCCTCTGTGCCTGTTTTAATTTCTGAGGGGTACAACTGCCCCAGCCAAACCGGGGCTGCTTTGCTGCTGTCCGTGCCAGAGGTGCAGATTGTGCATCAAGAACTCAAATCTTTAATCTGCACCATCCAACAAGTCCCAGGTCCTGCATAAACCACTGTAAAATTAGAAGTCAGTTAACCAGAACTTGCAAGTCGTTCAAGTGAGTCTCAAAATATTGAAAGCAGCTGTTGTGTATTGACTCTATTTTCAGTTTTGGCAGTCTTGGGTCTTTGGGAGGTTTGGGTGCAGAGCAGACTGATCCAGAAGCCATAGCTTTGTTTTGTAGTCCTAGACAGAGAGATTTTTAGGAAAACGTTGCCTGACATGTAACTTCAGCTTCAGTGATTTAGCCCATTTATTAAAGCCCATTTATTAAAGCCCATTTATTTCTACAAAGTTCTGTGAGGGAACATTATAAAAAGTGCCTAGTTAATGGATTTGATGTCCAGGTACAGACAGATCCCAGATGTTTCTCCTCTGCTTGACAGACTGATAATGATTGTGCAAGAAATGCTGCAGCAATGGGACTGCAGAAAATGATCAAGAAATTACTACAGTTTTTGCCTTTGATACAATCATTTTAATCTGTTACACCAGGGTGAAATGGGATGGTTTAGGTTGCCTTTGAGGATGGTTGTAAATGGACTTCTGGCTGAAAACTAATCTAAAATCAAGGTTGGCTGTTCTTTCCTCTGAATCAGGTATTGCAAAAGGTACAGGTCAGTATTTATAGCAGTTCCCAGTCTCTCATTTGTGGGTATGTTCATCTAATTCTTTGTTTCTGTAGCGTTCCTACAGTTACCCCAATTTCAGCAATCATGGGGACGTGTATTGTACCCACTCTGGTCCAGAGAGGTAACTTGAAAGAGAAATCTCTGCAGATACTCCAAAAACACTTTCTGTAGAGGCATAAAATAGGTACATTCTGGAGATCCAAACTGCGTGTTTCCTTAAAAACACAGAATGTGCCTTGTGTTTAACCTCCTCGGGGTGGTGGTGCCTTCCCCAGCTGGGCTGCCTTGGGCTCCTGGGCTGAGCTGGGGCTGGAGCAGCAATGTAGGAGTGAGGAAATCCTGGCTGGGCAGCGTGGGGATCTGTGGGGTGGTTTGTGGGGTGGGGCTGGGGCAGGACACACAGTGCCAGCTCCCCCAGAGGGCAGGGGCAGGGAGCAGGATGTGCTGGGAGCTGGGGAGGGGGGCTCCATTCTCCTGGTTTGGGTATAAACCCTCCTGTTGTGTGTGTGGATTGTGGATTTACTGGTTCCTTCCCTCCTCACACTGCTAAGCAGATTCAGAAGTGCAAAGAACATTTGTCCAACATGTGCTCTCACCAGGGATGAGTTTGATGTTGGGGCTGAGCTTCCCTACACCACTAATCACCAAAATCTCTTTTAAGCTGTGTGGAACTTTATGGTGATGATTGTTGCAATGTGGCTCAGGGGAGCTGCGTGTGCTGACGGATGAGATGAGTGATAATTTTATCCCCCAAATGAACTACAGCAGCATCACGTACCCCCATTCCATACCGGGGGTTTGCTGCCAAACTGATCATTACCAAAGCTAAGATGAAAGTGTGCTAACAAAGTGCTTGAGCAGTTGAGTTTTTAATGTTTGCAATCCTGCTATCCCTTTTTTTGGGATACTCTGCTGCATCCCAGATCTGCTGGCTGTTTTCTACCGGGTTTCTGGTTTCAAATGTTATGTTTACTTTAGTGTGGGTTTTGCTTTCCCTTTGGTTGTTGGATCTTTTGATTTCTCCTCTAATTAAGGGGGAAAGGAGAGGAGATTCACATCTGAGTTGCTGTATAGCAGAAGCTGTGCAGATTCCAGAAATACATGCTGTGTCTCCACACATTTTTGCAATAAAGTTTAAGGAGAACACTGTATGCTTAAGGTATTTCTGAGACCTGGACTCTCAGCAGAAAAACAGCTCGGAAAAGATTATTTCCAAAAGAACTGGGTCAGCCTGGAGTGAATTAGAGTTCACAGATACTGAGGCATTTATTCCCTTACAGTCTTACTGTACTTCAGCCTCTGCAGTGACAGTTACAGATTGCTGAGCAGAAATATTTATGCATATGTACAAAGTTGTATCTGCTATCCACAATTTGGGAAACATCCACATTTTTCTATTCCTAGCACAGAAAATTAGGAACCGTGTGCTTGCACTCCCCAAGTATCAGCCCAGCAGCATAGAAATTGAGGTGTTTATTTAGCCAATTACAAGCACCTAAAAAAAGAGTTTTCTGGATTCTCTTCAAGCACTTTTGACCTGGCACAGATTAGTTCAGCATTGCTAAACCACAAGGTTCCCATGGTGATTAAAGGTGAGGCCTTGACCCGTCTGACCCGTCTGGTCTGTGGGCAGCTCTGTCTGCGAGGGAGGCCAGGCTGGTGTCACCTCTGTGTCCTTGTGATGGGGACAGGGAGCCAGAGGTGTCTGAGAGCCCAGGGATGGATATTCGTGCCCAGGGATGGATATTCCTGCACTCTCCACAAGAGCCCAGGGATGGATATTCCTGCACTCCTCACGGGGACAGGGAGCCAGAGCTGTCTGAGAGCCCAAGGATGGATATTCCTGCCCAGGGATGGATATTCCTGCCCAGGGATGGATATTCCTGCACTCCTCATGGGGACAGGGAGCCAGAGCTGGTGAATGCCAAGAGCCTAGGGATGAATATTCCTGCACTCCTCATGGGGACAGGGAGCCAGAGGTGTCTGAGAGCCCAGGGATGGATATTCCTGCCCAGGGATGGATATTCCTGCCCAGGGATGGATATTCCTGCACTCCTCACGGGGACAGGGGTGGATATTCCTGCACTCCTCACTCAGATCCCAGGGATGGATATTCCTGCCCAGGGATGGATATTCCTGCACTCCTCATGGGGACAGGGATGGATATTCCTGCACTCCTCACGGGGACAGGGATGGATATTCCTGCACTCCTCACGGGGACAGGGGTGGATATTCCTGCCCAGGGATGGATATTCCTGCACTCCTCACCAAGAGCCCAGGGATGGATATTCCTGCCCAGGGTTAGATATTCCCTCACTCCTCACAGGGACAGAGAGCCCAGGGATGGATATTCCTGCCCAGGGATAGATATTCCCTCATTCCTCACTCAGAGCCCAGGGATGGATATTCCTGCACTCCTCACCCAGAGGCCAGGGATGGATATTCCTGCCCAGGGATGGATATTCCTGCACTCCTCACGGGGACAGGGATGGATATTCCTGCACTCCTCACCCAGAGGCCAGGGATGGATATTCCTGCCCAAGGATGGATATTCCTGCCCAGGGATGGATATTCCTGCCCAGGGATGGATATTCCTGCACTCCTCAGGCTTTGGGAGGCTGGGCTTGCTCAGTGTGCACCTGAGCAGCTGTTCCAGGTGAGTCACTCCGGTTCTCAGCAGTTAACAGCAATTAACTGATGAGGAACCCGAGTTCATTTGGAAAACATGTTTGTGCAAACTCATAGGGAGACATAAACTCTGTTATTCCAGGATGTAAACACACCTAAGCAAATGTGTGAGGTGTCCCCAGTGCCGACAGTAGAATTGTTAATGTAAATTCGTGACTGAAGTTCTGTTTGTGCACTGACTTAACACTGTTTGAATTTGAACTTAACATATTCTCTGATTCTGTGGATCTGTGCCCCTAATTTTCTGTTCTTTTGATACCCCATTGAAATCAGAGCTTTACTGAAGCAAATTTAACCACAGCCTGAATTTAAACATTTCACATTCACCTAATAGTGTGATTTATTTTCAGTTGTAATTTCATTATAAAAGAAAGCCTTCCTTCCCCTGTGCCTTTAGCTGAATTCTCAGCTGTCCATAGCGTTAACTTTAACTTATTTTTCCCCTTTCTGTGGGTGATTTTACCCTGAGGTGACACTGGGTTTCTGTAAACTGTGAATATATCTTGGAATGCCAACAGGTGTAATATATATATTTTTTTAATATTGTTTATATATATATATATATATTCAATATTGTTTATATATATTTAATATTGTTTATATATATTTTAATATTGTTTATATATTTTTAATATTGTGTATATATATATATATATATATATATTTAATATTGTTGTTTCAAGGCAGAGACCCTGTGAGCACTTGCAGTCGTGGCCAGGCAGGAGGAGAAGGTTTGGAGCTGTGTGCCCTGAGGGCTGCTGGGATGAGCAGCTCTGAGGAGCATCCCCAGCACCCGGAGCAGGGGTGGACGCTGCATCCCGGGCGCTCCCTCTGCAGCTGCTCGCTGCTGAATCAAAGAGCAGAAGTGAGACAGAGCCGTCACTTGATTTTTTTTTTTTTTTTTTTGGATTTTTCAGTGGCTGCCAAGAGCTACATAAGCCCCTGAACTATGTCAGAACTGGAGAGAGAACAAAGGTGCCCTGAGTTTGCCTTTCCCTCCTGCCCTGCTGCCTCCTCTGCGCTCGGGAGCTCTCTGGGTCCCTGCAGGGCTGTGTGGTCACACAGATGGAAATACACATGTTCCAAAATTTAAAAAAACCCACAATTGTCAGCTCTGTACTTCGGGGAGCAAGACTGCTGCCTTGCCGTGGTGTAAGTACTAGGAACACCACAGAAGGAAGGATGAGTTCCTTTGGGTGGCCCCACCCTCCCTGAACAGAACTGGATAAACTCTCTGGGATCCAGAGGTTGGATGGAAAACGTGTGGTGTGAGTAGGCTCAAAATTGAATTAATTGGAAACTCTTACAATTTTTAGTCACTTGAAACGGGGTCAATTTCAAATCAATCTCTCTGCGAGATGAAACACACTGACTTCAAAACGGGCCTTTGTGGTGATACATCGCAGCACTTACCAAATTAACAAAGGGCTGAGCCAGCAGGTAATGAGGCACTCAGCTGGGGCTGAGCTTTCTTCCGAGGGCAGGTATTATGTTTAAGTCTAATAACTACTTATGGAAAAAGCAAAATTTATTTTAAACCCTCAGGAAAGGTTCAATCTGAAAAACAGCGATTGCAGGACTCGGGGAGGATTATGGTAATTTATTTCAATTAATTCAATGCAAAACAGATTATAGATCGCTGTGCTTCACCATCTTGTGGAAAATCTAGCATTCAAAATGTAGCATAATCAGATTTTGATTTATGCAAACTCTCTCTGGAAGGCACTCCAGCAGTCTCTCGTTTTGCAGCGATGGGAAGTCGATGTTTCCCTGAGGATGGGTTTGTAGCGAGGCTGGGATCAGCTCCGGCTGCTGGGGCTCTGAGAGGGCAGAACTGCTCCCTGCGGACAGGACAGCACTGCCCGCACAGGGCTGCCCCTCCAGAACCGCAGCCCGACCGTCAGAGCCGGCTGGGGATCAGCCCGAGGGCTCCGCTCGCTGCAGCCGGAGCGCTGCACCGAGAACTTCGGGCAGGCGGCAGCTCGGCTGCTTCCAGCGGCGGCTCCGGGGCTGGGGACACGGAGCGGGGCGGCTCCAGCGGCGGCTCGGGGCTGGGGGCACGGAACAGGGCGGCCCCAGCAGCCGCACACCGTGTGCGGGGTCCCGCTGTGCCCCCTCCTCTGCTCGGTGCTTGTGCCCCGTCTCTCCTGCAGCTGGACAAGGGAAGCGCCTTTAGCATCTCGGGACACTTCTCTGTTCTCAGCTTCCTCAGCCCTGCCCCTTCTCACACACACACACACATACATACACATACATACACACACACACATATACACATACACACACATACAGACACACACACATATACACATACACACACACACACATACATACACATACATACACACACACATACACACACATACATACACATACATACACACACACATACACATACACACACATACATACACACACATACACATACACACACATACACACACACATACACACACACACATACACACATATACACACACACACACACATACACACACACACACACACACACACACATACACACACACACACACATACAAACGCTTCTACTTCTCCGATTCTGCCCCCGCATTCACAAATGCGAGGCTTGCAGGGGCACTTGGGGGTGCTGGGAGGGAAGCCCGCGGTGTCACTCACCTGGGGCAGGTAAATGCCCCGTTTGGCTGTGCCCCTGTTACACACCCCACATGTGGGATGGGGGTGCACAGCTGCCCCGTTTGGCTGTGCCCCCCTGGTTCCCCGGTTACACACCCCAAATGTGGGATGGGGGCTGCACCAATGCCCCGTTTGGCTGTGCCCCCTGTTACACACCCCAAATGTGGGATGGGGGTGCACAGGTGCCCCGTTTGGCTGTGCCCCCCGGTTACACACCCCACACGTGGGATGGGGCTGCACAGGTGCCCCCGCAGCCGGGGCACAGCCCGCCCGGGCAGAGCGCAGATCAGGCAGCCGGAGGGGAATGGCTGGCTCGAGGTTTACACAAGGGTTATCAACAATGCACATCTGCAATCCCTGTCGCGGCGGTCCCCGCGCGTTTCCCGGGGTGTAGAACAGGTGCTGTGCCACCGCAGCTCTGCCGCTCTGAAACATAACCCAGCGCACGAACCGCGATGCCCTCGCCTGGCTGGCACCTGCGATCCCTTGTGCTACACTGAGGGAACTTACAAACGCTAATTTTAGGCAATAAATGCTGATTGATGTTCAGGCTTGGAGCAATTAAAAGGGTTTGTTCTGACGAGAAGCAGTCACCACGCTGCTGACTTCCCTTCGGCTGCTAAAAGGTTCATGGTTATTGAATTATTTGTAACATAATGACAGATAATTTTATATATTCATTGTTCATGGGCTACTAATTTCTACTTTGTTGACCATGTTGCACACTTGTCTCCTCTGTGTGTTTTGGGCATGTCTGAGGGAGCAGGGCTGGCGCTCGGGTTTCACTCTGAGCTCCCAAGTTCCCAGAGGCGATTTCCAGTGCTCGGGTGTTGGCAGCACCTGCTGGTGCTCCAGCCCGGTAACACCGGCGGGCAGGTGTGCTCCGGCACCGTGCTCCAGCCCGGTAACACCGGCGGGCAGGTGTGCTCCCGCATCGTGCTGCAGCCCGGTAACACCGGCGGGCAGGTGTGCTCCGGCACCGTGCTCCAGCCCGGTAACACCGGCGGGCAGGTGTGCTCCGGCACCGTGCTCCAGCCCGGTAACACCGGCGGGCAGGTGTGCTCCGGCACCGTGCTCCAGCCCGGTAACACCGGCGGGCAGGTGTGCTCCGGCACCGTGCTCCAGCCCGGTAACACCGGCGGGCAGGTGTGCTCCGGCACCGTGATACAGCCCGGTAACACCGGCGGGCAGGTGTGCTCCGGCACCGTGCTGCAGCCAGGTAACACCGGCGGGCAGGTGTGCTCCGGCACCGTGATACAGCCCGGTAACACCGGCGGGCAGGTGTGCTCCGGCACCGTGATACAGCCCGGTAACACCGGCGGGCAGGTGTGCTCCGGCACCGTGCCGTGCAGTGCTCCTGCCCGCACACCGGTGCCGTGCCGTGCTGTGCCGTGCCGTGCTGTGTGAACACACACCTCCCGCTGCCCTGCTGCCAGGCCATCGCCTGGCCCGGGGTGACCAAGGGCGCTCCCAGTGACCCGGGACAGCCGGGCCAGGCCGGGTTCGTGCGCAGGGCCGGCCCCAGGGCAGAGCCCCCGGGGGCTGGCGGAGCAGCTGCTTTCGGGAGGTTTGCAGCTGCTGCGTTCAGCCTGGGGAGCTGCAGTAATTGACCTCGGAAAAGAAAATCATTGTGTGTACTCTGTCCCTTTTCTCAGCCACGCTACTTCCCTAATATGTTTAGGAGTTGGCATTTATGTTTCTCCATTTACGTTTCACCAAATTGCCTGGCTTTTCTCAGCCCGTTTGGGTAAAGACTGAGAGTAAACATGGTTTTGTTTTGTTGTTTTTTGTTGTTTTTTTTTTTTCTTTTTAAACTTAGATCAGTGTCTACTCCCGCTTGTAGCTGAATTGACAAGTCCCAGGTTTGATTCCTAAAGGGAGTGAGTGCATTAACTCGAGTCGTTAGCCCATCACCTTCCTCTGCAGCCGCAGGGGAAGGTTTTCAAGGGGAAGGTACTTGATGTTTCTCAGCTGGAAAGTGCCAGCCAGTGGCTTAGTCTGGATCGATTAACGAGGTCTGTCCTGCTGCCAGGGCTCATTTTTATTATCCAGACTTCCCTTCTGGGAATAGCCTGAATAGATGGAATCAGTGCTTCTGCCTTAAGTGTGTGGCAGTTGGGATTTGAGGTTGTTTCCTCACCAACCCTCTCTCCCACATTTTCTGATTTACAGGTCTGTAAGGAGCTAACAGTTTTATGGAGACAAGGATTGGTGCTATAGTTCATGAGGACAGCGAACATGAACTCAGAACCTTCTACACGGTGTTGTACAATCAGCAGTTACCAAGTACAGGAATTGAATCCCTTCCTCTTCTTGGCAGATGTGCCTTTGGCAGGGGGCTCAGCCTGGAGAAAAGGAGGCTCAGGGGGACCTTCTCACTCTCCACTACTGACAGGAGAGTGCAGCCAGATGAGGTTCAGGCTCTGCTCCCAGGGAACAGGGAGTGGATGAGAGGAAATTGATATTTCAGATATTTAGAAATATTATGTGCTTTGTGTGTATCAGTATTTTTTAAGGATGTAGTGTAATTACTCAGTGGTGATTGGCAGTGTTTCCTATGAGTTCTCCCCTCCCCACACTGCCCTGCACAGACATCCCCAGGTTGGTGTGTGAGCTCTGGGCCCCTGCACACAACCCCAGCCCAGAGTGGGGTTTTCTCTCCCCATGCTGTCTGCAGTTTCTGACATGGATGCTTCCCTTCACACACGGCTGGGCAGGCAATTTCTGTGCTGATCACCATAGAAACCTGCAGATCCATCACTGGGTCCGACCGTTCCTGCTGTAGCAGGGAGCTGGCATCAGAAAATGCAAATAAGGGGCGGGAGAGAAGCCTGGTGAGCGCAGTGCCTTTCTTCTTTATTTTAGCAAAGTGATCTTTATTCTGAGGTGCCCCTATTCCTGTTTAACCCAAACCCAGGCTTTCTCCTTAGCAGTATTTGTGTGAGTTTCCCTGAGCAGCTGTGCTGTCCCTGCTCCTGTCTGGGATAGGGCCTTTGGCACAGACCTCAACATGGGAGTGATGTGGTCTTTCCTACATCTGCTCAGACCCCAGTGGGGCCTTTCTCAGTACCTTGAAGTGCCCTGAACCCACCAGCTCCTCTCCTGTGGGGTGGGGCTGGGGAGATTTTATAGCTTGTCTCAGTTGGTTGCATAGGATCTCAGGGAATTCTATTACAGATCAATGATTTTTTCAATGCCATACTATTGACAGCTAAAACCTGAATGATTCCCAGGAATATTGGAAAATTCTTACAAAATGAAAAGATGAGGAAAGGCTGATTTACACTTGCACAGCCTGGATAAAAAGTCACAGTACTTGCCATTCCAGCTGTCCTGCACATGAACACTCAGAGTGTTTTAATTGCAGCTGACCCTGGATGCTCCACACTTCCCACGGCTGTGTTCAGCCAGGCTGTGAGTGTGGCTCTGGGAGGGGGCTGGCAGCAGGAACAGGCTGCTGCTGCTGCAGGAAAACAGCAGCAAGGCACAGGAGGAGCAGAGGGAGGCTTGGTCTAGAGAACAGAAATGCAACAGATGGGGCAGCTCTCACTGAGGATCCCTGGCAGTGTCCAAGGCCGGGCTGGACCAGGCTTGGAGCACCCTGGGACCGTGGAACCCATGGCAGGGGTGGGATGGGCTTTAATAAGGTCCCTTCCAACCCAAACCATCCTGAGGTTCTGAGATTAAGAAGTGTGCCCAGCAGCTTTGAGTCACTCACAAAACCAACAACCAGCCACGAGTGGCACGGCTCTTGCTCTGGCTGATGGTGCCTCTGTGTGTGTCAGGTGGTGGGAGTTCAGGGTACACCTGATTATGGTGACTCTGAGATTTGCTTCTGGGATTATGTAGCAGATCAGCCTGGTAAAAGCTGGAATAGGAAAAAGATGTGACTTTTCAGTCTGCCTGTAAGTCCTAACAGCAGTGGGGTAAACAGCCAAGGAAAATATACCCTCATAGCTTGTTTACTCTTGCCTGTGCTGCTCCTGGCTGAGCTAAAGAGTTTCCAGTTGGGCTTTACAGACCTCAGTCGGTCTCACTGGGGATCTGAACAAAAATAGATCCTAAATGATACCATGGTAATGCAAAGAGAATCATAAAGTGGGGACTGAGAACGTTGCCAGTCTGCAATGGAAGCAGGACTTGGTGTTCCTGTGCTGCCAACAGTCCCATGGGCTGGAGCCTGGAGCTGCATTGAGCAGTTCTGTTCAGTCTCATGGCTGGAGCTGTGTGCAAGGCCAGAGAGCTCAGCCGGAGGGGTCTGTTCCAGGGCTTGGTTTAGGTGGGATTTATCACTGGTGGGAAGAACAAACACTTTCCAGGCACTCTGTGCAAGGCTGCTCTGCACAGCGGGGTGTGGAGGAAGCTGGCTGTGACCAAAGGCCCCTGGCAGGTCAGCCCTGTTTGAGCTGAGTCTGGCTGTAGGAAATTCCCAAACATGATCCCTCACCTGGCACTTGGAGAAGCAGCTCCCAGGGATGGGTGGCTTTCTGTAGTTCCAAGAAATGCAACATTCATTCTGAGGAAAAACTCTTGGTCACAGCTAACTGTGTTGAAGTTTGCTTGCTAGAGGTGATGTGCCTCTTATCTTTGTAACAGGAAAACCAGCTGAGAGAGTACACGTTAAATGTGGAGATCTGGGTTCTCTTCGGGGAAACTCTCCCTGCGTCAGGGGCACCAGATGTTGTCCCAAGATCTCTCGTTTGCTGTGTCAGCTTCACCATTGCAGCCTTTCAGCATGCTGCAACTCTCAGACACGGCTTTGTGGTTTCAGGGCTCCAAACAGGGACTGTGCCAGCCTGGGCCTCGCTCATTTACCTTGGGTCAAGGTAAAAGCATCGGAGAAATGTTACAAAAGAAGAAATCTGTGTGGTTTTCCTACCGTGTGTGGCTCATGCTTTGACTTACACCCGCGGCAGCTTTTCAGAGATTCTGCGAGGTGGTTGTGTGAGATGAGGAGCTCTAAATTTAGTTGCAGAGTGCTTGGTTCAGCGTTGGCGGTGCTGAGTGAGCGGCTCGCCCCGGGGCTGTGGGACTTGGCCAGGGTGTGCAGGAAGGAAGGGCGGCTCCGCCGAGGTTTCCTGTCCTGCCGCGGGTGCCGATGCTCGATGCTCGCTGCTGCTCCCGCACTTGGCTGCTGCTGCCGGGGTCAGCAGCGGGGCCCAGCACTCAGGGCAGCAACCATGGCTGCACATCACATCAGCACATTCACCATCAGTACAGAGCCAAGCTTTCCTTTTCCAGGAGAGCTCTCCCAAAGCAGGAGGGATGGAAATGAGGCCACGGGGAATTTGTTTTGGCTTCTCCTCTGATTTACTGGAGAATGTACAACGAACGAATAACCTGTCTCGTTGGGCTCTCCCAGGTTTCCCTCTCCCCTTGCAGGATTGCTGTGCCCTTTTGCTGTGCCACAGCCTGCCTTTGTAGGGGCCGGGTCTCACAGGTTCCTTTTCATATTTACACGTCTGTGTGTGACAAAGCACAGGGGCTGCAGAAGTACCAGCACAGCAGCGCTGATGGGGGATGTGGATCTGCTCCAGGGTTAAGGTGTTCTGGTGAACCTGAGCAGTTTAACCTCTGCCCAGGTGTCATGCAGGTGAGCACCTCTGGTCCCCTCCAGCCGAGCTGCTCCGTGACCTCTCCCATCCCTCCCATCCGAGCACAGCTCTGCGGGGGCCCTGGGCTCAGCCGTGGGGCTGGCAGGGGCCGAGGGCAGTGCTCCCCTCTCTGTTTGCAGCCTGCCCTGGTGCAGGGCTGTGCTGGTGTGGAAACCCAGCTGCAGAGCTTGGTGGTGATGCGTTATTGCTACAGGGAGTAGGAGCTGCACCCTGTTGGGATGAGGTACCTGTGTACCTCTGTGGCTGCACCGAGTGAGAACTCGGCTCTGTGGAGCTGCTGGGGTTAAAAACAGAGCGATGCCACAGCAGTGGGGAGATGCTCGTTCTGCTGCAGTTGCACGGGGAGGCTCTGCCAGAGCAGCTGATCCAGGAGCGGCGTCCCTGGCACTCGCGTTTGTGACTGACACCTCTGCCATGAATGATTGTCATCTGCTATAAATGCTGACTTGTGCTCAGTCCCCACATCAAACCGCCGAACTCACACGAGAATCACATGCCAGAGCACGTCACTGGTGCTCCGTGTGACCTTTCCAGCTGCCCCTGAGCTCCGTCTGCGGACACGCAGCTGCCCCCGCTCCCGAGGCGCTCCCGCTCCCGAGGCGCTCCCGCTCCCGAGGCGGCCCCGCTCCCGAGGCGGCCCCGCTCCCGAGGCGGCCCCGCTCCCGAGGCGGCCCCGCTCCCGAGGCGGCCCCGCTCCCGGCCCTTCCCCTCCGCTCCGGGTGTCTCAGCCCGGAACGCTGCCCGGCAGCCTTCAAAGCGCATCTTCTTAACTCGGCCTGACTGCTGCTGAAAAGAGCCACTCGCAGGGCAGTTCCCACCCGGGAGCAGATTAAACCTGACAGCCGGGGCGGGGAGCGCAGCTCTTGGGTGGAAGTGATGGGAAGAGGTGCGATGGCCAGGAACTTTCACCCGGTGAGCCCAGCAGGAGCTTTCTGACTCAAAAGAAACGTTTGCAGCGGCTGCAGGGGGTATCAAATAAAGGAAAGCCGTGAGACAGATCAGCTTTCCATTCACCATTGTTGTCTTTCCGGTGCAAATGCCCCCCGGGCCGCTCTGAGGCTGGCAGGGACTGGGGTTTGGACACCTGGGAGCAGGTGAGCCTGGAGGGTTTGGGGCATCCTGTGGGGCTCTGGCATTTCCTCTGCCAGCCCTCAGATGGGCTGTCCCTGCAGCTGCCATGAGCTCACTACCATTTCAGTCGATCACTATGGACCTCAAGGTGAATTTCTAGACGTTCTCGTGGTATTTGTGCTCCTGGTCTACTGATGATATGCAAGAAAATACTCAATGGTCAACACTACAGGATTCAACCTCTCCTTGCATTTTCCTTTAGATAATTTTTTCATGACCCTACTGCTTTTTTTTTTTCCTACCATTAGAGATCTTTTAGTTAAAATAAATTATTAAAAACATAACTGTCAGAATCAATTCCTGCAAACATGCTTTGATTTAAGGAATCTGAAGCAAGGTCCTTAATCCAAAAGTCTATCTGAATGTTCCCTCTCAGCTCCAGCTTTTCCTGCCTGATCATCACAGACAGGACAATATCACAAGCACCCAGTCCATTAGTTCCCCTTCCCCTCAATACTGTTTTTACAGAATTTTCTATTTGCAGCTGGCCAGTGGAAGATGAAGATGGGCCAGCACTTCTGCTGATGGGCTGAATGGGAAAGGCTTTTGTATGGCAGAGCTAAGGATTCTAAACAGCTCTACAGAGATCCTGCAGCGTCGCCTCTTCCCTGGCAGTTACATCTGGAAAATAAATAAATAGAACAACCTCTGCTCCATTAGGCTGTGTCTGTTCCCTGTCTGGGGGGATCCAAGGAGTGTGGAGCCCCTGCCATCCCCAGGGCAGGGGTGGCTCCTGATGATCCTGGGTGGTAGCCCTGGGTTTGCTGGCTCTCCTCCAAGCCCGCTTGGCTGACCCTGCTGATCAAAGCAGCATGTGGTGCGACGGGTGTGGACTGGGGCATTTTCAGATCTCATTTAATTTCTGAGGCTTAACAGGATTTGTCAGGCCAAGCCATTTTCACCAAGCTGAGTGACAGTCACGGATGATATAGAGAAGGGCTCATTAGAGCAGCAAATTCAGAATTATGCATAAAGCAGCAATAACCGGTCCCCTAAAATTCCCTTGGCGCTTTGACACCAAACAGTTCTTCTAATTGAATGTCGGAAGGGAGCATTTTTGCTCGTCTTTCCAAGCAGAAAATGATCAAATGCCCACCAGCCAAGGCTGGGCAATTATTTTCCAGACCCCACTAATGCAAGAGCTCTCTCCCAGTGCAAGGACAGAGTGTAGATTGCTCCGACAGCCTTCACTGTTTGTGTTGGCTGGGGGTGTCAGGTTTGTGTTTTCCTCAGCCTGACTGAAGACTTCTGAAGGCTGTTACAGAAAATGAGACACTGATGATGCTGCTGGCTCTCAGAAGTGCCCATGGGCATGCAAACCATGGCAAACTTCATGCTACGCTCTGATGGAGTGGAAGGCACTCCCCTGGTGTTCAAATGGCTCTTGGGCTGGGATTCATCATCACCTGCAGTTGGAGGTGGGGGGGTTATATCTGTGTCAGGATCCTTCTCACTCCTGGGTTTAATGGTGAAAATCTTCAAGGTTAGTGTTTTACACACTGATTTCTAAACACTGTGCTAAGTCCCTGAAATAGGTACAAGATGCATTTTACATTGCCCCAATCTCTTTTCATGCCTCATGCTCACTGCTACAGACCTACAGCTCTCCCCAGAGAGTGAAAAATCTGTTTATTAAAGGCCAAGCACCTCTGCACTCTTTGTTGTCAGGGACTGCCCCTGCTCCTGGGAACTCCCTGCATCCCCTTGGTCACTAAACTTCCTGCAGTAATGGAAAAAGGATTTGCCTCTTGATACAGGTGGGAGTTCAATGTCTTCCATCATTTCTGGTTTTCACTGGGCATGAATGGGAGAAAGAATTTTGGTATTTAGGCCCACTTGGCATTTTTAACCCCTCTGCTTTTGTCACCTCAGGCATTCTGGTTATAAGGATGGGAGCAGGATGCCTGATGTAAACAAAGATTAATGGATGCTGATGGACTTCTTCACAAGCCAGACCATGAGGCAGCTGGACCACAAAGTCCTGTTTAGGATTTGGTCAGGTTGTCATGGTGCTTGATTTGTCTTTACACATTAAACCTAGACATCATAACAAACTTCCAACTACAGTTCTATTTTCTACCAGCTGAGTAATATTTGAATTAATATTGAATTTAATATTTTATGCCTATGCACCTTTCCATCATAGGCAGGACAACTCAACAGAGGAGCAGTGATAAAATTCAGTGCTCTTTATTTACTAAAGTCGGTCCCTATTTCCAGCAATGCAAGCTCCAGACTAATCACAAAAGAAAGGATTCAGTCTGTTTATTTCCAGTTTTAAGTCAGACTGCTTGGCTTGTAGCACCTCTTCTAATTTTTCATAATTTTCAACAAATGCAAACTAACATTAGAATAGGAAGAATGCCACCTGTCACCGCAAATCTCTTTAAATCAGATCTGTGGTTCATTTTGGTTGAAGAACTCTCCCCTGAGATTTATTTGTCAGTCCCTTTCATAAGCTGGAGATGTGCCTATGAAAGGTGTACTTATGTGTAAGACTGTCTGTCAGGGCTTTGATGGCAGTTTGACTGAAGTTTGTTGATTCAGAGAGCTAATAAATAGATCACAATTATTTTAGGAGATCTGCATGACATGTCATTAACCGAACCAAGGGGAAAGGTGGGAGCTGGAGCTCCACTTCTGTTCGAAAGGCTAAAACCAAGGAACACCAACAACAGCAATTTTTGTTGAAGCACAGTTCCTTTTGATTAAATACTTATTTCTATGATGCTTATTTTCTAAAAAACCCTTAATCTTCACCGATATAAATATGTGTTGGGCATTGGGTGAGCTGGATCATTTCCCAGTGCATTTGGAAATAGTGAGAAATGCTTGAAACTTCCTGTGATGATTTGAATGTACTCTTGACACCTTTTTCTTTCAAGTAGCTCTTTTGTCGTGCTGCACTGCTGCTCAAACCCCAGAAGTTCACAAATAACATGGTCTGACTGGACCTCTGCTGTTTTCCATGTGGAGAAAGCTGCTAATTAAGCTGGCGGTGCTTGTCCCAGCCCCAAAGGCACACCCAGCAGGGAGATGCTGTCAGTGGCCACTCATTTGGGGGACATAAATTGGTTCCATGTCACTCCCCACCCTGGGAGGTGGCACCTGAAGTGCTCTGTGCCAGCTGCTCGCAGAGATTGGAAGAATATGTACATTTCTAATTTTGATTTCTGTCTATGTCAGTGTAGAAACCCAGGTGAAATGGCTTTACAATTCAATGCCATTTTCCTCTTTGTTCCAGCGTTGCAGGATTTGGGTTTTATTTTTGTCTAAGAGAGTTTGGGAAGCCAACGACTGCATGGTAATTAGAGACCCCATTTGGCTGCATTCAGACAGGTTGGAGGATGTAATTAGCTCTCGAGCCAGAATAAAGATGTACATCTCCAAGTGTACTTCATCAAAAACGTGACTTGGTCGCTAGTCAGTTTTGGGGTTTAATCTGAGGTTGGCTGCATATTGCAATTTGAGTATCTGCAGGGTGTGTGTGTACGATCCTGTCCTCCCACACCATTCCCTTAAACTGTTTTAAATCTCAGTTTTTCCTTTTCATACCACAAATGTTCCCTGAGAACTGGGAGTGCCCAGATCAGCTTGGGTGGCATCCTTGGGGACACCCAGGTGTGGTGCTTTTACACTGTCGCGTTTCCAAATTCTCCTTGACAAAGTCAGTGGGAGCAGAACTGGGGAAAGCTGAGTCCCTCAGAACATCCTTTCTGTCTTTTATTTCCAGTCATGGTTAACTGGGAATCTCATACATTAGACAGCACTAGGAAACAGGCCAGAAGAAAATATAAAAATCTAGAAAATCTTCTCTTATTAGTGATTCTTTCTGCAGCTTCTCTAACTTGAGGACTCCTGCCTGGCTCAGCCCCTCACCAACGCTCTGCAGTGCGTGCCCAGCATCACTTTTCCATACCCCAGTGGGGATGTTTGCAGTGGACTTGAGACACAAACAGGAAAACCTTCCTTCCGGCCATGGTAAATAACATTACCTCATCTCTGATACTATTCTTCTCCACGGAGGTTCATTGTAACGGGACGTTGGACACATTGCCAAGAGGTTAAGGAGCTCAATCCAAGGTCTGTGAGCCCTGAAGAACAGGAGATCCAGCCCATCCCTCACTGTGAGTTAAGAACCTGGCCAGGGAACCTGTAAGTGTGAAGTGTTGGGCCTGGCAGAGAGGGTTCATCCTTTCCAAAGGAATGACAGCAGGGCATTCATGTTCTCTGTGCTCCCCAGCAAGGTTCCCTCCAGTGCCTGTGAGGGACCAGAGTGTGCTGCTGTGGATCAGCTGCTCCCACCTCCCTGGAGAACACCGTGAGCCAGCGGGAAGCCCAGGAGGAGCCCTCTGGGATGGGGAGCAGTGATCAGCCAGCACAGGCTGCCTGGTGGGTGAGATTTACCCATGCACTGCTCACTGCTCCATCACAACAGAGACTCGGCAGTCCCACCGCCGAGTGCTGCAACAAGGATTTCAGTCAAAGAAAGACGTGCTTAATTGTTTCTAAAATGTTTGAAAGGCTGTAAAAGTCTCTAGACAATATTGCTGTTTCAAAATGCACTGTGAATGCCAAAAAAAGCCCAGTGAGGCTGGCTTATTGTGCTCAAAGCTTTTCTGAAAAATCTTTCACTTTAAACATAATAAACCCCAAGCACTTCTGAATAAAACATGGGTATATAAGGCAGAAGGATGTACAAGTTTGCTAATATTCATGCTTACTGTATAATGAAGTATATGCTCCTTTATGCAAATTCCTACCACAGTGCAAGAGGGATCTGATGGAGAACAACATAAAAGAATAATACATAGACAGAGGATTATTTTTCTTAGAAATAACAGTTTAGGAAAATTATTATCCCTTTTATGAAATTAAAAATACTTGTAGCACTTCTCAAATTGAAATCCATTTTTTGTTCAAGAGCATTTTAACAGAAATTTTGTCTGTATGGAATTTTAAAAAATTAGGCTGTAGTATTTCTAGTAGCCCATTTCCCACATGTGAAATCAAACATGCTTTTTTTTTTTATCAGAAAATTTCATCACTGGTGGTGAAACAGCAATAAATTTATCTAAAATACCTCACACTTCCTGTGAAACCTCAAAACTGGAGTCACACTTTGAAAACACATGGGTTTTTAAAAACACTCCAAAAAAGAAAATTTCTGTTGCTGATTTTTATTAAGCTAAAATGTCTATTCCAGTCACAAGAATGTCAAAGCATAACAAGTACAAAAGTGTGGTGATTTTTTTTTTTGATACTATCATTTAATTTAAATGGTGTTGACTTAAAATTCTGCTGAGAAAGATTCTGATTTATTCTGGCTCTGTAACAGAAACAATCCTGGGATTGATGAAGTGCATGTGAGAGAGGGAGTTACATACATTGTGGTTGTTTCATTCATTTACATGTAAAGGAAAATTCCATCAGGTTTATTGTAAATACTGTTGTAAATAATTTTAATGTTATTGGAAATAATCCTTGCTGAACAGCCCTTGGTTTATGGCTGTGCTTTCTTCTTTAGACACAAAGGAAATTAGTATGAACATGAAGCCTTAAATTTCTTTTATGAAGACAGGTGTTGTTGATTTATGTGTAATTCCCTATGAAATACTGGCTCATGGTTCAAATTGAGTCTAACATTATTTAGGACTAAGAACAGTTTAGAAATTTCTTGAAACTGAAGAGCCTAATAGGCGCAGACAAAACAATATGCAAATCAGGTAAAATGCATTGGGAAGCAACTGCAAATCAAATTATTCAAAGAAAACAAACAAATGCTGCTGGGAACATTTTGTGTTGCCAGAGATGACAGGAGAAGTGCACGGAGTTTTAAAATGGGCAAGTTAACAGGAATGTCCTGTGGCCTGTAGGGATGTGTCAGGGCTGTACAAAGGAACAGAGAGCACCTTGGCTGCAGTCACTGTTGGGCCTTGCAGAAACACCTGAAAAGCACCAAACACTGCTCACACCTATGGTTTTGCAGGAAAAAAAGGGCACAATGGGAAGAATGGGGGGTAGACTAAAATCCTGTAAGTCAAGGACAGAATAAAGAAAGGCCCGTGGGTTACACACAGGGTTATCAGGTGTTGTACTGAACTTCAATAAATGGTTGAGCTGCTGTGAGCATCTCCAAATGGACTGAAGATAACACTTGGACTGGAGCAGAGTATTTGGAAGGTTAAATATATTTGAAATAAAGACAAAATTCCTAACTATGATGTCAGTGTATAAAAGCCTATTCCAGACAGATTCGTTCTACCACGAGTGCTCGGCGACAGTTCCAGATTTGAGCTGTGCACACCCTGCACCTGTGGGTCTGCACGTTTGACCTCCCACTAATTCTCAAGCAATTGCTCCAGCCGATCCTTCGCCTTGCACTCTTAGTTCACAGTTCCATGGGCTTGATCGTGGGCGGCAGAGCTGGGTGGGTGAGGGATGGGATCACTGGGGGCAGCATTCCCTGCCCTGTGTGCCCGCTGAGCAGCTCCAGAGGCAGGCGTGGGCTGGGGAAGGAGTGACAGCTCCTTGGGAAGTGCCTGGCGGGATGTGCTGGAGCTGCTTCCCTCCATCACACATACATGAATGCATTAGTCTGGCTGACAGTAACAACTCAGCGGCACAGAGACCCAAACACTGCACCTCCCTTGCCTCAGTCTGTTTGCCATTCCAAATGAAATGTGAATACCTCAGGATGAGAATGCACTGCACTCCCACCTGTGCCTGACTCCCACGCCTTTCACTGTGAGTCTATTCACAGCAACAACCGTATGAAACATCCTCGGAGAATGACTCTGGATAGACTTACTCTCATGTGAACAGTGTGTGGAACCAAAAATTTGGGGTTGGATTAAGTTGAATTAACTAAAGAGTTTGGTTGAGAAATATTTTTAAAGACTAATATTTAATTTCAATGGTTTTCAATTTTACTTTTTTTTTTCTCAGAGAATGAGATAAAATTAATAAAAAAGATTAAAACAGTAACACATTTGAGAGAAAAAGAAGTTTTTTCTCCTGTTTTCTTGATGAAACTAAGAGGGTGTATTGTGGAATTTTTGCTGCTCCTGGATATTTCCCTCTCACACCTGTGCTGGAACACTGCTATGATGGATGGCTGTTGTCCTGCCTAGGAACAGCCACACTGAATAAGGACAGGAATTCCAGAGTGTGTGTCCATGGATGTGTTGCTCAATCTCCTTTTTTCACTTTATTTTGCAGTATTTTGTGAGTCAGGAAATAGAAGATAAGGCCTAACCAGCAAACAGAATCTTGCTGGTTGTTTGAAGGAAGTCAAGAAGCCACAAAAGAGAAGGGCAAAAACCCAAAATAATTTTGCAGCTGCATCTGGGTGCACTGAAAGAGGAGAGATGGTATGGCCAAGTCGGAAGGGAGGTGCAGGGAATGAGCCACAAAATTAACACAGCGCGGATCATTTTGGCAACGAAGTCCAGGAGGAAAAATTTTTGAGAGATGATGTTAAAGAGTAAGGATGGGAATTAACTAATGCCTGGGGGTAAAAAGGACGTGGAGAAAGCAGAGTCATGGCTGACTGAGAGGTTACAAACTCAGGTCAGGAAAAGGACAGCGGGTGTGAGCCAGGAGCGGGAAAGGAGCAGGGACAAAGCAGGGGACTGAGGGGGCTGGGGAGAAGCAGTGGGATTTGGGGGCCCAGCTGAATGGAGAACAAGTCATTCAACGAAGGAAGTAGAAAAGATGATTAAGATATAAATCAGGATCCCTTTGGGGATCTGAGCAAGAAGTAAAACAAAGAGAAGTCAATTCAAGGAAGTAAAGAAAAGTGGGAGGCACAGAACAGAATGGGGCAGCCTGCAATTACTCCACAACAGAGCATGCCACAGAAGCCTCACAGAAACACACTCAAAATATATTTAATTAATTTTATTTCGTGTTAAGCTGAGAAAGGATTACCAGTATTTCTCTCAGTTTTGTTTTACGATTTCCCCCCCAAATATCCTAAAAGCACAGAGAACAGAACCTGAAGAGCTTTCACTTTGTGCAAGGTACCTGCTTAAGGATGTGCTGAAGTGGAGGAAGGTGGATTACTCAGGATGGTTCTGCACAGTTCTCCTGCTCTCCACCCCTGCACAAGTCTGTGTTAATGTGTGAAATATTTGGATCACTGACAGGAATGTCACTGGTAATGGAAAGCACAGAGAACAATCGTTCCAGAACTCAGCTGTAAGCAGAGGTGGGACATGGAACTTTGCCTCCAGTCCCTGAGGCAGGTAGGAAGAAAGGTACCCACCAAACACTTAGATTTTATACTGAGTACTTTCATCAGAGTTCAGATTCAAGTAATAGATTAAAATGAAAGAACAAACACAATCCTAAAATTTAATGCATCATACATTTGCTGTAGGCTTTGAAAAGTATGAAATGCCTTCAATTTTGAAAAGCCCATTGTGATGTCCCAGCATAGGCACTGAAAAAGGAAATTCTGGAACATGCTTGTGGCAAGGAGGTCAAGGAAACAGACTGGAGGAAGTGTGAGGGTCCCTCATACCCAAAATGTTTGTTTTAGCACGATTAGATACAAACTCGCTGCAATAAAATCAATGATCCTGTGGTGAACTAATAAGGAAAAGTGTGAGAAGATCTGACTAATAAAAAATGGAAATTGCATGTTGTGTGAAAAGCAGTTATCACTTCCAGATTGTGCAGGCTCTACTTTTCTATTAGTAGAATACATTAGTATGCCATCACTACAAAATGCTGCATTTTATTACTCTGTAACCTTCCTCTGCATGAAAGGAAGGTTGAATTTCAGCCTAGGCCTGAGACCATCCTTGTTTTCCATCCATCCACATTGCTACAGACAAGGTGATTTATAAGCAGATTCTCACTTAGGAAACAGAAGAAACTGCTATAAAAAATCTGCCTTCCCCCTCATTTAACCCAGACCTGTTTGTGATTTTCGTGGCAGGTGCCCGTGCTCAGAAACAGATATGGCTGTGTAATGTGAGTTAGTTATTTAACACTGTAAATTTATCAAAGCAAAGAGGAGTAAACAATACTATCTCTTTTGTTATGTACTAGTCATTTCCTCACGGAGGAAAGTCTTAACATCCAGAGATAACTGCACATCGATCTTTGGGTGACAATGTACATAAATGCAATTATCTTCGTGAATTTTACATTACAGTATCTAGAGATCACTGGGGAGCTGAGGCATGTTAATGACCGCTATTCAGATGGGTGTTGGTGACACTGCTGTCACAGGTGCCTGTGGGGCACTGGCTGGGGTTACACAGCCCAGGTACATGTGAACAGTGGATCAGCCCTTGCAACTTTCTGCTTTCTAGTTGCTGCTTTCTGGTGACATTTTCACTGGGCAGGCACCAGCTCCAGGCTCCGCTCTGGACTCACCATGCTGAGCCCTCAGCGCGTCTGGCCCTCAGCGAGGGGGGTGGGCACATCCTGGAGTACTGCATTCTGATTGGCCCGTGCTTTCCCGCCCTGTGCGATGATTGGTCCCGACGTTTCCCGCTCTGCACGGTGATTGGTGGCATGTTCCCGCTCTATGCGGTGATTGACATTCTCTGTCATTGCGGCGAAGGTTCCGTGTGGGGTGGCAGTGCAGGCTCTGAGGGGAGCTAAGATGGCAGCAGCAGCGTGAGGGGAGCTAAGATCACGGCAGCAGTGTGAGGGGAGCTAACATGGCGGTGGCAGCGTGAGGGGAGCTAAGATCACGGCAGCAGTGTGAGGGGAGCTAAGATGGCAGCAGCAGTGTGAGGGGAGCTAAGATGGCGGCAGTAGCGTGAGGGGAGCTAAGATGGCGGCAGCAGTGTGAGGGGAGCTAAGATGGCGGCGGCAGCGTGAGGGGAGCTAAGATGGCAGCAGCAGCGTGAGGGGAGCTAAGATGGTGGCAGTAGCGTGAGGAGAGCTAAGATGGTGGCGGCAACGTGAGGAGAGCTAAGATGGCGGCAGTAGCGTGAGGGGAGCTAAGATGGCGGTGGCAGTGTGAGGGGAGCGAGTTCGACGTCGGAGGGAGCCGCAACGCTGGACTCACCCTGAGCTCCCATGAGCTTCACCTGCTCCCACAGCCCTTCAGCCCAGTGTAGTTTGCCCTGCATAAACATGGCTCCTGTTTTTCTCCACAAGCACCTTCATTTTCGGCCTGTGTCCTGCTTCAGAGCAACGCTGCCACAGCCACCGAACTGTCACAAAAAGTGAATGAGCTGTGAGGGGTGATACTCCTCTTCAGGTAAATAAAAATTCTATGTGTCCCCTGCAGTCTGATACACCAAAAAGTAACAGGGTTGTATTAACACAAGATACCTTGCAGTACTTAAAAGCCGACTAATTAAAATTATCTCCTACTGTAGTCGTACTGTATTTCCAATATCATACAACCTGCTTATTGCTTCTACTTCAGAGTGCAATACTGGATGAATTTTTAAAATGTATTTATTTAAACATAACCATGGACACAGAAAATTTACAAATTCAGCATTTCTAATGAGTACCTCAGCTAACTGCACTCTCAACCCACCATAATTTCTGTGTGTCCTCTTCTGTAGCCTGAATTACTGAGTAGAATGTAAAAAAATGAGTAAGTTTAATGAGTATATCAAAAAAAAGTAAAATCCATATATGGTAAATTGAGTAGTGGAGACATGAACTTACCCATAAGAGTGTAACTCTCCCAATGTTCTCTTTGAGCGTTTCTGTAAATGAGCTTTTTTCACAGAATCACTGTAGGGTGAGACTGAGTGTGAGACTCTGAGATCAGGCTCCAGGTTTGCTGTAGTTGGGCATCTGGGGAGCTGAGTGTGGGGAGCCATCTGTGGTCTCCTGCAGGCAACTCGCTCAGGAGCTCACAGCTGCAGAATGGAAAGCAGCAGAATTATTTCTGCAGGTGAACTTGCCAGTCAGGAGAGCTACTGAATTGTTTGGTCATCATTTATGTGCTCTCCCCATGCTTTTCTAGTGCTAGGCACTGAAAAGAGGAGAAACAACTGAGATGTGTAGTTGAAGAAGAAGAGAGAGAAATTTCTCTTCTGACGAGTCTTTTATTTTCTCTTTATTTCTTTTGTTATTAAGTTGTCCTGCCCTAGCACGATGCTGTAGTGTTTGTGCTGTAAATGCTCCAGAAAACTATCCAAATTTAGAGGGAAAACTACTTAATGATTGCTTGGAAACACAAAACCCCACAATACAATCCATCCTGCTAGTGTAGCACCTGTGCATTTGTCAGCCATCTTCAGTGCTTCATTTTACATGTTTGTTGTAGATCTTGCACAACAGAATGTAAAAGGTGTGCTGGATTATGAGCTGTTGCATTTATAACATTATTTAGTACCATTTTGTTACTAGGAGAAAATTATCCTCCTCTCAAAACCTCACTTGTTAGAAAGGAATACAATTAGTGAATGTTTATGCAGGGGTTCTAAAGTACAGGACAAAGATTTTATCCCTTAAGTATGAATGCCTACAAATAATCTGAATACGTTTCTGGGAAGATTTTAATTGCACACTGATAACAGGGAGTCTTTGTGGCGACACTTGTTCATTGGATCATGATCAAAAAGCAAAGGAGTTGAATTATGTAGAGAACAACTTCCTCCTTGCTGTATTCCCTCTGCTGCTTTCAGGGCAATTATGATGCATTTCTGCATTCCAGAATTTAGGGGAAAGAAGATGGGGGAGGGAAACAAAATCCTTTGGTAGTTTTGACTCACAAGAAATGAGTTTTTATTCACAGAGAGGTCTGGCTCCATTACTATTCAGAAACCAAACAATAGCCAGCTCAGCAGCTGGAATGAACCGGGGGTACTGGATCTGTGCACAGGGATGTGGGGTCATGTGTGTCTGAACTGGCCACGCTGATTATTATTTTCAGCTTTGTGATTGTGGTTCAGTAGCAAAGTCTGTGCTGAAGTCAAGGTACACGGCTGCCCAAAGTCTTGCAAACCCCACTAATGGCCTACAGAGCATTGGTGAATCTGAGAGACTTCAATTTTGCCTTCTTTTTGAGGCTTCTGAACTGTGGGAGATAAGCTGACCTGTTATTTCACATCGATGGTGAGATACTAAAAAAGCCATTGTTTAGGCTGGCAGCTTTATAAATGGCTGTGGGAATTGTTAACCTGATTCTCCTGCCTGTGCTGGTAGAAACTGGTACTGGTACTGAATGCTGGATTGTGTGAAGGTCTTGTGGCCTTCAGAATGCAATTGTGGACAGTTTTTTTGACCCATAAATTTATCATGCTCTTAGAGATAAAATTCTTTCTAAGTTCATTCCATTCTTAATCCTGTTTTACCCATCCTTGGTCTGATCTGTTGTTATCCAGGTTCAGAATTTGTTTTAAGCAGTGTTACATACCCGAGCATGAGACAGAAGGAGTGGGCAGGGGACCTTTTCCTTAAAGTGGGGCTCCCTCAGCAGTGCTGGCCCTGGTCAATGAGGAGCCAGAATCTTTCCCTCATTTGTACCAGAGCCCCCAGGCTGTCAGACACTGAGCATCCTTTCATCCTCCTTGTGACTTCAAAGAGCTGCTCAGGACTGGGCAGAAAGAGGCTTTGAGTTAGATCTGTAATTGAAGCAGATCTATTAGGCTGCCTCGTCTTTTCAAAGTGTGTTGTTTGAAACTTTACAGCAAATGGATGTGTTCAGGTAGAGCACGGTCTCGTGGAATTACTGCAGCTCTTTTTAGCTATCTATAAATACACCTTCCTGGAATTTCATTTGAGAGTTAAATCAAACACTACCTCATCTCCTGTGACACATAGTTCAAAAATATTCAAGGTTCTCAAAGCACTGGAAGCAAATTGTGCTATTACAAAGTTGGCCTTAGCGCTTTTGACATGGCCTGCAGATTTCATCCTCTTTATCTGGAGGAGCTGAGAAAATTGTGATCAAAAAGCCAAACCTGGAGTTGTGTTCTGGCAGTCCTCGCTGCCAAAGGATTGTCAGAGTCAAAAGCACGATGTACTTTGGTGTGAGTTCAAAGTGCTGTTGGTAAAGTCCTGCTGTGGTAGAAGGGCAGCACTGATTAGAGGTGAGGTGTCAGGGTTTGGCCATGGAGATCCAGCCCTGCAGCCAGCCCGGTGTGTGCTGGGGGCCCGGGACTAAACCAGTGACCCCCACTGGGGACCCTCACACCTATGGCAGGCAAGGCACAGGAGGGATCGTGTTCAAATCCGAGCACTGGGCAGCTGTCTGAGTATTCCAGGCTGGAATATTCTGGTGGAAACACGGTGTTTATATGTAAGTTGGTAAAAATGTAAGGCAGCCTTGTTGTCTGAGGTGGAAGTGAGGTGTGTGAAGGTCTGGGTTCTGTCTCACAGGGAGCAGCCCCTCTTGGGTTTCATCTGTGAGATTCCTGGATAATATGTAACAGAGGAAAATTGCAGTTAAAAATAAGCAGGGTTGATCTTGAAGGTGTCAGGAAAGGAAGTGCCTTGTAGTGCCACAGGACTTGGGTTCTTTAAAAACCCTGTGAAATAATATTTTTGGAATTTCAGCTGCCTCATAGGGATATCAGCTAACTCCAGCCACACACTGGCTGGAGTCAGTGGCTATTGAAGAGCAACCATCAGCTGTAGGCAGGCTTGAGGTCTAGCAAAGTATTCAAGAATTCCTGAAGCTGATAGTAGAGGAAAAAAAAGGAGAGAAGAGAATGTGGGATCTCTTACGTACAGGGGATTGGGAAAAGCAAACATCTCACTGAGAAGTCAGGAAGCACACATGCACATGTATGTTCTTCCTGCTGGATTTTCTTAGTGTTCCCAATCCATGGGAAGTTCTAGAAAACATTCTAAAAAACATTTGACTCCAGATTCCGTTTCCCTCAAGCAAAAAATGCTGCTTTTCTGCCAGATGTGTGGCCAGAGTCACACCAGGAGCTAAGGCAGGGAAGTTCTGCTGGTGATGTTTGCTCAGTGTTGCCATCACTGTCCTGGCTCAGTCTAAAGCCGTGCTGGGCAGGAGCCAATGGCAGCACCGTGTCCTGGGCAGAAGGCTTTGCTCTGAGTGTTTGCACCTTTGCACTGAACCACTTCCTTCTCAAAACCTCAATTTGTGTCTTTTAGGGATTACAAGGCTCCATGTAGCAAAATATAAAGCTTTTGTTGTTGTTTTTACCAGAGGTGTTGTTTTTCCTTTGGAGGCTTTGCAGAGCTCTGTGAGACTCCAAGTTCCCTCTGAAAGTTGGAGCTGTTTCACAGGGGTTGCTAAGGTGATGTGGTGGGAAGGAAATGCACTGGTAATTTGCTGTTAAGTTGTTTACAGAAGAATATGAATAAAATTTTACCGCCTGAGCACGGCAAGTGTCTGTGTCTGAGAGTATTCCAGAAGAGCTTCACTAGAGAAGAAAACAACTGTACAAATGCCCAATTCATCACCCCCAAGGATGATAAAATGCGATGTCTGCAGGGTAGAGGCAGAAACATCTCGTGTCACCTTTTCATCATTTCAACCAGAATGTCAAACATTTTCATTTTGCTCCCTTTTCTTTGATTTTTAAATGTATTTCTATATGTGAATGACTTGTCAAGTGTTTACTGGGGAATATTTAGTGTTCCAAGGTAGATATTACACTGAGTCATCACAAATAGCTTTAAAGCTATGAACAAACCCTGCTGCCCCCATGCAGCTTTCCTCCCAGGAAAACAAGGAAGCACGACAAGTCTTTGGTGGGGGAGAAAATCCTTCTTGACTCCAAATATCAGGGCAGCATTATTCCTAGGATATGGTAATTCCCTGTGGGGTACCAGCATGTGCTCAGCATCCTGTCTTTTCAGTGTTCAGTCTGTCATGTTTTAGAAGGAAATGAAGTTATGGCTCATGGGGGAGAAGGTTTGAAGAACAAACAGTCTTAAAGCCTAGAGCCAATGCAAGGGATGTCTCAGGTGTGTAAATTGTAGAGGGGAGCTGTGGCAGGGAGAGACTGTTTGCCACTGTGCCATCTCGATTTTACCTGAATTCTTCACTTCCTTCTGTAGAATTAGGATTTTGGGATACTGACAGTGGATGATTGGGTGTGATTCTTCAGCTGGGCTTTCTGGGCTCCTATGCCAGAAGACACAGGTGATTTACCTGCATAGATCTGTTGACTGAACCTATAAAGAGACTGCTGGAGAATTGTGGATGAATTTTTTCCACATATTTAAGGACTAAGTTGAGAGGTGGCTGGAGCTGTGTGGTTTGCAGCCCTGCTCTCTGACTGACAGCTTGTTAAAGCCAATGGGACTGATCATTGAACAGACTCAGTCTGGGCTCTCATCAAGGTGTGTGATCACAGGGGTTTGCTTTGTAACACAGTGATGGGTTTTACTAACCCAGAAGACCAGACTCCAAGTGAAAACACTCAAAATAAACACCATGAAATATTTACTGCCTTCTGCACAGCAAGTCTGAGCCATGTGAAAACCTGTCAGAATTCAGACAGTGCTGAATCTCCTGAGTCTGCCCTGCATTTACCTTATCTGCAGTCTCTGTAATAGAAATCCATTTCCAGATCTTATTATTTCCTCTATTCTGTTTCCTTTCATATTCTCTTAGTTTGTCATGCTCTATTACTCTTAGTTTTAATACAACTTCGAAAGACAAAAGCATTCCCATGTCTAAACCTTGACTTTGTGGACATCAGATTGATTTCCCCCAATGTTCTGGGCACAATGGTGATACTTAGAGTTTTAATAAAGAGGTGAAGAAAGGGAAAAATAACTCAGTGCTTTTCTGATAAGGAATGCAGAAGCTGGGAGTTTGCAAGTGAGATATTAATAAACCCTTTACTGAAGCAAAAATATTCCCATTTGTATCTTTTTGTGCAAATTCTCACCAAGGACAGGTGCAAAGAGGGCAAGGGAGAATTTTACAGCTTCTTCAGTTTCTTTATGATTACTAAGATTTCCTTTTTGTTCTTCCAAGCAAAAGAAGCTGTTGTTTATTTTTTTTCTTTCTCCAATGTAAATATAAAAAGCTTCACATCTTGCATTCTGAGAGTTTCTGTAGCTGTTGTAGGAGCATGCCTGCTGAAAGGAAAGCTGCTTTAGACAACTGCTATGGCAGTCGGACTCTAGAGCAGAGAGGGATGGCTTTGGAAAATGACTGGCATTTGTGTAAATAGCAAAACTCTAATTTCTTCACTGAACAAAAGTCCTCCCGAGAAAAGCTTCTTCCAATTTTTAGGCATTTGAATGAAATACAATCTAAAAATTCAAATGTTGCTTGGCAAGTTCCATTTGTATTCTGCAGAGAGCTCGTGCTAGCTTTCTGCATACATGCAGGTCTCATTCTGAAGGTAATTTAGCTTTTTTCTCACATAGTAACTAAAAAAGCAGCAATTAACTCCATCTGTTTTCACCAGAAAAGGCAACAAAAATGAGATTTCAAAGGTGCCAAAATGAGATCGAGAGGAGGTTTCCATTGGTTTTACCTGGTTCCAGGACACTGCTGCTCCAGTCTTGCCAAAGATATCACTGGGAATATTTTATTGATAAAAATAGTCCTGTCTTGCATGTGTTGTTCCAAGGACATGCCTGCCATTTTCTGGCACTGCTCTGAATTTGAATTATAAAGAGCAACACAAAGACAAAGCTGATGGAAAACACGTTCCTTTAAGAACAACAATTTCTTATCCACCCCCCATTGATTTTGGAGGTTGTTTTTCTGTTTGTTTGTCGGCTTTAATCATGAATTAATCTGCTTTCTTGTTTCAAATAAAGAGAGTTTTGCTGTGGTGAAGCAAGGAGCAGAAGCAGAGTGTGGTGTGGGCAGGCAGCTGGCACAGGGCAGCCCCAGTCCCGGGGCAGGAGCTGCTGTCCCGACAGTGGCCGGGCTCTGGGGGAGAGAAGGCAGCACAGGGGTCAGCTCCCCCAGGGGCACAAATCCTTCCCTTCCCTCCTTTCACAGGTACTGGAGGTTGTGATTTCACTGTAATGAAATCACACTGTCCTGTTCCAATGGAACAACACCCCGGTCCTGTTCATTGAGTAATTTAAACATCATTTTCACAGGTTAGTGTTTCAGATATTGGTTTTCATTCTGATTTTTGTGTGATGATATGCTATTAAAAGAAATCATGCAAATAATCTAAGAATAACAAGCTAAGTTAGCAGGACATTTTGATTTACCATAGAGAAATCCAAAATGTCAATGTAATTTTCATTTTCAGGTCCACATATTAAAAACCTTTCTTTTAAGATGCCTTTGATTAAATCAGATTAGGAAGGTTATTAAAACTGTCAAGTTTCTTAAGAAGATGCTCTATACCATATTCTTGCTAAGAATTTTTAAGCATGCTGTTGATATAATAAAATAATCTTCACCCTTTTTTATATAATCAGAAGTTTATGCATCAGTCAGACATTAGTAAATGGTGCTCAACAATGCATTCAGACTGTTCAGAATCCTGCAGGACTTATCCTCCTTATGCAGGACAGTAAATACTGTTGTCAAAGAACAGAGTAATCCAGAAATTCCAGCTGCACGCTGGAATTTGGGTTAAAGAGTAGATGTGGGGGAGCTTTTCTGTCTCCTAATGCACTTAGGTGGCTGAAGTAGAAGCAGATTAATGGAGCCAACACTCCGGTGCTCCCAGTTCTGTTGGTGTGTTAGTGGAATGTAAAAGCCGTGTGTAGATGCACACTGGAAGTTCCGAAGGATGGGGGTTACCATGGATACACTCAAGCAACCAGATTGGTGTGAATGCAAAGCTCCGGTTTCTCTCTGGTTGCAGGAGGATTTGTTCCGATAAGAAACTTGTGCTGCCGCTGTTTCTCCTCCCCCTCCCACCTGTGACTGGAGCAGTACAACTCTTGGAGCTGTGTGTGATGCCGAGGGACAATTCTGATCATGTTGTCTATATCTCCTGGGATTCTCACACACCAGGGACACTTCACCTTAATGCTATTTCAAATGAATGATAGAACTAGTTAATTTTGAGTGCTGCGAATTCCTAATGTGAGAACCCCCCCTTGTTTTCAGACTGTGAGTACACATGCGTGTGCCTGTCCTTCCACTGCAGGGGGAGAGGTGTTTTGGTGGAAAAAATCTCTGTAGGCTAGATAATGGGGATAGAAATAAGATAGAGGGGGAAATACCAGAAAGCTTGTTGAAGTCATGGCCGGTGTTTTTCTTGGGAGTGGGAGTTCCAACGGGGCTTGACAGGAGGAAATACTTTGGAATGTGCAGAGAATTGGTATCGTGAGCAAAAGGGCTTCCAAAGTTGTGTGGGAAGAGGATTTGGTCTCTGAGCTCCTGCTGTAGTTCTGAAAACTTGTCCTGTCCTCACTGCCTTGCTCTTGTGTAAGCTGCAGTGCCGAGGAAGGGTGAGAAGGACTCTCATCTCTTCCCGTCCTTGTGTCCTCTGCTCAGCTGCCGAATTCCTTGAGAGCAGAATCCCCAGCTGCACGTGCCCGAAGCTGGAACAATCCGAAGGTGTGCGGAGAAGGCGCTGCTGACAGATCCCAGCACCAGGCAGCTCCCGGCACGGGCGGGGCTGGCCCGCTCGGATTCCTGCTCTTGCTGTGTCGGTGACCGAGCAGGGCATCGCCGGGAGCAGCCACATGCCCCGATCTTGGGATGCCCTGATGGCCCCTGGCACACGGGCTTCTCTGTCCTCTGACAGACCGAGGGGTTTACATTTCATGGGGCAACCAGCTCTTGTTTAAATGCTGTTTCAGTGATAGAAGTACTGATGTCTGAATTGAATAATTGACCCCAAAGCACAGAAGGAGAGTTACTAAAGTACACTGGCTGATGTTGATAGTGTTGCTACTTCTGGAAGTATTTCTTCTTGACCCAGCAAGAAGTTGCTGAAGTCCTGCTGTTCCTCATCATATTTATGGATTTCTCTTAGTTCAGTTCATACAAACTTGGCTGCTGTACACTAAATAGCCAGGCCCTTGTGCTTTACATTTCTGCTGTTGGCCTGTGAGTCTGTACTCATTAAAAATAACATAACAGAAGTAGTTTGGATGGTGGATTGGCTAACCTGTGTGTTAGCCCTCATGGGGAGACAGGGGGAACACAGGAAAAACCCTGTGTCCACTTGTATCCCTGCCACGGAGATGGTATTAA
The DNA here is from genome assembly GCA_910950805.1 of Acrocephalus scirpaceus scirpaceus. Lineage (NCBI taxonomy): Eukaryota > Metazoa > Chordata > Aves > Passeriformes > Sylviidae > Acrocephalus > Acrocephalus scirpaceus. The sequence continues at coordinate 681,908 of OU383781.1, forward strand.
CATCATTTCAAATGTCATCTAGCAGAGCTGGAATGCTTCCCCTGGTAAATGCCTTTGGGAGGATGCTGCTATGAAATAAATTCTTGAGCAGTGGATTGGTTGTTATGAAAAATACTTTTCCATAAGGACCCATAATTTTAGAAAGCACTATCCCCGAGAATAATAATGTGCCATGGTTGGTAAATGATGTCCTTTTAACTCTCAGTATTCAGATCTTATTTTGTGAAACCACAAAAAGTTTCCAGTTAATTTTTCCCTTTCAGACCCCGACTAGATCTCAATGGCAAGCTCGATTAATGTGCTGATAAGAGCATTAACATGCATTAGGATCAATGCTTCTTTGCAAGCTATGAGTGAAAATAGATGAGTGTTGCTGTTTTCTGCTCTCAGTAATGGGCTGTTTATCTCAGTCTCCAAGCTGCAGGACTCAGGTGGAGCTGTCATTTCTTTCTGCTGCTCAGAACTGCTGGATACAATGGAAATGTGTGATTAAGGACAGGCTGAATACCTAAGTAGGAGCAGTGTGACTGTACCTGGCCTGGCTCGGGGCACTCTGTGTTTCTAAGGCTGCTGTCAGGATTTACAAGTTTTAGGGAGTTGGATGTTTGACTCCCTAGAACCAAGTATATGCCATAAATGAGTATGAATGTTTCTTCTGAAAATAACTGAAAATAACTGAATGTTCCAGATGAAATTGTAATAAAGCCTGGAGCATCAGTTTATAGAGTCAGCTGCCTATGGAAACAATTCTGACAGACTTCCAGCTATGAGTGGTGTGCTAAAGCTTAAACCCCAAAGATTTTTTCCATTTTGTAATGTTTTGGATTGTCTAACTCCCACAAAATTTCCTTCTTGGAATTCAACTTACTCCCCGTGTAGTCCTTGAACTTCTTCAAAGTATTTCCTACCACCAGTTTCCCTTGAAAATCTGCAAATTTTTTATGGTCTTGTGAAATGTGCAACCTGCATTTGTTACATTTTTGCTGGTTTTGCAAAAAAAAAGTGTTTGCAGTGGGACTAAAGATAATATTTTATATGGCTTTAAGTTGATTGCAAAATTCTAAATTCCTGAGCACAAAGAAAAGTGAATCAATGTTTCAGTTCTCTCCTTAAGTGCTGATAAGTTTCTAGATTAAGCTTTTGGAGAAAAATATAAAAAATTAGAAACTTGCAAGACCAGCCTGAAAAAAGAGCAGCCTGAATCCATAAAAAGAACGGATACCATTTGCTCTTTGCATCGATCCTACAGCCTGGGTAGGTCAGTGCACAAGTATCTTACAGTGGGAAAGCTCAGCTCAGATACAAACTGTGAGTGGACAAGCAAATGAGATGTGTGGGTACACGCAGGTGCTGCTGACAGCCTGGCAGGGGCAGGGGCTGGAAAGATCTTGGGTTAAAAATTCAGATGTGTGTAGTTTTTGCCATGTTTCCACAGGATGGTTGTGTCTCTTTACCCAGACAGACACTGAGAATCAGAATCTTTCCCTTTTAGGGACCAGTGGTCCTGAATCCCTTGATTTAATTGATTTCTCTCTTGCTTCAGATTGCTGGCGACTAACTCATCTCCTGTGCTGTGTGGTTGTTGTTATGACAACTGTGCAGTTTGCTCCTAACACTGCTTTACCTTGAGTGTCAACATCTGGGACACCCTGAGGAAAGGTGACAATCCTCATCTGCTGGCTTATCCCAAACTGTGCTAGCCCTCACACAGACACACTGGCTGCAAACTCTCTGGTGCTTTAAACTTCTCTTAATGCACAGTGTGAATGTCTGAGAGCTCTATTAAGGCATACTGAGAGTGCTGTTTAGTAGCAACTTGGGCTTTCTGTGCTTTTATGAACCAGTTGTGAGACCAGAATAGATAAGAGCCTAAATCCATGCTGTACCTTATTCTGAAATTGTTTCCCTGTGTAGACAAACTCCTACTGAGGCAAGTTGCAGGATTGGCAGTTTTCATGGCCTTGAGTGGCTGCCAAAACATGAAGGAACTAAGATGTATCAACTTGTTGCAGAAAGTTGGAGAGAAGCTCATCCTTCACCTGCTTTATGCCATCCCCTATTTCCTGGGATTTGCTGAGGGTGTTGGCTGAGTGTCACAGTGGTTTACAGCTTTCAGGCATGCTCCTAGAGGGAATTGTATATCCTGCAGGATTCTGTCTTGTGCCTTATCCTCCTCTGCAGCCATGGCTTGGAGAATACGAGGCAAAAACCCCACGGTGAGCATGGAGGTTGGCCCATCTGACATAATGAAATCCATCTTCCTGGGCCATCAGACTTAATTAGAAATATTTTGACTTATGCTCAGAAAAGTTGGTGACAGCTTTGGAACCCTTTTATTCTTGTTTTCATTGTAGCTGCTGTAGTGAGCTGCCTTCCCCCTGCCCAGGCCCAGCAGGCAAGGTAGGGCTGCTCTGCTGTAGCCTTGCATATGAAATATCCAAGAAGGACAGGAAAGAGGGAGAGAGAAACACTGATGGGAGAGAGGGCCAGGAGACACAGAGAATTCTTTTCTAGGAAGGGATTTTTAGTAGATCTCAAGATTGCATTGAGAAGAAACCTGGTGCCGTGTTCCTCAGTGAGAGCTGAGACACATCCCAGGGTGATCCCTGAGCAGTTTCCAGACTCACAGCACAAGGCAGCAGCTCTTGGAGCCGTTCTCTGCTCACACCCTGGGCTCAGGAGCTGAACCCCAGGCAGGGCAGTTACACAGCAGAGTGCTGAACCTCCCAGCAGAGGGGTTTGATCTGGATAGTAAATGCATTTTACAGCTCTGGATACCTTCCTGAAAAGAAGTGAAATGAGCAAAATGGAAACAGGTTGTTAAGTATTTGCATTAGCTGCAAACCTAGTGCTGCTCCATTCCAGAAGAGTCTTACTCTGTCATCTCTCTGTAGGCCAGGCCGTGCTTTCGGTAGTAATTCTGAGCAATTCTGAATCACCATCCAAAGAATTAGAAAGTGTCATGATCTAATCATGATCTTAACAAGCCACTATAAATCTGCAAACAAAAGAAGAAACCACAGAAGTATTAGTTTGGAATGTTTTTCAGATGAAAGATATTGCCATTTGCTTGAACACAAATAATTACAAACTCTGAAGCAATAAAGAAGAAATTAATTGGTTTTGTAATCTTTTTGTTTTCCTCTGTCAATTAAAATTTGTTCTATTGTATTGCTCAGTGTCTAACTAATTGCATTTCTTGTGGGGATAAGCAAAGAATCAGTGAAGAGAATATGGAGAAAGGCACAATGCAGTTTCATCCATTCCAGTTCTGAGACCCTGTCCTGAATCTCAGGGAAAAGAGGAGATCCTTTGTGCCTGCTTTAAGGGCCTGAGACAAATTCTGCAAAATTAAAATGAACAATTTTCCACAGCTTTGGTAGTCTTGGAGCCATGTTCTTGTCAAAACCTGAACTTTCCTTACAGCTTCCAATAGGTGCCCCAACAGTGAAGGGAATGTGTTCAAAGCTGTCTTCTAAAACTGACCTGGGTAAAACCAGGAATAAACCCATCAACCTCATCCTGATTTTTGTTTGTATCTTCTCTATGTCCCTCCCTTCCCCTGTGAATGTGTAAAGTCATAAACGATTTTGGGACTCAAGAGCTGAAAATTCATTTCAATTAGCCAGTTGTGGAAAAATTAAAATTTAACAGGAGATGAAATAATTTGTGTTCCTATGAGTACACATGGCTGGTTTCTCACTTCTCAGCCACTGTAAACTCTTTGTGGAATTATTTTCCACTTCTCTATTTTGAATTGCTGTAAAATGGAAAATATTTGAAATATGTCTTGAATTTTCAGTGGCTCCAATTATAAGCAGAAAAAAGGGGAAATAAAACTTCTTGAGCAAGAAAGACTCAGAAGAACAGACCACGCCTGCCACTGATTACCTTTCTTTCTGTGAGCAGGACTAAAGTCTTATTTCCCAGAAGACTTAAACCTTTTTACATGACCTTTATTTTGTGTTTTATGAAAGTCAATGGACTTTACTTTTATTGAAGCCCTACTTTTTTATCTCTTTAGGGAAAAAACCAAGCAAAACCCCCCACCCACCAGTGGCTGTCTTTCTACCATGAAGGAGTCTAATTGTGACATTTAGGTTTATAAACATGCTTAATAGTGGAACAAATTGATAATTTAACTTAAATTTCTGTGCACAAGCTCTTTCATCTTATGCATAAAACTGGGGAGATTTTTTTAAAGAAACAATAAGAAGATGCACCCTAAAACTCCATCATTTCAATTCTCCAGTGGTCAGTAGGATTCTGGGGTTTTTATCTTTGGAGAATAATAAAAGAGAGTTAAAGGTATATTTTTATTGTTTAACACTATTTTAAAAATTGCTTTCTGGCATCAGTCAAATATGCTGTGTGTTTGTCATTTAATCTCAAATACTTTTTTATTATTTTGTTCAGCTCCTTGTAACAAGTCTGTGTCTCTTGGGTGTCCAGACAGCTTCCCAGGTTGCTCTGGTGCAGGAGCATTTGTGTTCTGGGATCTCAAGGTGTCCTTCTCTCCTGAGTTTTCTGATTTGAAAGTGACTTTTAGATAGAATTTGCTGAAGGTTTGTGGTTCTCCACAGGATTGATCTGGAAAGAGAAACTTTCTCTGGAGTCTTCTTCTAGAAAAAACATTAACAAATTATTTCTTGTTTTCTAATCTAACAAGGAGCACCTGTAGCAGGGAACTGACCTTAAATGTGCTTTCCTGATACTTGATTTATTTATTTTATTCTTAATTACCCATACTTGATTTTCTTTATTTCTAAACCAGCATGTCCTGTCATGTGAAAGTGATTTGAATTATTAAGCAATTTTAAAAATTAGTACATTAAGAATGACCACTAGTTTTAATATACAGAAAAATGTTAATTTCATAGCAAACATGCAAACATATCTCGGGCCAAAGTTCTTGCTGTTGGGTAGGGTGCTGTGCACCAAGATTCAGGGAAGAAAAGGCCCTCAGTCACCTTGTACAGGACGAAATTTAGATCTAGGGAAGCCAATTTGCGAGGGCTGCTTTTGAGGGAGAGGCCCTGCCTTCTCCAGGGTGAGAACGATGTTCCCAACCCTTGGGGCTGGCACTGAGCTGCTCCCAGGGTGTCTGAGCTGCCACAGCTCTTTCACCAGGCTGTTTCTGAGAGTGTCCTTAGGGAGCTGTCTCCTAATGGGGCTGTGTGCTCCTGCTGGGTTCTGCCACTCCTCCTGCCCGACTGGCATCACCCAGAGTGTCCCTGTCAGCACTGAAGTGCAGCTGAGCCCCAGCTGTCCCTTCCACTGGAACTGGTGACACACACAGAGCTGCAGTTGCAGGAGTCCCCTGAGCTCCTGCAGGTGACTGACTGTGTGCCTGGAGGTGACTGACTGTGTACCTGGAGGTGACTGACTGTGTGCCTGGAGGTGACTGACTGTGTACCTGCAGGTGACTGTCCGTGTGCCTGGAGGTGACTGTCCATGTACCTGGAGGTGACTGTCTGTGTGCCTGGAGGTGACTGACTGTGTACCTGGAGGTGACTGTCCATGTACCTGCAGGTGACTGTCCGTGTGCCTGGAGGTGACATTGCCTCTGTACACACAAGTGACCCATCCAGCCTCCTGGCTACAGCTGCAGTATGAACGTTCCCTTCCCTGGCCAGCTTTGTCATGGTCACCAAAAGCCAGGGGACTTTTGCTGTCACTGCCCCCCAGCAAACCTGTTGCAGTCCCTGGCAGCGCCCCCAGCCCTGGTGGGAGGTGTGCTGTGGGACAGCTGGCATTGCTGCCATCCCAGAGACTTTTCCAGGCCCCACGCTGAGCCTGGCAGGTGGCTCTGGCACAGGTGGTGTCACCAGCCCAGGCAGGATGAGTTTTTCTGGCAAGCATGGCCGTGGGGAATGTCTGTGGGTGCATGCACTCAGCTGCTGGACAATAGCACGGGGTTTGTATTGAAGCACTGGGTTGAAAATGTGTGAGAGCAGCGTGTGCTGCAGCAGAGACCAGAACACTGGGTAGATTGTAGCTTGCAATCAAAAGGGAATTGGATATAAAAAAGAATAACATAAATTTCACTGTACAAAGCACAAATCTGAGTGTAATCCCAACTCATTGCAGATGTGCTGTTACTGACTGCTCAAAGCTGGGAAATGTGCATTTGAAAGTGATGCTTGGATTTGGTATAAACTGTTTATGAACTGCTCTGCTTGTTTTATAGTAAAATCTATTTAACCTCATCATGCACAATGTTATGATACTCATTTTCAAAGAGAAAAAGTTTTGCATTTTCTCAGATTGTTGGGGAACTGTAGCATGTGCTCTACTCTGCAGTCTGTCTATCTATTCTAAAGTCGTTGGGTGCTTCAAATGATATAGGGATTGATTCAGTACAAAACCATTTTGGAGGTTAAAATAAGGAGGAACTGAAATCACTTTTCCTGAAATCCAGGAAAAGCAGAAAGGTTGTGGGCCAAGGCTGCCTTCCTAGTTGTAAGGGATTCCAGACATGTCACTCTGGCAGATTTCCTGAAGGCTGCTTGGCCCCAAAGCTCCCAGATCCTGAAGGGAACACAAAATAGCCCAAAGTGCTTTACCATTACCTCTGGGAATGCAAGGACCCCCTCAGCCACAGCTACAGCCTGCTGAGTGCCCTCAGTCTGGCCTGGCACAGACCTTATTTGTCTGCTTACAAATGCACTGATTGTGTTTTGCAGCTTCACCTGCCACTCAGAAGACCCACTGTATCCAGTTCTCCTCTCGGTTTGGAGGTAAGGCTGCAATTTCTGACCCTGTATGGGAGAAATTAATCTTACGTGGAGTTTCATTTCAAGAACACGTGGTAAGTTTCCTGCTGAGTAATTCTGTGTTAACAGACAGTTGCTTAACCTCATTTCTGAGCTCTGTGTTCCAAGCATCCTGTGATTCAGCGAAGGAAGACTTTGTTGTATGTTCTTCCTTGAACTGAATTTCTGAGCTTCACATGTTTAATATTCTATGTGAAGGAAGGGTAAAAAAAGCCCGCTTTCCAATACTGACTGTGTACTAAATTAGAGAAACTAAACCAATATGATGGTCATGTAGTAGAAAAAATTAAGAATACACAGGAGCCTTGGAGAGATGAAAAGTTGTGTTACTTTTAGCAGCATACGGATGACCTGTAAGGCAAAATATGGGACATTTCCTTTGCTAACACTGTGTTTTAGAAAAGCCTAAGCATCCTGCAGAAATTAAGAGGAAACCCTAAAGCTGAAGAGGATTTGGCTGGTGGAAGGGTCAGTTGAAAGTTTAGTCTGGGCTCTAGGAAAGTGATGGATGAGATTGGAAAGTTTCCGGATACATTTATGAATGAAAAATTAAAAAATATGAATGAGGGGAACATAAACATTGGCTTTCCCAGTTCCAGAGCTGCAGCCTGTGTGCTGGATGTGTGAGGATCCCAGGATGTCCTGGCCAGCTCAGATGAACCTTGTCTCCTCCATGGCTGGGATTCCCAGCGCTCAGGGAGGCTGAACACTCCTAGCAGCTTTCAGGAAGTAAATTTAGAGTTCTGTATCTCACTATGGGCAAATCCAAACTCATTCCTCCTCAGGGGATGAGGAGGCCTTACAGGTGATTGCAGCCACTGCCAACCTCTCAGCAATGAGCTTTTTTCTGAAGGGTTTGCTGCCAGTCTTTGTTTCAGTTCTAGTCTGACTCTGCTGAAAATGTCCAGGTGCAGAGCCCAGCCCCGAGGGGTGGTGGTTAAGTTATTCTGACTGGCAGTCCCTAGTTGTTTTCAGAATTCACAGTTTGTGACCAAGGAGAATGAACAATGACCACTAAAATAATTTGAAGTATGTAATGATGGTCTAATGATGGTCTATAATTAAGTCATGATCTCTTTTTAAGCTACAGACCTTATAAGAGCCTGACCTTTCAGAATTCAAAGCCTAAACTAAAAGGGATTTACAGAAGTATTTTTATGTAACCATTATTTAAATCTTCCACTCTGTAATTAAATTTTGTCTCTTTGCAAAGGAGAATGAACTGTTCCTGAAAAAGCTTCTCAAATGCTGAGCAGTATAATTAGAGAACTAGTTCTGCAAATGTCACACAAAAATGACCTTTAATGAAGCAATATCAAATGAAAAAGCTATTAAAGCTATGCAGCTTGAAGAATAGCTAAAAGTTGAATTATTGAAGTGGGTCCTGGACCTGCTGCTGTTCAGGATGGGCTTCCATGTGGGTTCCTTCTTGTGTGTAACAGAGAAAGGACAGAACAAATAGTCGTGAGGTGTACTTGGCACAGGGATTTGTGTAAGAGCTTGTGAGAGGAATTTCACTTTGTACCACCACTGGCTGCAGAAAGGTGCCAGGATCTGTTACCCACAGGGGCTGTGAAGAAGTAGCTTGGCTTCAAGGACAATCCCAGTTAGAATGACTTCTCTTGATGTTTTATCTCATGGATTTAAAAGCACTTCTCATAAATCAAAGCACAAGATACAATTTTAAAAACAAATCACAGACAGCACCAAAAATCATGTTGTGAGACATAGACAATATAATGACTCTCAAACTTTTTATTGCTCATTGCAGTTTTCCCTTTTACACATTTATTATGTGTCTGAAGAATCACCTCAGACCAGGTTGATTTTTCCTTAAAGTTTGAGTCTATGTATGCGGAAATATTATTGGGAGGGGAGAAAAAAGAGACCAAATACACAAATATTTTTGTGTCCTCTGCAATCTTTTTAACATTATGGCTTGGAAAGCCACGTAGCAGGGAGTGTGTTACAGGTGGTTATGGCTTGTGAAGGGCATAAACAAATGCAGAATGGGGGACTGAGACCCTTTCCATAACGTGCTCAGTACGTGGCACTGGTTTTCCTGGCCGTGCTGGGCAGAGGCTGTGGTGTGGATCCAGCAGCCTCCGAGGTGCCCTGCACAGAAATCAGGGAGAGCCTCCTCCACAGGCACTGCCAGGGATCACAGGGGCAGGTGGCCACGTGGGGAGGTGACACCGTGTGCCAGCCAGGCTGTGCTCAGAGGAGCCGCTCCTCCAAAACTCCCCAGTGAAATGCTAACGACCTTTCCAAGAGAAATCAGCAATTTCTGATTCATGCTGCAACGTGGGATGGAAATTTTTAGATTGCAATTTTCTTTCATTCTGTAAGAGTTTACTGGGTAAAAAAGCAAGGCTGGTCTGTCAGAGTCCTCAGACACTTCATGCAGGAAGTTGGCACCAGAAGTTTATTTCACAATGTTTAAGTTTGTGATGATTCATGCTGCAGAAGTAGTTAATTTTTTTCCTCCAGACTTCTGCCAAACTGCACTTCTCTTCTAGGGCTCCTCTCATCTCTAACATCACAGCAGGATTTCGATTGTCTGCCCTACCCAGAGGTAGTGCTGATGTCCTTTCCTGTCCTTACAGAGAAGAGTGGTCTGTGCATAGAGTACCACCACTGAGAAGGCTCCAGGATTTGGGAGCTGATTTGGTGTCCTGCTCTGGCACAGATTTTCTGTGTGGCCTTTAGCAAGTCTCTTACTGCACCTGTGCTTTACTGTCTTTATGTGTCCAGCCCTCAGAAGTGAGATGGTTATTCACAAAGTGCCTTGCAAGGTTTTAGGACAGCACGTGTTGGAATTTCCACCAGGAGCCCTCGGAGGTTCACCCTCTGTCCGTGCAGAGGATGCTTTTGAGAGCTCTCTGATGCTTTTGAGAGCTCTCGGCCCCAGCTGCTTGGCTGCCTGTGAGCTGTGTAAGCACGGTGGTACCAACTGGATGGCTTCCTGTGGGCTAGAATTCCCTTCTCCTGTATAAAAATAGAGTACTCATGTCTGATCTGCCCTCAAATCGAAGGGAAGGATTTCTGTTCCTCCCCACTGCCCAAGGTAAGGTGAACACTGGCAGCAAGTGACAAATCCACCTTTGCTAATGTGTTTGAGTCAAGCAGTTATTCACAGACCCCGAGCCTAAATTCCTTCTACACCTTGACCTATTTCATCAGTATCAGGAGACCATCAGAAATGATGTGACAATAAATGGCTTCGGCCAACAAACTCTCATGCAAAACGTGTTTCAGTGGTTGCTGAAGCATTAAGCACTTTTCTCCTTAGCTATACACTTAGCTGGCAGTGTTTTATTTAATCTTATTTACCTCTATTTACTTGATCCAGTAGTGTAAAAGCAAAGCACTTTATGGAGGAAGTAGATTTTGTTTGTTTGTTTTTTAAATGAGTAGTGTTTTTTTGCCTCTTCAGTCTTGTTTACTTTGAGTCAGTGAATTAGTCAAAAAAGGCTTTGCCTGTAAGTGCCTGAGTTGTCCCATTCAGATTCTTGGGTTTGTAGTCAGACAATTGCTCCCTTCCTTTGCCAAATCCAGGCTGCAAGCACAGGAATTGTGTGTTTGGGGGAGGTGGCTGCCCACAAACTTCTGAGCTCTTCAGTCTGTCCTTGCACATTGAGCAGAGATAGCAAACAGTACCAGAGCTGGTGCAGCCAGCCTTCAGTGCTTCACCAGCTCCTGATTCTGACAGATGTGACTCGGTTTGCTGTGTGTTTGGGGCGTTCTGCACCCCACTGAACAAAATGCTGTGCTGACTTTGGGTGTGAAGAGAGACGTGAGGCCATGAACAGATCCCTGACTCACGGGGGTTATTTTCTCCTGTTACCTCCCTACGCCTTTGTTTGCCGACTCTTGAGGGTGGGCTTCTGCTTTGATGTTTTATTGTCTCTCAAATCACTGGTTTTACTTTTAGCACCAGCAATTTTTGGAGTACTTTGGAGGGAGGGGGGAAGGGAGAAAAAATAGATGTAGTAATTATTAATGTATTTGGTTGGATTATGAAGTCTCAAAGCTCATTAAAAATGAGAAACCATGGCAACCTCGACAATCCCTCCTACACATATTATATCTACCTAACAATGTGCAAAGTACATTTAGTGAAGAGAAATAAAGCATAAAGAAAGGGGAGGAAAAAGCATTCACTTTTTATATTGCTATTTTTAATTCTCAGCTCCTGCATACCAACACACTTGTGCTGGCAGCCCTTTGAACTCTTCCACGTGAAAAATAAGTAACTGGTTATTAGATCTCTTCTCAGTATTGTTCTTTATTCTCCTGAGATTTCCTATGGTGCATTTTTAGTAAAGGACAGATTTTATGGGAGGTTGGTAGCTAAAGAAAGAAAATGTTTCTCTGGTCTTGTCCCCTCCTGTGACATTGGGAATTTGGGGCAGTCCTGCCTCTCCTTGACTCTGTGGGTCACAAGTATAAATCTAACAGCAGTACTGGACATCTATCAAAAGGAAGGTGAAATTGCAGCTCTCTTAATATCATTTAAAGGATTTTAGAGAATACTAGGTCTTACATCTAATTATGTCTATTTTCTGTTTTAAAAGACAGAACATTTGCATCTGAAACTTAATTAAAACTGTTACAGCAGTTTGTGTGGAACAGAAGATAACAGTGGTAGATAACACAAAAGCCAAGAGGCCGTGACCTCCATGGGGCTTTCCTAGTAAAGGTTTTTCATTTTCCGTGTCTGCATTGATCCAGGATGTTTTGGTAAAAACTTGGAATAATGACCCTGACATCACACTTGAACTGCACTGGCCTGCTCAGGAAGTTCTTCCTGTATTACAGCTCTTCAAAAGGCATGCTTCCCATAAAGGTCATTCATTCCCAGCTTATCCACCTTTTCTACACAAAGTGCCTGCATTCAGATTTTTCTGTTTACTAAGACATTAGAATGAAATCCCGATGAATGAGGCCTGAATCCTCTGAAAAAGAGCACCTGGGGAGCTGTGTGACACCCTGAATGAACAGTTCCAGCACGGAACTATCAGCATGACTGTGAGAGGAGTGCAGGCCTGGGGCAGGGCATGCACAGCCAGGGCTGAGCAGAGTGATGGCCTGGGGCAGGGTGTGCACAGCCAGCCCTAGGCTCAGCAGGTGCTGTGGGGAGGGCACAGCCAGCCCTGGGCTCAGCAGGGTGAAGGCCTGGGGCAGGGCATGCACAGCCAGCCCTGGGCTCAGCAGAGTGATGGCCTGGGGCAGGGTGTGCACAGCCAGCCCTGGGCTCAGCAGGTGCTGTGGGGAGGGCACAGCCAGCAATGACTCCAGGTGGTGCAGCAGCAGCTGGAAGGTGCTTGCTCTCCAGAGTGGATGTAACCAGCTGGAAGGTTCTGCTTCCCTCCTTTTCCTCGGTCATCTCCAGTGCCCTGGCAGGACAGGATAGCTTAGAGGTGTAGGAGCTCCCCAGGAGTCACTAAATTCTGCAGAAGGAAAGATGCTAGCACTCCCTCCAAGGCCTTTGAGGTCACTTGCACTGCAGGGGTGAAAATTCCCTACAAAGAGGTGGGATGTACAGCTCCCAGGTAATCTGTGTAGACAGGCACACATTTTTGTGGATAAGTATGGGACTATTCATTTATATGCACAGCAAGGGCAAAACCTTTGTTTAAGCAGGACTGGTTAGCTGACTGCTGGAATTTCCTGGTAGGAAAGGAAAGAGCTCCTGGTGCCTGGAGAAGTCTCCAACGAGAATGTATCAGACAGCCCTCCGTGTGGGAGTACTGAGTGTGTTCACAGTACATGCAGTACCAAACTGAAATAGCACGTTTAGCACCCTGGAGACTGCCTGGGGACACTGATGCTTTCTGTGCTTTCTTTGCAGCAAAAAATAATATTATTTGTTTCGGCAGAAGGCTATTTTTATATTGAGGTGGTGTAACAACCTGGGGCTAAAGGAACCTGTAGGTTAGCATAGCCACAGGGTCCGAGAGGATGTAAAAATGGGTGAGAGAGCTGATGAGGAACTGTTTTCCCAAATGCTGTGCATAGGGAGTTAAGAATCCCAAGTCCAAGGTTAATTAATTTTATTTATCTAATGTAGCATATGCACTCTGTGCTCATGGCAACAGTGTATGAAATGTAGGGGTACCGTAAGAGGCAGTTTAGCACCAGGGAGCTGAGCATTAATGACCTGCTCCCCCCCATTCAGGTCACAGCACTTGGGTTTTAGTGGCATAAAACCCACAGAGGAATAGAAACTGAAGAGATTTTTACCTCTGTGGGAATTCATAAAATCTGATCATTATTGCTTCCTTAATGGTTTCTTTTTAGCAAAAGTTACTGTTGCTTTAGCAAAAGTCACTGTGGCTTTTCAAGGAAGGACGAATTCTGCTGGTTTTCCTGCCAGCTTCTTAGGAATGTTCTGGCATGTTCTGTTCCTTTGCTGAGGGAGTAATACTGAAATGATAAGGGTTAGCTGTAACTGGAACAACGAGGAACAAGGGATGGTGTTTGTGATAACAATATTAGGGAATAAGGATGCTGCTGTTCCAGTATGTGTGTAATCCATTATCACCAGTATCTGGAGTGGTTTCAGAGGTTACAGGGGACACAGATACCTCACCAGAAAAGAAGGATCGAGCTGCTGATGGTTGATGCAGAAGTTGTGCACCTGAGGGTTACAGCCTCTGCAGTGTGATTTTACTGACTGACCCAACCTTGCTTGTGCAAGCCATTATAATTCTTGTTATGATTTAACTACATAACCCATCTGGATTTTTACATTTGAAAAATTCTTCAGCTTGGTGGTCTGTACAGTGAGAAATAGCCCAGGCTGACTCTGCCTCACTTGGTGATGTCTTTCCAGTCCTTGTCTTTTAGCGTGTGACCTTCAGTGCTGTCCAGGAGCCCTTGCTTCCCTTTTCCCAGACCTATCACTGCTTTTTTAGCTGCAGTTTTTTCTGTGGCCTTAAGTGTACTCTGTATTCTGAACTGGGATTCAGTCTGAAGCAATTATTTCACCTGGTATTTTGCATGGTGAATGAGTGATGTATATATTGGAATGGTCAGATTTCTTGTCTTATTTTCAGTCCTTATTGCTCTTGTATTTTTCCTGGTTTTATAATCATAGTTCTTACTTCCTATAGCAACACCAAGCTCCTTGGTGGAAGAGTCAATTCATGCTGAGTCCTGGATGGATTCCCTGGCTATTGAAGCCGGGTAGGCTTCAAAGATTTAATTTACCATCACAATTTTGCCTCAGAATTTCTGAGGGGCCTTGGAGAGCATTTGGCTTAAATGCACACACTTAAAATTAGACAGTTTTAATTACTTAGCCTGGCAAGTGGCTTCTGTTCAGTTCTCATCGGGGGCTCAAGCAGAGCAGGTTGATTCTCTCTGCAGTACATACTGCTGGGTGCCACACAGCGGTTAGCAGGAGAGAAACAGATTAAATAATTATCTAATTGTGTGGGGATAATTACAGGAGTTCATGTTTTATTAGTAACCTGTGTTCAGGATTTTCCTATGTGCATAATTACAGCAAAACACACAAGTTCCTTGCTCTCCGACTGTACTGTGTGATGTCTGGCTAACGAGCTGGCAGCAGCCCCTTCTCACCTCTCAGCATACAGATAGAATATAGGAAAGCTGGAGCATGTTTTAGTCACTTAACCCCTTTAATTCAGTAAACATGCTGCAGTACAGCAGTGCACTGCGGCTGTTGGAACAACTAGTTAAGGTGTGGTTGTCAAAATTAGTTAGCACATTCATTTTCGATATGTAACTTTACTGCTTTCAGGTATTCTAGTTTAAATGGTCAGGTTTGGAGGACAGGGTCCTTGAATATGAAGGGATTGCTGGTTTGGAGCAGTTGTGAACTGCAAGCTGGGAAATAAATAAAAATAACCAATTAAGTTCTGAATGGCTTCCTGGCGTTCACACTTTCCCCCGTCCTTGGTGTAAATGTTTTCTGCCTTAATGTGTACAGTCACCCCCACCCTGCCCCTGGGGTGGGCACGGGTTCCCAGCTGATCCAGGAGAACACGGGTGACGTTTCCCACGCCCGGGTACACTCCGAGGTTTAAGGGAGAGTTCCAATGCAGATCTGCAGCTCAAACCTCTGCAGAGGAGCCGTGTAGCCATCTATTTCATTTGTTAGTGTGTTTATCTCTAGAGAGGACAGGAGGCAGAGCTCAGGCCATGTCCCGGTGTGCGGAGGCCGTGCCGTGCCGTGCTGTGCCGTGCTGTGCTGTGCTGTGCTGTGCCGTGCTGTGCCGTGCCGTGCTGTGTGCGCTGTGCCGTGCCGTGCCGTGCCGTGCTGTGCCGTGCCGTGCTGTGTGTGCTGTGCCGTGCCGTGCCGTGCCGTGCCGTGCTGTGCCATGCTGTGCCGTGCTGTGCCGTGCTGTGCCGTGCCCGGCAGGCGCTCAGCTCCGGCTGTCCCTGCCCGCGCTGCTCCCTCCCCAGCCGGGAGGCACGGCCGTGGGAAGGGCTGTGCGCTCTCCCAGGCCCCCAGCCTCCTTTCTCCTCTCCTTTCAGGAGCATCTCGAGCCTCTCTGAAATCGCCCCTGAGGCAAACTGTTCAAGGCATGCCTTTTTATTTCCTCTAGATCGTGGAACTTCTCTGACACAGAGTTATTACTGTGCCACATAATTATGATTGGATGTCTTCATCATATAATTGCATGATATATAATGAGCAGCAAAAGCTTATTTCCTCTGCTCTTTGAATACTGAACTTCTGAGATTAATTAAGCTGATACTGAAAATGCTTTTAATTATATATGCTGCATAAACAGCACTATTAAGATCAGATGAGAATATTATTGCCTGAACAGTTTCAAAATTTTTTCAAATATCCTCTGTGTGTTTTATATGACTGTTAAAAGAAATGTGGGGAAATTTTGAGGGGATAAAAACATCCCCAGACAGTGGATGGGATACTGAAGGAATACCTGAATATTTGCTGAAGCAAATCAGTTACTTTGCTCTAATTGCAGTGTATAAAAGCAAGAGACTGCAAAATTAAAAGTATTTTGTTTAAGTAAACAAATACTTCCATATGTCTAATCCTCAATCTTTGTAGATAGGAAATTCATAAAGTGTGTTTTGATCCTTCCTTCTAAAGCTACAGTCACCCCAAATCAGTGATAGTGATGCCACTGGGGCTAGGAATGGATGTGCTTTATCCAGTGTCAGATGTGTGCCATGTACCTGCTAACCTGCTGGAAACCCTGTGTGAGCAGGATTACAACTGGGCTTTGGTGACTGAGTTAGTGAGAAAAATTTCAGTACACTGACAAAGACGGGCATCTCTGCTGAAATCATTGAGGTGAAAGAAGGAATCTGAATTCATAACCCTAAATTAGGGGATGTGCTACCAGAATGGAACAGAGATTGTGCCATATTTGACTTTCAAGAGATATGTTGTTAGTAGTTTTTAAGACTAAAGAAATATAGATTTGTGTATTCCACACATTATTTGGTGTTCATGGAGTGAGCACTGCACACCCCCAGCTGGGATTGCCACCTGCTACCTGATGGGCAGTTTAGCCATGGGGACACTCACTGTGAGAATTAGTGCACCCTTCTGCACTTCAGTGGGAGTGTGCAAAGTGTTCTGGGAGGCAATTGACACGGGAGGGAATGTGTCAGGTGAGTATCTCTCTCTTAGGAGTTTCTTCTGAGTGCTAACACCAGGAGGGAATTCCATGTTGCACCTAGCCCATCACCTCTGACAGGCACAGGTGCCTGGGACACTTTGGCTGTCCTGGTGTGTTTGTGAAGGGAGGCAGCTGGGAGGGCCCTGGGCACAGCAGCTGGCCCAGTCTGTGTGCAGGTGCAGCACAAGGCTTGTGAGGCACCTCTGAACTCACTCTTGACCTCCAAAAGCAGCAGTAGCAAAGGCCAGGAGCAGCTTCCCCTTGTCAGCCCTTGGAGGTAGATGCAGACCTCTCTGCTGTGCTGGGACCAAATGGGGGCATCTGCCTCTCTTCAGGAGGAAGCTAAAACTGAAATGAATGGAATTTATTCTTGAGCTTGTTGCTACACCTTGATTTATTGGCCTCTTTTAACTGATAGAAGAGGAATCCTATCAGCTGGGATTGGTCTCAGCAGCAATCTGTTCTCCCCTGACTGTCACTTTTTAAGTATCTGTCTGGTTACATCTCTGATGCCCTTTGCAGTGAGTATTTTTAGCATGCCAGCAGAACACAGGCAGAATAAAGTTGGACTTTTTGGAATACCATTTGTTCTCTTGTGTTTCAGAAGACTTAAAAGGTTGACTAAGAATTACAGTTCTGTAGGCTATGCTGCTTTGTGCTGCTGTCTTTATCCATCTGTAGAGCTCCCCATCTCCTCCACAACGGGCATTTTGGTGTCTGTCAAGTGCTCAGGAAAATGGACTCATTTCTGTTTTCCTGTTCCTCTCACTACTCATTTGCAACCATTTGAAATGGATGTGTATTTGCAGCAAAGAAAACTCAAATTCACTAATTGATGCACAAATATGCTCATTTACATGCAATTTGTTTTTTTTTTTTAGAAATGCATCTATTTGCATAAATAAAACCTCTTTCCCAAATATTAGTGTGAACAAAAGCCGTTTTCATGGATGCCAAAAAATGGCTGAATAGAAAAGCCAATTCAGAATTTGCATAATAGTTACTAATTGTTTTCCTTGCTATTAGCCTGTCTCTGCTTAATAGGCAATATTGGCTTCTGTTTCCCTTCTGGATGCAGTTTGATGCAAGAATATTGAGCTGCTGTAGAAGATCTTAATAATTTGACTTTCCCAGTGTGCAGTTCCAGGCCTGGTCCCACCCAGGAGCAGAGCAGTGGCACTGGCAGAGGTCAGCGTGTGGCCCCTCACCAGGAACACACTTCCCTCACTGGGGAGAACGAGGAGATCATTTATTCCCTCAAAACTTATGAGGTTTGGAGAAAATCTTAGTTTTCCTTTGGGGGAAGGAAGACATATCTTGGTTGCAGCCAGCATCTTTGGTTGAACGTTTTGTTCTTTCCAAATAGTATTGCTAAAGCCTAGAGAGAGAGTAGGGGAAACACAGTTTAAATTGGCAGTAAATAAATAAACAAGTTTTTGCTCCAGTATATTTTATCAATTTCCTTCATTTAGAGATACAGAGAAAGATCTTGCATGTTTTTACTGTTCTTGGTATTTACTGCAGCGTTCCCGTGTTAAAATGTGGAAGTCAATATGGCTCAAGACCATTAAGTCAGACTGAGCCATCAACTGTCTGCAGGAAACACAATCTGGTTTGCTGGGCAGGGATTTATTCAATACAGAACTATTGATTCTCCTTATAAAGAAAGGAAGAAGAGTAAACCAGATATGTTTTATGCTAGAGCAGAAAGGATGATTGCTTTATTTCACGGATGTTTTGCTGTACCTTAATAACTTCACTGTTAAAAATGAATTGCTTGATTTCAGTGCAGTTGGGGATTCCAGTGTGCCTGCCTGGAGCAGCAGGGAGCAGGGAAGGTGGAACAAGCTGTGCTTCACCTGCAGCCTGGCCCCATGGCAAAGGGGCTGCCTGCACTGGGAAACATTTGGGATTATTTAGAGCATGCACAGTGAAGGGATTCAGAGCAGCTGTGCAGATTTAGGAGTTGGAGATATTTTGTAACACACAGGAGAGAGGAAAATCAAATGGCCTGCTTGGAGGATTTATTGGGAAGTGTAACTGAGATCCCTTTTTAACTCAGATTTGTCTGTCAGCATGGGATAAAGTCTGGAGGGTGCTACAGCAGTTATTAATAGAAGAATTGCATTTCCTTAGAAAAAGGAGAAGTTAGGGGGTAATTTTGGCAAAGTTTGTCTTCCAAAGCAAATTGCAAAGATTTGCAATTGATCTTGAGAAGAATGCATTGGATTTTTATTTTAAAGACCAAATTATAGAGGGGATCTGCTAAGTTTGTATAATATTTATTCAAGTACATATACAGAGAGGAGAAAACTATATCTACATCTGTATACACTCTTGTCACTTGATATTCTGAAATTCGATGTTTAGGGATGAAATACTGGATTCAACAGACCTTCATCCTCTGAAGTCCAGCATAGCTTGAGGAAGCTGGCATTCCTTGTCACTAAGAGTTTATTTGCAGAGTGCCAGGTTGGGTTGCAGTGACCTGCCAGGAGTGTGCCTCGGTGAAGGTTTGTCCATCCCTGCTGCAGCCCGGCTGGGCTGGTGTGGGAAGGGGCTGGGACGTGCCCTGTGCCACCACCACTGCTGCTACCCTGCAGGAAAGCTGGCAGGTGACAGCAGCCACGCTGCTGCCTTTGTATCATCAGGGTAGAGAGATCCCACTAAGGACACCTCCAGTCTCATCTCCAGCACCATCCAGCAATCCAGGCAATTTTGGGGGTGAGAAAGATTTCTTCCCTATTTGCAACTTTCTTTCCTTCTCTTGCCCATACTTCCTGCTTTTCACAGCAGTAGTTGTAAAAGAATTTCAGGAAGTGAACCTATTATCAGTCTTTACAGATGTTTCTTCAACTTCTTGCCCCTTTCTGAAGCAAATCTGTTTCCTTTGAAGATGCGGTGCCCCTTTCCACGGCCCCAGTGGGAGTTCAGCATCCCCTGAGCAGGGCTGTGACCGGCCTCAGGAACACCCTGGTGAAGTTCTGGTTGGCCATGTGCTGCTGTGTTCCTGTCTGCTCAGGAAAAGTGTGACACTGTGGTTTCCTTCGTAAGAAACGTATCTCTGTTGAAAAGGAAACATATTTCCTTTTGAAAAACTGTGTCACGGAGAAAACCACGGGCCATTCAAAGTGGTGGGGCTGGAAATGCTGTGGGTGACAAGGTCTGTGCCCTGTCCCACCGGGCATGGCTGTGCTGGGTCAGTGTGCCACGAGAGGCCTGTCACACACACACAGGTGACAATGTCACCCACACACAGGTGACAATGTCATCCACACACAGATAGCCATGTCACCCACACACAGGTGACCATGTCACCCAGCACACAGGTGACCATGTCATCCACACACAGGTGACCATGTCACCCCCACACAGGTGACAATGTCACCCAGCACAGGTGACAATGCCACCCACACACAGGTGACCATGTCACCCCCACACAGGTGACCATGTCACCCACACACAGGTGACAATGCCACCCCCACACAGGTGACAATGTCACCCACACACAGGTGGCAATGTCACCCACACACAGGTGACAGTGTCACCCACACACAGGTGATAATGTCACCCAGCACACAGGTGACCATGTCACCCACACACAGGTGATAATGTCACCCCCACACAGGTGATAATGTCACCCACACATGGGTGACAATGTCACCCAGCACAGGTGACAGTGTCACCCACACACAGGTGACCATGTCACCCACACACAGGTGACCATGTCACCCACACACAGGTGACTGCACTGCCTTTCTCTGGGATGCTTTTCCCTCTCAGCAAATTTCAGGATGTTTGACAGAAGAAAAGGGATTCGTGCTATCATTTCCACTGTGCAGAGGAAGAAGTAAAGCAAGGAAGAGTTAAATTTGTAGGAAAGAGGTGGCAGTGTGCAATGTAACATTCAGCTCTCCTGAGACTGGTTTTTCTGCTGCTCTGTTACATCCTATTGCCATTGATGATGATCCTTTTTTAGAAATAGATGGTGAATTGGGGCAATAGAGATGAGGTTTAATTTGTTTATTGGCTAGTGATGCTCATCCCTTTTTTTGTTGGTTGCATTGTCCAAGGTGCCAAAAATACTTTGTGTAATCTCCTTTTTCTAGATGTTTCCTTTACCTAGATGTTGGTATCTTGCCTACTTTTTAACCAACACAACATTAACCTGTGGCATAAAGAGGCAGGGATAACAGGATCAGTAAAAAACTAAATTCAGATTAAAGTCTCTTGATACCTTTTGCTTTTGTCTGTATGCCATGGGTATAAATTATCATTATCATAATTAAACAAAAAAGGCACTGTGTGAATTTTGTATTCCCTTGATGATGCCACAGAAACAATAAGCATGAAATAAAGGTGATAGTTGTTATAAAGTCAACTTCCCCAACAGCTTTTAAAGTTTGCTGTAAAAATCTTTGGCAGTTGTTCTGTTTATTGTGAATTAATCTCTTGCTTTTTAGTTCATTTATATTTTGAAGCTATAAAATTACTATTTACAGCTGTGTTATTGTATTGCTGTGTTACTCATTACTGTATTAATGGACAATTCATCATAAATAGAAATAACATTATGTTCTCCTACAGCTTACTTAGTCAATGCTATTTATTTCTGTTACATTCAGAAATCCTCACCTTAACTTCACTTGGAAATCTGTAAATACTCTGCTGCTTTGGGACAGGACTTGAAATGCTCAGTAGCTTCAGAATTACAGAGCAGTTTCCCTTTGCTGTTAGAATATGTGAGCTACACATCATTTTAAATAAAATTGGTACACCAGGTGCCATGTGTAGAGCAGGGTGTGTCTCAACACAGTGTATGAAATGTGGCACTTTAGACACTATTCACTCCAAGGAGATGTTTCATTTAAACCCTTGATGGTTTGTATTTGCCTCTTATTTCTTTCCCAAACTAGAAGTGTGTTTTGACAAGAATTTTACACATAGAACCAGTAATAGCGTGGTAATTGTGCTCAGAAGGTGACAGTGCACAACTGGCATTGGGATAACCCCTTTCCCTGGCTGGAATTACAATCAGCCTTCCAAACCAATGTTGTTCAGGACATTGTTCGTCTGCCTCGTGCTTACTCACCTGAACAATAAGAACGGTTCAGGATTCCCTCAGGCAGGGTGTAATAATGATTGTCACTTTTAGGAAAGGATATTTCTATTTATTAATTTTCACTTTTTGATGGGGACTTGGGCTTCAGGAATTGCATTTTTTGAACACACAGTGCTTCATCTGATTGAATTTTTCCCAATGCATCTGTGTTCCACGAGTTTTGTGGCAGAATTCTCAAGACTGTAGAGCTACATCAAAAATTCTGAGCATCAATTGGGCTTAATTCAGTGGAAATTTTATTTCACAGCCGGTAATTCCAGAGCCGCTCGGTGTGGCTGTCCCGGAGCGTGACGCTGGCTGTGAGGAATGGTTTTCCTCCCACAGGATGTCGGCTGTGCCCCGCGGCTGTGCCGGCCGTGAAATGTGAAATGTGCTCAGGAGACACCGGGGAGCCTTTGCCTGAGCCAGAGCCGGGCAGGAAGCCGGGGCTGCTCCTGTGACATCCCTGGAAAGAGAAGGGAGAAGGGGCCAGCCCCTGTGGCTCCCTGCGCTGAGCACGGGGCCGGTGCCTGGCACACAAAAGGACACTCACCGGAGATCACAGCAGACAGAAAAAGAGTCTGTTATCCGAGGAGGGGAAGGGATGGGAAACCACTGTAGCTTGGAGAATTTTAAAAGGCTGAAGAGAAAACTCGAGAGATGACGGTGTAGAACACCTCGTGCAGCATGTCGTGTGGCACAAGGGAAACGGGGACAGGCCTTTGGGAAACTCTCCTTAATCCTAGGAGTGAGGAAATGGATCTGCACTTCTCCCTGACAAGGGTCAGATCCTAAATTGGTCTTTGAGTCTTTGTACTTTTGTACTTCTTTGTGCTGTCTTGATGTCACCTGAGAAAGGAGTCCAGACTGATAGCGTGGCTTAGCTGGATGTTTGCATCTCATCTGCCCTTCCATCTGCTCATAGGTCATGTGTATTTCTGATGTTACTTTAAAATTATAGCAATGGTTTCTGGGCCATGTTAACTTCATTATTAGCAGTGTCGAGCAGAATATCAAAGAAAAATTGGAGGAAAAAAGAGAATTTGAAGTCAGGGCCTGACTGTGTTATTTTTAGCACTTTTTGGAGTGACTGTTCTTAACTGCCAGGAGCTGACAAGCAGGAGAAACACAGTGTGAATCAAGATGTTCACTTGTCATCTGTTCACATGTTTAATTTGTGAATTTGACATGCAAATGGTTCCTGTGCCACTGGTGTTGATGTGGCTGAGTGATGTACCAGCCGTGCTGGTGCCTCAGAGCAGCTCTCTGGGGGCTGGGGGCTCACAGAAATGGGGGTTCTGGCAATGGCCTGGAGGCTCTGTGGGGCTGGCCATGAGGCATCCTCGTTGGGTTACCAAGGCAGGACATCCTAAGGTGTGTTACTTCTCTGTTGTGAGTGTGTTTGCTTATAATTTCTATAACAAAAATAGAGAAAGAAATCCCAAGAGGAGTTTTCAAAAGTAGGCAGTATTTTTATGTATGCTGAAAGTGGGAAAATAGTCAAAAACCTCCCAAAGAGAATGAATACTTCTCACTCTGCAGCAGGCTCCAAGATGTTCAGCAGGAGACAAAAGGTTCAGTTGAACAAGATCCTTATTTTCAGGTTTCCCCCCACAATGTGGTGCCCCCCTAGCCCAGGCATGGATATTTAAAGGCCTCCAGGCCCCTGCTGGCCAGTGTTCCATGTGCACACAGAGCCTGGCAGTGACTGCCACAGGACAGAGAGAAACCTCCTCACACAGAACAGAGGGACAGGCATTAAAAATCAGCAACTGTACCAGGAAAGGAAACTGAATAAATTTGTCAAATGGCACAGATACAGAAGGAGGAGCAGGGTAACTGCAAGAAAGAATGCATGGGGATGGATTATTGCAAGAGAATGAAGGAAGCTACAAGTGAAAAGTGAGGTGAACTCAGAGATAAATGGGGTGAATTTAACAAGGAAAACAACCATACCACACTGAGTCTGGAAATCAAAATGTCAGGACATTGTGTTAAGAGCTTTAATAGTTCTATGATGTGTTTTGTGGCATGTACCGAGCTACAGCAATTTCAAATAGTCAAAAAGACAATAGAAATGTTTCCACTTGCCAGTTTTTCCTAAGGCCTTCTGCTTTTTAACACTTTCTTGTCTATGGTATTTTCCCATACGGCCAAAAGACTTCCCAGTATAAGGTGTGTGAGGGCTGAACAGGGGTACAGGTGGGGTCTAACAAGATGTGTACAAGAGTACTCAGCAGCTGTTAACACCAGGGCTGACACCACCCAGCAGCAAAGCTGCAGCAAGGCAGAAGGGCCTGATATCCTTTATTCATGTCCTGGTGTCCCTGTGGCTCCGGTGGATGGGAAGGGGAGCGAGATTCCTGAGCTGCAAAATGTCCAGGATGACTCGCAGCAAGGGTTTGCTCTCCTACCTACATACACACTGCTCTCTGTGCAGTTTCATGTGATACTTTCGTTTGTTTCTGGCCGATTGTCTGGTTTGAGTGCACAGCTTGTGCAGCAGCCCCATGAGGAGGGCCCAGCACTGGGTACCCCTGGGCTCTGCTGGGGACAGAAAGCACCACTGCCTGTGGCCTGGCACTCGGCAGATTCTTTTCCTTGGTTTGGCTTTTTATCTGAAAGAGAAAGAAACAGCTCCCACATTTGTGTGGGGTAGCAGGGAAAAGGTTCCATTGCCTCAGCCCCTTCTGATAGGGATGTTATTCCAAAAGCCTCAGCAGCTGATCTGGCCAAGGAACAGGAAAGCGTGTTGTATTCCATAGTACAGCTGGGCTCCAACTCTACCGCATTTTTTAAAGCACTACTTTAACATTTTCTTCTGTGATTCAAGTTAGCATTAAAACTCTGACAACAGCTGCTGCTTAATGTAGAAGTGGCAAATAGATTTTAAAATCTAAGACATTTTCCTTCCCAAATCACTTGCATTCTTCCTACAGCACCTAAAATGATCATAAGGGTTGCTGCTGGCCCACAGAGCTAATGAATTGGATTTTAAACTCTGTGTCTGCTACAGCTTATGACCGCTAAATTAGAAGACATCTGAAATGTGGAAAATCGGCACAGAAACAGTTCACTATTTGCATTCCCTTGTCTGATGATATGTAAGGGATTGATTTTAAAAAAATATTTTCTAAGATCAATATATGGGCATGTACTGATTTATTATTATTGTTGTAAACAGACAGTAAAAAAAAAATCACTTCTCTCGGGAAGTAATATGTTAGTAAAACTAACTGTTGCAAAGCAAGCAAAATATTTCTTTAAAAATATCAGATGGTCTTGATTTTGGGAAGGGCTAATGCTTCAGTGCTGTATCAGCATTGCAGTGTTTTATTACCTTTGTATCCCAGTAATTCCAGAGGCTTCAGATGAGATCAGGATCCCTGTGTGCTGTTCCCTGCATACGCTTAAGAATCGAGATCATCAGCAGGGTACCTTAATAAAAACTTATCATTTAAATTGTACTGAAGGTGATCAATAGATTCAGGCTATGGCAGTCCTGGTCAGTGTTCATGTACTTGTAGCTGTTCTCCTAATTAGTGCACATGGGCCACTTCTCTTTGTATTTAGTTCCAGTAGAACAGAGCAGGGGCTTTCCAGAGCACTGGGATGGTCAGGATCCCTCACTGGGAACCCCCAGTGTGGGTCTGTGGGTTGCTGTGGGGTGGCACCTCCGCAGACGTGTGGCTTTGGGGCTGGGTTCTGGGGCAGACACCACGTCAGTGCCGCAGAGCAGAGTCCATCTGAGGTGCAGAACCCTTCATCCTGAATAAAGTGTTGCTGTGGGCTGCCTGTAGCCTGTACCCTCACCCGTGGGAATGAGGATTTCAACCCCGACATGGATTGTATGTTTATCAGTACCTAAGTGGCTAAATAGCCAAAAAATCGTTTGGTTTTTTTTTTAATACTTGATTTCCTTCTTATCAGAGTCAAAGTGTACAACCACTGCAACTCCCTCATGTGAAAACCAGAGATCTGACTGTGCTGTCAGGGGATGGGAGGATTAATGACTCATGCTAATTGTATGCTTGGAATATGCTGTTTGGGAGACTGTAAATATCTGTGATCAACTCGAATGATCTGAAGTTAATGCCCTGGCTGGGCGTTTCAATTCTCCGCAGAACTGAAAGTACCGAAGGCTTTTGTGGGACCCGCCTGAAGACACAGTTCCTCCCTCTTCTTCTCCCAGACCGTACAGCACTAAGTGATGATTAAAAATCACTGCTCATGCAAGAATTTGAAAGCCATACAAGCTGTCAGCTCAGTCGGACAGAGTCGGAGCTGTGTGGTTCTCCTCAGAGACCTTGGCACTGGCGGCCATCGTCTGCCAGCCCTCAGTCCTTTCATTAGTTCTGCTTGTCTAAGGAGATTTTCCTTTGGCTATTGTGGCTGCTGGTGATTTCAGCCATCCTCCAGCCAGCTGTGGAGCGTGCTCCTGTCCCCTCCTTCCTGGAACACAGCAGAGCCACAGCCACGGGCTTGGCCTGGCTGGAGAGCCTCCCCAGCTGCCTGGGATAGTGCCTTCCCCTCAGAGACACTGCCTGCCGAGGGCTCGGCCACTTCCCAAACTTCCACCCTGTCCTAACTTCAAACTGGGGCTTTCCTGCCCTTTCCAACCCTGCCCTGCCCTCTGCCCCGAGTTTGGTTTCCAGCCACACAGCCCTGCTTGTTGTCAGCGTTCCGTGGAGTAAAGCAGAAAAAGCTGACAACCTGGCATTTTTTCCTGCTACTCTGTAATTTAAAGCTAAATATGGATCTGGGTCTGCCTTGGCTTGTTTTGGAATTGCCTCTTAGTTATTTTGGCACCGTTTCCCACCAGTGTAGTAGGCTGCCATGTGTATAGACTGTTAGCTGTCATGGATGTGACTCACTGTTCACTTCAAACGCTACCTGGATTACAATCAATCAATGAAACATAACCTGAATTTCCGTATGGCCCTTCTGGCAGAGCCTTCCTGGGGCTGCCCCAGGACCAAACTCTCAGCTAGCACTCCCCAGTCCCTTGGAATTAACACAAGGTGGCACTCTCAGGTATTATCACTTTCACATTCACTTTACTTGGCTCTTAGAATTCCTCCTTCACCTGACAGACTTTGTTTCCCAAATGTTTTCCAGAACTTTTCTGCTTCAGTAAGATGCCCTTTAGGTATAATGAGTAAGAAAATGTAACCAAAATGCTATGGGGGCTGCAAAAGTCAAACCGAACCCCAGGACCAGGAGTGTGTGGAATTCAGGCTCTGCTCAGAGTATCAATTCCTCCTTTTTCGGAAAGTCCAACACCCCCCTGCTTTTGCTGGTTTGTTAGCACAGTGTATGTGTTAGTAACTTGTTGTTAGATGTTTGTGTGAGTTTGAGTCAGGTGTCATCTCCAAATGTGTGGATAGTGCTAGAACATAAGTGGAAAAGTTCATCCTCTGCACATGCCTTGGGTGGTGGGTAAACTGAGCATTTTGAAGATGTATCACTGGTTGTACAGTATGAAAACTTCTCACCAAGTTAGTGATTTCTGGGAGTTTGGATGGATCATTGTCCCTTACTTCTCAGCTCAGATGAAGGCAGCCAGATTCCAGAAGATGAGAACATTTTCAGTGAAAAGTTACTGACAGTTTAATAGAGAGAATAAATTTGTAGTTGCAACACTCACAATAGCAAAACTGGGTGTGTTTTTTATTCTGATAATAGAAGCAGCATTGTCAAAAATATCGACGTGGGAGAGCTCTTGTGAGTGCTATCAACAGGGAATTTTCTGAGGAAAAATTACAGGCTTTGGCTGGTGCCTAGAGTGGATAAATTCCCTTTTCACTGGACACCATTGCTCAATGCAGCTTCAATATTTACAGTTCAACACCTACAAGAATCTCGGGATTTTTCTTGGGGACAAAGTGGTCCCCATTCAGGCATTCACAGAGCAGTGCTCACAGTGGTCAAATTGAGTTTCCAAGTGCATTTAATTTTGTTGCTTCCTTGGAGTGTAGAGAGGACTGGCCTTGGTAAGCCCCAAAACTGCTCATGGAGCCCTTGCTCTTTGTCCCTTCCTACTCTGCTTTAGGAATTAACCTGCACAGGCCCTGTTATTCCCAGAGTTCAGTGCTGGTGGATTAAACATAACAAGTATCACTGGGGCACAGTGAAGGGCCTGTCTGTGGTTGTACTTTGCTACATCACAGCTCACACTGCAAATACAGTCACGTCAGGTGACTTTGCAACCATACAGGGAGGAAGATATGTCTCATTGTAATTTCAACTTTATCAGCTCTCTGTGCTTCAGAGCATATCAATGCTGTTCTTTGGACACGTGCATTACTTAAATGTTTCCCAATGAGTTTTCCTCAGGCACAGCATCTCTCAGTTCCATAAGATGCTCCAGCATTTACACAGTACATTTCCTTCCTGTCGCAACATCCTGGAGCTATTTCTTCAGAGACAGATTGTTTGAGTTTCTGCAAGTCAAAGAATGTTCAGTACTGCAGAAGAATCACTGAAGCTGCCATCACACGGTACTTCTGGCTGCACACACTGCATTCTGTTCATTTCTTTCACCTTCCAAAACCTATTTGGAAAGCGCCCTTGGAGTGCTTTAAAAACGTTAACACGTTGTCAGTCAGTATGTTGTCAGAGCTGTTCATTTGTCCTTTCTTGCTTTCTTGGAGCTTAGAAACGATTACAGAATGGAGCTGTTCCAGAAGCTTGTAAATACTGACAGGTTTTTCACTGCTCCCAGTTCCCCATAGGTTTGGCCAAACTCAACAGTAGTGAGCAAACACACAGGTAGTTCATGTACCCAACGTTCTGCCTGGTTTTGTATGTAACTCCATGATAGAACAGATGCCACACGTTGTTTGGAGTGCAGCTCTGTGGGCCACGTACAGAAGTGCTGTGGAGAAAAGGAGCTCTCCCTCTGAGCCCTCAGATACTCACATCTGTGCCACATCTGCCCTGGGCTGGCCACGCTGCCTGCAGAGCTGCTGGCTGTCCTTCCTTGTTCCTTCTCCATGTGCTGTGAAATCACCATCCTTAACAGCTGATGGCCCCTGTAGAAATAACCTCTTTCTTTAAACAACCCTTTTACACTTGGAGCTCATCTGTTTTCTGGGAGGATCCAAGCAATGTTTTTGTCACAGTCGAAAATGCTGTGGAAGAAGCTCTGAAAGAGTGCATAGAATGGATCTCTCTCACATTAAGAGCATTCTCCCACTCTCATGATATCAAACGTGGTATTTGAGTGGTTGTTCAAGAACAAAAGTGGCCTTCAATAGGGCGCCAAGCAAAGCAGAACTGTCGTTTGTCCTGCACCATCCACACTTTCCATGGCTCTCGTCTGGGAGGGCAGGGCTGGGCTCACGAGCTGGGCACATGATAAGGGACAGGCAGTGCTTTATTTGTTGTTTGTGTCTCTGGCAGCTCCCACAGCAGAATGAGCAGCTCAGCTGGCCTTGCCTTGCCCAAGGGTGACTCCAGAGCTCCCTCCTGTGCACAGCAGCGATGGCATTCCAGAGGCTGCACAGCAAGGTGTCCATGTAGAGGAGTCCAGCCCTTCCCTCTGCTAAATGCAGAGCCACAGCTAGGCCAGGAGAGCTCCATTCTGCACAACCCAAATGTTCTGTGACTCTTCAAATTATTTCCTGTGCCAAAATAACTGGGACGTACATATCTGAGCATTAAAAATAGGAGTTCTGTTACCTGTTTGTCTTCTTCCACACAAAGTGAAAGCTTGAACACACAGCTTCCCTGAATACATGTGTGCAGTTTTTTTAGAGAAACATGGAGGAAGTATTATATTTTTTCTGAATTTTAAACTCAACAGCCAATGTTGAGTTTAAACTCAACCAAAACAGCAGAAAGTACTAAAATGGATGTGACAGGACAGTGCAAACCATCTCAGGCTCCTTCAAGGCCTACTCGTGTGCATGGCTCTGTGCTCTAAACACGCCGTATGTTCCAGCCTCGGCTGTCAGAGCTCCTTGCTGCCTGTGCTCTGGAGACAGGGGAGCAGATGGTGCTGGAGCTGTGCCACAGACGAGGTTTGCACATGCGAGTTTCTAAACACAGACAAATGGGCTCAAAAGGGGAGTTCTGTTACCTGTGGCTGCTTGCTGCAACTCTGCAAGAACCCCTTCAGGTGTTTGCAGAAAATGTGGCTTTTACTCCCACTCTGAGAGTTCAGAAAAACTTCCAGACACTTGTGAATCCCCACAATAACCAGGAGTTTGGTATGAAATGAATGATGTCTCAATCCTAAACTCATTCACTGTTGCAAGTCCATCAAATGGCCATTGAGGATTCTGCAGAGTGAAAGCTGGTAGGAACAACTTGTCTGAAAGGAAAGAGCTCTGTGTTTGCTTCCACCCTCCGACAGAGTTTTCTCTGAAGTGAAAAGCATGAGTTATAAATTTTTTACATTTCATCTTCTTGCATGACAGAAGAGGTTTTTAAAGAGTCTTTGGTGAAGGATCCCAAGAATAGCATTTAGAAAATGCGTGTGCACTTCCCAGGGAGGTCCATCCCCAGTGTCCTCAGCCCTAACAAGAAATGATGGTGTGACCAGCTTGCAGTGCCCATTGCTCCCCACATCCAAAAGGCCAGGTTTAATAGGAAAAAAGCTTATGAATTAAACACCTACAGTTTATGAATGTGATAATAGATATAGATATTAGATTATCTATTAGATAATAGATAATAGATATTGAATACTACATGGTCTGACACCAGGCCTTCTCTGTGATGGTGTGAAATCTCAGCAACTGGAGCTGAAGTTGGTGGTGGTGGTCCCTGGAGCTCACTTTTATTTATAGAAAAAAGATCAAATTCATAACTGATTAAAACAAAGCTAAAAGCAAAGTTTATGCAACACTAACCAGAATAAAAATAAAAGCCCAGTATCTGTCAATTTGCAGTGTTTACACACTGTAATCATCTCCAGCAGCCAGCAAGAAGTTTTATTTTAAAATCTTCTGTGTGTTTTTATTTAAAACCTAAATATGGATGCAATATGTAATGTTTGAAACTTATTCCAAAACATCTGGAGCCCACAGAAGAAAAAAAAAATAGCTCAGTCCTTTGTAAAGATGAGCACAGCTTTGCAAATTGGCCATTGGAAAGGAGTGGCAGCCTCCCTGGGCCACCCTCAGCAGGTGACCCAGCCACCATGGCTGGGCTCTGCAGCTCCAGCAGTCTGCTCTGGAACCACCAAACAGGGCATTTAAATTGTTCAGTCTCATAGAAACCCTGAGCAACCAAATCAGCAGATCATTCACATACAGGGTGACTTGGATACCTTTGGGGAAGGTTTGGACATTTTCTTCAAACATGCAGATAAAATATTCTTTTTTGTGTCACTTTAAAGATAAACTAAAGCAGCCTGCAGTTCAGAATTGACTGCAACCTGTATCTTTTGTTCTTGGAAAAGAGCTTAGGGCGAGCCCCAGTAACCTAGATCTGAGCACAGCCACTGCCCAGAGCCTCGTGCTGAGTAACCCAACTGTAATTAATGACACAAAATCCCCAGGGTGTGAATTCCCAGCAAGCATGAAGGGATTACAGCCCAGCCCTTGGTGATGGAATGATCGTGTCAGAGTGCACGACCTTTAAACCAGTTGGTGCCTAGCAGCAAATCTGTGTACAGGTACTAGTTCTGCATTTTTGTTTTGTCTCTGTGCAAATGTCAACAGGAGCATCCCCATTCTCAGCCCTTCTTTAGTAGTGAACTGTTCAGTGTTAAATAAAATCGGTGAATATGAGCATTTTGTACATACAAAGTAAGAAATTCAGGATATTAAAATCAGGAAGTAGCTGGGATTTTATAAGTTGCCTGAGAATTCAGCTTAAAGCTGAATATGAAGAGAAATACTCATAGAACAACCGACAACATATCAGGAGTTTAGTCTAGGTGGAGTGAAAATGATAAAACACACTTGTGTGTTACTTTTGCCAGCACAAAACTCTGCCTCGGCTGGGCTTTGTTCCCGTTCCTTTCCCTGCTCGCTGCTCGCTGTCTCCTGGGTGCTTTGGCTGTTAACACAAGCAATATTTACCCAAATGTCACGCCTAATTGCACGTGCTAATGCTCTGTGCATGAGAGATGAGGAGTACAAAGGAGCTTCCTTTCACCTACTCCGACAGCACAGAACAGCTGAAGATGCAACCTACATTTTACAGGGTGGAACTAAGATTAAAGGACAATTTTTCATGTAGATAAATACACTTATCCAGTTTTATTGTGTTGACAGCAGCATTTTTAGACTGGGACATACCTGATTGTACTGGAGTGTGGTTTAGAACATCCCAATATTCACTCCAGAAAGAAGCTTTCAGATATCACAACGCTGAAGAGTCTTTTTCATGGGAAGGTAGGAACCTGGAGGCTGTGCTTGACAATGCTGTGCACATCCTCATGCTCAGCCCCACTTGTTTAAAGCAACAGGATCAAATCCTGGGTCTGATAAACTCAAAAGGCACCTTTTGCCAAAAACTCCAACAATTCAAATCCAAGAACGTCACTGTGGTCTATTTTTGGAAATGCCTGATCACCTATTGCTCATAACAGCGTCACATTCTCTCTGCAGCCTTGTGTGAATGAAAACAGGGCTGGGAGGGCTGGGAGCACCCAGGGATGTTTGCCTGTCAGGGAATTGTGCTGAGAACTCTGTTCCAGTTGCTGCTGGTTCTGGTACTGAGGAGTGTGACTTTCCTTTGGAGTGGAAGCAGTGTGGGAGGTTTCATTTCTAAGAGAGCTCCCAGTAACTCATCCGGCAGACACTGGATGGAGCCCTGCTCTCTGAGGATTCCCGCTCCAGCTGTATCCGATGTGGCAGCGTGGATCACAGAGGAAAAGCCGCCTTAATGAATCCTTCAGGCGTTTTCTCAAGAAAATGTTGGATCTAAAAATAGAGAGTGGAACAGCAGCTGTGGCTCCCATCCCGGGCAGAGACTGTGCCCAGCCCAGGCAGGACAGGGCTTCCTCTGGGGCCGGCTGGGAGAGACGGCAAGTCTGGGAGTGGGGAAGTGCCTGAAATGAAAGAGAGCGATAAAAATAATTCTCTTCCAAAAACCAGTCAATCTGGGTTTGATTGCACCGGAGAGGGGAGTTCCTCTGGAGCTGGCTGCAAAGGGAAGAGGACTGGAGCCAGCAGCTGAAGCCCCTAGGCACAATGACAACATGTTTTGGAAAGTTCTGGATCGTGTCTTTTGTTTCTTTATTATTCTGTGGTTAAGCGTATGCCTCTGCTGGAAACGCAGTTTTGCTTCATCAACCACACTTGTTTATTTATAGATTTATTTTTTTTAATCAAAATTATAGACCAGCTTTGCCAGTGCTTATTACACCGAAATAAAGTCAGGACAAAGCCCTTTGAAGCTACAAACATTTTCAGGCCTTTCATTAGTATATCGAGGGTTTAATTCTTAGAAAGAAAAAATAAGCACTGGAAGCATAAAGGTAAAGTTTCCTGGTTGGCTTTGTTTGGTTTTTATATATATACATAAGTAAAAGGCATTTTTGAGATTCTCAGTTTCCCTTTTCTCTTGCCCTGCTTCCCCCAGGCAGGCAGTGGTAGCATCTGTCTCTGCTAAGAGGGGACCCAGGGCAGTCAGTGCCAGGGCTTTGGCCAGGCCTTTCCTGCCACAGCTGCAGGAACTGAACTGCCCCAGCTGGGAGCTTCTTCTTCCTTGGCTTCAGATTTGGGATTGTTTTAAAGGGGCCCTGATATTTTAAAAGTAGCCTGATGTGGTTCGTGCTTGTTTTGGTGGTAGATTGGCTGACAGCTTTCTGCTTGTGGTGTTCTCATCAGATTCCAGCACTTTCACTTGAGTCAGAGGCTGAATGTGTAACCTCTTGGTGATATTAATCCTCTTCTATTGTCACTGAAACACTGCCAGCCCATTTTATGGACTAGTATCCTTTTATTCCTAGGAGGTGCCTTCAGATTTTCCTTTAAATTATGTTGCAAATTCGAGTTGCACACACGTAACAGAATAATCTGGGCTGGGTCCCACTCTGCATCCAGAGAGGAATCCCTGTGAGACATTTTCCAGTGTACTTGAAGAAAGAGTCTCAGCTTCTCTAGAACCATTCTCTTTCCAAGCACTGAACTTCCCGGAGTGTCTGGAAGAAGCAGTTCCAGGCAGGAGTGTGTCAGCCACACCAGGGCTGAGGAGGCAGGGAGCAAGTGTAGATCTGCAGGAGAGCACCAGCTCTGCCTCCCAGAGGAGGATCTGGAAGGATTCCCTCACGGACAGGACTTAACAGAAAGCTCACGTATTCACTTTGTCCTCTCCAAGTGCTGAAAAGTGTTTGGTGATGATGGCATGGAAAGGAAAGGGCACAAAAGCTGTTACAGATTTCTGATCACTGGAAACCATTGCTTGTGTCATTCCTCAAATTCCTGCTCCCTACACGGGACCCGACAGGAGGCAGCTCAGCTGTTCATCTCCCACCTCAGTGACACAGTCAGATATCTCTGGCAAACTCAGGATAGCTCTTTAAAATAATTTTATTAGCCTAAGTATCTCCAAATAATTAGTTGTAAAAGCTATTACCAGCAATTCCATATGCAGGGCTGCAGTCTGAGTTTGGAAAACATATGGACATCCCAAACTCTAATGAGCAGGCACTGTCTTTAGAGGAGAAAGAAAAGCTGTTTTCCTTTATTCTGCAATCATGAAGTGAATGTTAATCAGGATAGTTACCATTTCAGCTAGTATCCGTCGGGATTGAGGGAAACACAAAATAGCAGCATGTCATCTATTCCTGGCTGGGAATAGTCCAACACACCACCTGGCAGCTTCTCCTCTGGGGAGATCTAGGAAAATAGGAAGTATTAGTTGTCAGATTTCCTCTCCCTGCTTTAGCACATTTCCTCTGGATCTCTGTGGCTGCAGTGCTTGTTGGGACATGGTGGATAATAGTCCTCAGTGGCTCTGCACAGGGATGTCTGTGACAGGCTGGAAGCAGAGCCCAGGCTGCACAGGGTAGCTGTGACCTGCAGTGTCACCTCCCTGCAGAGCAGCTTGGCTTTTCCTGATTTTTAATGGATAACTGCAGCAAAACCAACCCCCCATGGGACAGCAAGGTGGGAGAGTGTCACGGGGTGGGAGTCATCTCTGAGCCCCTGGGAGGCAGCAAGGAAGGAAGGAAGGGAGGGGATCTGCCCTCTGACAGCCCCCAGACTCAGTTCAGCTCTTTGATCAGAACCCAGCTGAAGTACCAGCTCACATTCTTTTTCTGTTGTGCTACTTCTTTCTTCTATTTTTAATCATCAGGCTGACCAAGCTTCCTTCTCTGGGAGGCACAGGAACCAGGGCTTCCTCTGTGCATTTGCTGCCTTGGTTTTTAATTCCAGAAAGTCAGGTTGCTGGGGAAATCCAGGGTGAGGTTTCTCATTCACTGACACTCGGTGCGTTTGTCTGTACATTCAAATTCTGTCAGGACCTGCACAACCACTGTTTTAATTGCTCTGTGACACATTCTGTCCTCAGGGTCTGTCCCTCCTCTGAACTGAGATCACCTTAACCCCATCCCAAGTCTGATACTCTCTGCAGACTTCAGTGCTGCCACAGGCCACTGATTACAGCGTTAGTTCTGCTCTTATTTCAAGTGAAGCATTTCGTCTTTCATGGCAAAACCAAGCCTGTTTCACCTCACAAGTTTTCTGAAAGGAACTCTTCCTGTTAAGTGAATTGTGTGTTTTCTT
Source organism: Acrocephalus scirpaceus scirpaceus (assembly GCA_910950805.1). Lineage (NCBI taxonomy): Eukaryota > Metazoa > Chordata > Aves > Passeriformes > Sylviidae > Acrocephalus > Acrocephalus scirpaceus. Next base: position 717,108 of record OU383781.1, read on the forward strand.
CCATCTCTCTTCTGTGCTCAGGAATGTCAAATTCAGTTCACACTTATTAGTGAGTACTTACCTGTAAACTCGTACTGCCAGTGCTTAACACAACAGGCAGATAAGTTCTCATCTGAGCAATAAATACACTGGATGCAGACCGTAAATATTTTTGGTTCAATAAATGTCACTGTTGTTAAAGTAAACTGATATTACCATGTACCAAAGGAGTTCTGTTGTGTGGTTCCTGTGCTGGATGAATGACCACTCTGATGCTTTGCATCCAGAGGGATAACTGGCCTCATTCAGGGAACACTAGAGGTGACTGAAGGGTATTTTCAAGCCATAGAGCAGAGATAGAAGCTTGTGAGGTACTGTCCCACCTTTGGAGAGGAGCCCAGCACAATACTGAAAATGTCTGGGTTTTTTTTCTGGGGACCATCCAATTACTACAGCAGTTACTACACGAATAAAAGTAAGCAACATTTTTCAAGGTTAGCAGGAAAATGAAGAGCTAAATAAACCCATCAGTGAATTTACAATGGATGCAAGGTGAGACAACAAAAATACAGAATGAGTAAAGATCTAAATCTTCCATCTGGACATTCACAACCCAGAAGGGACGGTGGCTCTGAGGAAGTTTGGTGTAAAACAGCTTGGCTCTGGGCAATCCAGTCAGCTCCAGCACGGTGCAATTGCTGATCAAATCCACGTCCTCCAGTGAAACCATCTGCAATGTGATTTGTCTTGCCTGACCAGAATGTAATGAGAACACACTCGTGTGTGGCAGCACAGGAGTTTCTGTGCTGTTGTTGACAGCTTCAATGGTTGTTTTCACAAAATTGGAAATAATCATAATGCTGCCCACGTAGAAAGTGGAAATATTCTGAGAAAGTTGAATTGTCTTTGAGATCTCTATGTCAAAGGGATGGAGGCAATGCAACACTGAATTACCAAAGGATTCCAGGCATGGAACAGCAGAATCCAGGGCATGGGAGGAGGGAAAGACACAGAATTTACAGGCACTGCCTGGTTGCATTTGGAGAGAATATCTTGCAAACCTGTCAAATGTGGCCATTCCTTCAACATCTGCAGATGCAAGCAAACGTCTGAAGACAAGTTTTGGTTCTGAATGGAACAGCTGCACTGTTATTAGAAGAGTCATAAAACCTACAAAAGACCTCATGAATTTCTAAAGCCTCGGAAATGAAGAGTGTGCAGAATAACATCTGCTCATCTTTCCTGAGGTCTATTGTTGCATCTGCCCTGACAAAGAATCCCAAAGAATGCACATTGTTTGTATGTTTTCTAAACACTTTCGGAGACATCATTTCTAACAGCTCATTTGAATCTCCAGGAATATCCTTTGACACGAATTCCCTCTACAATCAAACAGGAATTAAGAGGAAAATCTGTTCTTGTTTTACTATTTGAAAAAGAAATCTGCTGAAAATCAAACAAGTGCAGTTGCCGGAGGCACTGATGGGAATGGTCAGGCACTGAACAATTGCTCCCTCTCTGTGATTTCGCTTTGGTCACACAAAGCTTTTGCTCCCACTAGCGACAAGGGGGAGGGAGAATACATGGAATTTTCAATGCCTGTAAAAACCTTACAATACTGAAATAATTGAATGATGGTAACAGGAGTGTTAGTGAGGAGGTTACAGGGAAATTTACCACCTCTTACTTTCCCCTCTCTTCAAAATATTTCAAACAATAACAGACGCAAGAGTGGTAAACCAGAGAAAGTAAAATGAATCCCCTGTTATTGATTTAGCTTCTGAACAAGCTTTAGTTCTTCATCCTTCTGAGTGTTATCCAGGCCAGAGGGTTATTTTGTAAGATGGAAGATTTTCTGTGGAGAGGCTTGGAAAAGGCAGTGCTGTAGGATATGCTCTATAGAATCACTGAGCTATCTGGGGATTGTGCAGGAAAACCAGAAATACCCCTGCTGCTAGAAAAGTCACTGTCTCTCTTCACCCCATCACCAAGGTCAATGAACAAACAAGGTTTCATTTCGTGTTGGACCAATGTGATCCTGAGATTTGACAGGTTTGGAAGAGGCAACGTGAAGAAAATTTGGAACATCTGAATTTTCCAAACTAGATAATTCTGGCTTCCTTCTCTCTGACCTTCTGAGTGTCTTGGGTAATGTCAATAAGGTACAGGGAGTTCCTCCTTGACTGACATTTTCTAATTGTTTTGTGACCTCTTCTCCCCTCTCTCTCTGTGTCTTCTTCACACTCAAGGCAGAGCTTATTAAAATAAATTCAAAAATTTTATGTAATTAATATTGATTACTGTAGTTAGTGGTGCTGAAAATGCATTTATTGGCTGTGCTGCCTCACAGATCCTCCTGCAGAAGCTGAAATTGCAGATCAGAGTCCTGGGATGCCTCCAGAATCTGCACCTCCAGATAGGTCCAGATGACAGGTCCAGTCTCTTGGATTGGAGTGGAATAGGGTAACATTTCAAAATAGACAAAAGGAGTGATAATTTTAATCCAGATTGATAATACTATTTCCATGTTATTTTTAATGTGCATAAATATTATTTCAATATAATCTCTAAATTAGGCAACAGGCCTCTTTATTACTTCGAATAATTGGTAATTGAAAAATCTTTCCCATCTGTTTATAATAAAAAGCATCTGCTCAACATCTGCCAGAGAAGAAAAGTCTTTGGTGGGAGAGAATCTGTGGCTTGGAACAAACGTGGTCTCTGTTCAGAGGGCAGAAATCATCGTGTGCACCTGCATTATCTGCCTGCTCTGATTTTAAACTCACTCACTCCAGAGATGGTTTCCTGGGAGCAGGAAGGGCTGCCAGCTCTGCCTCAGCCTCATCTCCACATCCCCCTCTCCAGCCATTGTCTAGCTCTGTCTGGATTTAATTTATTATTATTGCATCATTAATGAGAATCACACATTCATCTGAAAATCACAACACATTTTATTTTTTATCTAGGAAAGTCAATTTGCATTTTATTTCGTCCATTCATACTATGGAATCTTCTACTCCATCTTCCATTGGCTCACATGTGTGAAGAACTTGAGGGACTAAATAAATCCTTGTATGTTCTATACCACGTTATTCCTGTGATGGCTTTTCCAAGCAGAATTAGGGAGTTTGCACGTTAATCACCTGCAATCCATGATATCCATAAGGTCAGCCTCAAGGATCCAGATAGATCTGTACTTGGAAGTGTGTAACTCATCCTGCTGACATGGAATTTCAGGTTCATCTAGAAAGATCTCTTCAAATTATTGCAAGCAAAAATTTCATTTTAACAGGTCAGAAATACCCAAACCCTTGAGATCTGAACAGTTTCTCAGTCTCCATCACACAGAGTCCACAGGCATTTGTAAAGTGAAAGTGGCAAACCCCAGAGTGATGGGTTTTAGCAGCAGCATGTGAACAGTGTTCCAGGGAGCTGGGCAGTGCCCTCAGGTGTGTGCAGGGCTGCAGGGATCTGGGATGCTCTGACATGTGAACAGTGCTCCAGGACAGGAGCTGGGCAGTGCCCTCAGGTGTGTGCACAGGGCTGCAGGGATCTGGGATGCTCTGACATGTGAACAGTGCTCCAGGGCGGGAGCTGGGCAGTGCCCTCAGGTGTGCAGGGCTGCAGAGATCTGGGATGCTCTGACATGGGAACAGTGCTCCAGGCCAGGAGCTGGGCAGTGCCCTCAGGTGTGCACAGGGCTGCAGAGATCTGGGATACCCCTGCACAGGGCCCGGCCAGGGTGGCCGAGCCGCGGGGCGCTGCGCAGCTGGGAGGCGGCGGAAGGAGGGAGCAGCTCCTGCCCAGCCCAGCCCTGCCCAGCCCTGCCCGGCCCCCCGGGGCCCCCCTGTGTCCCTGCATCCCGGAGCAGCTGGGCAGAGTCGGCACAAAGGGAATCCTCAGCCGTGGCTGCCTCCTCCGGGCATCCCTGCTGGCTTTGTTCTGCCCCAGCTGCGGCCAGTCTGACCTGACAGCTGCCATCAGGCATGAATTGACCTTGGAGACATTAACCTGATCAATTATTCTGTAGTTGTCGTTAATAAATTCTCATTTTGCATTAATACTGAACTGCAGCCAAGTCAGAAGCACTGCTGTGTGCAGCTCAGGCCATACAAACAGCCCATGGAGTTTGCCGTGGCCGGTGTCTCTCAGCTCCTCTTTGGTGATGATATGGACTGAGTCTGATGTGTGGAGGACAGGTTGTGGCAGAAATCTCTCTCTGCAGCCATCCTTCCCCAGTGCACAGTGAGAGCCACGTGCTGGTTTGTGCCCTCAAAGCTTGTTAAATCCTGCCTGCATTTAGGTTTCTCTTCATCCTTCTCCTGTAGTCACAAATGCTTTTGTTACAAATCAAAGCAGTGAAGAGACACCTCTGTCTGCACCTTGAGAGGACACACGTGTCTGAAGCTCTGCCACTCAGTCACATCCTCCTTTGAGCCTCCACTTGGTGGAAAATACCTTCAGCTCTAAGAATCAGGAGTCCCTTCAGCTGTGACAAAATTGTGCCTTTAATCAATGTCAGAGCCAAGCACACAAAGGCTGTAGTGGAGTAAAAGCTTTGGTGGCGCAGAGCACATCAGAAGGTGCTCTGGGGCATCTCAGACAGTCTGGCAGGTGACTATTTCCATGGCAGCAACCCCAGGCCAAGTTCATGGCAGGGACACGGCAGGGACACTCAGAGCCAGCCATCTACAGCTCCAGGTTATCATCTGCAAGCAGTGGAAACAGTGATACATGAAATGAAGAATGTCCTGTGAATGGTGTTTAGAGATGCAACTTCAGATCTTCATTTCATTGGATATATCAAACAGCTCAAATAACACTGGCAAGGAATTATCAAACAATTACAGGATTAATATGCCCTTTCAAAATTTGATTACATGTTTTGTGTCATCTAATCCTGTCACTCAGGGAAATCATAATTATGTTTCCCTGCAGCATAAATGTTAGTGAAATGTGCTGTCCAAGTCAATCAGTGTTATGAAGAAATTAATCTAACCCAGTTCCTGTTGCTAATGAACTTTTCCATTAGCTGCGAGCTCCTGTCTGTGCTCTGTGCTGGTCAGGCAGAGCAGCTTCAGCAGCAGCTTTGGTGCCCCTCTCCCATGGGGTTCTGTCACTGTGTCCCCATGTGAGGAGGGCACGGGGTTCATGTTTTTGTGGAGAGCTGTGTCCCCTGGCCATGGGTCAGAACATGGGCTTTTGGTGTGTTTGGGCTGAGTTAGAATGCAAACACCCCAAAGTGAGACAGGCTGAGCCTGGCCCAGTGACAGCAGTGCCTCACAGTCCCACCCTGGATGTGACAGTGCAGTGACAAAGGGTTTACCTGCACAGCAATTAGAGAGCACAAGTTCACAGGACAGACCAAATAATTTTGGTAAGAATTTTGTTTTCTGTGCTGGTTCCTTTTAAAACCTCCATGGTTTGCTGCCCCAGTCTCTGGACACAAGTGACTGGAGGGTGGTGGGGATGGAGCTGCAAACACAACAGATTATTGAGAGGCAAATGCTGCAGATTGGAGAGTCCCTCCGCTTTGTGACTTAGTCAGACACAATCAGTCCATATTACATTATACTGCTCCTTTATGAAAAGCTGTAGGATAAGTTAAAATTTGTATTATGTTTGATAAAATATGATAGAAGATACAATATCAGAAAAAGTGAAGTGCTGGGATGTAGCCCCATATTCCTGCTCATTACTGAGCTCTTCATTCCTTCTGTTGTAGTTCCTTTCACACTGTAGCACCTCTGGTTCTGGAATTCCTTATTCAGCCATTCCTCCAACAAAGCACTTGAGTGCAGAGACAGTCAGTTGCTTAGAACTTGCTTATTTAGGTGACAGCTCTATGTGGCAGTTAAGCATGAAATAAATACTGTGGCATCCTCACCACAGCATCCTAGCTGAGTCAGCAAGGAGGGGGCTGGTCTTTATTGCTGTTTCTTTTTAGCATATGATTAGTGCTGAGTTTCTTTGCAAGTGCTTTGCCCATGGATGTTTTATGTTGGAGTTTTGGTTTCCAAGATAACATTCCTCATCACTGAAAGACAACATAATTTTTTGACTTGTCTTTTCATCAATTATGCCGTGACTTCCCCTGATAATACAGGGGGAAGATATTTCATTTCCATTTTAATAGCAGAACTCCCTTATGTACAGTGATGAATGGTTGAGATCCTGACCTGACCTGGAGTCTGCTGAAATCAATAAGTACCTTCTCTTGGCTTTTGTTGTGTTTGGATCAGACTGTGGAGCATGATCCTGTCCACTGAAGTCAGTGGGAATTGTGTCTTTGATTTCACTGAGCACTGGTGAAGACATTTAGTGAACAGTGCATTTCATGGTGGCAGGCTCTTCCTCTGGTAAAATGAGCTACTTGTAAAATCCAGGTTTCCTGGGGACATGATGTTAGAGGTGGAGAAATGAAAAGTCAGATGGTCAAGTCTTCTAGAAATTCACTGGGCTTTTCCTCCTGTGTTTAGTGCTTCTTTATGACCAACATGACAGCAATTGTTATTCCAGATATTGTTATGATAAAGCCTCATGTGTCACTCAGCAAACTGAATACCTCATTCCCCTGGGACATTCAATCACCACTGAAGAGCCATTCCAAAATATTTTGTTGGCAATTTGGATTTGGAGATTATTGTTAATTTGATGAAAAATACAGTTTTCCCTTTCCCAACCAAAAAGGCTCATTTAAAGTTTAGGTACATGAGTTCTGTGAGCCTGAGGAACACAGAGCAGGTTCTCAAAGCACTGGTTGTTCCCCTGTGCACAGGAACCACCATACCCAGACCACAGCTCCACCAAAAATGGGGCTGAATGTCTGTAAGGTCCATTTTGTTTCCTCTCCAACATGTGGGGAGCCTCCAGTACCTCATGAAGACATGAACTTTCTGTGTCTGTACTACTCTTAACTCCCTGCTAGGTGGTTACCAAACAGTCTGTGTATGGCACTTGGCTCTGCAGCCAGCTCATTTCTGAGCAGCTTTGTGAGGTCACAGACAGCCTGACCTGGGCCAGCTGCTCCCTGAGGTGTCAGGGCTCTGGGAGGCTTCTTTAGGGAAGGCTGTCAATAGCCTGTGGCAGCAGGTTCAAACTTTGTGCCTTGTTTATTTATTTAAAGTTCACATGTTTAACTCCCAGTTGCAGGGATACAGACATGAGAATTTAAGAGTGTTCCTGTGTTCAGGCAGGGTAAATATAATGGCTCCATGTTATCTGGAGCAGTATTTACATGAGAGGTCTGTCATCAGCTGAAGTTAACCTGTGTGTGTCTCAGAGGAAGACAAAGAGCATTTCAATATTCCAGCTGGAGAGCACACAGTGCTGTTTCCTTACTCCCCCTCTGACCCTGACAGTCCCACAGTGTGCATCTGTGTAGGACTAGGGGTGTTCCAAGGAGCAGGAGGGTTGTGTGGCCTCAGGCCTCTTAAGCCATTTAGGCAGCCCTGGTGTGTCAATAATCCCTCCTGAATTAAAACTGGGCAGCAGCTCCTGCTCAGCCCCTTGGGCACTCCTGCCTGCTCCATTGGATTTGCTGTGGGTTAGCAATGGCTTCATTAGGGGAGGAATGCTTTTGGGAAGAGAACTCCTGGCCAAAGCTGGTGGGAGGCTGCTAAGGATCAGTCCCACCTCCCTGCCTCAGGCAGCATCTCTGGATAGTGCTTGGAACAGGAATCACTCACCTTTGGAACAACACACAAAGACATAACCAAAGTCTCCAGTTTATCCTGCATGCTGGGCCAGAGCTGCCTGCTCCCTTTGGATGGCCAAGCACTCCTTTGTGCAGGCTGGACTGGAACGTAGCTGGGGATGGGTCCATTCCACTGTCCCTGGGGTTTCAGTGGTGCCTGAGCACTAAGCCAGGCTGCTCTGCACCACCCTGTACCAAGAGAGTTCCAATGCAAAAGCCAAACAGAGAGAGGTGGATGTGTGCCCTGCAGGCCCGAGTCCCTGTGTCACAGCTGTCCTTGTTTCTGGTTCTGCAGGAACACAGACAGATATTCCAGTTTGAGTTTGCTGTCCCCTCCCAGCTCAGCCCTGATGTCAGCCCCTGGCTCCCTGCTGCACAGGGCAGCCCTTACACTCTACTCTGAAGGCCCCTCATGTGGAACACATTGGCTTCAGCAGCAGCAAAGTCTGAGCCATGTTCTGACATGAGAAAACTCCTTGTTTTCTTTAGAAGGTTCAAGCAATTCCCAACTGTCCTCAGCAGCTGGTGACAAAACCCCTTTCCCACTCCTCTAGGGATGTAAGTCCTATCCTGTCTCTCCAAATGAGGGAGACACAGCTGGTCCTGAACTTTAGGAGTGGATCTGTGTGTTCATTAACTGCTGGACAGTTTAAACGTCCATAGCACTATTCATTTTTGTCTTCAAAGCTTTGGAAATCCATCTTGCTCTGCAATGATATGGAGAAAACAAATAAAGCAAAAGGATGCACATGAAATGTAGAATATGTTGTACCTAAAAATACATTTAACCTCAGCTGAAAAATCAGAATAATACATGCCAAGATCTGCCTAATCTCTGAGAATGGAAGGATAAAACATTCTTGATACATGAAAAGCAAAGCCTTGTCCAGCTTTGGTCCATGTTGGGAACTGTTCAGCAGTGACCAGCAGGGCACACACTGCTGGGATGGATGGGAAGCAGGCAAGATGCTTCAGATCAACATTCTGGTGCAACCAGAGGGGCTCAGCACGTCTGAGTAATTGACTGCAAATTGGCAGATGGCTGTGGTAAGAGGATTACCATGAATCAAGTTAGATGGCAAGTGTAACAAAGCAATAGAAAGCAAAAATAACATTGCTTTTTCCATTCCAATTAAAAACTAAGTGAACACCAGTGGCTTTGAAGCATATTGAATGAGAGCAGCTTTTGATGTCAGCTCAGAGCCTCCCCAAAGCTCCTCTTCCCTGTCTCATCTCCTGTCCTGACCTCCCTGGGGCTCTGTCCTTGCAGCCTCCACTTGCACAGAGTGTCTGGAAGTTTTTCCCTGCCGTGTTGGTCCGACAGCACCATGGCTGCTGGACTGTCACAGGCAGAACTGCCCTTGAGAAGGACCCCAAGATCCCTTGTTCCTTACAGCATCACCAAAAAGCCTCGTGAATGCAACGTGTCAGGCCTTGAGCCATTGCAGTATCCCAGCCTGTGAGCCCGTGGCCCTGGGGCACAGGGATTGTCACTGATGTGTCTTTGCTCTGGCACCTCTTCCCTGCTCTGTTCAGTGCCTGGTCCCACCTCCCTGCTGCTACCAAGAGATGACACAGCCCACTCCAGACGGATCTGAGACAGCCCAAGTTTTAAAGTGCTGATCTCCAGGCTGCCAAGAGAAGGTGGAACAGAAATCATCTCTTCTTGTGCATGTCCCATAGGAATCCCAGCCTTGGGCAGGTCATGCCAGAACAGCTGCTGATGGAGAGGGCTCTGTTCCCATGGGTGCTATCTCCAGCTACCCTGCCCCAGCACCACTGGATCCCATTCAGTTCCTGAAGTTCTTTGCATTTTACTGCACTTCCAACTGCAAGAACTTCAGAGGACACAGAGCCGTAGAACCATGGAAGATCTTCCCTGTTTGGGAGGCAAAGGATGGTAGTTACAAATGAGACATTCCAAAAGTCAGTGTGTGCCTGGTGCTGAGGGAAGGCCCCCAGGAGCCACAGTCCCTCCCTGCTTCTCTAACCAAAAGAACACCAGTGTGGAAGGAGGCAGATTGGTGAAGAGCAGAAGGTTTAAGGTTTGCTCGGCTCCACAGACCCTGAATTTCACACACGACAACCCAGGATGGCAAAACACCTGCCAAGGAACAGATCTATTTGCCTCATCAATTACTTGACTTTTCTGTACTATTTAGGTCAAATTGTTACCCAAGCAAGGCCATGTTATGTGTCAAGGCAGACAAGTTTTCTTACAGGGCTTGGAGCAGCAGGGAGTCTCTTTGTGACATTTCTCACCTGCACCGTGCTCACGTGTGCAGTGGTGTCCATGTCACAGGGGTGTCTGACAGAATGAAATAGGTGCAACATGCAGTAGTGCCTCACTCTTGCCTGAGAGAGCTCAGTGATATCTCAACATATTCTACATTTCATGTGCATCCTTTTACTCAGTCTGCCTCCCTGTCCCCTTTCCTGGTTATTGGCCCTTTTGGTTTCCAGCTTAGGAACCATTCATACCGAGCTGCTCCCTTTGTGTCTCTGTATTCCAGCAGCAGCACGGGAGGGTGAGCCCACACAAAGTCTTCTCTCTCAAACACTCGGGAATTTTCACTTGGCCATTTTGAAAAATGTTGATGTGCTGCACCCCAGATGAATTCAAAGATGAGCTCGTATTGTTCAGAGCAAGCTGACACATTGGAAAAATGTGATGAGCATGAAATCTGTGGCACTGTGCTGATGAGCTCTTTTGGTTCCTTCGTTCTCTCAGTCTCACACTAATTTTAGACCATTTCCATTAGTAAGGGTTTCCCAAGAGTGTCTGCCTTCCCCTTTCTGTCCCTTTTCTCCATGCCATTGTTAGTTCCTTTAGCTCTCACTCCACTGCTGGGGGGTATTTCCTGGTGACTGCAGAGGGATTAGGTCTTGGAGCACGACTTTGCCTGGCTGGGGTCCCCAAGCCAAGCCCTGACAGCACCATCCCACAAGGAGAGCTGGCTCCAGCTGCCAGACAGGGCTGCCAGCTGCTGAGAGCAGCAGCACTTCGGTGCAACAAATCATCCCAGAGTGGTGCTGTGATGAGAGGGAGCTGGTAACTGCAGGCTGCTGGGGAAGGGGTTTGCCAGCTGTCCGGGCAGCACCTGCCAGAGCCAGCTCCATCTCCAGCTACCCACAGGAAGGAAGGCAGCAGAGGAGTGTGTGAGCCAAGCCAAAAAGATAATCCGTGCTGTGGCAGCAGAGAGTGTCTGCATGCAGGCGGGGGAGCTGGCCTCTGAGGAGAGCTGCAGGGGGGTAAATCCCCCAGGGATGTACCAGTGGCTCCAAACTGCCATAAACCTGGCACTGCTGGCCAGCAGACAGCTCGGTTATAGCCTTGAAACTGGACAGGAATGAGGACAAAGGTATCATTATAGAAATAAAATGTGTATCATTATAGAAATAAAATGTATATCATTACATACAGCTTTATCTGACACTAACTTTAATGGAGATCTTTTCAAGAGTTTCAGTGGGCCCAAACCATTCAGTCTTCAGAGGAAGAAAATGCTTGAGATTTTGAAGGACTCTCTATATTCCAACTCTATATTCCTGTTCTTGGTTTTCTCCCTGAGCTGTTTCCTTTCAGCTGGCGTCTCTGATACTTTTTGTTTCTGCTAAAGGAAATAGATCATTTTGCTTTTTGTGAGTTCAGTTTAGGCAGAAGTTGGTAGAAGGACTAAGCAGAAAAAAAGCAAGAGGTTCTGCCGTGGAAAGGAGGCAGGAAAACTTCCGTCGAAATGGCTCACGGAAGTGCAAGGAAGTGTCACCAGTCCTTCCTAGGAGTGGATGGCAATTGCTGCAGTGCCACTTTGTGGTGGGATTGAGAAACGGATCCACCATAACGGAAATTTATCTCCAAGAGCAGTTGCGGAAACGAGGAGCTGCGACACCGAGCTGTGATTTAACTCGGCTCAGCTCGGGTCGGCTCTGCAGAGAGAAGGGTCACGGTGCGACCTGAGGGTGAGTGACCTCCAGGTCCTTTGGCCAAAGCGACCGGGTGCCCCAGAGCCCTAGAGACCTCGCCACGGTGCCACCCTCCAACCTCCCCAACCTCCCCAACCTCTCCAACCTCCAAAGGGGAACATGGGTACTCAACCTCTGGGCTGTTGTATCCGTGTCTGAATCTTCCTTGGAGTGTTTCCTACACACTTACACACCTGCTGGTGCTTCTTTCTACCTTATGCATCTTCCAAACCTGCCTAGTCCTTTGCCAATGTCCAGAGATCATCAGAGGAAATGACAAAGGGATCATAGTTCCCTTTTTCTAATCTCCACGTGGATATGACCAACCCCTCAATTCTTTCAAAATTCAGTGAGGAGGCCATAGGTGCAAGAAATGCCACTGAGTTCAAAGCTTTACAGCACTAATTAGTACTGGAAATTGCAACTACTAAATGACCCTGGTTTATGTGCTAGTGGCTGGGCCGTGGCCCTGCCCTTTGCCCAGGGCAGGAGGTGGAGTCAGCCCGGTGTGCCATGGGCAGAGAGCAGAGCAGGAGCTGCTCCTGCTGTGCCATGGGCAGAGAGCAGAGCAGGAGCTCAGCCCGGTGTGCCATGGGCAGAGAGCAGAGCAGGAGCTCAGCCCCGTGTGCCATGGGCAGAGAGCAGAGCAGGAGCTCAGCCCGGTGTGCCATGGGCAGAGAGCAGAGCAGGAGCTCAGCCAGGCTGTGCCATGGGCAGAGAGCAGAGCAGGAGCTCAGCCAGGCTGTGCCATGGGCAGAGAGCAGAGCAGGAGCTCAGCCAGGCTGTGCCATGGGCAGAGAGCAGAGCAGGAGCTCAGCCCTGTGTGCCATGGACAGAGAGCAGAGCAGGAGCTCAGCCCGGTGTGCCATGGGCAGAGAGCAGAGCAGGAGCTCAGCCAGGCTGTGCCATGGGCAGAGAGCAGAGCAGGAGCTCAGCCCTGTGTGCCGTGGGCAGAGAGCAGAGCAGGAGCTCAGCCCCGTGTGCCGTGGGCAGAGAGCAGAGCAGGAGCTCAGCCAGGCTGTGCCATGGGCAGAGAGCAGAGCAGGAGCTCAGCCCTGTGTGCCATGGGCAGAGAGCAGAGCAGGAGCTCAGCCAGGCTGTGCCATGGGCAGAGAGCAGAGCAGGAGCTCAGCCCTGTGTGCCATGGGGAGAGAGCAGAGCAGGAGCTCAGCCCTGTGTGCCATGGGCAGAGAGCAGAGCAGGAGCTCAGCCCTGTGTGCCATGGGCAGAGAGCAGAGCAGGAGCTCAGCCCTGTGTGCCATGGGCAGAGAGCAGAGCAGGAGCTCAGCCCTGTGTGCCATGGGCAGAGAGCAGAGCAGGAGCTCAGCCAGGCTGTGCCATGGGCAGTGGGCAGAAAGCAGGAGCTGCCCCTGCTCCAGCCGTGCTCCTCACTCTGAACCGGCCGTGCCTGCGCAGCAGCTCCGGGCTGGCCACGGCAGGGCTTTGGGCAGGGATGGTGCTGACAGAGCAAAACCAAACCCTGCATCCACCGCCTGCGTGATTGTGCAGGAGGCTACGGAACCCCGAGGCAGCCTGCGGGCTTCTATCTCACCTCCAGTCATTGCTGAGCATGATGTGGTGTGACAGGAGGGTGGCTGGGGGAGAGCAGCTCGCTGCGGGAAACACCAGTGTGGGACCAGCGCAAGGACTGACACAACACCACTGCCAAAGTCAGAGTTAGCTGAGTCAGCGAGAAAAAAGAGCCACAGGCATGTTCTTGAGCAATAAGGACATTAACTAAGGGCCTGAGGTGTGACTCGTGGGCAGTTTCAGCCCTGTTGTGGCCTTTGCCCATCCTTAGAGGGTCCCTGCCCGGCAGGGGCCGTGACCTGCCCAGCACTCCCTGCCTGGAACAGAACCTGAACCTGAACAGCCGGGAGCAGCCAGGGACACGAAGTGACACCTTGGAAAGTGCTCCGCCAGCCCTGCTCTGTGCCGATGGCCTGGAGCTGGCTGTGCCTGCACAGCTGGTTAACTCCAAGCACAAGGGGAAATGAAGGCTGCAGATACTGCTGCCGAAATTCCAGAAATTCCTGCTTCGGGTTGCCTGTAATGCAAATCAGGGTGCGAACCCGGGAGAACCAGTGCTAATCCTGATCTCTCTCTGCTTCCTCCCGAAACGATGGCCTGTTTTTCTTTAAAGAAAATGTGGTTTTATCAGAATTTATCAGAAAAGAGCAGATAATTAGATTCTGTCGACCAGCACAGCTCCAAGCATTTAAGTTCCTGGGTGATTTCTGCATTACCTGGTGGGAGGGACTGAGCAATCCTGCAGCAGCCACGGTCAGGCATTACCTGGTGATTAACTGCAATACTGGGTTTGAACAACCTGCATTGATTAACTGCAATACTGGGTTTGAACAACCTGCATTGATTAACTGCAATACTGGTTTTGAACAACCTGCATTGTTCTAATCACGGAGTCCAGTCCAGCACTCCCTTAAGGATGTCTGAATGCACGTTCCCTACCTGGAATGAAAACTTCTGTTTTCCAAAGTACTGCTGTTTGAGCCTTTCCCACATTCTGGTAAAAATGTCTTTACAGTTACTCCAGTCAGGGACTTGGCATGGCACTTTTAGATCTCCAGGTGTGTTCTTCATGTTCATGTTCAACACATACACTCCAGTTTAACCAAGAAAAAACAGGGTTTTTTTCATCTGTCATCTCTTTATCACTTGCTCTTGGTGAGTGAGCAGAGAAATCATAAGGGGCAGATGCAGCTCTCAGCTCCAGTGAGATTATTTATAGTGTGTGCCAAAGCTGCACCCTGGCTGCACACGCCAGGCAGTTGTTACAGACATGTGCCACTTTTCTGAAGGAGTCTGTAACACAAACTCCTTGGATTTCTAGCACATCTCTGTGCTCATGAATATTTCTGGGGTTAGAAATCAGATGAACAGCTCTGTCTAGTGGCACTTGCAATAACTACATGAGAAGGTCGTTACTTCTAACAGAATTCAGCCCATGTGTTGAATCAAGTGAGTCTAAAAATAGCTGATTGGCTTGCTTTTCCACATGGCACATGCTCCGAGTGCTTCTGGAGACATGGGATAAACATGTGAGGCCACACTCTGCCATGAGCTTTCTGTTCTTTTGAGAGCTTTACTGCCTTGATTTAGTTTTCACCAAAAGCAGTAAAAATCCCAGAGCCTTTGCCTTTCCTGAAGCTGTGATTATGCCTTGGAGGGCCCTGTGCTTCCCTGCCCCTGAGGTGTTTGGTGCTGATGTCCCAAATCCATCTCAGCTCACCAGCCTGTTGTGTGGCACAGTGACTTTGGTTTGGGGTTTGGGTGAGTTCCATTGTACTGCTCTGTGTAGTTCTTAAAAAATCCATGCAACTGGGATTTGTTAAGAATGATTCTGGAGCTGGGGGATCCCTCACTTGGCCAGTTTTAAGCCTGGACAGGTCCTGGTTCAGGACCTGGATATGGAGGGTGAAAAAGCCGCAGTTACAAACAGGACATCAATGTGCTCCTCTCTGTGTCTTAGCTCCCAGGATGTGAACAGATAGTGAGTTACCTTTGGGCTGGTTGTTTTGTACAGTGAATATAAGATGTATGATATTGGTTATTCCTTACAACAGCCCTGTGGACAGCTTGCTACAGTCTGAAGTGTTCAAAAACACTCTAAAAATTCTAAATCACTTCAAATTTTCTTAAAAAAAAATCCCAAAAGGGTGGGAGGTTTTTTTCCCCTGAAATATCAAAATTAATCATGAAAAATGTTCTTTAAAAATTTCCTTTTTTCTCATGATTTTGGTACAGCCACATTCATTACGTTATGTATGAAATGAGAACAGCACCACCCACAGCAGCTGGTGGCTATTCTGTAACAGCTTTGGGTTTCCTGTCTCCAAGGATGCTCTGAGTGTGCACCTCTGGGTGTGCTCAGGCTGGCACAGAGCTGGTGCTCCACATGAGAAAGGGGACAGAAAGTGCTTGCAGATGTCCTGATACCCCAAGGTTTGGGTGCCAGCACTGCTAACCTGAGTGCCCTGAGGTTCAGGTAAATGTGCCAGTGAAACCTGCGAGTGCACAGCTCACTTCTCGGGTGCTCCTCATCCTCAGCAGCTCCCCGGTGTTAAGGCCTTACCTCTGACAGGTCTGAGCAGTCTGACACCCACCCACTGTGTCTGTCACACTGAGCTGTGAGCTCAGCCAGGGTGGGGAGCCCAGAGCAGCCCACCTGCCTCCTCCAGGCCCACCCACACTCACTTGTCTCCCCCAACTGCTGCTTAGGGAGTGATTCCAGACCACTTGTGTGTGAGATGTTGATGGTAAAACAACACCTTTGCATGGAAAGGGAAAATGGGTGTGAAGGGAGAAGGTGTGAAGGTGCTGGGATAGAACTGAGTGGTTGGTGTTGGATGTGTGTGTGTGTGTGTGTGTGTGTGTGTGTGTGTGTGTGTGTGTGTGTCTCCGTGTGCAGCGCTGCTGGGGCTGATTACAGCTCACTAATCCAAATTAGTGAGCACGAATAATAAAGAGATTGCACTGATTATTTCAGGGTAAGGATTCAGTATCCTTGTCTAGTGACTTCAGGTTACAGGGCACTGAGGTCACAGCCTAAAGAGGGAAGGTGAGTGCACTGGAACTTGCTCAAGATTTCAGCTGAGCCACAGCACAGAGCACCCGTGTGCTGCCCCTGTGCCCAGGTCACAGCTGAAGAGCAGATGCTGCAGAGATTGCAAAGCAAGTGGCACATTCTTTTAGATTTAAATCTCTTGAAACAAGGGCTCTGCCTTTTCTCAGCAGGCAAGGCTCTGTTCCTTAACCATGGCAAGCAGGTAGGACAGAAATAAAGCCGTGACTGGCTGAGAGTCATGTCCAGCACAACTTTCATGTGCAGTTTAACGTGGAGGTTTTCTGAAATCTCCGATGAAGCCAAGAGAATTTCCAAAGGAATGCATTCCTGTTAAATCTGCTCTTCCCTCCCTCCAGCAGCATTGCTGCAGCCCTGCCTTGCTTTGCATAGCAAAGCCTGGAGATAAGGAGAGAAGTGGTCACAGAAACCTGCGCCTCCCCACGAGGGATTCCGGGCCTCGATTCCACTGCCTTCTCTGGACTCTGGCTTTATCCCGGTTCCCTGCATTGCTTTTCTCTGTGTGCCCCATCACCCCGGGCTGTTGCCTTTCTCTGCCAAACCCAAACTGAATCTGGAGAACTGGGGTTTTTCAGCTATTTCTGTCTGGCGTTTTGAAGCTGCAAGTCCTGGATCGTGTCTCCTTTCCCTCCTTCTCCCTTGTGCTGAGTTTTCTTTCTCACATCTCCTTCTCTAGGTTCTGACTCATTTCACTCTTTGTGAGCTCTCACTTGGCATCTCCCATGCTGTCTGCCTGCCAGTTCCTTGCAATCCCCACTGTCTCTCCACTTGGATGTCTGCCAATTCTCAGCCTTTAAACGTCAGTATTTCTAGGATCTGTTCTCCTGAGAGTTTTTCCCTTTTTTATTTATTTTTTTTATTTCCTCTCCCTTTTTAATATTTCTAACCATTTCTCCTTTGGCCCTGTGCTGAACTCTCTCTAGGCACAAGGAAAATAAGAAGGTTCTTTGCGCCCTGACTTGGAACAGATTGAATTCCGAAGGGTGGTGTAGAGATTTGTTTCAATATGCTCCTGGAGGCTTTATTCAAAGTGCAGGGGCTCTCAGCTGCCTCTTTAAAGGGACAGTCTGTAGATAAACCAAAATTCACAGTTTTAATGTGCTCTAGTGATCTATATATGCTAAACACTTTTATTTTTAACAGCCTTGGGAAAGGCGAGAGTTGACAGACAGCGTTATTCTGATAATTTTATTCAGTGTTCTTCCTATTTGCTATAAAGGGCATTTCCCACAAACAATCAAGTACAGCTGAATGAGGGAAGCTTGCTAATTTACAGAGGAGAAGAAATTCTGGGATGTTTTTCCGTGCCAACCTTTTGATCAGTACTGCAAATTTGGAACAAGTATGTCAGCTCCAATGAGTACATCCGTGCCTCTTTGTGGAAGGCAGCTCCTCTGTTCTCCTTACAAACATCTCTGAGCCTTCTTCAATCTCACACCTGCTCTGAAATTCTGCTGCTGCTCTTGTGGGTCCAGTTCCTGTCAAAGGGCTGGTTTGGTGCTTTTTGATATAACAAAGAGTGTGTGATGTGTTCTGTGTGTGTGGTGTCCTTCACAAGCTGGAGCCTGAGCAGGAGCTCCGGTCTGTGCTGGGCCCAGCATCAGCCCAGGGCTTCCCCAGCAGCTGTCCCAACCTCCCGGATTGGGACACACGGATTGTCCAGGCAGACCCACACCCCACTCCCAGCCAGGAGGTTTATTTCTCCTTGCCTCCAAGTCCAGTAATAAACTGTGCAGCTTTCTCTGTCACAGGCTCTTGAATACTCTCCTTATAATTTAGTGTTTCTACAAATAACTGTTTCCTATTTACTCTCCTGAGCTGCACTGACAGCAGTGGGACTCTTGTTAGAGTCTGTTGTGTTTCTTATTAATGCCACATGTTCATCACAGCTGAAATACTGCAGTGAATACCAGAGGAATTATGCCTTAAGTGGAGTCTGAAATGTAAATCTCACGGTACTGCTCTCCAGTGCTTCATCCAAACTGCCTCTCACTGGTTTGCTCCTTAAGTTCTTCTACAAACACAGCCTGGTCTGTAAGAGTGACTGAACTGTCACTGAGCAGCACTCGTGCTGAAAGCCCTCTGAGAAGGCTCCTGCAGCAGCCCTGGGGAACGGGGGGGCAGGAAGGTCCCAGAGCAGACATGGGGTTTGCTGGAGGCAGGAATCGGGGCACAGGTGGGTCCTGAGGGGTTTGCTTGTGGGGACAAACTGGGGACATCCAGAGGTGCCTGTGGGGACAAACTGGGGACATCCAGAAGTGCCTGTGGATGGATTTCCAGTGGTGCCTGTGGATGGATTTCCAGTGGTGCCTGTGGGTGCCTTTCCAGTGGTACCTGTGGATGGATTTCCAGTGGTGCCTGTGGATGGATTTCCATTGGTGCCTGTGGATGGATTTCCAGTGGTGCCTGTGGATGGATTTCCATTGGTGCCTGTGGATGGATTTCCATTGGTGCCTGTGGATGGATTTCCAGTGGTGCCTGTGGATGGATTTCCATTGGTGCCTGTGGATGGATTTCCATTGGTACCTGTGGATGGATTTCCATTGGTACCTGTGGATGGATTTCCAGTGGTACCTGTGGATGGATTTCCAGTGGTGCCTGTGGATGGATTTCCATTGGTGACTGTGAATGGATTTCCATTGGTACCTGTGGGTGGATTTCCATTGGTGCCTGTGGATGGATTTCCAGAGGTGCCTGTGGATGGATTTCCAGTGGTACCTGTGGATGGATTTCCAGAGGTGCCTGTGGATGGATTTCCAGTGGTACCTGTGGATGGATTTCCAGAGGTGCCTGTGAATGGATTTCCAGTGGTGCCTGTGGATGGATTTCCATTGGTGCCTGTGGATGGATTTCCATTGGTGCCTGTGGGTGGATTTCCAGTGGTGTCTGTGGATGGATTTCCATAGGGGAATAGGGTCACAGAGCTGCCGTGGATGGTGGCTGAGTGCTGGGGAGGTGAAGGGGAAATCAGGAGAACCCTGTGCCTCCCTGTGTGTGCTGTGGTAGGCATCAGCCTCAGAGCAGGGAGCAGGAATGCAGCATGGGAGGCTGGAGCAGATAAGGGCAGTGAGCACGAGGCATCTCAGGAATCAAAAGCAACGTGAGGAAAAACTGCAGCTCGGGGTCAGTCAATGTCTTTGCAAATCATGCACGTTGCTTGGGGGATCTGTTTAAACCAGTTTATCTCTTACAAACTGGGGGTTTGCAAGTGATGTAACTCCTGGTTGGGTGAATGCTTGTCCCTGCCCTGTCACACTGCAGAATGAAAACAGCCAATAATTAATATCCAATAGCAATTGTCACACTGGGTGTCTGTGCTGCACCTCTGCTTCATGTGGGCAGAACTGAAACGAGATTGGGTCAGCAGCAATTGAGCCTGCTTAGGAATGTGGGGTTTGGACTCTGATGAACTTTTATTTATCAGCTGTCTCCAGGTGAGATCAGTCAGATGCAGAAAAACCTCAGTGAATTCAGCTTGGGTAGCTTTTGAAAGCAGATGAGAAATGCTGTTAGGAATGAGCCTTAAGTTTCCAGGGCGGCTGGGAAGAAAGGCTCATCCATTTATTATCCAGTACTTTAATCAAGGTCACTTTAGCTTTGCTGAATTTATCTCCTCAAGGACAAGGAAATCTAACTTTGTCCATTTGCTTTTCACATTTCTCCTGCTGCAAGGCTCTTTTTTGAAATATATTGTAAAAAGAGGGGAAAAAAAGATTGAATGTAATTCTTCTGTTGCTACCGGGGGAAGCAACAACCAAGGTCAAACATTTTCACACATTTTCCACCTTCAAAGTTTTAGTCACACAACGATTTCATCTGGAGACTTGTAAAGGTTGGTTGGAAACAAGCTTATCAGTCTGGGAATGTAAGTCATGAACAACTTCAGCTTTTATCTTCCACAGTTTGATTGCAGAGGAAACAGAGGATTAATAGGCCTTGGATTCTGCTGTCCCAGATGCCACAGTGCTGGGGAGGGGATGGACAGAGCTCAGGAGTGGACAGAGCTCAGGGGATGGACAGAGCTCAGGAGGGATGGACAGAGCTCAGGAGATGGACAGAGCTCAGGAGGGGATAGACAGAGCTCAGGAGATGGACAGTGCTGGGGAGGGGATGGACAGAGCTCAGGAGATGGACAGAGCTCAGGAGATGGACAGAACTCAGGGGATGGACAGAGCTCAGGAGATGGACAGAGCTCAGGAGGGACGGACAGAGCTCAGGAGATGGACAGAGCTCAGGAGGGATGGACAGAGCTCAGGGGAGGATGGACAGTGCTGGGGAGGATGGACAGAGCTCAGGACATGGACAGAGCTCAGGGGATGGACAGTGCTGGTGCCCTGCAGCTGCTGGAGCTGCTGGAGCTGCTGGAGCTGATCCTGCTGCCCTGCAGAGCCCTGCACTACAGCAGCAGGGCAGAGGGTAAAGCAAGGAGCCTGACAGGAACTTTCTCTCAAACTGGGGACATCCAAACAGAGCCCTTATTTACTGAAGTGATTAAGTCATCTGTTCATTTTCACTGACTGAGCCTTGGCCTGTGAACACAGAAGTTGGAACTGCCTGTTCTTCACTTGTTTTTCCATGCCTTGGACATCCTCTCTCCAGTCATGTTTTGTTCCATCTCATCCATTTCTCTGGAAGACACAGTGTCTGTTTAGCAGTGACTTATGAAATAAATGAATCTCCAAGGCAGGACACTTCTGCTCTCTGTCTTAGCCTTAATAGGTATTGAAATGTATGAAATAATTCCTAAGTTGTTTAAGAATCACAGTAATTATTCCTGCTTTACATGTGAATATTTTTTAAAAGGACTCTTTATAATTTATTTTTTATTAAGTGAGCAGTCTTTAACAGTGTTTATCACAAAGGCACATTTAAATCTATTCTGTTCCATTTTGGTTTCTCAGAATAGTCTTTTCACTTCTCCATAGAAAACGGGAATGGACAAAATGTGAAGTATGTGTGAGTGAAATGATGGTGCATGGCCTGCTGGAGAAATGGATCTTTTAAAAATAGTATCCTGCAATCTTTCTCCTAATGGATTGGGAATGGGCCTGCTCCGAGCTCGTTAATGTGGGGCTGGTGTAGCTGCCAGCTGAGCTGCCTCTGTTTAGCTTTGTGAAGAGCTTTCCTGCTGTATTTTTTAAATACAGAACTAAAACCATGCTGAGCTTTTCTTTTGCCCTGACAGGAGCTTTTATGTGTGAGCAGTGGCTGCTTTCCATTTGCTGCCCTGTGCTTCAGCCCCGTGCAAAGCTCGGTGCACTTTGGGAACACCAGCCTGGCATCACCTCTGGTCACTGGGAGCTTCTGAAGGAACAGCCCATTCTGGGATTCATTATTTGCCTGTCCTCCCTCTGCATAAATGAGGGAATATCTGCCCCCTTTGGGAGGGAGTGGGACAATGGAGAACAGTGCCCAGGGTAACGGGACTCCCCTCTTTGTCAGTGACTTTGTCCGGCTGTGACTGACTGTCAGGCTGTGACTGACTTTGTCAGGCTGTGACTGACTTTGTCAGGTTGTGACTGACTCTGTCAGGCTGTGACTGAATTTGTCAGGCTGTGACTGAATTTGTCCAGCTGTGACTGACTTTGTCAGGCTGTGACTGAATTTGTCAGGTTGTGACTGACTGTCAGGTTGTGACTGACTGTCAGGCTGTGACTGACTTTGTCAGGTTGTGACTGACTTTGTCAGGTTGTGATTGAATTTGTCAGGTTGTGACTGACTTTGTCAGGCTGTGACTGAATTTGTCAGGCTGTGACTGACGTTGTCAGGCTGTAAATACTTGTTGTGTTCCCCAACAGGGGCTGTCCGAGAGCTGCTGCCCTGGGAAAGCCCCGGCAGGCAGCTCAGCTGGGCAGGGGAAAAGGAACCTGACCCAGAGGGATTCCTTTTTTCATGAAGGTTTATGAGGGTGTGTGAGCACACACTGCTATGAGACCAATGAAATACATGTGCTAAAGGAAGAAAAGAACCTGCATTAAATTCCCCTTGCTCAGCACCAGGTAAGGGAATGGAGAGCTGAGTGGGCACAGAGCTCCCCTTCCAGCCCTGCTTCCCTTTGGGACTCCCTCATTCCTCAGGGGACTTTCCAGTGCTCTTACAGCCCTGAAGGGTCTCTCAGACCCTCCATACAGATCCTCCACAGCCTCTCCAGCAGCCCTGCTCCTGCTCAATGGATGTGCCTGGTTCTGCCCTTCCAGCTTTGGGGCCATCTCCCAGTGCAGTGGCACTGTCCTTGTCCCTGGTCCCTGTGTGTGCCTTTCTCTTGCTCCCTTTTCTCTGGGGAAAACAAGATGTCCATTTGTACACATAAACACAGATATCTAATAAAGTGCCTAAACTACCAAGTAATTCCTTAACTGAAGTATGTAGAATCAAAGCAGTGTTTCCCTGTTCATCCCAAATGATGCCTCCCTCCTGCCAGTTTCTGTGCTGAATGTGCAGCAGCCCTGGTGTGACCTGTGCCCACACTGACACAGTAAGGATGGGGCATTTACCCTGTCCTTGGCTCTGTGACAGAGTCAGGCTGGGGACATTGGCCTGTCCCACCACCAAGGCCGGTGGTAGCACATCAGGGACATTCCCATGGCAGGGATGGAGCCAAGGGCTTGCCAGCTGCAAATGTGACTTCATGTTTTTAATGGATTGAGACCACACTTCTGTTGAGCTCTCTGCCAAGGAAGGAAAGAACTACAATTGTGCTTTATGAAAACAAGGTGAATGAGCAGATTTGGGGCAGTCCAGGCTGATCTTGTTGAACAGACGTGACCTGTGCAGGGGCAGAGGGGCTGCCAGCTGATGATCTAATTTATTCAAAACTGCGCAATTAATTGAAGCGTGGTGGGAAGAAATTATTTGTGTGGGGTTTATAAAGGCAAGGTCCTGTGGGACTGAGATGCAGGAGATTGGAAAAAATGGGTTTGCTTATCATTACCTGCTCCCTTTCCAAATCAGTTTCCTGTGGGTAAAGAACTCCACATAAAAAGTGCAGATATTTAAACTGAAGATTTATTTCCTTGCTGTGTTTGACCTGTGTATGTGGTGACATAAAAGACAGGTGAACTGAGAACACTTATTTTTATTAGTTTTCTTTTCCTCCACAAACCTGTTTGGTTCAAAACAGAAGCAGTGTAAATAATGCCAAATATATTGGTACCTAAATCCCTCCGGGTGCAATAATGCAAGGAATTTATGAAACCAGGTATGGACTGGTGTTAAAACACATTTTTCTTTCTGAAAATATAACCATTGACTAAATCAACTTGGTAACTAAGAATTGGAATTTAACTGTACAAAGGACAAAGAAAGGGTTCTAATTATATTAGATTAATATTATGTATTCATTCAGAGTAGGACTCTGTGAGAAAAACTCTTTTTGGACTGAAATTTTAGAGCAGACCTCCTTTGCTGTAATACATCATACTTCTCGTAAACCTCCTGTGTTTCAAAGATCAGCTTTCCAAACTTTGTGTCCCAGGAGCTCGTTCTTTATGTGGTTTTTTCCCCTATTGAAAGGGTCTCAGTTTTTGCAGCTTTAGTTTTGGATGGACATTTACAGTGAGGGAGTTCAGTCCAAGAATATCAGTGTGGTTTTTATCACTGTGATTGGGCTGCTCTGTTAATGGTTTACTTAAAACAAAGAGATCTTTGCTGTGGTGTTTGCTGCCCAGTCATAACTATCTGGAGTATTTCAAGTATTCCTAGCTTTTCACTCACAAGGATAAGAGCATCTGCAGCTGGCTGTCCTTTCCAATGTATCTTGCTTCTGCCTTAAATATTTCCCTTGGAATACTCAGGAGCTTTGGGAATGGTTTTTTAAACTCTCAATCCCTGGCTGGCTGTAGCTGGACACCCAGCAGGCTTTTGTATCCTGTACTCCAGGCAAAACCTCTTAAACTGATTGAGAAACCTCCCTCAGAGCAGCTGGATTCTGCCCTTGGAGAGGCTGGATTCTGCCCTTGGAAAGGCTGGATTCTGCCCTTGGAGGGGCTGGATTCTGCCCCTGGAGAGGCTGGATTCTGCCCTTGGAGGGGCTGGATTCTGCCCTTGGAGGGGCTGGATTCTGCCCCTGGAGAGGCTGGATTCTGCCCTTGGAGAGGCTGGATTCTGCCCTTGGAAAGGCTGGATTCTGCCCTTGGAGGGGCTGGATTCTGCCCCTGGAGAGGCTGGATTCTGCCCTTGGAGAGGCTGGATTCTGCCCTTGGAAAGGCTGGATTCTGCCCTTGGAACGGCTGGATTCTGCCCCTGGAGAGCCTGGATTCTGCCTTTGGAGAGGCTGGATTCTGCCCTTGGAGAGGCTGGATTCTGCCCTTGGAAAGGCTGGATTCTGCCCTTGGAAAGGCTGGATTCTGCCCTTGGAGAGGCTGGATTCTGCCTCTGGAGAGGCTGGATTCTGCCTTTGGAACAGCTGGATTCTGCCTCTGGAGAGGCTGGATTCTGCCCTTGGAAAGGCTGGATTCTGCCCTTGGAGGGGCTGGATTCTGCCCTTGGAAAGGCTGGATTCTGCCCCTGGAAAGGCTGGATTCTGCCCTTGGAGAGGCTGGATTCTGCCCTTGGAGAGGCTGGATTCTGCCCTTGGAAAGGCTGGATTCTGCCTTTGGAAAGGCTGGATTCTGCCCTTGGAAAGGCTGGATTCTGCCCTTGGAGAGGCTGGATTCTGCCCCTGGAGAGGCTGGATTCTGCCTTTGGAAAGGCTGGATTCTGCCTTTGGAGAGGCTGGATTCTGCCCCTGGAAAGGCTGGATTCTGCCCCTGGAGGGGCTGGGTGCAGTGCTGGGCCCTGCAGCACTGGGGACACTGGGCCCTGGTTAAAATGCACAGCAGGGACTGGTGTTGTCAGTGCTCCGTGTTTCCACCTTGTCTTCAGATGGAACCTGAGAATTTCCAGTCCTTGTGCTGTTTTGGGGCTGAGGGCTTTCAGCAATGCAAAAAGTGGCTGTTCCAAACTCAGCTTCCTCCTGCCCTGAGGTGCTGCAGTGAATGTTACTCGTGGATAGAAATGAAGTTAAACATCAACAGCAAAGTAAAGAGGATCAGGGTGCAAGTTGAACAGTTGTGTGCCTGTTTCATTGAGGCATATGCATGTCTGAAAACATCCCATTTAATTCCTGTTTTGTTCTTCAGATCGTTAGTTCCTCTAAGAAATCATTTCTTTTTATCTCACTAAGAAAATGAAGCTATAAAAACAAGCTGTTTCACTGTTTCTGCTGGGTGACAATTTGCACTTTGCTGTTCCCCTCAGTGGCCCAAGGTCAGTGCTGAAGCTGCTGAAGGACTGCCCTCACATCCAGCTGGACACAAGGAACTTGACTTTTATTGTATACTGAGTTAAACTTGTATTTGGATTTGCTTAAAAACTAATTCGAAATCAGCAAACTCCTTCAGGAGCATTTCCAAAGGAGCTGGCACGTTAAGAATCCTTCATTGCACAGCTGGAGAGGTGTGGGTTGTGCCAGGCTCACACTGCACTGTCAGAACAAATTCCTTTCCAGGAGTTTTATTGTGCAGTGTTTGCCACGTCACAGGAGTCCACAAGGTACACACAAAACTGCACCCAGGGAAATCCATGGAAATACAGATGGAAAAATCTTGTTTGATAACAATGAACATTCTCTCCCCTCAGTCCACGACAGGTCACTTCATGAAAGCATTTTCT
The DNA here is from genome assembly GCA_910950805.1 of Acrocephalus scirpaceus scirpaceus. Classification (NCBI taxonomy): domain Eukaryota; kingdom Metazoa; phylum Chordata; class Aves; order Passeriformes; family Sylviidae; genus Acrocephalus; species Acrocephalus scirpaceus. Next base: position 743,000 of record OU383781.1, read on the forward strand.
ATCTGATTTTTAACATCTCTGAGCTTAAAAATTCAATCTGTTCACAGAGCCCATGTAACTCAGAGTGAGATGACTAAATCGTGTACTTTGGTTATCTTGCTGCTTGAAGAACTGATTCATTATGATACACAGCAAGTAGGTATTGAGCAGAGCAAAGTGGCTGCTAACACATGTTCTTCTATCTTAGAGGGAAAAACATGTTCTCTATTTCCTTCTGGTGTCTGGCTTTTATCACTGAAACACAGGGCTCATAAAGTGCATCACAGCATTCCCAGGGAATGTTCTCGTGGCTGCACTGACCCTGCAGGGGAGGTGCTGAGCAGGGCTGGGCAGTGCCAGCTGAATTCACACCCTGGGACAGAGCATGCCAGAGGCTGAGTGTCCCTCTTCTTATTTGGCTGAATTCTTAAGAGAGAAAGAACATGCACAAACAAGAACAGGAAGCACTGAGTCTCACAGCAAACTGCTCCTTGCAGTTCTCTTTTTGGGGTTTCCAAGCAATGAAACAAAAGGTTTCTCTTGCTTTCAGACTGCATTTGAAAACATTTTCAGTCTCTTTATTTCCCTTTCATCTCCTGAGAAACTGAGTAAAACTGTAAATGAAACAAAAGCACTTTGACACCACAGATGAATCCAAAGGTATTTAACAGCACAGAACTTGCTAGGAAGAAGCCAGGCAACATTTTCTGAGAAAGAAATGTTCTTGCTGTATGCCTGGTATCTTAATCCACTCCTGCCTTTTGTCTTCTATACCCCAGAGGAGCATAGTCCAACATTAAAAACCCTCCTCACAAAATACACAACAGCAGCCTGTAAAAATGCAATGCAAAGCACAGTAAGGCCATGTACAAACATGAGCAGTGCTGAGACAGGAGTCACAACCCACAGGCTCCTCATCATTTAGGAGGCCCCAGAGCAGTGTCCCTGTGCTGGGGGCACTGTGCGGTTCAGTCCCTGCAGATAACTTTTCTCAGCTCCCCAGAGGGCACGGCCAGCGGTGCAGGGACAGCGGTGCAGGGACAGCGGTGCAGGGACAACGGTGCAGGGACAGTGGTGCAGGGACAGCGGTGCACGGCCAGTGGTGCAGGGACAGCGGTGCAGGGCCAGCGGTGCAGGGACAGCAGTGCAGGGACACCGGGCAGGGACAGCGGTGCAGGGACAGCGGGCAGGGACAGCGGTGCAGGGACAGCGGGCAGGGACAGCGGGCAGGGACACCGGGCAGGGACAGCGGTGCAGGGACAGCGATGCAGGGACAGCGGTGCAGGGACACGGGGCAGGGACAGCGGGCAGGGACACCGGGCAGGGACACGGGGCAGGGACAGCGGTGCAGGGCCAGCGGGGCAGGGACAGCGGGGCAGGGACACCGGGCAGGGCCAGCGGTGCAGGGACACCGGGCAGGGACACCGGGCAGGGCCAGCGGTGCAGGGACACCGGGCAGGGACACCGGGCAGGGACACCGGGCAGGGCCAGCGGTGCAGGGACAGCAATGCCAGGACAGCAGGCAGGGACAGCGGTGCAGGGACAGCAGTGCAGGGACAGTGGTGCAGGGACAGCGGTGCAGGGCCAGCGGTGCAGGGACAGCGGTGCAGGGCCAGCGGTGCAGGGACAGCAGTGCAGGGACACCGGGCAGGGACAGCGGTGCAGGGACAGCAGTGCAGGGACAGCGGTGCAGGGACAGCGGGCAGGGACAGCGGGCAGGGACAGCGATGCAGGGACAGCGGTGCAGGGACAGCGGGCAGGGACAGCGGGCAGGGACACCGGGCAGGGACACGGGGCAGGGACAGCGGTGCAGGGACAGCGGGGCAGGGACAGCGGGGCAGGGACACCGGGCAGGGCCAGCGGTGCAGGGACAGCAATGCCAGGACAGCAGGCAGGGACAGCGGTGCAGGGACAGCGGTGCCGGGACAGCGATGCAGGAACAGCAGTGCAGGGACAGCGGGCAGGGACAGCGGGCAGGGACACCGGGCAGGGACACGGGGCAGGGACAGCGATGCAGGGACAGCAGTGCAGGGACAGCGGTGTAGGAACAGCGGTGCAGGGACAGCGATGCAGGGACAGCGGTGCAGGGACAGCGGCAGCGCTGCCGGTGCTGCCCAGCCGGGGGACGCTGCACACACGCAGCCGCTGTCCCGGCTGCTCCTCTTTGTTTCCATGGCCACCACGGCGGTGCCGCGTTCCTTCCCCGTTCCAGGTACTTGTAAGGGCTTTGCAAAGCGGAGCTCGGAGCAGTGTGTCCTCACGCTCGGAGCTCCGGCTCTTCCCAACTAGGTAAAGTATGTGCAAGGACCCTGCCCAGCCTCTGCTCCGTGCTGGGCCCACGCTGACCTGCTGCAGGAAATCATTCTGCATGGCTCTCGTGCCAAGTTTTGTCAGACAAACTTGAAAAGCATTTAAACTCTTTATTAACATTTATAAACCAGTTCATTCTCCATGGCAGTGATGCTGGGCAAGGCTTCTGCTTGTTTTGGGTGCACCCCTGCCTCTCTGGAAGAAATCCCCTTGCAAGGTCTCGATCACCTTCGGTTTGATTTAAGGAATGAAATCAGTCCTTGACTAATTTTGAAACCAGCTAAAAAGCAGTGAAATTGTTTTGTCTGTGGGGACTTGTTTCAGTGATAAAATGAACATCTCAGCTGGATTTGCAGCACAGGCAGAGTGCACTGGCCGTGCTGCTGCATCAGAGGCCTTGGCAAAGCAGGATTGCTCTACCCATTCCTTTTATCCCTTCCTTTTGAAACCAGAGTTCCTTTCTTTTGGGAATCTGGTTTTGGCTCAGTGAGTGTCTCTACCCCCTCGTCGCTCTCTCTTCAGTCTTGTTAGAGGTGCTGTATGAATTCTCAGGCTCTCACTGCTCCTGACCTGCTGCTGTTCCAGCTGAAGGGCTTTTCTCTCCTGCAATGTCCTCGTTTGCACACCCCTCTCCTTTTGTCCTCCTCAGGACTGCACCTATCAGGTCTAGAATTTCAGCTCTGTTCTGTGTGGTAGGTCAGGAAATAAGTCACAGTAAGGTCAAGGACAAAAAAAGAACTCAGATAACATGACAGAAGTTATTTCCAAGTGAGAACACTGAAGTGACTGCTAGAAAATTAGAGCTTGGATCTGACTGATCAAGAAACTGAGCTTAGAGAAACCATCGAGTTGAATTTTGGCACGTCCAACAGCAGAATAAATCCCACTAATTAAAATGTATTTGAGCTAATTAGTAGGATCAGAGTTGAATTAGGAACACTTTTAATAGCTTGGAGAGGAAAGATAATAAGAGAGGTGCCAATTTTTCAAAATGTTTAGGCAAACAGGGGGATGGGGAGATGTGAGCGAGGCCTCTCGCTGAGCAGGCCACGGAATTGGGTCAAACTCGTGGTTATTTGGGTCCAATTAGGCCCAGCGCAGCCCAAAGCCTGGGCTTGTTGGGGTGAGTAATGAAGGTCCCCAGCCCTGGCAGGCCCAGGCTCTGCACGCAGCCATCCATGCATAGTTTCCATGAAGGACTGCAGCCAAGCCTGGCTGTGGGGAGTACAAATGGGAAACTGGAATTTAAGGGGGAAAGGCACACTTCAGAGCTCCAGCTCATTAGAGGAAAACAGACACAAGCTTCCCTGCCTCGCACTCCAGATTTCCTCACTTTCTCATTCTGTTGCTATGGCATTCACGAAATTCCAGCATTTCAATGCAGCAAAGGGGAATTCTGGCACATAACTGCAGGTTAATCAGTTCTTTGAAACTCAATCAGGTTCAGCATTCCTAAAATCACCCCAATTACAGAATCACAAGACCAGTTAGGTTGGAAAGGACCTCTAAGATCGTGGAGTCCAACCTTTGACCAACCTCAGCCTTGCCAGGCAGAACTGAGGTGAGCCATGCAGCCAAGGCAAGCCATTCCCTGGGGCTCATGGATCTCACCTGAGAGAGTTGGGAAAGTCTGAGCCTCTGTTCACAGCAGCTGCCCCATCTGCAGAGTCAGAGAGGCCTGGGGGTCCCCAGGACACCCAGTGAGCCGTGGGTACCTGGAACCTCCTGGGAGGGGCAGGGCTGGCCAAGGCCAGGGGCTCCCCAGGGCTGGCAGTCACAGCCTGAGGGGGGCTGACAACAGGTGACTGCAGAGTGGCACTGATGTATCCCACCCAGAAATTACTAGCTACCAACAAGGAAACAAAGCAAAAAGCATTGGGGTTATACATTTTTAAAGTATTTATTTATTTCTGTATGGGCAGAACGTTCATTCCTTAAAAAAAAAGAAATAAATTAAAACCACACCAAAAAAGCCAGCAGCAATCAAACTCAGGGAATAAGCAGCAGCTCTTTGGAGACTGCCCCTGTGCCCCTGTCACTTGCTCAGGCATTTCTGAGCACAGCTGACAAAGGGAGAACAAAGCAGACCCAGCAATCCAGCCCTGAGCTGCACAGTGTCCGTGCAGGCTCCCAGCTTGCTTGAGTTTCTAATGGCAACCACAAAAACTCTTCAGCTATGGCAAGCAGTGCCTCTATCCTTTTGTTAGGAGATGTTTGAAATCCTGCAAACTCTTTAAATAGCAACATCTTATGAACTACAGTCATCAGATTAAAGAGCTTTTATCTACATTCTCTAGGAATTTCTCTGAACTGTTCTCCTATGGAAAAATGGTCTTCGAATTACTGAGAGGAAATTCACTGTCAGAATTTTAAAATGGAATTGTAAAACTGGAAAAAAGAATGTATATAACTAAACTGGAGGTGAAGGGACACACTTCCCAGATTCACAATTCTCTTTTAATATTCAGATTCATTTCACATTCACTGAACAAAAATTAGAAATAGGTGTAACTTTTGGAAGTTTGATAACCTTTGACAGAAATTAGATACTTTAATCTTAGACTGACCTAATCCTACTGGGCCTGAAGCCTGTGAGAGTTTTACTGGTGAAAGTATTGGGAGATATAAACTGTGTTAGAAAATCAAAAGTAAAACCAAAGAAGGACAAGTAATTCAAACAGGGCAGGAAATGTTTTTAACATCAAAACATGAAATACATACACACAAAATATCATTAACATATTGAAATCTCAAATACTTCCTGTTGGAAAATCCCCAATCCACTCTATAAATGATGGAGCTGCCAGGGACCCTCCTTCTCTCCTAGAGGAGACAATCTCTGCACCCACCTCTGAGGCAGTAAAGGAAGAGCCATGATCAGGAAACAGGGCTGGTAAATCGGCTGAGAAACAAGTAATATCACTGTAAATATTAGCAAACACAAAGGTAATTTTACAGTCCTAGACAAGAATTTGTAACCTCCACGACAAGAGTGACAGAGGCAGCAGTACCTCAGTCCTCAGTTGTGTTTCTTGGGTACCCATTCTTTCCTACTCTTTTTGTTTTCATCCCAGTTCAGCAGTAAAACAGCTTCTTGCTTCAACTTTGATGCTCCAAGGGCGTTCCCAGGTCCTTTATTCCTGCAGTACAATGAGATGTGGTTTTCCCCTAAAAGCTTTTAGTTAATGCTGCAAAGCTTTCTATTATTGCTGAGTATTTTAGCAACAGCAAAAAACAATTAAGAGGAAAATAGGAATAATTTAATGTCTTCTGCCATCTTGGATTGATTTACAGTGACAATTTGGCTGAGCCATGCCCAGAGTAAAGTCTCTCACAGCCTACATACAGTTGTAGAGAAAAGAAAGAGGGGGCAGGGGGTCGGAAGGCTCGACCCCTCCTGGTTGCTGTGGCTGGCGGTGCTGCTGTGGGACTGCCTGTGTTGCTGCAGTAACCGTGTCCTCCTTGGGAAAATCCCGCTCCTTGCTTTGGGAAGAGGCTCCCCTCCCTTGGTTCATGTCCCTGGAAAAGCAGTGGAACCAGTGACAAGGATCTCAGCAGGGCCTGCCTCTGTCACACTGACACCTCGTCTTTTCTTTGCTTGTGGTGACCCTGTCACTCCTGTGCTTGGGAAGGGTTTTTGTGGGACAGAGGGAGCCTTATCCCCCCTGCATGCTAATTGTGGGACAGAGCCTTGCTCTGAGCACAGCACGGCTGCCTCTTCTTCAGCTGCCTGTGAACGGGCCAGGGAAACAGAGGAGTTCCAGAAGAATGTTATTTATACTGCTGCTCCGAGCTGGCACTTCATACAGATGGGACATGCACTCCGTTCCCTGGGCATTAACCTGCAGCTGGGCACTTCTCCTGGAGCCACTCTGGGAGGCACACAGGGGACAGGTGTGCTGGGAATGCCCCTGGGGAGGCCAGAGGCAGCAGGGATTGGGCCCCAACCAGCAGCCAGGGTCACCTGCACCCCTCTGAAGCTGCAGGGCATGGCCAGGACCGTCCTGCAGGACACAGACAGTGCTCTGTGTTTGAGACATGAAGCATTTGGGTCATAAGTAAAGCCAGGTCTCACTGCTGGCTTTGCTCTTGGATTGCACAGAGAGGCAAAGTGTGCTTTTGATGTGGGTGTAGGGACAAGATGAATAATCCTCCATTTTCCTTGGTAGATTTCCAGGCAATAACCACGTTCCACACTGAACATATCTGTGCACAGCCTCAAACCTCCACCTGCCTCATGCTGGTTGTGATAAATGTGGGCTCTGGGTATCACGGAGCGCTTGGCTGCAGGCAGGTACTGAAATGCTGGTTTGGTGCCAATTCCTGACACCAACTTTCAGGTCTTGTGGCTGGCAGGTGGGAGGTTCCCTTAAAACTCTCCCTCACAAATGCTCCAGGTTGGTGTCTGGGTAACTGCAGTGCTGTGAAGATGGGTGCAAAGCTTCCCTGCAGGGTCCTGCCCCCATCCCAAGGGTGCAGCACTCCGGGCTCTGTGCTGGGATCTGGCCCCAGGGAAGGACACACTGCCCTGCCTGGGCACTGAGCACTCAGCTTTGGGCACTGCTGCACAACAGCCTCAGTGATTTCAGTGACCTGGGTTCGTAGGAAGGCTTAATAACCACATTTACACTTCCTTCTTCTCTGAAATTACAGAGTTGAGTTTACTTTTCCTATGATGGCAATTTTATGGTAAGGTTTTTATTTCTCTTTTACTGTGCATGAAATGGAACACTGAGGTGGCTGTTCAAGAATCAAAATTACTCCTGTAATTGTAGCACAGTGAATAAGTATGTGCAAGAGAATAATCTTGTAAAAGCTAATTACCTCAGTCATTAATAATTAGGATTTATGAGTTAAGTAATATGCTTCAACTATATCCAATTCCTCAGCAATTTCATGTGGAAAGTTGAGAGATAATTTTAGAAATAATCCATTGGGAAATCCCAAGTGACAACTAAACCAGCATCTTAGGTTCTGCTGTGGCTGCTCCCTTCAGTTCTGTTTGAAGCTGGAATGGCAATTTGTAGTCTTGTCTCATTTGTGGCCACACACATTTGTTCATTTTAATTTCTTTGTGCATTGCTTCATTTGATTCTCAGCAAGATTTTTTGTTTTACTGGGTTCTCCTGGCAGAAGAATTAATAATAGATCTGAAGTTTAAGTGCATGTACACAGGGTTGTCTGGTCCTTACATTTTCCTCTATTTTTTTTCTGATTATTAAACAGACGCAATATAAAATAATTTTTTCATATACTTAAAAAAGATAAGAAAGCACTTTCAATCCACTCCTTTTTTTTCCCTGAATCAATGATATACGAAATCTGGCAAATTCAAGTCTTGCAAGTATGGAGAGGACAATTACAAATTAACAATCTTCTCTCTGTCCCCTCTCCCTTCAAGTTCAGCCAGGAGCCTCAGTGGGTACCTGTAAATATCCAAGTGGTTTTGCTGAGCACCCTCTGCACAGCAGAGCCCCCGTGCAGGGCCCGGCCTCCAGCACCTCCAACCATCCCAGCTGCTGCTCTGCCAGCCCGGGCGGGAGGCACCAATTACACAGGGACAGCATCACACCTGGATTCTGCCTTCCCTGCGTCCGAGGGAAACCAGACAAACAATTCAGCTGCACGATTCAGTACTAGGGAAGCACTCTGCATTGTGTTTTACATTCCTAGCCAATGTGGCATTTAATGGTGGGGCTAATTTCTCATGTAAATGCTCCCTGTGCTGTGACAAGATGGCTTTTAAAACATAGGGATGGTTATTTTTTCCAGTGGAAGCAGATTTTAATTGTAGAGGAGCAGATAAAATAAGGGCATGTTGTAATTATTGCTGAATGTAACAGAGCAGAAAAACGCCCGTGCCACTTTATTTCAGGACTGTGCTGCAGCTCTCCCCTCCTGGGAGTGCAGGGACCCTTGGCTGGGCTGCTGGAATGGGCAGCGCTCACGCCCTGGCACAGAAACGAGGATATATTTTTTGCTTTTTAAAACCTGCTGTGTTCATCTTTGATACATGTTTAAGCTCTATGCTGTCCCAAAGTCACAGCCAAGTTTCACCATTTTTACAGACACAGATTTTGGGGGGGTGATGTAGTTTGTCAGAATTCCCAGCAGATACATTGTCTACGTCCCATTTTATTTTTCACTACGAAGCTGTTCTGTGGCACCTTCTCCCAGCTCGCTGGGTGCCTCCAATGGACGGGCAGGTGTGGGGGCACAGCCGGGGTGGCACCACTGCACAGCCGGGGCACGGGCGATGGCACTGCCACCCACCGTGTATGAGCGTACAGTGAAACACTTCCCGGGCAGGACACCTGCGGGGCCGGGGAGCACGGCCCGTCCTGCCCGCGGCTCTCCTCCCCCAACCCCGGTAACGCGGCCCGGCTCCTGCCGAGAGCATGGCCCGGGCCCCGCTACCTGCGCGGGGCAGGGGAGGCTCGGGGCCAGCCGGGCGCGGGGCGGTGCCGTGCCGTGCCGTGCCGTGCCGTGCCGGCGGCGGAAGCACCGCTCCGCCCGCCCCCAGCCGAGCCGCAGGTGGGGCGGGAGCGGCACCGGGAGCGGGCGGTGCGAGCGGGGCGGCTCTGCCCGGCCCTCCCCTCCCGCCCCGCCCGGCCCGGCCCGGCCCGGCCCGCGCTGGCCCCGCGCCCGGCGGGGCTGTGGCGGCGGCCGAGCCGCGCTCCGCGCCCGCCTCCCTGGCGAGCGGCGCCGGGCGGGCGGCGATGGACGGGCAGCCCCCGGCGGGCCCCGCCGCGCCGCGCTGGAGGCGGCGAGCGACCCCCCGCCCGCAGCCCCTCGCCTGGAGCAAGCCGCGGCCGCAGTCGTACCAGAGCCCCAGCGGAGTGCTCGTCACCGACTTCCCCGTGGAGGACAGGTGCGCCTTCTCCGTGCCTCAGCCCGCCGGCACCGGCAGCCCCGCCATGGGCTCGGTGTCCAACGGCACCGTGCGGCCGCCGGGCTCCCCCGCGCTGGCCCCGGAGCGGCGCTCCCGCGTGCTCGCCCCGGCTCCGGACAGCCCCGTCGGTTCGACCGCCAACGGCACCGTCTCCTCGCCGGGCAGCGGGCAGGGCCGCCGGCCGCGGCCGCCCAGGACCGTAGGGCTGCCCGTGCTGGCCCCGCAGCAGGAGCGGATCGTGTTCGGAGCCAGCGCTCAGCCCGCACCGTGCCCCCGAGCTGCCGAGCCCCCGGAGGTACCGGGGGGATCCCCCAGGAGCGGCCGGGCTGGCGGGCCACCGGAGGTGCCAGGGGGATCCCCCAGGAGCGGCCGGGCTGGCGGGCCACCGGAGGTGCCGGGGGTCTCCCCCGGGTCTGGCCGGGCTGGCGAGTCCCCGGAGCCGCCGGGGGTCTCCCCCGGGTCCGGCCGGGCTGCAGAGCCGCCGGTGGGGCGGTGCGCGGAGCCCCCCGCGCTGCTGAGCACGCACAGCCCCGCGGCGCGCAGGGTGGGCTCGCAGCAGCTGATCCCCCGCAGCCTGGCCGAGAGCCGCCCCGCGGGCCGCGCCCAGGGCCACGAGCGGGGCCTCAAGGTGCGCAGCCTGGTGGAGACCCCCCGGCTGCCCCTGGGCAGCGACCCCGAGGACGAGCCCGAGGGCGGCCCAGGCGCGCTGCGGCGCGGGCTGCGCTCCACGTCCTACCGCCGGGCCGTGGTGAGCGGCGTGGACCTGGACGGCTCCGCCAACTGCAACAAGAAAAACAGAATGTCCCAGCCCATCCTGAAGGCGGTGGTTGAAGATAAAGAGAAATTCTCGAGCCTGGGGAGGATAAAGGTAAGGTGTGCTGATGGGGGAAGGTGTTGGCTCCGTGGGAGCGTGGCCTGCTGATTCTGCATTTTCTATAAATGCTGGGAGTTTTCAGTTTGGTTTTTTTGCTAACAAAAGTTTTCATAGTTACTGTGAGTTTTAAAAGTGCTGTTTTCCAAGTGAGGTGTTGGAAATGGCAGATTCTGTTGAAATCCCAGAGGTTCAGAGCCTTTTCTGGGTGCCTCCTGTTAACCTTTCCTGCTGGATTCTCCAGCTTTGACAACCGAACAGGCTTAAAACCTGTGTCCCAGAAAGGAGTAAACAGGAAAAAAAAGGGACATTGTCTTAATAAAGTCTGCAGGCTGGAATAGAGACAGAAAAATGAACTTCCTCCCTCACTTTTCTATCTGACACATTACTTCTAAAGTATATTTAAAAATCACTGAGTAATTTTTAAACTGATAGAAATTAATGCTTGAAAGAAAAAGCAGCGTGCCTGTTTTTAAATCTTGGTTGTAATCCCTTAGAATCCCGTAGAAGATTTACAATGAATGTTACAGTGTTAAATTATAAAGACATACTGATAGTGTTCTTTTACTTATCGTAGTGTAATATTGTATTTCTTTATTTTAAATATAACTTGTTGCTGTATGAAATGTATTCATAGATTCCTGTGTAATAAAGTGCACCAGGCCAAGAGCTGATGCTGTAGCTTTTAAAATAATTATCAGCTTTATGGCAGTTTTCAGGCAATTTAAAGGTATGGTAGTGGATGCTGCTGTGAAAACACTGCGAGCTGTGAAATAGAACTTGATGAAATTGGGAACAGCTGCAGAGTGTGGGGTGCTTTGGTTTGGTTGGGTTCGGTAGTAGACTTAAAACAGTGAGTTATGTTTAAGATAGGAGGACACGATGCTGTCCTTACAGAGTTCTCTGCAAGCAGGGTTTTATTAAATACTCGGGCCCTGGGACTTTTGCAGCAGAGCAGCTGTTCCATTTCAGAGGTTTGTTGTGCTGTCCGAGGGCTCCTTTACAAAGTGCTCCGAGGGGGTTTGTGTGCAGGGGAAGGGCAGCTCGGAGTGCTGCACTGAAAGCCCTGGGACAGAGGGATGAGATGCAAGTTCACTGAACCCTCCCCAGGCAGTGTAGTGTGCTTTTGAAACACAGGGAAAACACATCTAAACAAGGCATGAGAGAAATGAAACTAGAGTAGCTTTTCACTTTCTCTGGTGACACAGTTGTTTGTACTGAACTCTTGTCCAGCATCCCAAGTTTACAGATTAGGGCCTGTTGATGTGGTGCCCAAGTCTTGGATAAAACAGACATTTTGTTACTGTGATTATTTTGCATTCTCCTCCTGCTAACATACCTCTCTTTTCTGTTGAAATTATCTGCAGAAGATGCTGAAAGGACAAGGGACATTTGATGGGGAAGGTGAGCCCTGTTCTGTCCAGACTTGCTAATAATTCCCAAAGGAAATGAACTTCAGGATTGTTTGCACACTTCCTTTGTACAGAGTCAAAGACTCAGAAGGTTGTTTTTCAGTAGTGTGGCTGAGATGTGGGACTGTAATTTTGGCACTAGATGTACCTTAGGGATATTTTAAAGACCATGAAGTGGCAGATTAAAAAGGTGTGTCAAGGGCTCCTTCTCCACTTAAGCTCCTGTCCCTCCCAAAAGTGAGCTGTGGGCTGTTTGCCTCAGTGCTGACAGTTCATGGAGGGCTCCTCCAGCTGGGACTGCGTTCCTGGGACTCTGCCAGGTGCAGGACATTTGATCCCTAACGGGTTTGGGGCCATCCCTGCAGCACACACCTGAATCCTGACTCTGGGCTGGGGTTTCACACAGCTGCTTCTGCTTTCTCATCAGCTGGGGGTGCTGGCCTGAACCCTTGGACTCCGTAAGCATTTTCTTTTCTTGCTACCTAGGCTTCAAATTGAACTGTCAGAAAAGCTCTGTCTGTGGAGCTGCATTTTTGTGTTACTCATTAATTCTGGGCTTTGCCAAGTTTGCTGCTTTTCCCAATATTCCAACAGGAAAACATCTATGATGAGTGACAGAAGTTCTGTTATAATAACTGCAACTCTCTTGGCTTTTCTGTGCTTAATGCCTGTTTGAGGTCATCTCAGCTGCTGGGTTACCTTCCTCTTCTGTTTTCAAAGCTTCTCACTGTGTTCTCTTTGCATCATCCCCTTTCCTGCCCTTTATTTTTGTCTCTTCTCACGCTATCTCCTGATGATGAATTTTAGATTCTGTTCCAATGGCTCCTTTCTGTCTTGGATGATCCCAGCTAATAACTTTGTTAATGACTCTGTAATGCCTCCCTCAATTCAGCTGCTGTAACATTTCCTCTGTTAGAAGTGTATAAACTGTACAGACCCCTCCCCAAGAACTGCTCACAGCTGGTCTAGCACCGGGCAGGGCTGTAAGTCTGAGCAGGTGGGACAGACCCACCCAGCCAGGTGTGGGGCTGCAGGACTTGGGGCAGCCAAACTTCCCCTTCAGTTCCCCTTTCTCTTGTATGGGAAGACTGGATGTTACCCAAAGCCTGGCCCATCTAAAAGTACCTTTGCAGCCTGCCTGCTCAATGGCTTCATTGGCCTGTGGTTTTCGTGGTGTTGAATTTCTGTCCCTGCTGTTGCCAGGCGTGTGTGGCCAGGAGGGTTGGGAGCAGCAGGAGTGCTCCATGCCTGTGTTCCCTTGCCTCTGATAGTGCTGAATTAATGATGGACAGCTCAAATACACAATGAGTCTGTCTGCTCTTAAAGTTCATAGGTCTCGTGCTTACTCATGCTTTTAACGTTCTATTTGGAATATTTCTGACCTCAGATCCCTGAAATTGTGGGACAGTGAAATGTGAAGGCAGTACTTAGAGTTGACAGAAGGGTTGGTGCTTTTCCTGGACATGATAATAGTGAGACCTGCAGATCACTGACTGCTCCACTGACACACAATCCCATTTTCCAATTGCTGGTTAATTACAGAACTGGGTACAGCAAACCAAGGAAGAAAAAATTGTTTGCTATTTTTTTTCTTGACAAAAGCCACATCTGTTCTTTAATTCGGTCTGGGAGGATCTTTGGGTACAGTGACCCATTGTCACAGTACTGCACCATTGTCCAGCCCAAATCAGTTGCTATCTTTGTCTCATGGAGTGTGAGCAGCACAGTGACACTTTGGTTTCTTTCATTGTTTAAATGCTACTTTAAATTTTTATGAGAGCAGCTAAACTAACTTTCCAGCAATGACTGACATGCTGTTGTTATTTGACAGAAAATGCTGTATTATATCAGAACTATAAGGAAAAAGCTCTGGACATAGATTCTGATGAAGAGTCTGAGCCCCAAGAGCAGAAGTTGGATGACAAGGTGGTTTTTCACTATAAACCCCTGAGGTCGACGTGGAGCCAGCTCTCCGTGGTGAGTTGTGATCCTTGTATGGCCACAGGATCTCAGGGTGGGTTGAAGCAAAGTTTTCTCTTACTCGCTGCTGGAGTTCTTGGCTGAAATTTGTCATCATCTTTTTCATCTCATAAGAACAACATGGAAGTCCCAGTCAGTTACTGGTCTTTGTTCCACATAAAAAACAATGAAACCAAGTTCATTTTAGAGTCCTGTATTTGGCAAGGACACAACTTTACTGATTCACTAAAAAAAGGGTTGTGTGAGTTTACTAAAGGGTGAATTATACTAAAGAAAGGCTTCAGTTAGTTACAAACAAGTTGCTGCTGAGTTGTTCTAAATCACTGCACACCAGCACTTAGGCTGACTCGAGTGCAGATGTTTGATGGAAAGCATTTGAGAAGTGGAGCTGGTGGTGCTGTGCTGTCCCTTGCACAGGCTGGGAAGTGTCTGCAGGGCTTTGGCAGAGCAGCGTCGTTAAACAAAGTAAATTCAGCTGTTCTCATGGGGCTGCAGTCTCACTGCCTTCCCTGCTAATAGCCTGACAAATTACTGAGTACAGCTGATACTGCCACAGCTCTTTCTCCTACATGTCATTTGGGGACTGAAGGAACCAGAAAAATTCTGTGTTTAAGTGGTTATTCTTTGATCATTTCTGTGGATTCTGGAGGGATATCCCTAAAATGAAGGGTTTGGGATGGTTTGTAACTTGTAGAATGTTGTAGATGCTCATCTCCTGCATTAGAGAGATTATGCCATGACAAGGTCACCTGGAGTATTTGACCATGAGCTCTGGATATCCCAATAAATGAGGGATTAGGCCTCAAGGAGATCCCCAAAGGCTGGATAGATGTTCTGATTAGCAGAGCTGTCCTACAGATGCTAATGACCTTTTGCAGTTTCAAGTATTGAAAGATGAATCTCTTTGATTCAGTAATTATAAAGAAGGCAAGACAATGTGGTTTTGAAAAGACATGCTTTAATTTTCTTTTTCCAACAATCAAATACTTAAAATATAGTTCATTTGCTTCATGTTGCAGAAAAAGGTGTTTATAATGAAGTCAAATTGTTTTTTCTGACTTCTGGGCAAACTAGCCATTAAATGTTCAACAGCTGAGGTAGTTTGGAAGGAATGCTGTTTAGTAATAATAATAATGATAATTTCAAAACACTAATTTGCTTTGAGACAAAAATAGCATGAAGGCCATCTCAGGAGGAGAACTGTTCTGTGCTGTGCTTCACTTACAGAAACCAACTTGTATTTACTGCTGCTCACACAGAAACTTGTGCACTGTCTGGATTTGATTTACAAGATTGGAAGTGGGGAGTATATGGGGAAAGGTGGTGCATGGAGAAAACAAAATCTGGGAATCTGAGACTTGTAGTGACTGTGTTTATAACTCTGGAAAAATTACATGCTGTCAATGTGTATTAAAAAGTTAAAAAGTGAGTCTGGAGTTGTCGCAGGAAGTCAGCTGGAAAATGTCAGTCCTGGGTTTCAGCATATGCTGGGGAAGGGGGAGGATGATGTCTCAGTGTTTGTTAGCAGTGCCTGTCTGGGAAAGCCAGGGCAGATGCAGAGGGATCCCCTCTCCCTGCAGGAGCTCCCCCTGGTGCAGCTCCTGCCACCTGTGCTTGAGGGGTAGTCCCCTTCAGGTGTGGAGTTGTCAAGTTCTTTATGATAACAGTAATAAAAAAATGTGTTTCTGCCTTCCTGAAGTGTATTCACATGTGCTGATCTTGGTTGTGACTGGTTTCTCATTCATGTAAAAATCAGCTGCTGTCAGTGGCTTTATGGAGCCACTCCCAGGGTCACTGTCCAGGGCTGCCTCCTGCCAGGGTCACTGTCCAGGGTCACTGTCCACGGCTGCCTCCTGCCAGGGCCACTGTCCAGGGTCAGTGTCCAGGGCCACTCCCAGGGTCAGTGTCCAGGGTCGGTGTCCAGGGCTGCCTCCTGCCAGGGCCAGTGTCCAGGGCCACTGTCCAGGGTCAGTGTCCAGGGCCACTCCCAGGGTCAGTGTCCAGGGCCACTGTCCAGGGTCGGTGTCCAAGGCTGCCTCCTGCCAGGGTCACTGTCCAGGGTCACTGTCCAGGGTCACTGTCCAGGGCTGCCTCCTGCCAGGGCCACTCCCAGGGTCAATGTCCAGGGCTGCCTCCTGCCAGGGTCCCTGGCCAGGGCTGCCTCCCCTCTGCCCAGACCCCATGTGTGACTGTCTGGGGCTGTCAGGGCTGATGGCTGCACTGCTCACCAGGGTGCAGCCAGTAGATTTCTGGTGAATTCTCCCCCTTCAGCACCTCCTCGTTTCGAAGGAGGTTTTGTCCCTCACCAGAGTTCCCCTGTCCTCCTTTGCTTCTCACCTCCATGGTTGAATCAGTTGTTGCTGGGAAAAGCCAGTCCAGTGCAATGACAGCAGTGATGTTTGGCCTCTTCCATTCCTTCTGCTCATGTTCTAGCTTAAATGAAGTTTTTGTTTGCTTAGTATTATACATGTGACATTGTTTTAGGTTATTTCAGCTTAAACATTTTGGATGTGTCAAAATTAGGTATTGAATTTTCTTTGGCAGAAATGGCCAGAGTAGTCTCCATATCTGGGCCTGTCTTTTGGGAGTGTAAGGCTGGGCCCTTGGCATGTGAGTTCATGTGTACTTTGTGGGGCACACCCTTGTGTGACAGCAGTGACCACAGCTGAGCTTGGAGCATGAATTCAGCATTCCCCTGGACCCCCTGGACACTGGCAGTGTTAACAGCAGCACTGAAATCTGGGGGATGTGTCTGTAGGTATTTCCTGTGTTGGCATGGTTTTAGAAAACTCTGCCACTGCATCCAGAAAAAGTGACATTGCACCTTTCCATGCCATTGCACTTCCTCAGGAATGCTCTGAAGCTTTCAGGCTGCTGGTTAAAATGTACCTTAATTGTTTAATAGAAAGACACCTATTCAGTTCTTGCCCAGCATCCAGAAGTGTCTGCTTGTGGTGCTGTGGGAATCTGGGACTCGTGTTCCAAAGGACAGTGGCTCCCACACTGGAATGTTGGTGTTAATGTGAGTCTGTACTTTGGTGTGCAGACCAAAGTGTGGCACCTCTTTATTGCTGCTGTCCAGCGTTGTGGGGCCTGGTGAGCAGGAAGGGAATGAGGAATAATATATCCTTTAAAATTCCAGGGAACAGGTGGAGCAAGAAGAGAACACTGTTGATGATAGCATGTCAGGAGCTTTTGGAAAAGACTGACACAGATGGGTGTGAGGTGTTGTGTCTGGGATGTGCTCTGCTCCACAAGGAGAGCAGAGCCTTGCACGTGTGTGGTGCTGTGGCCCTTTCCCCTGCCCTGCTGCCCCTCCTGATGTGGCTCCTGTGTTTAGAACTGTAGAGCCAGGCCCTCCTTGGTGCTTTGCTTTCTAGGTTTTGGTAGTCCTGTGTCTCTTTTGAATCACATTTTCCCACAGAAGGCATTAAAAATATCCATTGGTTTGGTTTTTTAGGTGAAGAAGAACGGACTGTCAGAAGCCATCAGCCAGGAGGAAAGGAAAAGACAGGAGGTACTCTGTGCTTTGGGGCTGGCTGCTCAGGGCTCACTGCTCACCTGGCTCAGCACTCTGGTTCTTGATAAGAGCTCATTGCTTGGCTTCCTGCCCTCCAGTGTCCTCTCTCCTCAGGGAGCAAGAATGAACCCAGCCTGTGTCCATGCCAGGGGCTCCAGGGGTGCTCCCTGCACCAGCTCCAGCCTGGCAGCCCTGGGGAATGGGGAACATGAACCTCCAGCTCACAGAGAGGGGAGGTGGCACAGGAGTTTTTATAGCAGTGAGGAGCAAAGAGCAGCTTTTACAGAGCCCCTGGGCTGTGCCTGCCCTGTGAGCAGGGCTGGGCACGTGAGCACCGTGTGCCTGCTGGAACCCTGCTGGTCCCTGGGCCCTGGAGCAGGGCAGGGCCTCCCTGCTGGCAGCAGCACCCAGGGGTTTGTCTGTTCTCTCTCTGTCCCCTTGGCTCCTGTGTCCTCTTTATCCACTTTCCTTTTCCCCTTGGCTCCTTGTGCCCTCTTCATCCACTTTCCTTTTCCCCTTGGCTCCTTGTGCCCTGTTCATCCACTTTCCTTTTCCCCTTGGCTCCTTGTGCCCTGTTCATCCACTTTCCTTTTCCCCTTGCTCCTTGTGCCCTGTTCATCCACTTTCCTTTCCCCCCTGCTCCTTGTGCCCTGTTCGTGTGCTGTACCCTCGTTCCTCACCACAGGGGCTCTGTCCAGGGCAGTGAGAGGTGTAGCCTGGCCTGGCTGTGTCCCTGCACCCCTCCCCAGGTATGTCCTTCCACAGGAAACCCTGCAGCATTACCTGCCATGGGAGTCTGCCCCAGGATCTTCATTCCTCCTCAGGACATACCTCAGCCTCCTCGTGCTGGGGAGCTTTTGGGACAAGGCATTTATTTCAGTCATACCCTTTAGGAGCCTTTAGTCTGTGTTTCCTGGAGCCATACTTGCATCCTCTCAAAAAGAACAAGTTCTTTGGATGCCTTTTGAATGTAAAGTCTTTAATGTTACCAAAAATGTTTTCATGCCTGAGGGTTTTTTATTTGAATTTTAGAGGCCAGTTCTTTCACTGGGAGCCTAAATAAATATTTTTAAGCTGTAGTTACATTACCAATTCATGCTTTTCCTGTATTTCTTTTAAACTGCCTTTTATCCTTTATTCTTTATCTGTTCTTTAAATTGCTTTTTAGAGCCTATTAGATTATTTTATGATTATATTATACACATTGTCACTGCAGAAAAATATATTTGTCTTCTGCCTTGATTAATGTCCATATCCTGTCTTCATACACATCCCATCTTTCAGAATCTGTTAGTGAGATGGATCTCTGTGCATATTTTGGCTAAAGAAAATGTGTCACAGACTGATTTGAACTAAAGTTATTTTCAGTCAGTCTTTCCATGCAAGCCTAAAATACCTGTGTGAGTGTGTGTGTGTGAGTGTGTGTGTGTGAGTGTGTGTGTGTGAGTGTGTGTGTGTGTGTGTGTGTGTGTGTGAGTGTGAGTGTGTGAGTGTGTGTGTGTGAGTGTGTGTGTGAGTGTGTGTGTGTGTGTGTGTGTGCCAACTGCAGGGTGCAGCTGGCCCCAGTTACTGTCCTTGGGGTTCACACGTGCACTGACCCTGATCTGGGGCAGATGAGCCCAGCGTGGCTCAGGGGCCATCCAGGAATGCCCAGCAAGCACCAGGGAGCTGCCCCCAGCCCCTGGGTGTGTCAGGCACCCTTCTCTGCTTTTTATTTTCAAAATGTGTTGGGCCATGTGAGGTGATTGTCTCTCCCTTCCCTGCACACCAGGAGCAGAGTGTGTGCCCCATTGGTGCCTGTGCTGATGGCTTTGTTCCCAGCCTGGGACCTCAGCTCCTCCTGTGCTCTCAGGTCACACCTGGTGTTGTCTTCAAACTCCTGGTTTGCAGCTGCATTGAAAACTGAATATAGACTTGTTAAAAAAGACTTTTTTCCTAGTATTAAATCATTTATTTCTAATTAATGATGCAACTATTGTTGAGATGAACATTTAAGTAAACCTCTAGCTTACATCCAGAACTTTGCTTTGCACCCCTGCTCAACATTTTGTTTTTGTTTTTAAGGACAGAAGCCCAGTCACTAGTAAGTCTCTTCTTTTCCCCCTCCACTTTGTAGGCAATATTTGAGGTGATATCTTCTGAGCACTCCTATTTGCTGAGCCTGGAGATTCTGATCCGGATGTTTAAAAATTCCAGGGAACTGAGCCTCACAATGACCAAAACAGAGAGCCACCACCTCTTCTCCAACATCACGGATGTTTATGAAGCAAGCAAAAAGTAAGTGTGGTATTTCATATTTAACAGAACCATACATCCTTTAAGATAACAGCAGTTTCTTTTTGGAAGCTGAGTTAACATTCTAGTGGTGACCATTTCTTCCAAAACTCCTGCTGGTTTGAGGATGGAAGGTACAAGTGGCAGAGATGCACAGGAGTGTGAGCAGGGCTGGCCTGGGGTTTGTGTCTGTGAAAATGGGGAGGGAAGGAAAGCACAGAGTGAGTCATGGTGGGAATCAGCACCCTTCAAATCTAAACAGTCCTGAGCTCAATGCTGAGCAGGCATCCAGACCTGGGCCTTACAGAGCACCAAACAAAGCTGGGTTAAATTTGGGCTGGAGTTCCATACGTGCCCTGGGGAGCTGCCTTGTGCCAGGTGGTGCAGAGGTGCTGTCCTGAGGCCTGGCTGTGCTCTGGGAGTGTCAGCTCTGTGTGAACACCAGGGCCTGGCTCTGCTGCCATGGGGATGCCATGCTGCTGTACCCTGCTGCTGCTGCTTTGGGGCACAGTCCTTCAGTCTGCAGGGGATGGATGAGCTGCTGCTGCTTTGGGGCACAGTCCTTCAGTCTGCAGGGGATGGATGAGCTGCTGCTGCTTTGGGGCACAGTCCTTCAGTCTGTAGGGGATGGATGGGCTGCTGTGCCCTGCTGCTGCTTGGGGCACAATCCTTCAGTCTGCAGGGGGTGGGTGAGCTGCTGTGCCCTGCTGCTTTGGGGCACAGTCCTTCCATCTGTAGGGGATGGATGAGCTGCTGTGCTCTGCTGCTGCTGCTTGGGGCACAATCCTTCAGTCTGCAGGGGATGGATGGGCTGCTGTGCCCTGCTGCTGCTTTGGGGCACAGTCCTTCAGTCTGCAGGGGATGGGTGAGCTGCTGCTGCTTTGGGGCACAGTCCTTCAGTCTGTAGGGGATGGGTGAGCTGCTGCTGCTGCTGCTTTGGGGCACAGTCCTTCAGTCTGTAGGGGATGGGCTGCTGTGCCCTGCTGCTGCTTTGGGGCACAGTCCTTCATTCTGCAGCCGGCAGCAAGGGAAACAGACACCACAGAGAGTGCCTAGAGAGGAGGAAGTGGCAGATCTTACATGATAGAAATGCAGAAAGGTCTTGTTCCTGACTGGTAATTACTGCCAGTGGTATTTAATCCAGGACATGCATATTTATGTGCTCTCAGAGTGCTTCACACTCTTTCAAAAAGTTGCTGAATGCGCCTTTGCTTCCTTGTGGTTTGTTCTGCATTCACAGCAGCAGGTGGATTCTGTTCCACATAACTAAAGCATCCAAGTGTCTGTGTTCTTTTCTATCCCTGATTTCCAGTCTGAAGGAGCACAGTGGCTGAAGGATGCTCGTGGCCTGGTGAAGGAACTGAGTGGTCTCAGCTGTAGCTGTGTACAGCTTTACATGGATCTGTTTACCTGTGAAACACAGAAATATTGACCTCCTTTCAGAAGGGGGCTGAAGGTTGAACAAGGATTCTGAATGGTTTTTTATGATGTTCCCCTTTATTTTGTCCCCACTGTAGAAATTGCCAAGTTGTGAATTCTTCAGCATTAAACCCTCGTTTACCTCGGTGGAACTTGTGAAGTTCCACGTTCCCAGTCATGGCAAAGTCATTTCTTGGCATTTTTCTCTGAGACACCACAAAGTCTGTGGAATTTGACATCTGCTGTGCAGCAGTTTGACTTTTGTCTTCTGAAGTCCGTGCAGCAACAAGATGTTGTCTTTGGAGGCTGATGTGCTGTGCCAAGTGCAGACCCAGTTCAGGAGCTGTAGAGCAGGAGAACGTTTGGGTTTGCCTGGGGACCCTTCCTCTCTCCCTCCCATTCCCCTTTCTTTGCCTCCTGCAGTTGAGGTCTTTTGCCAGAGTTGGGGGTTGTGTGGCCCCAGAGCCACCCTGGTGTGACAGCGCTGGTGTCAGGGAGTGCAGCTTATCCAAGGCTTTATTTGCAAGGAAAATTCCTTTTACAGGTACTCCTTGGGAAGTGTGAGGGGTAAAAGTAAAGGGCAGTGGGGGTGGGGAGAGCAGCACTCTTAGGGGAACTCTTCCATCCCTTTTGATTAAAAGTCTTCAAAGGAAGTGGGAGGGAGAGGGAAAAAAGAGTGGAAAAATACCACGCTAGCCTAGAATTATAATCTCATTCTTTCTTGTCTGTGAAGCCTCATGGTTTAAGAACATGGTTTTTTATGGCTTGGGGTAAAATCAGAAGTCATAACTCCTTTTTAAACTTGAATGAAAACACAATTTCTTTCCCAGGTTTTGCAATAGTGTTAAACTAAACCAAAACTTGGTGCTGCCTTTGAGCAACGTCATTTGTGTAAATAATGGAAATTATTTTAAACCAGATACCAGCTTGGTATCCCCAAACTGTTGCTTTCCATTTTCAAGGTGTTTCAAAGTAGCAAAATCCACCCTTTTGTGATAAAATGGAGCATCTGTCCCATTCTGCTGTATTTCAAGCAGCCTTTGCTTACTACAAAACCTGAGTACAAGTGTAGTTATCAGTGGTTTTGGTTGCTTGGACAAAAGTTTGGTGAGCTGTAAAACCTGAGCTGATAAAAATACTTCAGAAAAATCCTTAATCAAAACTGCCTAAAGCCTCTGTCTAGGAACTTTGGCTTGGAGCATGTTTGATGGAAACTCTCCAGCAACACCAGGACAGGGCTGCAGTGCCTGACAGGGCCATTCCTGGGGAACAAAGCTGCCTTTGTTGGAAGCAGAATGCAGAGAGCAGAGACTGTCTCTGCTTTGGGGAGCTCCTGGAATGCCCTGACAAAGGGAGTGGGGATGAATAATGTGTGCAGCACATGCTGTGTGTTCATGGAAACCCCCTGGAAGGTGGCTCAGAGAGCTGGAGTGCCTGGCCCTGCTGTGAGGTGCAGTTCAGGAGTGCTGGAACCCAAACTCTGCCTGCTCCAGCCCTGGTCAGGAGCTGCTGGACTGGGCTGGGGGTGCCAGGGAGCAGCTGGGCCAGGAATGAGTCAGGAATGCAGCTGAGACGTCAGGGTCAGACAGGCAAGTGAGGGCACAGCTCCCCAGGAGCCTCTCTGGGGAGACAGGAGCCACAGGGAAGTTTGGGAAGTGTCTTCAGGAGCAGTTGGTCTGCAGGGTCAAATCTCCCAGTTTAAAGGAGAAAGGAAACCTTTGCCATTTGTGCCCTCTCTGCCATTAGGCAGCAAAGGGCAAATGTTTCTGTGATAGCAGAGCAGCATTAGCAGAAAAAGATCCTAACAATCAATGTTAAACCATTTTAACAGATTCTGTCTGGTTTTAAACTCTGTGTCCTAATCACAGAATGTGAACACTGGTTCTGATGGGTTCAGACTTACCCTGGACGTTCCCATTTCCATGTCCCAGTGTCCCTGGGTGCAGTTATTGCCTGAATGGACTTTCCTTGTCCTGCAGTCCCACCTCTGGCCAGGTGCTGTGGGCACCTTGCTGCTGTCTGGGGAATCTCTGGAGCAGGAGATGTGGGCAGGGCTGCTTGGCCTTTCCATGGCCCGGGATTTCTGCCAGAGCTCTGGAAATAGCAGCAGAGGCAGTGGCTGCAGTGGGACAGGCCCTGGGGCGAGGGCTGGCCCAGAGCTGGTTCCAGAGGCTGCAGGGTCAGTTCTGCCTCTGGGCTCTGCAGCTGCTCCCTGGTGTTGCCCAGTAAAAGGTTTTTTATGGGCTGTTAGATTTGTGTAGCTGTGTGTTGGTTTCCATTATTGAGACTCTGGGAACTCAGCAAACAAACTGATTTCAGTTCTGCACTTTAATCACCCCTCTCCAGCCATTTTTGATGGTTACAACTGATTTTGATTCAGCATAAAAATTCTATGGAAATAAGACTATTTTCCCATTTTTACTGTTTTAAATCCCCTTCCCTAAATAACAATAGTGTTGCAGATGTTCAGGTTCTGTTCTTGATGGGATGGGTCAGATGTGGAGAGGTTAATCAGAAATCTCTGTTACTTCTAGCTGAAGTTATCTCAGGTTGGCAGTTGTTACTCTGGTGCTCCCATCTGCAGGGGGAAGCAGCTGAGTTCTGCTTGCTGCCCCTGCCGTGGTTTCTGTCCCTGGGTGGTGCCAGCAGCACCCTGGAGCTAAACCTGCATTCCTGAATTTGGCCCTCAGCCTTCAGGGGTGTTGCAGAGTGGATGGTTCTTTTAAACAATGCAAGGGCAGGATGAGGGAAATCAAATTCTGTCCTGTGATACTGTTGGACTTTCTCCTAACTGGATCTAATTTTAACCAGAAAAGTCCTGGATTTAACAAAGATGTTTGAAGTAAATCCTTCTGACATTCAGCAAAAAAAGCTGCACACATCACAGCAAACTCCTTGTTGGTTAAATTGGATGGAATCATTCCATCCCTCAGTCTTGAGCTTTATGGCAGAAAAGCCATATCCATCTGTCCTAAAATTGTAAGTGAGGGGTTTATGGTGTGTCTGGTTCACTGATTGTATCTAATAATTAACAAATTAGATGTGGAAAATTACAACTTTTGAATCAAACTTTGATGCAGGATTTCCTTACGGGACATATTGGGAGATGGGACTGTGATGAACTGCTCCTCTTTTCCCTTTTATTTTCTTTGTCTTCTACTCTCCGGGTCTTCACTGTTCCTACAGTGCCTGTCTCTGGTGATGTCACTGATGAGGCACCAGATAAGTTCTAAAGGTGGAAGTTGTGGCCCAGCAGGGTCCAACACCTTGTCAGTGTGCCACAGCACAGCAGGAAATGTTGGATTTCCTCATTTCCTGAGCAAAGGGAATTGGCAGCAGTGGGAGGTTCTCCCAGCCATAAACATGTCTGAGCAGAGAGAAACAAATCCCAGAGTGGGATGGGGCACTGCTGTGGCTGCTGAGACACTGCAGGCTCCAAACTTACAGGCTCTTTTTAATGTAATTTTATTATTTGTGTGCCCCTTGGGGCTGCTCCTGGCACTAAACCCCAAATCCACAGCACAGGACAAGTCTGTGCCAGCTCAGTGTGTGTGCCTTGGCTGCTGGGGGACACAGGGGTGCTGCAGGACTCTGCCTTCAGCTGTGGCAGGGCTGTGACAAATTCTGCTCAGCACTTGCAGGCTGGGCCCTGTTTATCAGCCAGTCCTTTTGTAGTTACTGTGTGAGAACTTCACAAAAACCAAATCCAAAACCAGACCAAAATCCACTTGATTGTTGTGGCTCTGGCTGACCAGTGAGAGCCTGGAGCCACTCAGTGCAGCAGCTGCTTCTAAGCACACCTGGAGAGTGCCTGAATTTCCTTAAGCCCTGTTGCTGTTCATCCTGTTCTGCTCCTCTCACATGTCTGAGGTGTGTTCACAAAGAAACTGTGGAGAGCATCACCTGAGAAAAGGGGGCAGATTTGAAGAGCCACTGTTAGTGATGAAAAATGGAATAAAGGACTGGAACTAAATAACGCAGATTTCAAAATACTGGGGCTTAATGTGAGCTCATGTATTTCCTTACTGTTTTATGTGCTATATGAGAATTTTTAATGAACTTGGTGACTCCAGGGCGTTGAGGATTCTTGCAGTGAATGCTGATGTACAAAGGCTGCAGCCAGGACAGTTTTTCATGTGAGGGGTGAGCTGCAGAACTGATCTGTGAGCTGTTCACCCCAGACAGGGGGGGATTGCCAGTGAGCACCATGGAAATCAGGGTGCTTTGGGAACACTGGGAGTGCAGAAAGCTGGGAGGCTTCAGTGGTCAGAGATTCACAGGTGGGACAGAGCACAGACAACAGGGAAGTTGTCAGAACAAGCGTGCTTAGGGAAGAGCCAGATTGGATTTTGGGTTCTGTGCCCTTTTCAGTGTTTCCAGTCCGTGTTTGGTTCCATGGAGGATTGCAGCATGTGGAACACCATGCCCTGCTCCACATGGCTTTTGTCCTTGGCTCAGCAGCCACACATACCTGTGTTCCATCGAGCACTTCTGCTGTTGTGCTGCCTTTAATTGCAAGAGGAAATGTGTTAATGTGTGTTTGAAGTAGTTTCATTTCTTTTCCAACCCCATTTCTGGAAATTCTGGTCTGACCAGCTCAGTGATGCTGTTTGGTTGTGGCAGTGGGAGAGAGCGAAGTGCCTCTGCCAGTGCAGCTGCTGAGCTGCCAGGGAGAGCAGCACCCCTGGGCTGTGTCCTGTTGGGGACAGCAGCTCCCCTGGGCTGTGTCCTGTTGGGGACAGCAGCTCCCCTGGGCTGTGTCCTGCCGGGGACAGCAGCTCCCCTGGGCTGTGTCCTGCCAGGGAACAGCAGCACCCCTGGGCTGTGTCCTGCCGGGGAGAGCAGCACCCTGGGCTGTGTCCTGCCGGGGAGAGCAGCACCCCTGGGCTGTGTCCTGCCAGGGGACAGCAGCTCCCCTGGGCTGTGTCCTGCTGGGGACAGCAGCTCCCCTGGGCTGTGTCCTGCTGGGGACAGCAGCTCCCCTGGGCTGTGTCCTGCCAGCACTGCCTGCCCAAAGGAGGGATGGCCTCAGCCTGGCACAGCCCAGCCCAGCTGCCATGGGTGCTGTGGGTTGTGTCAGGTGAATGCTGTGAGAGTGAGATGCCGTTTGCATGTAAAAGTGAGCAATTGATTTTAACCCCTCAGGTTCTTCGAAGAGCTCGAGGCAAGGCACCAGAACAACATTTTCATCGATGACATCAGTGACATCGTGGCGAGGCACGCGGGCTCCACCTTCGACCCCTACGTGAAGTACTGCACCAACGAGGTGTACCAGCAGCGCACCCTGCAGAGACTGCTGTGAGCACGGCAGGGCCTCCCTGCAGGGCGGGCTGGGCTCTGCAGTCCGGGCTGAATGAACGGGGCCTCCCAGCCAGGCTGAGGGGACTGGGACCTCTCTGGGAGCTGCACAGCCCCCTCCTGCCAGAGGTCATCAGTGTCACAGTGTGACAATGGCCCTGTGTGGCACACCTGGGTCTGCCCTCACAGTCAGGGGTGGCAGCTCCTGAGGTTTAATGTCAGTGCTGGGGCTGCTGGATCTGAGGGAATAAAGCTGAAGGCTGGGGTGGTCTGACTGCTGCAAATAGCACTTCCTTTTTTATAAAATAATGGTTTATTTAAAATTTAACTTGCACAATCGTTTGGTAAAACACACCACTGAATTCTTTCATCCTCTTTCTTCCCAGAGCCACAAATCCAGCGTTTAAGGAGGTGCTGTCCCGGATCGAGTCCCACGAGGATTGCCGGAATTTGCCCATGATCTCCTTCCTCATCCTCCCCATGCAGAGAGTCACTCGTCTCCCCTTGCTGATGGATGTGAGAACCCCTACTTCCCTCTTACCTTGCTGCTTGTTCTTGCACTGTTAACATCCTCCCCTACTCGGTTCTGGTTCTCTCCAGTCTCTTTGTGCCTTCTCCCTTACACCAGTCCTGGGCTGTGGGTTATGGATTCCTGCTGTGTTTGTTTGCTGACTGGGACTGGGCCCTCCTGCTCCCCCATTCACAAGTTAAATACTTGGATGTTCTAATAGGAAAATTTAAAGGGTCAGAATGGTTCTGAAACTCAGAAGGAAGCATCACAGGAATTGTGTGTGGTGCTAGGATTGAAATGAACCTTGCAGCTGAAAAACAAGAGCTGCTGTCATAGGCTGGTGAGGGCCTTCGGCAGGGAATCCTCTTGGGAACCTGAAGGGTTCCTCCATTCCCGAGGGAGCTGTGGCACTGTGTGAGTGGGGCACACTCACTGTGTGTGAGTGGGGCACGCTCACTGTGTGTGAGTGGCACTGGGCTGTCCCTCCCTGTGCAGTGACCAGGGACTCAGAGGGATGCAGGTGCCAGGGGTGTTTGTCAGGCAGAACTCACACCAGCTGTGGGTGGGGTGTTTCAGTTCAGGTGCCAGGACTAAGTGAGGAACTGGACCACCAGCAGGAGTGCAGATTGTGATCAGGCTCAGATTCCAGCACTGATAGGAGCCAGAAACAGAACTGGGTATTTTGTTCTGTGTATTTTTTAATTGAGCACTGATGGATTTGATCACCGGGACAGTTCATTCACAGACATTGAATTCTCTCTTCTCTGCAGTACATTGCTAGGTAAAACATGGAATAATAATTCAGTATTCCTGCAGTGGGGGTGCCTTCCCCTTCTTGGGTCTTTCATTCCTATTCCTCCTTCCCCTCTTTGGCTGAAACAATCTAAACAATCAAATGAAGCATTTTATTTCCCACTCTTTCAGTTTTGTTTTCTGTTTGGAGATGGTTGTATAAACCTTGAGAGGTGCAAAGCATCACTTTGTTCCCAAACCCTTCCAGGGAGGCATTCCTTAGTGTGACCCAGTGCCCGGTGTTCCCTCTTTATCTCCCTCCACAGCCATGATTCAGCTCCTGGATTTCATTTAAGGTGTGAAACCTCTGTGGGTTGCCCTCTGTGCTGCTTGCTCCTCTGAAGTAACTGATGTTTTGTTTCAGACTATTTGCCAGAAAACCCCCAAGGATTCAGCAAAATACGAGAACTGCAAGCAGGCTCTGAAAGAAGTCAGCAAGGTACATCCTCAAGTTATTCCTGTGTACTTCCAGGGAAAAATGGGTGTTTTCCATGCATAAATAATGCAGGCAGGAGGAGCACTGAAGCATAAAAGCTGTACCTTGTATTTAGGGAAGGGTGCTGGGGATTGGGTTTGTACAGAATTGCTGCTTCCTACTTGGGAAAAGATCCCAAAGTGGATGGTACTGTGGTGGTTCTGGGTTTGAGTGTGGGAGCAGTGTGGGAAGTTAATCCAGCTGGGAGGAGGGGGTGTGTTCAGAGCTGATCATCAGCTTGGAGCAGAGCAGTGGCCCTGCTCAGCCAGAGCTTTGTTCCCCCTGGAGAATCAGAGATTGTTGAGTCCTGTGGGATCACTGGTGAGGGGATCTGGGAGCGGTGCAGCCGTGGGGCCAGCCCTGGTCCCTGTGGCCCTGCAGACACCTCGCTGAGGTGGCCGTGCCCCTGCTGAGGGGTTTGTGCCCCCAGCAGAGCCTTTCCAAGGGGGCAGCACTTTGTGCTGGGGCTCGAGGCCACGGGCCCTGCTCAGCCCCTCTCTCGTTTGCAGCTCGTGCGTCTGTGCAACGAGGGCGCCCGCAAGATGGAGAGGACAGAGATGATGTACACCATTAACTCCCAGCTGGAATTCAAAATCAAGGTAGGACCAGGATCATACTCCTCACCAGTGGGGACAGGGAGCAGTGGAACTTTCCCAGCGTGGTCATACCCAGAAGTGATCTGTTGTGGCACAACAGAAATTAAAACTTTTGGTCAGGTATTTTAATTTTAATAGAAGGTGATGCTACAGCACAAGGATTTTGAATAAATACTGAGTGAGTATTATTCTTTGCTGCAAGATAAAACTGCTGTGAAGATTTTGGCATTAGGAGAGAGGCCAAAGCTGCTGCTCAGTGCTGAGATGTGGGAAGGATCCAGGGGGTGTTTTCCTTCCCCTTAAAGGTTGGGATATCACAAGTTTCTGTTAAAAACTTCCTGTACAATCAGTGTTTTGTAGGAAACAACAGCAGACCCAGTCATAGTAGGGGAGGTTTATTGGTCTTTCTTCAAGTACATTTATTATTTTTATTCAATGTTTGCTACAATCCTGTTTCTGTAGGTGATGTCTGATACCATTATATAATGAGGATTCTTTTGGGAGAAGATTTGTTTCATTATCAGGCATGCAATGAGTGGAGATTGGTTCATGGTTTTAAAAGCACAGCTCTTGAAAGGCTCTGGGTCAGGCTTGGGGAAAATGCTGCCTCCAAAAAGACATTTTCAACTTGCCTAAAGTACTTTATTGTCAAACTTTGTCTAAAAATTGAAAGTAATAATATTTGCTTATAGCAACAGCAACAACAAATACAACACTTCTGGGCAAGTGACACCAGAGCATTTCCTGAGGGGTGCTAACAGACTCAAGTCTGCAGCAAGTCCAGCCCAGTGTCGGGGCTGAGCTGCTCTGTGGTTCCACTCAGATCCCAGGATCCCTTGGGATCTGGGCCTGCAGGGTCTGGAGTCCCTCACCTTCCTCTGGGACAGGACGTGCTGGTCATCCCTGTCCATCCCTGTCCCTCCCTGTCCCTGTCCCTCCCTGTCCCTGTCCCTCCCTGTCCCTGTCCCTCCCTGTCCCTGTCCCTCCCTGTCCCTGTCCCTCCCTGTCCCTCCCTCCCTGTCCCTGTCCCTCCCTGTCCATCCCTCCCTGTCCATCCCTCCCTGTCCATCCCTGTCCATCCCTCCCTGTCCATCCCTCCCTGTCCATCCCTCCGGTGCCGTGGGAGCAGCAGCAGCTCTGGGGGCTTTGACTTTCTGTGCTTTTGTGAGATTTCCCTTTGTGCATCCAAGCCCCAGCCCTGCAGCCCCCCGGGCCCCAGGGTGGAGAAGCTCTGCTCTGGTTAAATGCATTTTTCACTTCTGAGGGCCTCTTTTCTGCAGCAGGGACATCGTGCACGTGATTTGCTCCTTTGGCAATTAAGGAAAAATTAAAGTAAACCCAAGCTGCCTCTGGAAGAGAGTCAATTAGGAAAATGGGATGAACTCATTTGGAGTACAGATTAGAGGAATTTTTTGTTCACCCTCAAATAGAACTTCTAGAAGTATTTTTTGCTTGTAAACCAATCATCATGGGACTGTAATTCTGTTTTATAGCCATTATAAATTAGTTGAAGAATTTCTGTTCTTGTCCAGCCTCAGAGTTTTGGAGATTTGTTTATTATTTTGTTAGATGTAACTGTGGAGAACTTCATGGGAACCCAAGGGAAGTGACTCAAATCTCGTGTTGCTTGTGTACACGGGTCAACCATAGAATTAAGTTTTTAATTAAGTTTCAGCAGTTTTTGTTCTTAAATTTTGCATCTTTTGCAGGAGAGAAGTGGTGGGGTTTGTTTTAGGGAGCCAGTGTTTGTTGTTCCAGCAGTGAGGTCTCTGTCCCAGTGCTGGGTTTGGCTCAGCAGGTACAGGCAGGCTGCAGTTGGCTCGGCCAAGGGATTAAGGGATACAAAAAGCCAACTCATGCAGAATGGGGAAGGCAGCTGACAAACTACATGAAGGAATGTTTTTTAAAAGCATGTGAAGGGTGCTTAAATGAGGGGAAAACAGGCAGTTGTGTTCATTAGTGTGGACCCTGGTCTGACTGGAGCGTCTGTCTCGGGGCAGCCTCAGAGGGATCTGTGTCACCAGGACAGTCCCACATCTCCCTCTGTCCTCCTGGCCCAGAGGAACAAAAGGTCCTCCTGTGGGCTCTGTGTCTCCTGCAGCTGGGAATAATTTGGATTAAGAAAGGCAGGTCTTCACATCAGGCAGCTCACATCCTCTGGGGCTTTGGTGCAGCTGCTGCAGGTGTTGGCCCTCACCTGGGGAGAAAGGGAGCTGGATAAAGAGGGGAGCTGTAGGATCCCCAATGAGCCGTTCAGTAAAGCCTGACAGGTAAGTGAGACACTTGAGGAGCCCCAGTGAGAGCAGCAGGGCCATGGTCAGAGGTGTGGAGGGAAGGAGGTTGTACCCACACCCCTGGGGCAGGGAAGGTTTGTACAGCCCTGCCCGCCTTTCCCGGGCAGAGGGAATGTCAGCTCTGCTCCAAGGAGAGCCTGAGGTACCGAGGGCACTCCCACATCCCCACAGTGCTTCAGGAGCTGGTCTCACCCTGCAGACACATTCCTGAGGTCAGGCTTTGCTCTGTGCCCCCGGGAGGTCTCACAGTGTGATCAGTCAGGTTCTGTTCATTTCTGTTTTCCATGAGCAGTGTTGACAGGTGCCCAAGTGATTCCCAGGTATTTGCAGCTGCTACCTGTGTGTTGTAGCAATGATGGAGTCCCTTAAACTTTGGTAACCTCTTTGTGTTTGTAATCTCTGAGCTTTGAGTTTATTCAAACATTTTTCTCAAATGGATCATACTCTGTCATCTATTTTTAAAAAATTCTCTGATTTGGAAGGATTACAATGTGATTTTCTTGCCTTGCAGCCATTTCCATTGGTTTCCTCTTCACGGTGGTTGGTGAAAAGGGGTGAATTAACAGCATATGTAGAAGACACTGGACTTTTTTCCAAAAGAACCTCTAAGCAGCAGGTGTACTTCTTCCTCTTCAACGATGTCCTCATCATCACCAAGAAGAAGAGGTAAGAGCTTCACCAGTATAAAACTGCTTTTGTGTTCAGTCCTTGAATCACAGTGACTTTTAACATGATCCTGGCTGGGGAATGAATTCAGGAGTTATTTGAGCCTCTATCATGGGTTACAAATAACAAGTAACTGCTTGTTAAACAGGATTTACTTTTGGCAAACACAATTAAGATTCCAAATTGTCAGACAAATTAAAAGATGATTGTTAATGCCCTAGCAAAGACAGAAGCTTGTGAAGGATGAAGTGTTGGGAATGTCCTTTTCCCTCCGTGCTTCCCACGATTCCAGGAGCATGAAGCTCGCTGTGCCCGAGTTCCAAAGCTCCTCAGCAGTGCTGGAGCCCTGGGTGAGCCCTGCTCCCACCCACAGTGTTGCCATGGCACCACAGCAGTGGACACAAGTGTTTGTTGCTAGTTGGGGTTGAATGTTTGTGGTTTTCCTTGAGCAGTTGACTCTCAGAAGATTTTTAACATTGCACTAAGACATCTCTCCCCACTTTGTGCTAAAAATGGCCATTTCTGAGGCTGCCCTTGGGGCTTTACCCAGAGGTCACCCCCAGGCCTGGCTCAGCAGCCACTGCCCGGCTGTGCCCCAGCTCCATGTGCAGGAACTGTTGGTACCTGTGGCTGTCACCTGCTGGAGACGCTGCAGAGGAGGAGCCAAAGGGCTGCTCCCCGGGACTGGGCACAGGGACACATTTGGGATGTGCACAAGGCTTTGAGGAGGCATAAAAATCTGCTTTTCCCCACTGCTCACCTTTTACTTTACTGGGAATGTTTCTTCTGCCATTTGTCCTTGTAGCCTCTGCTGTGTGTAGACACAATGGGATTTAAAAAAAAAAAAAATCATTGAAAATGCTATAATACT
Source organism: Acrocephalus scirpaceus scirpaceus (assembly GCA_910950805.1). Taxonomy (NCBI): domain Eukaryota; kingdom Metazoa; phylum Chordata; class Aves; order Passeriformes; family Sylviidae; genus Acrocephalus; species Acrocephalus scirpaceus. The sequence continues at coordinate 775,160 of OU383781.1, forward strand.
TGCCCAGCACTACTGCAGTGTCTTGAGAGGAGCAGTCAGTGGCAGCAGGTGTGGGGATGCTGGATCCTGGGGAGAGGCCAAGGGAGATGTGGTGGTGCTTGGGCAGGGTCAGCCCTGTCCTGCTCACACAGACCTGGCAGTGGGCTGGGCTGGGCAGGAGGTGAAGGGTGGGGGAGATCAGGCACTGTTGGCTCCAGAGGACTCGTGGGACATGCACTGACTGCTTTTACTGGTGTTTGGATTCCCCTCAGCAGGAGTCTGATCCAACGGGTTGGTGGGATGGAAGTGAGGAGTAGGAAGGATTTCTAGAGGTTTATCTCTTGATTAATTAGTAAGAAATGCTGTTATGATTAGCTGTGCACATGTACAGACTAGCTGATTAATTCATAAGAAATGCATTTATTATTCATTGCACAAATGCATAGACACATTTCTTTTTCAGACACAAGATTCCCAGGGTAGTTGGTGGCAGCACTCCCAGCTGGGATTGCCAGTTCTTCCCCTGGCTGAGGAGTTACTCAGACTAAAATACTGAACTGACTTCTTTAAAAAAACAAAAAACCACACCCCCCAAATCCCCAAACCTACCCAAAAAACCAAGCTCCAACCAACCCTTTCCCTGGTTCAGAGCATCTGAGCAGGACTGGTTCCAGTAGAAGCACTGGTTCCATTAGAACATTAGAATGTTCTGTGTCCATCGTTTGGGAGTGCACAAAGCTGTTCTGCAGAAAGAACCCAAAGCCATCTCAGTGTTTATTTCACAGAACACTGGTGAAAAGGTACCCTGAGAGCTGAACCAGGGCTTTGTGTTTCACCAGACACGCTGGCAGAAGTTGGTTACCCCGTGTGGAGCTGGAGGTGCTGGAAGAACTGTCCCTACGGTGGTTTTAGATGTGTCTGTGACCGCGGCTGCTACCAGACAAACCGAATGGGAAACAAACCCTTAACCGGTGTTTTCTTGCTTTGGCTGTGCTCTGCAGTGAGGAGAGTTACAATGTCACCGAGTACTCGCTGCGGGAGCAGCTGCTGGTGCTGCCCTGTGACGGGGAGGAGCTGTGCCCCTCTCCCGGGAAGAACGCGGCAGGGATGCTGCACTCCGGCCGGAATTCTGCATCCCACCTCTTCAGGCTCGTGCTCCTCAGCAACCACGCCGGGGACAGGGTGGAGATGCTGCTGGGGGCAGAGACTCAGTGAGTACAGTTACTTAAGGGATTCTTCATCTGCTTGTCTCCATGGGCTGCTCCTCCTGCCCTGCCCACAGTAGTAAATATTCCTTTCTTTATTTCTATTACTTAATTCTGGCTTGTTAATTTAAACTGCTGGGTAAGGCCTCGAGTACCCTGCCTGCAGAGCTTGGGCAGGTTCCTGTGCAGGGCCCCTCACCCCGAGGGTCAGTGCTGCCAGGTGGGTGTCACCGTGGGGCTGTGTGAGCACAGCACCAGGATGTGGCACAGGAGTGTCCCCAGGCACACCCAGGGTGCTCTGGGCCCTGGCAGGGCGCTGTGGTGGTGGTGATGGCTGCATGGTGCAGCAGAGCAGGGTCAGGGCAGGAGGAGCCCTGCTCCTTGCTCTCCAGGGCACCCTGAGGCGTGTCCTGCCTCAGAAACCAGCAGCACCCAGTGCCTGCTGTGGATGTACATGGCCATCAACTTCCACAGCACCTCCCAGCACTGAAAGAGCTCATTTGTTCTGGGGGAAGCTGGAGGCGGGACAGAGGCATGAAAGGGAGTGCTCCAGACATGTCCCTGCCTGGAAAAATCGATAGTTTTAGGTTGGCTTTCAAAGTTTAGAATAACCATGAAAGGAACTGAAGATCATCAGTGCCTTCTATTAAAGATCTCATTATGAAGGCAGGAGATGATTCAGACTTGTTTGGAAATGCAATTTCATTGGGGACAAAATGCAGGACATATTTAGTTGTCTGGGCTTTCTGTGAAAAGACATTTTGTTCTGTAGACTTATTATTGATTTGTTCTGTGCTGTTTGCAGTATAAATAGCAGTCCAGCTGATCATTCCTCAGAGCAAGAGTCTGAAAAGAATTCCTGTATTTTAAGTTACCTATTTTTATAGTCTTACCCTTTGAGAAAGGATGGGAAGGGAATTTCCAAGGCCAAACAGTTCAGCGAGTTGAGCATGCCTTTGGAATAGTTTTGTGCAGGTAAAACTGAACTGTTTTCTCTGACACAAAGATTTCCAGCACAGCTTGATCCTGTTTTGCCACCTGCTGTGGTGTTTGGGTCCCAAGGACAAAAGTACCAGTGTTAGGTGAGAACTTCCTGTGACCCTGTGAAGAAGGCAGAGAATACAGAGGTGATGATACACAGGGGTGACTCACAGGTGCTGAAGACAGGGATGCTGGCACTGAAGAAGGGCAGGCAGTGTCAGTGCTGACCATTATCCAGGGCAGCAGTCAGGACACTGTGTTCTGCTTTGCAGGAGTGACAGAGCCCGCTGGATCACGGCGCTGGGCCAGGACAGTGATGGGCACCACACGGACAGGACCAGTAAGTCACAGCTGCTGGGACTCGGGAGTGCTCTGCAGGGGAGCAGCACCTCAGTGGGGCGGGGCTGCAGCTATCCTAAGCGATGGGGGAAGTGTAAAGTGGAAATGTTTTAAATAAGTGGGGGTGTAACAAAAGCCCTGCCCTGGGACTGGTTTAACAGCCTGGCTCACTCCTTCCCCAGCTCTGGCTCAGGTGGAGATCATCAGGACGTACACAGCCAAGCAGGCCGATGAGCTCTCTCTCCAGGTGGCTGATGTCGTTTTGGTTTATCAGAAAGTCACTGATGGTGAGTGAGGATTTTGCTGTCAGTACCATTTGTCACCTCTGCAGGGGGATCCAGCTACAAAAACTTTTTTCCTATTAGCACAGGGCTGCAGTGAGTAGAAGTTCAGCTTCCAAGGAAAATGTGAGCATTTGGGTTCAGGTTTCTAAAGGAAGCAGCAGATACAACCAGCTGTAGAATGTGGCTGCTGGCCAGATTTGGCATGGGAGGTGTCCACAAATAGGAAATTGAATTTGTCTAAAACCAGGGAGCTCAGACGTTCCAGTCAGTGCCAGGGTTGTCCAAGAGAAACATCCCCAGTCTCACCTGCCATGGCCTGGGCTCTCCTGCTACAGCTCTGGCACAGGCTGGTTGCTGAGGTTTTCCACAAGATCAAGTATCCAAGATCAAAGTGATTCTTGCCCAGACCTGCCTACAACTGATGCATTGATAGCACCAAGTGCTGGCTCAGGGATGCAGGACACGGTCAGTACTTGAGGGATTAAATTCTAACTTGCTGTTGCTCAATTAGTTGTGAAATCAGAGATCTTGTCCCTTCAGCTGCATTGCTCTGTTCAGATTACAGTGGTACTATAGCATTACTCAAACTATATTTGAATGACAAAAAAGTGAAATTGTGCAATACTTCGCACATACTATTTTTAACTAGTCTAGCTGTATTAAAAACATCTGCCAAAGGTACCCTAAACTGGTACTTGAATCCCAGTCATGGCAAATGCAGAATGTGTGTGATGGCTGTCAGTGGGTCACCTCAGTGCCACCAGGCAGGGGTGGGGCCAGCTGCAGAGGTGTCACTGTTGTCCTTTCCCCACAGGCTGGTACGAGGGGGAGCGGCTGCGGGATGGCCAGAGGGGCTGGTTCCCCTCGGAGTGTGCCAAGGAAATCACCTGCAGGGCCACGTTGGACAAGAACATGGAGCGCATGGGGCGCCTGCTGGGGCTGGAAACCAACGTGTAGCCTGGTCCTCACCCCACACCCTGGGGGCTGCTCCAGCGGGGACAGGGGCCAGCAGAGACACAACCCAGCAGCAGCACACGGGACACTCGCCATCCCTTCTCTGCTGGCTCCCATAGCAGCAACCTGCAGCAGTGCATTGGGCATTCCTTTGCAGCTCTTGCTCCGTCTGGTTGTGAGCATCTGAACTCATTTCCAGCAGCAGAACTGTGCAGAGCACTGGGCCCCCTGGCCCCAGCCCCGGAGCTGGTGGTGCATGGTTGCAGTGCTGGGGTGTCCTGCTCCTGAGGAGCTGCACTGCTGCAGCCCCAGACGCTGTTTTGGGACACTTGCCCTCGTGTCAGCACCTGAACTCGAGTGACCAGCTCTGCACTCTGTAAAGGCTGACCTACCTCTCCAGTGCAAACCCAGGGCTGTCCCTGGCCTGGCACAGGCAGAGCTGGCACCACGTCAGCGAGGACTCTGCAGCTGTGCCTCCATGGGGCTGCTCAGACTGGCTCCAAGTGCTGCTCTGGGCAAAGGACTTCTGAAAGCCAACAAAAGGTACCACACTCTGCAGAGCAGGTGCTGCTGATCCATCTTGTTTTACTGCAGAGTAACTGCTGAAGTGGGGGCAGTTGTTTCTGGTTTCCTCAGGTGTCTGATGAGGCCTTGCACTTCACTCAGTGCTTCAGGGCAGCAGTGTGATGAGAACATGAAATGTGCTCCAGGGTGAGCAGAGTTCAGGGCACATAGCTGGAGAGGTGTGAGAGTCTGTTTGATAAAACCCTCCCTTTTAAGGACCAGCTGCTGGCTCAGCAGTGTGGAAATTGTCTCTACAAACGAGGGGACAACTTGTAGTACCAAGGCTTTCTTCTTGTTGCCTTCCCCAGCCTCTGCAAAGGGGACGAATGCTGGATTTTATCCTGCAAGATGCTGACTTGAGTGATGAATGAATGGGGTGTTTGTAAAGATGTGTCGCTCTAATAATTTAAACTACATTAGGAAGGCAGTAATTTTGTACAAAAATACTTACCTGGACAGTGTGACAGTGGTTATACAGCCTTGCAAAATAATTTATAAGTGGACTGATAAAATAGTAATGAGAGAAACTGTAAATTGAACAAAGACTTATTTAACATAGTAAAAATACTACTACTGTTTTAACAAATTTTATTGTATACATGCGGATGTTTAACACATAACTGAATGTATAAATCCAGGCATTAATTTTATTCAGATTTTTTTAATACACTGTATATATTTTTCATACCTAGTTTTTCCAAAAATGCTGTAATGTTTTGTAAAGACATTTTTCATTTTTCCTATTGTTGGACACAGTTCTTCAGGAATTAAAAGACTTCTATTATTTTATAGAACAACAATCAATAAAATGCTTTTAAATCTTTACTAAAAACGTTTTGATTTTTTTTTTAATGCCATAAGGCTGCCCATTAATAATGTCACTTTTGTCAGAGAACTTAAATCTCTTCAATAAACATGGGAATTTTACATTTTCCTGTTTTGTAAAGATGAATAGCACCATCCTGTGTCCTACTTCATCTGTCATAGATCCCATTTACCTGTTGGACTTGGAGCAATAGCCTGGGACAGCATCTCATTGCTGAGATGGCAGTAAGATGGAGATGGGAAAAGTCTCCAGTTCCCTCAGCTGGAAGGGACCTGCAGCCCTGTGCACTCCAATGCCCTCAGGGCTGTCCCAGTGTTAAATCCTGTTCCTGAGTGTTCTTAGACACCCTCAGACCTGGGGTATTACCGCCTCTGCAGGGCGCCTGTGCCAGGTCTGTCCATTCCCCCAGGGACGCTGCTTCCTTGTGCCCAGTCCCAACCTCAGCTTCAACTGTGACTGCCCAGCCTCCTGTCCCTGGAGCCCAGGGAAGGGAGCTCAGCCACTCCCTTCTAGCAACTCTGCACTATTCTCATGAGCAAAAAGAAAAAAAGTCATTTTGAACACTGACTTCTCTATTAGCAGTGCTATTGCAAAGGACATCATCTAAAAACAACCCCTTCATCAGCCCCTGTGCACTTTGGACACACAGAGACACATTCTGCTTTTCAACTGGAGGGCTTTACACCAGTACCTCCTCTGTAACTGGAAGCCCAGCAGTGACATAGGTTAGCTGGGGGTTTGTTACTGTAAAATCAGCTCTTATTTTTGCAGAGCATGGAATGTGTGTCTCCTTCCTTCTGTAACTTCCCTAATCAGCAAGTGGCCAACAGAAGAGTCTCAGTTGCCCAAATGAGATCTCCAGTGAGGTGAGGTGACTCCGTGTGTCTGCTGGACACAGGGGCACCTGTTCAGAAATCCAGTGCCCACCTGACTTGAACCTGGCCCAGCATCTGTGCAGTCATGGCACACCTAAAACCAGTTTTTGGTACTGTCTTTTGTGCTGTATACCAGCCCTGCCACATACCAAATACAACATCTGTATCTGCTAAACTTTAACAAATGCTGTAACACAGCATTTTTCTTGACTTCCATGGCAAAGAGTATGTTTGTTTCCACTGTGCAAAGCTAATTTGCTGAAAATAAAAAGGTAAAAAGAGCATGGCTTTGGTCACCCTACACATGCTCAGGAAGTACAGTCTGCTCAGCATCACCCTCACATGACACACCTTAAATCCTGGATCAACAAAATATATCCACAGAACTTCTTGGGTTTCCCAGGTATATTTTGTTTCTAAAGTAACACACAGAGGCAAAACAAGTGGACAGAATACAAGTGTTGGAAATTAACAGTAAATCTTAGCACCAAGGTTGAGGAACTCCAAGGCTTTATCTGCTGTGATCTGCAAATGATTTTCAACAGCTCTATCAAAACTTCATCATTTAGGCAAACTGGCGATAACGTGAAGGTCAGGCAGAATTTACTACATCACTGAATTGTTTTGTTCCATAACCCAGAGTTCTAGAAGGTGCTAGAAACTAACACACAGGCAGACTTCATTAAGTACAACATGACCTTGACTAGTCTTTGCCTCGGGCTGGCCATTTTAAAACCAAGTAACAAACCTTACATCAGCATTACCTCTTCAACTTCTTAATAACCTGATGTGGTGCTTTAAGCCTGGTTTGCAGCTCATCCCCATGGTGGGATGAGAGAGAGACTCTAAGGGGCAAAGTGAGAGAAGTCATGGGTTGGGATAAAGACAGTTTAAAACAATAGCTGCATGTGCAAGCAAAGCAAACCAAGGAATTAATTCCCCATTTCCTGAAGGCAGGTGGATGTTCAGCCAGCCCCAGGACAGACGGGCTCCATGCACAAAATGGGGACTTGAGAGGACAAATGGCACCACTCCAAACATTTCCCCCTTCTGTGCTTTATCCTGAGCATGATGGCCTGGGACATCCCTGGGGCAGTGGGGTCAGCTGTCCTGGCTGTGGCCCCAGCCCCTGCACACGCTCAGCCATACCTGGAATAACACTATTTACATCACAAATCCAAACACAGCATCACACTCGCTAGCAAGGAAAATTAACTCTAATCCAGCACCCCTAACATTTATGCTCATTGGCAAACTCTGAACAACATAGAAATTTCTGGTACTTTTCTGCATAAAAGCATATGTTAGGCTGTGTGCTTTAAGCACGATGAAAAAGTACAGCATTATCACTATTTACACTTCAGTCACTCCTTAACATCTGACTGTGACCCCTCTGAGTGTTTCTTCTGGGGGTGGCCCTTTTGCCACTGCTGACCCTGACCCTCCACAATGTGGGGTTTGAGGGAACTCATCTTCAACCAAAACTGCCATTCTTACCCAGGCTCTGTAATTATCATTTCCTTTTGCCCTCCTTTTGTGTTATTAATTAAGAAATTAGCCATCATTCCTTTTAAGTACTGCAGAAATCATGAAAAAGGAGAATGATGCAGGTACCATGTGCCAGCCTGTATTTCTTCATTACATTTAATGCAGCTACGCCAATAACAGCACTACGGCCAGCTTTTCGTCAATAAAGTACCGATTTGTGAGGCAGAACAGCCCGCCCTGCCCCGCCCGGCCCAGCGCCGCCCCTCAGGGCTGGGCGCCATTTTGTTCCCTCCTGCCCCAGCGACGCCCTTTGTTTCCAACACAGAAATTCCCCCATTACAAATTATTTCGTTCCCATTTCCACACAGTTATCACTAATTTAGTCCCCTTTTCTCTCCCCTTTGAGTCCGGGGCTTACCTCCAGCGATGCTGTGGCTGTTCTCTCCTCGGAGCGGCCGCGGCGGGCGCTGAGCCGAGCCCCGGCGGGTCCCGCAGCCATTCCAGCCCGGTTCTCCCGCAGCCATTCCAGCCCGGTTCTCCGGCAGCCTCGCGCCCCTACAGCCCGGCTGGCCCCCAGAGAACTCTCCGGGCCTAGCTCCTCCCTCCCCGCAGCCGCCGGTGTCTCTTTTCCCCTTGCTCAGACTCCCTCCGGCATCCCCAGCCCCCCAGGGCAGGGTGATTCTCCTCCTCCGCCTCCTCACGTAAAACACCTGAGGGTGAAACGGTCAATTGGCGGTGGGGGAGGGAGGTTAAACGATGCGTTTTGTTATCTGGCAGTGGCAATGAGGAGCTCGGCCCCACCACCCCTTGTTAACGCAATGGAAAGCACCGCTAGCCAGTAATTTCCACTTACAAGTTTCACCTGAGCTGCTCTGCTTCCTTCAGGATAAAGCGCATAAATCCTCCTGAACTTGATGATTAAGATCATTTTTGCAAAGAAAAAAACCCAACAAAACACCAAAAGAAGGGAGAAAAGTTATATTTCCAGGCTTTTTTTCTCAAGGATAAACCTCAAAATCTTTAACAAACTTTGTTATTCAAATACTCCTCCATAGCTGGAGATGATTCAAAACAGAACATTCAAAACATTGAGAACAGTTGAAGTAAGACTTGCAGAAAAAAGACTTTTAATGGAATACTATAACCCATAAATGAACTTCTTAAAAAAAACCAACAAAGAACTCAAATGCAATAGAACTTTAACATACAACCCAACATGACTCTTCTCTAACCGTGCTTTCTGTAATCTGCAATTTCAGTCAGTAGTGATGATGGATGGGGACAGAAAGCAAAGGAAGATTAACTGAATGGGATAAAATGCAAAAAAGGAGAAGAATTTCTGAAGATTGTTTCCTCCCACCGTACAAATTCACATGTGTTTCCAAGTTGAGTTTAATTAAGCTGTAATTACCTTCTGTGGAAGTACTGGTGAGCAGACTGCTGCACAGCTGGAATAACACAGCAAGTATAATTACTCACCACACCCCATTAAAAAAAAAAACAAAAAATCAGTTTAGGTATTACTAAGCAGTATTTTAGCAGGTTTCTTATATACCTGTTACCTGATGGGTAAATTACCCAAAGAAAACGGCTACAGCAGGACAAGAACCTTAAACCATCCAACAAGTGCCTTTCTCTCCCTCACAAAGCTACACCAGCACAGAACACATGCACGTACACATATTGCCAACTAGCTCCGAATAACTGCCCCTCGGGAGGAGGGAATTCCCAGCTTACCCTACAAAAGTTGTTCCTCTAGCTAAAGAAACGCTATAAAAAGGTGACTCGGCTGGCTGGGGTGAAGTGTGTCAGCTGTAGCGCTCGCCCTGGAAGCGCGGCGCGAAGTTCCTGACGGCCTCGTTCTCCTGCGTGGTGATTAAGTCTATAATAGCTGTCAGCACTGCTGTATCCCTGCTTTTAATATCGTTCCAGTCCACGGGATGGGGGTTTTCTATTTTTTCTTGTAGAAGATCATCAAGTTCTTGTCGCAATTTCTGGGAAGTGTTGTAATAAAGGGTAAAAAAGGAAAAAAGAAAGAGATGAGCAGTTAGAGCTACACATAGCATCAATAGAGAGGTTCCAGTGCTCCAGGCTCTCTTTCTCCTGACCTTTACACCTGCTCTTCTCCCATCAGTTCACTTCCACATTGCTATTTTCAGGATCAAACACTGTCTCTCAAAACCCAATCTCTCTGAGGAGAGATGACCATCTCTGGAGGTGATGCCCCTAACAGCCCACCCAGCACTTAGCTGACTATTCCAGAATTAAAAAGACTGGTTTAAAATAAAAACTAAAAAAGAAAAGTCAGGTATGATTTCTGGGATCTAATATTAAACAGTTCTATGGAACCCATTCCTGTTAACTGAGGACCCCCACTGTTCATGTTTCCATATCCATGTGGATATTACCTACACTGACCAAGTTATCCTACAGCTTCTGTGCAAAATTAGATCTCTTTTGTTCACTTTGTGTGCTTGAACTGCTTGTTGGGAGTGCATTTCAAACACCATCTCCCTGAGTGATGAATCAATAGGCACATGGGAATACCAAATCCAGAAATCCCTAAGCAGAACCAGGGTTACACTGAGCCTTCCAGGTACATTATTTTGAAACAGTCACCTTGACCAAGTTTGCTATTTTTTCTGGAGACTGGAAAACAATCCACTCATCCACAGCGATGGTGTCCTGGTCCTTATCCTTCTGGATGGATATATCCCCTCCAAAGAACAACAGGGAGTATGGAGACACCTCCGTACAATCATACAGGTAAATCTGCACAACAACAGAATTGTCTGATCACCTCAAAATATCTCAAGAGCCATCAGTAATCCTTAATGAGATTGCTACAGAATTCCAAAAGATCCTTACTCAGTTACTCATAAATTATGAAGATGCATGAAGCAACTCAGTTCAAAAAAAGTTACATGAAATCAGATTGAACAAGGGCAAAAATGGTTCCAAAGTCTTTCAATCTTTCACAGTGGTGAAATCAAATCAGATGTACCATAACAATGAGAGGAAAATTTGTCAGCATATTGAGAAAAAATATGAAAAAAAAAAAAACAAAACAACCCAAACCCTAAAATAAAAGAATTTACACCTGTATTGCCAGACCTCAAAAAACCCCAAATCCTCAAAAAAACCCCAAGAACTAAACCATGTAAGTTCATTATTTGTGGAACAATACCCCCAGTATCACAAAGGACATAATCTGATGATGTGTAGAAGGAATGGCCCGGGACAGGAAGGCCCCAGAACAAAGGCTGTTCACATCCCCTCTGAACCCTGACCCAGCCTCACTGAAAAAGGGACAATAAAACAAATAAACCCCTCAAGCACAGCCCCCACTCACGCTGCTGGTCCTCATCTTCAAATGGTACACGAGCCAGTTATAATGGAACTCTGTTTCCTCCACATTCACTGATTTGGGATGGATATTAACTGATCCGTCTGTCTTGGTGCAAACTTTCACCCTTCAAAGAAAAAACAACAACAAAAAGAGTCTGATAATACAAGAAGTGATAAATCAACAGATCAGGATCCCTGGGGTCTCTCTTCCCAAATAATCAGAAGTGACAGTGTTTGAATTGCTGCTGTAGAACCCCTTTAGAGCAGTGCTACTGAGATGTTGTAACATTATCCATGGCAAGATAAGGTCACACAAATTATTTCAGGTGTTAGCAGGAATCCAGATGTTAAAAAATCAACAATCCCACCCTTCTCAGAGGAAGTAATGTACAACCATGACTCAAACTCTAAAGTGAGATTCATTCATGCACTCAAGCCACTGCTTCACCTTGCCAAATTATGCCATGTAGGAAACACCTTGAATACAAATCCCCATTAAACCAAAGCCTCACATTTTTCTCCTTTTGCTGAAGCTGGGCCGGATCTTTGCCACTTTGGGATAGAGGCCAGCACAGATGACAGCTTTGAGCAGTTTCTCATTACCTGCAGGAGACAGCAAAATAAGTGAGGCAGTTCTGCAAGCTGAGATTTCAGCTAGGATAAATTCTCCCTTTCCCTCCTCAGTTACCTGAGTTGGTGTTAGATTTGGGATCCTTGGGGTTTTTGCTATTCACAAATCCAGCTGCAAGGAGATGCTCAGCAAACTGCCCTTTCATGTTATGCAGCATCTAGGAAACAAAGAAAATGGCCCCAGAATGATGCTGCACCAAAGGCTCCTCCTCTCCCCTACACAGGATCCTGGCTGAACATGGCAGGATGCTGTTACCTGCATGGTATTTGAGGACAGGAAATATTCCCAGCAATAGTCCTTCTCATTCCTGAAACCATAGCTCCGAGCCTCTTCCCAGCCCTAGAAATGAAAACCAGAGTTCCAAGGCATTTGGAAGCAAACACACACTACAAACTTAAGGATAGCAAAAACTGGAGGTCAACAAACAACAGTCACATGTTCCCTACCAGGGAAAAAGTAAATCCTTTGATCTGTGTATGTGCACACACCACAGTGCAGAAAAACACAACTTCACAATATGCAGAATCACAACCCTCCTTTTTCCCTGGCAGGTAGTGATACCTGGCTGTGTCTGCCAGAGCACCTTTTGGTTTAAGTCACAGTTCTGGGCAGTAAGTGTTTTCCAGGCCATTTATTTCCTCCCCTCCTCACCCCAACACAATACAGCACAATGCCCAACTCTTCTGAAGTTAACTTCAGCCTCTTGTAGAGGCCAGAAGGACAAGAATGAACAACTTCAGCAAGGTAACTGTAACACTGTGTTTCCTTTGTCTTTTTCAGACTTGTCCATCAGAAATCAGGTTACTGAGCCTGGAGACAAGATTATGCAACACTAGAAGCGTGAAAATCAGTTTGGTGTTATGTTTCTGTAGAAGCCAAACAAGAAAGCCTACAGAGCATAAACTGATCAGCTTTTTCCTCAGGATCATCTATATTACTCAAAATTCTAGAAGAAAAAAGCCAGATGAAAACATGCTTACAGTGAAAGCATTCAGCACAGTCAGATGGTCGCTTTTCGAGTTCTTTGAGAGCTCCTTTCTTCTTGCATCTGCGATTTTCTCTTTGCCCTAAAAATCAGAACCTATATAATACCAGACTGACATGACAGTTCTCTTTTCCAAATTCAGGTACATCTGTACAGCAGTGCTTTGTATGTAACACATGAAAATTACAGGTATTTCCAATATTCCACAGGAAAATGGTAATTCATAGTATGTAAAGGCAATCTCACTAATAAAAATGTAATTACCATGGCATTAATGGAAGTGCTCTTAAACTGTAACACCTCTCTAAGTCCCAGCATCCTCCCCACATGTAATTGTCATGTGTGAGACTTTACCAGAGGGATGACAAAAGGGTCCTTGAAGCTGAGGCTGGCTGCAATGGTCAGCACGGGGTCCAGGCAGCAGAACAAGGCTCCAAACAGGATCATCTTCCCAATATGTGGCTCCACAGGCAGCCGGGCCAGGTGGACACCCAGGGGAGTCAGCTCCTCCTGCTTGTCCAGAGCGTTCTGCAGGACAAGGGCAGAAAGGGAAGAACAAACACATCACATCAAATGGGGAGGATTTCCTTGGAAAAGCCACTGGTGCACAGATATCACCCACTAATATCCAAACTAGATGTTTCTATTTATGGCTACAACTCATTTGTACAAATATCACCAGAGCAAGGAGTCAGCAGAACAAAGGTGCCACCAATCTCTCCTTCCCCAGCACCCAAGGGAACAGTGACACACAAGGAGCTTCTCCCACACGCCTCATTTGTCTCAAACTCCTCACTGACCCACCTGGAGCAGGAAGGCTGGGAGGCAGCAGGGGCTATGCAGGAGGGAGTTAAATCAACACCTGCAGGGAACTTAAATGCAGGCCAGGTGTCTGTTTGGAGTCATGTAAGTCCCTCAGAAGCACTCTGCAGAGCCCATGAGCATCATGCATTGTGTGAAATGTTCCCTGTGCACTGAGGGTCCGTGGAGGCTCTGCACAAAGGGTCAGGGGTTGCAGTGGCCAGAGCTGTGCAGCCAGGCCTACCTAACACACACAGTGCCACAGCTCTGAACACATCAATCCTGCACATGAAGCAGCACCTTACCAGCTCCATGAGGTGATTTATGGCCAACATCACAGCATCACGAGACGGGGGGTCCATCAGTTTGCTCAGAAAATAGGCAATTCCACCAAGCTTCAGGATCTGAAAGAAAAATCACAGCAAAAGCCTACAGCAACTGGAGAAAGACAGTTCCCTTAATTGGTTAGCAGGAATCACACTCTTTGAAATAGTGTGAGTAATCACAGCTCGAGTTAGAATTTCTTAACTAAAGAACTAAGGACAAGAATGTATTAGTGATGAAATTTGTAGCAGAAGGATCTATTCTTCATTCAGTTCACATTCACATGGCATTCCTTCTGCTTGCATAAGGAATTCAATGCAAACTGCCAAAAAGGGAAATTCACACCAGTTCTAAAACTGCTTTGTAGTAAAATTCTTTTAAGAAATCATATAAATTGACTCACTGGCATTCTCACTGAAGCTTCTCTGACTGAATGATATGTGATATTTGGGGAACAGCACAGCCCAAGTTTTTGTTAGTGGACTTTACCTTTTACTGATACCAGACAATTCTATTTCCCCTGGGTTTGATGCACAAAGATACAAGTGTGCATTTACAAAAGTTGCTGCAATTATTGGCTAAATACACTGCATTTCTGGTGTAACAGAATTTTAGTTTACAACCCTAGGCTTATTGTTGCATTAATTTAGTCTCTCAACCACTTATCCTAAAGAGAAAAGTACGTAATAGATATATTTGAAGATTCCTCCATTTACCTTGATTTGTAAGCAGAGCTCTTCCAAGGGTGTCCTCAGGATCTCTGGTAACTGATAATCATCCAGAAGGCTGGCACGCAGTCCATTGTACAGATGGTAACAGTGGCCTGGCTGAACTCTGCAGTGATTTCAAGAAACAATTCTTTTGGCTTTGGTCGTTTGTTGTGGGTTTTTTCCCCTATGAAACTGTGACAATTATGGTCCTGTTTGCTTACAAAGAGCTTCCCAAAGCTCCTCAAGGAATTAGAACTGAAGCGTATTCAGCTGTAAAAGCAACTTCAGTCTTCTGAAACACAGACCCATCAGCAGGAAAGAGGCACAGAGAACACAGAAATTAATTTTTATGCCACTTCCACTTTACTGTATCAGCCTCATAAATTAGGTGTGAGGGCAGTGACAAAAATAAAATAAAATAAAATGCAGGGCATTCTTCTACAGGAGGGAAACTCCAGAGTAAACACAGCACAAGTCCATTCAGATTCCTAGGAAGACAAGGAAATCATTCCTTCCCTAGGAACAGGAGCCAGCAGTGCCAGCACATGCAAATAATAAATGTCCTTCATTGTTGGAAACTCAACATCCCCACAGCCCCCACTGCTCCTACCTCCCTGCCCGACCCTTCCTCTGCTTGGCATTGGCTTTGCTGACCCACTCTGCTGCCATGGTGCTGATGTTGTTCTGAGTGTCAAAGTGAGTCTCCTTGATCTTCCCCCCATCGATAACAAACACGACGTCATCGATCGTGATGCTGTGGGGAAAAAAAGGGGAAAAAACCAACTTTTCATCTTTGCAAGTGTGACCTAGGATTGGGTTTGGTGTCTCTTTATTCCCTCCCAAACAGAGGGATTAATTAAAATTAATTTAAAAAATCTGTCTTTGGAATTTCTTAAAGAACTGTGTTACTGAACAGCTCAAGAAAGAGCTGATTTATTCTCTCTGGTCTGGCAGAAGTCCCCACTTGGGTTCTGAAGAGAGGACAGGCAGCTCAGATTATCCTGTACAAGTCATTCTAGCAATTGTTTAGCATTCCTGTAGTTTAATTGTTCAAAACAATGTAGTTGGTTGAATTGTTTAAAACAATTATAGGAAAACTCTGTTTAGTCTATAAAGATTTCTAAAGACAAAGTGTTATAAATAAATGGCACAAACACAGAAATGTATTTTTGGGAACATCAAATAGGTTTATACTCTAAATTATCAGTTCCATCTCTTTTGTTACACTCACAGCTTTCCTGGCTCTGGGCAGGCAGGCACTTACCTGGTCTCTGCAATGTTGGTTGCAATCACGATTTTCCTCACTCCTGGTGGGGTCTTCTTGAACACCTGTAATTATCCAGGGCCCATTTATGTCTTTGCCAAAAACAAACATGTGCTTCATTTTATTTTTTTTTTTTTTGGAGTTGTGAAATATTGCAATAAAAGAGAGGCATACCTGAGTCTGGTTAACAGTAGGCATCAGTGAATGCAAAGGTATGATAAGAAACCTATCTGAAAGTTAAAAATCAGTAAAAGATATGGTGTAAGCATAGAAACTTCCAATTTTACAGTAAAATCTATTAAATCAATTATGCAGAACAGAGAAAATAAGCTGCAAGTCAGGCCACAGCTTCTTGCTCTGAGATCCCAGGTATTTGTACCATAACAGCAAATTCTGAAGTAAAAAGGTATAAAGGCCTTTTTTATGATGCTATAACATGATGAGTTCAAGAAAATATATGAAGTTATGTATAGTAATTTAGACTTTCTTTTTAAACTCTAAAGTTATTTAATAACTGGCCAAGTTTAATACACAAACTGACACTCAATCTTCCAATAAACTGGAATTCTGCATCTATGGAATGTACACAACCACACTGCAAGTCACCATCTGAACAGCCAAGAGCCCAGCTAAGACAGGTGAGATGGAAATATGAGAGATGCAAAAGGACAAAATAAAGTGTGTCAGACAGGCACAGAGTACTTGAAAGTCTGTAAGAAAGCTTCTCACATCCACAGGATTTGAGAAAAAGCAGGGGAAGCTGCTCAAGGAGGAAGCATACACAGAATGGAGTTTAGGTTTGGATGGGAGCTCTCCCAGCTACAGGAAAGGACAAGAGGAGGAAGATGCAGGTCAGGTTTTTTTCAGATTGTCACTCCCACACTGAGAAAAATGAGTTGTTGTTAGCAGAGGAAAGATAGCACAGACACACAAGAACTGCTGAACACTTTGGAGAGGAGACAAGGGAAAAAATGAACCCAGCACAATCACAACAAGGCCATGCAAAAGGAGTCTGCCCCCAGTGCCACTGCAGAACTGCCACGGAGAGTTTGGGTTTTACCTGACTTAAACATGACTTGAGACATCAAGATCTCATGCAAAGTGCTGATGTTATCCCAGCCTGGCAGAAACACCAGAATTGCACCATCCTACAGGGAAAAGAGGTCAGAACACATCACACACTGCACACAGAGCCAGCTCCTTGCACACTGCCACATGGTGGGCATGTGAGATCTGAAACCTCACTGACCCAGCCTGGAACAGTCTATCAAGGGTTTTTTTTTTCTATAAAAGAGCTACCTGCATGTATTTATCTGAATGTAAGAGTAATTCAAAGCTGTTCAATTACTTAGAAGAGCAAACAAATATTTCTCTCCTTTCTGTGTGACCAGCCAAAGTCATTGCCAGCTGTGGCACTGCCCCCAGCCCAGCCCCACTGTACCTCCTCTTCCAGCACAATGTATCTGATCAGTGCTGCTATAAGGTCCAGGTCCACCTTGTCATCATCCATCATTTCCAGGGCATCGATTGTACTTGCTGAATACCTGCAGCAGGAAAGCACAGACACTGATCCCTTGGAACAGGCAAAGCCATGCTTTGCTCCTGCTGCCTGGCTCTGAGTGAGCCACCCAGCCAGGAACCCACCTCCAGTCAGCTCAGCTCTTTGAGCAACTCCTGCTCCTCCAAAATACTCTCTGCATTTAGTTCGGTGTGATTACTGTCAGCTCAGAACAATTTCAGAATTACCAGGTAATGACTGAACTGTCTCTGAAGCACTTACACGGCCTCTCTCCTTCTCATCGATGAGCCAGGGACTGACAATTTGTATTTAGGTAATGAACTGAAATTTAACTTGAACAACTCAGAGGGAAAGGGAGACAGTTCTGCTGTCTCTAAAGCACTTCACTGGTTGCCAGCCAACTGTACAGGCAATTCCATCATCATTTTCCCCAGCAGCCACTAAAGCCCAGCAACACAATACAGCACCAATTTATTGTTCTCACTTCAGAGCTGCCTGAAAACTGAAAGCAAAAGAGAAACTTGGGCCCAACCTGCCCTGCAGCTGCCTTAGGTAGTCTGGCCACTGCTGCCTGTAGATCTCCTCCTTCTCCTCCTTCTCTGGCCTGCTCACCCGGCCCTGCATGAAGCCCCTCCTCCAGTGCAGCCGGCGGTCTGTCTTTTCCGGGGTGTACCTTCACACAGGAGGAACAAACACAATTCCATCTGAAACTGAGGGAAATCAGAGCAGCTGCACAGTTTTCCACACCATGGACAACATGATGTGCTTTAGCTAGGCCATGTGTAAGAATGTTCAGTTTCTCTTCTGACAGAAATCTTACAAAAGCAGGGACCAACCCTATAAACATGCAAACGTGGAAAAAAGTGAACAGCAAGAAAGACTAGCTTGATTTAGAGACCTGAAAATTCACCACAGCATCAGAGAAATAATTCTCCCCCTGAAGCAAACATTCCCAGGTAGCTGTGTGCCATCTGTAGTTACTGTACAAGGTCCCCCTTAGGTTTTCTGTTAAAAAATACAGGCAATTCTTCTTTATGCAAGTTAATCTTTGAGCATACATACTCTAAGCTAACAACTCCCCCAAATACTCTCTGAAATGATGTTCAGAAAAAACACTTGCCTCAACTTTTCAATGACATCTTCGAGCAGATATTCCACCACTGGGAAAGTGAACCCAGGGATGTGAATCATTGGGCAATGGTCTGTGGAGGGAGGCAGAACTAGGTTTTAAAACTACTGATGAAATACTCCCCTGAAAGAACAGAAGCAATAAACATTCCTCACTATTTCTGCAATATAGCTGCCATGTCTACAAGACATTTCCAATTGTCAGGGAAGATGTCAAATTCACCCCAAAAAAGGCTCCTGAATAAAAAAAGCACAGCAGCAGCAGGCAGTATTCTGCACACCAGGATGTTCAACTGGCTCCAGTTACTGGAAAAAGCTGGGAGACTGAACAATTCAAAGCTCAATCTGCCTGCCCACTCACAGCAAGAATGCTAAAACATGGTAAATATTTACTAGGAAAGCACTCTGTGGGTTCTGTTTCCATAACATGTCTGAAAAGCAAAACCAGAAGCAATATCAGGTGGTAATGAGTAAAACTGAGAGAAATTGCATCTCCAGCAGCTGGCAGATACTTGTTTTCAGAAAAACTGAAGTAATTTCTTCTTTTGCTACAAATCAGTTCTATAATTCAAGAACTGCACTATACTGCTGAAGCCTAAACTACTCAAGAGGAACATTTCTAAGAAGCATTTCACCTACCAAAGTACTCCGAGAATTTCTCTGCATTTAAAGTGGCACTCATCAGTATGACTTTCAGATCCAGTCGAACATTCAGAAGATCTTTAATAATGCTCATTAAAACATCTGATTGAAGATTTCTTTCATGGATTTCATCAAGAACTACATGACTGATGCTGGACAAGTGCCTAAAATAGAACGGGAAATAGTTAAAACTTTTGTTTTTAGAAAAAATAAAAAGCAGAGCCATGACTGTTTGGAACTGCTCAGGACTCATTTCATAATTGCATTCAGTGTCTCATTAAACAGGAGCTCTTACTTATCTGATTGGAGCCACTGCAGGACAATTCCTGTGGTACAGTACAAAATCGAACCTTGTTTCCTTGGCAACCGACTGAAACAGACACAATAAGAACTCCTCAGTTCTCTTCTGTATTTAACAAAATACTTCAAAACCTTGAACCCCAACTGCAGGTGCCACTGCAGACGTGATGCAGATGTGCCTCACTGCCTCCCTCCCTCCCAGCACAAGGGCAGGAATAAGGAATTAGGCCACTGTTGCATCACTTTGTGGGTGGGGAATGGACCAGGGAGAAGCCCTGACTTCCCAGGCACCCTTTGCCATCTCCTGCACCCCGAGGTGCTGATCCCCACCTCCTGCAGCTCTCCAGGCTCAGCACAGAGGGCACTCACATGCACAGCACTGTGAGCTAAGAGAAACAGCAGAGAGATTCTCTGAACCCAAATTAACATGCTGGGAGGGCCGAGCTCTCCTCTCTCACCAGCAATAGGGTTCCATTATGTGCTGGTACCACTTCAGATTTCTAAATTACAGCTGACTACAAATGTAAAAGCTTCTGCTCTGCAAGATCCTGTCACTGCACTTATCACTTGGGTCCCAGGAAATTAGTCCATAAATATATGTAGCAAGTACACAGCTTTCCACAGAAATATGGTTTGGAGCATTCTCCCCTTTAGTATTTTCACTTTTCCTTGAAATTCATTGATTAGGGACACGTTTTTTTCCTGCCCACAACAGAACATTTTACAAGAGCTGAAAACAGGACTTACTAGACAAAGCCTAATTTAGGCTGGTCACTGTCAATGGGGCATAAAACACAGTAACTATGCTCAAACCTCTTCCTAAAATTCAAAAACATCCTTCTCTCCTCACAGGAATTCCTTCAGGGGAAAATATCAGCAGGAAAGCAGTTCTTTCTTTTCAGAAGTACTTTTCAAATAGTGTCCTTGGGCTAACAACAGGCCCAACAAGAGCCTCGGAGCTCACCTCTGCAGGCGGATCTGGTAGCCCGTGCTCCTGCCATTGCCACAGGCCTCTGCCCTCTCAGCAGCCACCCTCTCAGCCACCTACAGGAGACAAAACAAGGCTGAACTGCGACTGAGCTGCCCATCAGCAGGAACATCTGGAACTGAGATGGTTTGGAAATAACAAAGAAATGCCCTGAAAAGCACCTTTCCTCCTCCCCTGAGAGCAGCTAGGCAGGCACCAGACTTTAGAGGAGCACACCCACTGGGGCATTAGCAGCACATTCCCCTTTCTGCAGGGTGATCTTGGCCCATCTGACACTGAACCATCAAGGAGAGTGACTACTGAGCACCAGATTCATTCCTGCTCGTTAACACCTCCAGAGGGCCTGACACAACATTAGTTTTTATCTTAACTGGCATTTGCACTGCCCAGATCCGTTAAAATCACAGATATAACCCACGACTAAAGTCAGGGAAGAAGGAGGCTGCAGTGCCAGTACTCCATCTACAGTCAAACCCTGTCAGTATCCAATTCGTGCCCGTGAACAGAAGGGTTACTTGCAGCAGGCTGAGGGCAAAGCCGTGGTGTAGGAGGGAAGGGGAGGGCAAAGCCGTGGGGTAGGAGGGAAGGGGAGGGCAAAGCCGTGGGGTAGGAGGGGCAGAGCGGGGCGGGCACTCACGGAGATGGCGCTGATCCTGCGGGGCTGGGTGCACACGATGCGGCACGTGGAGCCCAGGCCGCGCTCGATGTGATCGTCCAGGATGAACTGTGTCACCTGCGTGGTCTTCCCGCAGCCCGTCTCGCCGCTGATCACCGTCACGCGGTTGCTGTTGATGAGTTTCACAAGCTCCTGGCCCAGACAAAGACAAAACAATTTGCTGTGCCGTCCTTGCAAACAGATTGTAGAGGATTTTGAGAATTCTCTGCTCCTGCGGGATGAACTCTGAGCAGTGTCAGCAGCTCTGAAATGCTCAGCTGCTTCTTGCAATGCTACAAAAAAAGTTTAGTTTAAACCTCACAGAAGTCATTTCTGCACATTTGTATTTCCCGTGTGTAGGGTTTAAAGCACACCCAACCTCAACACTAGCGTTAAACATTTTAGATCCTTCTCAGCACTGCAGCTATAGAATAGATTTCACCTCTGTGTATGAAAACAATGTCAAAGAACTAAAATGAAAGTCTGAAATACATTTTTAACCTTTCTGCTTCCTGCTTGGCTGCTGTAGATCTTTGGAGACTGAACACAAGAGTTTGCCCTGTTGGACTACAAGTCTGCACAAAGTAAAGGTTTTCAGCACAATATTTTAACTTTTCTTGTACCAACAGGAACAGTTTCCCAGCCTCCTCCTCCTCACTCCAAGGACAGTTAAGGGGAGTATGGCTATTTTAAGAAACAAATGTTAACAAAACATGATGGCAAATAGAGGAACTGTAGGATGGAGCTCACTGATCACCTACTGAGCCTGCAAAAGCAAATATATCAGAATACTCCATTTCTACTGCATACAGGGGATATCAGCCTAAGAATTAACATCAATTAAAAACAGCCCCTACTGTCACTGATCTTATCCTGTGACTTGTAAACTAACGGCCCTGAGGACCAGCAGTGCAGCCATTAAGTCTGTGGTTAAAGCTAAAAAGGCTTACTTTGCATTATATTCAATTCTAAACTGTCTAATTGTTCAACAAAGGGCACAATTTTATACACAGAAGAAAGCATAACAATCTGAGTAACCAGGAACCTTCTAGAAGTTTAACTGGCAGAAAAAGAAGCTCAATTATTAAATGTATGTAGCAGCCATGTACTGCCATGATATTCCCATGAGAACGCTGTGCTGAGCCCTGTATCACAATCACTCCCGTGATATTCCCAGTTTTATTCCCATTGAAACGCTGTGCTGAGCCCTGTATCACAATCACTCCCATGATATTCCCAGTTTTATTCCCATGAGAACGCTGTGCTGAGCCCTGTATCACAATCAGTCCCATGATATTCCCAGTTTTATTCCCATGAAAACGCTGTACTGAGCCCTGTATCACAATCAGTCCCATGACATTCCCAGTTATATTCCCATGAGAACGCTGTGCTGAGCCCTGTATCACAATCAGTGAGCCCCTGGCACTGCCTGGAAAGAAATCATCCCCAGGGCCAAACCGGGGAGGCTGCTCCCCTTCCTAAGGCCACTAAAGATTGCTGTCAGTCCCTGGAACTGTTTTCCCCTGCTCTGGAGCACAGCAACAAGAGAGAGTCTCTCTCTTTAAATACACACTCACCTCTCTCATCCTGTAGGAGGGAAGCGTCTCTCGGAATTTCTGGGGAAAAAGAAAAAATGTTTCTCTTTAAACACCCTCTCAGCACTGAAGCAATAGAATTGATTTCACTTCTAATCTGAGATAAACTGCAAAATAATGACAAACTGCTCAGCAACACTTGTATAAACACAGGCCCACGGGAAATAACTTTAATTCCATGTGTGGTTTCAGTTTTGTTCAATTTAGAAAAATGATGTCAGCCCAACAATTGAGTGCATGGTAAGGTAGGTATACACAGGTGCAAGAGCAGAGGCTGGTATGGAAGAGAGAACTCGTGTTTAGGGTGAGACAATTTTCTGTATGTGGCTGTTCAAAACAAAACCTCTGTTTTCAAGAGGCCACCCCTTCAGAGCCCAGTGCTGTCCTTTCAGTTTCAGACACAACTGCAGGGATAGAATCCATAAAAAAGAAAGAGAAACTCACCCAATGAAACAGCATGTCAGCTTCAAATTTCAGATTCTAACTATTTCTGAATTTTGTAATTTCCCATTTTTAATCACTGTTCTATCAACAGATATAAATTTTATGAATTCTAAAGATAATTTTTAGCAAAAGTAAATCATCACGACAACTTTCTAGTAAATTGCAAGATATTACATTTCCAGGTTAGCTTAATTTTAAAAAAATCCAAAGAAAAGTTTTCAACTTAACATAGGGAAAAGTACCTGCATTTCAATATATCTGGGATCAGATTTCTTCTTCATTAAGTCTTCTTTAAGCTGCTCATCTAAATTAGCATCCTGCTCAGTTTTTTCACAGAGATATTCCACATCCAAATCCAGGGATGTTTTTTCCCAGGTTGGTCTCTGTCTTACAGGAGCTTTTTCAGCATCTGGTTTTACTTTGGCAGGCTGTTCTGGAGCAGGGCTGGAATCACAGAACGAGAATTTCAGATTCCCCCGCTGTGCCTGGCCACATGCAGAGTACAGGTAATTACATCCAGCAGTTAATGAACCAACAGTCCATGGGAATAGAGAACCACGGAATGGTTTGGGTTGGAAGGACCTTAAAGTCCACCCAGAGCCACCCCTGCCATGGCAGGGACACCTCCCACTGTCCCAGGCTGCTCCAACCCCAATGTCCAACCTTGGACACTGCCAGGGATCCAGGGGCAGCCACAGCTGCTCTGGGTCTGTCACTACAGTGAAAAGTCATCAAACCACATAAAGTCTCAAAGTACCAATACTAAAAACCTGACATCAGGATCTAGTAAATAACACACTCTTTTGTACCAAACGAAGCTACAAAGCAACAAAGCATCGTAAGAGAATTACTGTGTGATCCACTGTCCCCTAACTGGATCTCTCAGCAAAATGGATCCCAAATCCCCTCATTTCAGCACACCGGCCTGTTCCAGCTGTTCCTGAAAATCCTTAACGGGTCCAGAACAGACCCTGCTTCAGATGCTGTGCAAATGTTCCAAGACTGCACAATAACTGAAAACAGAAACCAAAAACCACCTCCAGAAGAGAAATTCCAGAGGCCAAGAGAGCTGAAAAATCCCATGGATCTACCATAGTAGACCTTGTGATGAGGTATAAGTGTTATGAGTTTAAGTAGAAATTTAACACCCTAAACTGAGCAATAATAAAGAGATTTATAGCAATGGCTACAACCATTTCAGTGTCACAGTACATGTGGGGAAACTGGAGCATATTTGTTGAGCCAATACCCTCAATAAAGGTAAATAACTTCTGACACATCCTCCTGCCAGCTTATGGAAAGTTTGTGCAATTCAAAATAAATAAAAAGCCTGTTAATTATATCTCTTTACCCTTCTTCATCCCCGGACCACCAGGACATGGCTTCTTGCTCTTTGTCGTTTTTAGTCTGGACAGAATTCAGCAGCTGCACGATTTGCTCTTCCCTGCGCTCGTCCATGCGCACAACAGCTCTCTAGGGCAGAAAGCAGAGCCTCCATCAGCGCGGACCCCGTACCCACACACAGCTACGACAGCAGCACTCACACGGCGTTCCCCGCCCGCCGAGGCTCCTCGGCACGAGCACAAATCCGCGCTTTGCCCACGCCGGTTCCACGGTGCAGAGGCACAGACCGCTGTCCCCACAACACGTCCCCGCGTCCCTCACCTGCTGCCGGTCGGCGTCCCGGTTCCTGTGGCCCTGCTTGCGGGCGTACCACATCCCGATCTCGCGGCCCTTCAGGTGGCTGGGGTGCCGTCCCCGCCCGCCGGGCCCGCCCGCCGAGGAGGAGGCGGTGGAGGCAGAGCTGCCATCGCCGCCACGGCCACGGCCGCGGCCGCGGCCCCAGTCGCGGCGCTGCTCGTAGCTCATGGCCGCGGGTGCCGGCGCGGAGCCGCCGGCAGAGCCCGACCCGGCGCGGCTCAATCGGCCCGGCACCGCCCCGCCTCATCCGCCGGCAGCGCCCGCCTCATCCGCCGCAGCACTTCCGCCCGCCGCCCCGCAAAGCGGCTGACCTGGGTTCGAGTCCCGGCCCCACTAAACCCGGCCCGTGGGGTCCGGGTTCGAGTCCTCACACTGACCCGGCCCGCACAGCCACGGGTTCGAGTCCTCACACTGACCCGGCCCGCGGGGTCCGGGTTCGAGTCCTCACACTGACCCGGCCCGCGGGATCTGGGTTCGAGTCCTCACACTGACCCGGCCAGCGGGATCCGAGTTCGAGTCCCCGGCCGGTGTGTTGCAGAATGGGGAATCGGCATCGTTTTCTTAATGTTTGATCTTCGTATACTTTCAGGCCTAATCAACAAGAAGAGAAATTTAATCCATGAAACAACGAGCAGCCAATGAGCTTGAAGTGATGTCCAGGTGTTAGAAAGTATTTCTAGTATTATGTCGATTTAGATGTTGGCAAGGACTGCAAGTGAATCAAAACTGCTGTAACTTTCCCACCTGTGGAGCTGCTCCCTCATTTCCACGGGTTCCTGCAGGCACACCACCCAGTGCCAACAAACACCAAAGCTGGGGTTTAAGACTTTATTTGATTCCCCTTAGACACACTTGTTCCTCAAATAAATAGGTATATAAATAAATAACTTAAAATCTACTATGGAAAGCTGTAAAGCACTTGAGTATTTGTTATCCCCTTGATACAGCATTAACAGTTTGAACTGATTCAACAGTGCACCCAAATAAAATTTGTATAATCAGAAAATAACCAGCTGATATTGTATTTGCTCGGGTAACCTGAGCCAAGGAGAGCACTGTGTGTCAGAGCAGTGTAGATTAAACACCTTTAGCTGCTGCTCCCCTGCTCCTCCCGCTCTCTGTAGGCTTTGTTCAGCAGCTGGATCTCCTCCTGGTACCCAGCCCTGGCCGAGTGCTGCTTCTGGCTGTTCTGCCGGTGAGCCTCCACCGTGTCAGGGATGGAGATGCTGAAGTCGCTGCCGGGGCTGTGCGAGGGGATGAGCAGTGAGTAGGAGGCACTTTCCCCCAGCTCACAGCATACAAACCTGTTCTCCTTGCGGGAGTAGCGCAGGGAGGGCGAGCGTGCCTGCGTGGAGGACTGGCTGATGTTGCTGATGATGGACACGGTGTCCAGGGCCTCCTCGTTGGCACAGATCTCCAGCACCTCCAGGTGAATCTTGACGCTGGTGTCAGCAAAGGTGTCCGGAGGCTCCCCCGGGCTGGGCTCGTGCCCGACGCTTTTGGAGCGGTACACCTCGATCTTCTTGGCCATGGGGGTCATCGTGTGCCCCTCGGAGCTCACCTCGTACGTGGACAGGGAGAGGGTTTTGCCCGTGGGGGCCTGCAGGGACACGGTGCCCTGGAAGGCGCACAGGGGCACGGCCAGGGCTGCACGCTGCGGGGGAACAAGCACACTGTGTTAGTGGGAACAAACACCGTGTTAGTGGGAACAGGCACACCATGTTAGTGCTCAGCACTGCCCAAAAATCCAGCACCAAGCTGCTCTGTTAACTCCTCTTACTGCCTGCTCCTTGCAGAATTTCAGACACCTGGTATTTATGACTTGAAAGGGTAGCAAGAAGTTTTGTGTTGTTATACACCTTAGTTTATGAAGTCCCAAGTGACTGTGACTCACTATGAAATCTACAGAATATGAAAAACAGAACTTAAATAAAATTAAACTGATTCCTGATTCCTTCAGAGCAAGTTTATGTCCTGTTTAATCAAACTCTTTGATTTGTCAGACTGAACATGAGGCATCTGGAGGGAGAATGAGCAATTTCCACTTGCTGGAATGAACACTCCAGGTCTGGAGAATGAGACATTTCCCAATCACTTAGTGCCTCTTTCTGAAAGTCTTCTCAAGTTTTCTCTTGAGAAATCAGTGTTTACTGTTAAAGTGAAAAAGATCCATCAAGTCTCCTGTGTCACTGCCCAGTCACTAACCAGGGAGACACTGAATGCTGTCATTTCCCACTGGAACAGTTCCAGTGGAGATGTTCAATTCCAGACACTTTTACCTGTTTCCAAAGTACAGAATCCATTTGTCCCTGCAAACCACAATGCTGTGCTCTGGGGAGCACTGTGGATACAAGTGCTGGGACCAAACCCATGGTTATGAGGCCCAAGGGAGGGATAAATGCATTTATCCTGGGTTTAGGCAGAGCCAGGTCACACTGATTATTACTGGAATTACTTTCAGAATAAATTATTATTAATGAGAACAGAAAGTGACCTTTATCTTGTCCTTGATACCATTATTGAATAACCATTTTTGCTTCTCATGACACATCCATGGCAATAAATGGGAACCCACCAGCAAGCCAGACTCTACTGGTCCATCCTGTGAAGTATTTTGCCCACCACTCCCACGGTTTCTGCAGTTCAGCTCTTTTGCCTTCAGCTCTGGGCCCTTCCCTCACCAAGTTCCACTGTTTGTGGAGAGCATTTCCCACCTCAGGCCATCCCCCCTTGCAGCCCCTGCCCACAATGCCTGAAGAATGTTCTGGCTGTTGGAATCCGGGACAGGGATTTCACCAGAGAGCTCCATGTACCAGCAAAGACAAAAAAATCCCACTGAAATAAATCACAAATGTCCTTGTTCCTTGCAGAATGCTGATGCATTCTGAGCAGAGAAATCTCTGCAGAATCTATCAAGCAAATCCCCTCATTATTTAATTATACATTCCACCTTGCAGAGTTCACAGAAGACAGGAAGCAGCTGTGGTTGCCATGAGGTAAAACCTTCCCCACCATCCCTGTGGGTCAGGACCGAGTTCCCTGTCCTGTTCCTGCTGCCTGAGCAGGGACTGGGCTGGGCTCACCAGGGAGGATCCTGTCCATGGGGAAGGCCTGGATGTGTCTGAGTCCCACAGCAGCTGAACAGGCTCTGACAGACAGATTTCCATTTGGAAATGGTCAGAGCAGGGGCTGGGGGCTGAATGGGACTCTGGGACACCATCCCAGCTGGTTCCACAGTGTGTGGTGACAGACTTAGGCACGAGGCACTTTGCAGACTGTCCCTCATAACTGCTGGTTCCACAGGCCCTGAACAGGCAGGCAGTGTGCCAGCAGAGTGCCAGCAGTGTGCCAGCAGTGTGCCCAGCAGAGTGCCAGCAGTGTGCCAGAAGTGCCAGGAGAGTGCCAGCAGTGTGCCAGCAGTGTCCCAGCAGTGTCCCAGCAGTGTGCCAGCAGAGTGCCAGCAGTGTGCCCAGCAGTGTGCCAGCAGTGTGCCAGCAGTGTGCCCAGCAGAGTGCCCAGCAGTGTGCCCAGCAGTGTGCCAGCAGTGTGCCAGCAGTGTGCCCAGCAGTGTGCCAGCAGTGTGCCAGCAGTGTCCCAGCAGTGTCCCAGCAGTGTGCCAGCAGAGTGCCAGCAGTGTCCCAGCAGTGTGCCAGCAGTGTGCCAGCAGTGTGCCAGCAGTGTCGCAGCAGTGTGCCCAGCAGTGTGCCAGCAGTGTGCCAGCAGTGTGCCCAGCAGTGTGCCAGCAGTGTGCCAGTAGTGTGCCAGCAGTGTGCCCAGCAGTGTGCCAGCAGTGTGCCCAGCAGTGTGCCAGCAGTGTGCCAGCAGTGTCCCAGCAGTGTGCCCAGCAGTGTCCCAGCAGTGTGCCAGCAGTGTGCCAGCAGTGTGCCCAGCAGTGTGCCAGCAGTGTGCCCAGCAGAGTGCCAGCAGTGTGCCCAGCAGTGTGCCAGCAGTGTCCCAGCAGAGTGCCAGCAGTGTCCCAGTGAAGCACAGCCTGCCTGGGGCAGGGCTCTGCACAGGGCAGCACCGAGGGCACACACAGCCTGTGCCATGTCCGTTGCTCCCACTGGGCCTTCCCAAACAGAAAACCAGCAACCTAAAACAGCTCTGAGGAGTTATACTATACATAGTTATATATAATAATTCCTAATCATTTTGGTCAAACACGGCTTGAGATGAAAAGGGCTGTTTTTAGAGTATTTCCAGTAAGGACCCCAGCTTCTTTCCAGAGACAGTGAGTTTTCTGTTTGTTTTAAAATACAGGCTTAGTCTTCTACTTCCTTAAATATGCAAATTAGCTGCAGTGAAATTAATTACTGCAACGATTTGCCTTTTCTGAGGCTGACTGCAGTAAATGCAGAGCCAAGAGGGTATGAAGGAAGAGACAAGCTCACCTCAGATGGCCTGAGCCCAGCAGTTGCCATTGGCCCGCCCATGACAGACAGAGCTGGATTTGTGTCAGTCAGCACCAGGAGGTGCAGCAGAGCATCCAAGGTGAGGACACCTCGGAGGGAAGGGCTGTAGGACTCCACCCAGCCTTGCCCTCACTGTTCCTCTGCAGTTCCAGAGAGAGCCAAGGGCAGCAGAACTGCAGCAGGGAGCAGCAAGCACCACACAGAGTGCACGTGCCTGTGGGAGCAGCGTGAGAAGATGAAGGTGAAATGTTACACTGATTTTCCAGCCACGGGAATCCCTTTGGAAATCAGGAACAAGTTCCAACCACAGAGCAGGAGGAGCCCCGATGGAACAGCTCAGCACATCAGCAGGGGTGCAGCTGGTACAGATGCCCACCAGCCAGTGTGGGAAGCCATGAGGACCTTCAAGGCCATTCCTAACCCAGCTTCTGTGCTGTGCCTGGTGTTTCAGGGAATGTTCACAACTTTCCTGCTGTGTATTTCTCATGTTAAATACTCCTGCCTGTGCTGGCTCCTCCTCAGTGAAGTCACTTGCACAGCCTCACTCTCCTTGCAGGGCACATAAATAGGTCCTGTGCAGAATCTCTTCAAAGAGCTTCCTTGAGGCAACCCACAGATGAGGCAGAGAAAAATAATCAGCAAGCCTGGAACAAACTGCCAGCCTGGGAGATTTCTGTTGCCTGAGGGCACTGAAGCGTAGGCAAAATAAGACATGACATATTTACACTCAATCTCTTTAGGAAGGGAGATACTCGGGTATTTCATGAGATGTTAAGGGTATTTTTCAAAAATGCAGCCAAGCAGGAGTTAGCAATGGCAAGTACAATTTTCTCTCTCCCTCTGCATTACAGCCATCCTATCATGTATTCAATAAACCCTGCTGCCTCATTTCTCTCGTGCCACTTTTATTCCAGAGAAAACACTTTGATGGAGCAACTGTACTGACAGAACAGACAATGGAGACAGCCAGCTCCACAGTCAGTACTGTCACCCCAAGGAGGTGCCACTCTCCAAGCCCACAGCTTCCAGAGGAAACCAAAGGCATCCCGAGGCCTGTCTGGCACCCTGCTCTTCAAAGAGCTCAATCAAACTGATCCCACATCCATGGGGATGGCTGCCCTCCCTCCTACTGTCAGTTCTTACAGCTTCTCCTCCTGAAGAGAAAATCTGCAGCACTCCAGTAAGAACCCCAGTATTTATGGACTCTCAGAAAACCCCTGTATTTATGGACTCTCAGAAGAACCCCAGTATTTATGGACTCTCAGAAGAACCCCAGTATTTATGGACTCTCAGAAAACCCCTGTATTTATGGACTCTCAGAAAACCCCTGTATTTCCTACAGAACACTGTGGCCAATCCATGCCAGGCTGAGCCTCCTTTAACACATGTGGGAAATGCAGAGTAATGAGAACAGAGTGACTTTTCTTAGACTTTGGGACTTCCACTCAGGATGAATAAAGGAGATGGTTTTCAACTTAATAATGTGTGATCCAAACTGATCCTTCATCCAACATAAACCTGAGCAATGCATTAAAGTTACTTCTACAGAGCTTGCAGGGGTTTCACACTCTGCCCTTTCCCAGCTGCAAAGCAAATGTCAGCTGTGAAGCTCTGGCAGCTCCTGCTGAATGTCAGAACCAGGCAGAGCTGTCACTCCAAAGCCTGGAACTTTTATTCCATAGGAGCTTTAGTGCCTGGCACTGGGTGATACCTGGGAAGGTGTCAGAAGTGGATGAGTTGTGATTCTTTGTAATGCAAGAAGGGAAGAGTATGCCCAAAAATGCCATCCCAGGCCCCAGGGCACAGAAAACACCCCCAGGCAGTCTCTGCCAGCTGCTCACAAAGAGCTGCTCATACCTGCTGCAGTCCTGGGGCTGCAGCTGAACTGGCACCAGGGGACATGGGGAAAGGAATTTTTCATTTTTTTAAACATCATTTGGAAACTCCTGCGAGGAGATCCACAGTTATGAACCTGATACAGTGATTTTATTAACCAAGCTGTACATGGCACATGAGGCCCTGGCAAGAACTGGTAGATTAAAACCAGGCTGAGTCATCACTTCCTCCTGCCCCCAAATGCAGGAATTCATCTCTGCACACTGCAACAGAGTGAGCACTGTTTTTTTTATGAAAGGGATGATCAGTCGTATTTGAAATATCAGCCAGGTCCTACTGTGACTCAGATGATAACTTGTGTTTATCAGCTGGAGAGATTCCCGTATTTTAATATAAAATACATCTTATCCATCTCTTGTGTGTGTGCAAAGGCCAAGCACGAGCTGATCTGGCTCTGAAGTCACCCCGCTTGGAGCAGGAGGTTGGATTAGGTGACTTCCAGAGATCCTTTCCAAGGAAGCCTAGGAGCTCCTGTCTCAGAGACTTCATGTGGGCTCTTACCCCACTCCCACTGTAATCCCCAAGGGCCACTGAATTCCACACTGGAATTCTCTGGGAAATGTCATCTTTTACAGAGAAACTTCCTATTCATTAAGATAAAGTAACATAATTCATACTTCTTACCATGTACAAATCATGCAGGTGCACACAAAATAAGAAAACCCCATGATTAAGAAGACAAGTGAGAAATTGCTGCAGGATCAGCCCCTGCAGATAGGCCTGTGGTTACTAAACATTATACAATGCTGTGTATGAGTTTTACTAAAAACTAGGACTAACAGAAGTCTCAATGTCAGTAAAAATCATTCCTGTTTCAGAAGGAAACTGTTATTATGAGAAAAGAATCAATTCCTGCTTTACCTGCCGAGGGTTCCTCTCGGATTTGCTCCGGCACCACTCCCAGTCCGAGAGCTCGGGTGTGTGGCTCTCCTCGTGGAACAAGCTCCACTCTGGTCCTTCAGGGAACGCTGGTGGGTCACAGTTTGTGCCCTCCTGGCCCCGGCAGGGCCCTGGCCCAGCAGCAGGGGGCTGTGGGGGCCCTGTCCCAGTGCCCCCAGGGGTGTCCCAGGAGCCGTGTCCCAGTGCCAGGGGTGGCATCCCGGTGTCGCTGCCCCTGGCGGGCTCCTCGCAGTCAGAGCTCACCAGGTTGTGGTAGGAGGTGGATTTACCATCACTGCTGTGCTGGGGAGGGCTCTGCTGGGATATCCTGTACATTCCATAGCCTTGCTGGAAGGACAGGCTGAACTCAAAACCGCTGCGCTTGCCTAAGGAAGGAAAGAAAGTGTGTTAGAAGTTGAGACCAAAAAGAAAAATGAGATTACAAACACAATGCAATGGATGTGCTAAAGCATGGAATAAATTATCCATCTCCTGCTGGAAATTGGCAATTTTCTCTCCATGAAAAAAAATGAATTGTTGAGAAGAAAAACTTCTGAGAAGGAACTGCCTTCTAGATGAACTGCAGTCATTTTCTCTGGGAAAGTGCTAAAAGGGCAGCAGGGGCAGCACAAGCCATTCTGCACCTGGATAATGTGTTTAAAGCAAGTGAAAGCCATGCACTGAGGATGGATTTTCTCTAAGATTCAGTAGTTCTTTCTCCCTGAACAAGCAGGGAATGGCAGGAATTCATCCACTGGTGGTAGAGGATTTTCACTCCAGAGAATGGGAAACAACTCCCACATCCTCAGAAATATTTAGCCCTTAACATTTGCAGTTGAGACCAGATGATCCCTGTGAGTCCCTTCCACCTGAGCCACTCTGTTCCTCCAGCTATTTCTACATAAAGCCCAAGGAAAATCAGGGATCCAGAAGATGCCAAAAAGGTCACCAGGGAAGGTCTGGCAACCTCCATTACACCAAGGCAACCCTTCCACACCCACCTTTGGCATCTTGTGAACACACAGCGTAGGAGTTCCTCCTGCAGTTGATGATGCAGCCACAGGGCAGGTGGAGCCAGTGCTGGGACAGGACAAACACCGGGGTCACTGTGGCAGCCAGCACGGTCAGCAGGAAGCTCAGTGTCTCAAACAAAAGGCTCTGCAGCCCAGTGATGTACTGGACAGCCATCTGTATCTGAAAGGTAAAGCATTTTGAAATTTAAATCACTTTGGGCACATAAGATGCTTCCAGGAACAAAGAGAACATCTCACTATGAATATGACACCACTGTAATATTCAGTGGTGAATATTCTGTCAGTAGTGACACAGATTGTGTTTGCTGAGGACAACAGTTCTGGCTCTAAGAGCAGAGGAAACACGCTGACTGCTCTCCTCTCGTGCTACATTTCTCAGAAAAGCTCTCACTGAAGCTACACAGAGATGCTGAGCACCATTGAACAGCTCCCAGTGCCAGCCAGTCCCATGTGGTTCCATGGGGAGCCCAGCCTCACACAGCCAAGGGCAGGGTAAGTGCCCCAGAGCCGTGTTCCCTGTTCCCAACAGATCCCTGTCCCAGGATCCTGGCCCCAAACACACACACATGCACACAACAGCACTCCCTCCTGCCCCAGCACTTCAGTGTTTACAAAGGTACAACCAAACTGCATTTTCCTACCAAACTCCTATGTTTTAACCCAAAGGATGTGTATATCCTCAGAGGACAGGACAGAGGGCCCTGAGCTCGGTTCCCAGCCCCAGAATCTGAGCAAACCCTGTCCCACAGCTGGCAGTACCACAGGGGGACCTTACTGCCCCTGGCATTCACATGGCATGAGTGATGTGATGAGAGAGTGTCAGAGTGATGAACCAGGCTCTGCCAAAGCCACTGGGCACCAGTTAAAGCCATGCAGTGACACAGACCTGCTGGAGAGGACTTCTGCTGGCACAACTACACTACAAGAAACAACTGCAGTGGCCACTGTTCATCTGTTCCAATCCATGGCCCAGGGGTGACATCCCACTGAAATGTAAGTGAGCATTGGAAAGTGAAGCCATCTGAGGATTTACCATCATTGGGAGCCAGAGAAGGACTTTGGTCAGTGCCAGGATCAGCGAGAATCGTTTCTGGGCAAAGCCCACCGTGAAGCTCCTGCTCTGTGTGCTGCTCTCAGCCACGCCCTTCCCAAAAAGTGCCTCCGAGTTTTGGAAAGGCTGCAGGGTTTTCTCCCCAGGGTCCAGCAGTGCCAGCGGAGGGGCAGCAGCACCGCAGCCCCACGGTGTCCCGGGGGAGGTGGAGCCTGCAGAGCCCCGCAGGTGCCCGCTGTGCAGCAGCTGGGGCTCACCTGAGCACAGCAGCCGCAGCGTGAGGGGAGCAGCCAGCACTGCCAGGAGGGAGAAGCACAGCGAGTACACAACCAGCACAAAGAGGATGTAGGAACTGGCACAGTCGGCGAAGCAGCCCCAGGACGTGGGGATGTACCTGCCCCAGCCACAGAGAGGCAGAACGCACAGCAGCAAACTGACGGTCCAGGTGGTGAGGATGGCCCATACCACACTCACACGGCGCTTGGAGGAGCTGCACCTCAGCGTCCCGGTCGTGTTGAGGGTGTAGAAGTTGTAAGAAACTATAAGAGACCCTTTCAGGTTGCTAGAAATGCCCTGGAATAAATATATAAACGCTG
The DNA here is from genome assembly GCA_910950805.1 of Acrocephalus scirpaceus scirpaceus. Classification (NCBI taxonomy): domain Eukaryota; kingdom Metazoa; phylum Chordata; class Aves; order Passeriformes; family Sylviidae; genus Acrocephalus; species Acrocephalus scirpaceus. The sequence continues at coordinate 809,558 of OU383781.1, forward strand.
AGGTGGTGCACAGAGGCTGGGGGAGGACTTCGCTTGACCACTGCGCGAGCATGAAAATAATCACTGGCACGATGCTGAGCAGATCATCTGCTGCCAAAGAGGTCACAATCATCGAAACCGTGGTTTTGTTCCGCAGTTTCAGCAGGGAAACTAGGGAATAAATGCTGCCCAGAAGGGCTGGGAGTGCAATGGCAAAAGTCAAGCAGAACAGAAAGACGTTCCAAGTTCTCTGCTCACTGGGTTTGTCCATAATGCTGTGATTCTCAGTGAAGACGCTCGTCCCATTGAGTGACAAATTACCAGGAGTTACCGACATCGTCCTGGGCATTGTTTTCTTTGCCTTCTCACTGATTCTGCAAGTTTTCAGCAGCTGAAACCAGAACTGTCAGCTCCACATCACAAGTTTCTTTGTTTTCCTAGACTCTCTTTTGTGGCATCTGATGAAGAAATATTCAAGTGGCAGCACCCCTAATGACCAGAACCCGTGCTCTCAAAAAGCCAGACAACAACGAAGTAGCGAAGGTGCTGAAAAAAATGGAATTCTTCAGAGCAGTTCCCGTGCTGGCAGATGGTGAATGGGCGCTGCTGAGGTGTCCCCGTGCCGTTCCCCTGAGGATGGCGGGCACTGCCCCGCTCAGGAGCGCGGCTGGAGGCGGGCAGAGCTCGGGCTGTGCTCCGGCTGCGCTGGCTCGGGCACACACACGGCAGGAGAGGCTGCTGGGCTCACCCCGCGCTGCCGGAGCTGCAGCAGGGAGGAGCCGGTGCCGGCAGTACGGCAGGCGGGGAGGCACGGTGCCGCCAGCCCCGGCTCCCTCCCGGCCGGACCGGCAGCCCCGAGCAGCGTCCCCGCCAAGCCACACCTCCGAGCCGGCACCGGAATCCAATGCAAACACTGCGAGCTGATGTCAGCCGAGGATGTCATTCCCTGAGTCCCGAGCTGCTCCAGGGCTCGCACACGGGCTGCGATGCTCCTCGCGTTCCTGCAGCGCCGTGCTCCGGGCACGCTCAGGGGATGCGGGACGGGCTCAGGGGGATGCAGGACGGGCTCAGGGGATGCGGGACGGGCTCAGGGGAATGCAGGACGGGCTCTCTGCCCCAGCACTCCCTCGGGCACACGGATCCTCCGGGCAGGCTCAGGGGGATGCGGGACGGGCTCAGGGGATGCGGGACGGGCTCTCTGCCCCCAGCACTGCCAGTGGCACACGGATGCTCCGGGCACGCTCAGGGGGATGCAGGACGGGCTCAGGGGATGCGGGACGGGCTCAGGGGGATGCGGGACGGGCTCAGGGGGATGCGGGACGGGCTCTCTCTGCCCCAGCACTGTCACTCCCAGGGACACACGGATGCTCCGGGCACGCTCAGGGGGATGCAGGGCGGGCTCTCTGCCCCCAGCAGTCCCAGGGACACACGGATGCTCCGGGCACACTCAGGGGATGCAGGGCGGGCTCTCTGTCCCCAGCACTGCCAGGGACACACGGATGCTCCGGGCACACTCAGGGGATGCAGGGCGGGCTCTCTGCCCCCAGCACTGCCAGGGGCACACGGATGCTCCGAGCAGGCTCAGGGGGATGCAGGACTGGCTCTCTGCCCCCAGCAGTCCCAGGGGCACACGGATGCTCCGGGCAGGCTCGGGGTCACCTCTCGGGACCCCTCCCCTCTGCCTCGCTTCACACAGAGCCCAGCAGGCTGGGAGTGGAACTCGTGGAACAGCAGCAGGTGAGTGATTTTGGGGTTGCAGCAGCAGGACACCTGTACCCCGGTGTGTCGGTGAGGTCACACCCACACTGAGCACACCCAGCCGTGCCACACTGCTCTGAGCCACTCCTGCTTTGGAGGCTCCAAGATGTCTGTGGCACGTCAGAGAAAAAGCCAATGTTGTGCAGTCTGTAACACCACAGACTGTGGGAAACTGCACAGGGAGGGTTAAACGTAGAATCCAAACTGCTGAAGAAATGTTATCCCTTTCTGAAGGGAGGGAACAGGAAAAGAAGATGGCAGACGCTTGGAGTGACCCAGCTGTGACCCCATCTGGAAGCAGCAGAAAATCAGCTGTGTGTTTGGAACTTTCTCCAATAAGGATAAAATTAATGGCTGCAAGAGCCATGTGTAAAAGTGCACATTTCCCTGCCTGCTGTGTATTCCCAGAGCTCTGCCGTGGGTTGTCTCAGCCCCTCATTGCTCCATCTTTACTTCCCCATCACCTTCTCTCCCACTCAGCTCCAAGGAGGGCAGAGGGAGCAGAATGGGAAATTCAGCCCCAGGAGCTGTGATCAAATCGAGTTTTAATGACACACTGAAAGCTCTGGAACCAAATTCTGCCTCTGTAGGACCAGGAACTTGTGTGAGAACAGTGCTGGTTAGCCCTGCTCTTACCTCCACCCTGCATTTGATGGGGAACCTTCAGCCCGGGGCTCCAGGACTGCCAGCAGCTGTAATTCCAGGGAATCTGTGCCTTGGGAAGTGCCCTGGCAGGGTCAGTGTCCCCACTCTGCAGGAACAGAGCCCCACGTGTGTCTGGGGAAGGGATGCTCACCTGACAGGACAAAGCTCTGCCCTGGGCTGTGCCTGGTTAGGAGGTTTCAGATTGGGAACATGTGGAATATTGGAAGATCCATCCAGAAAGGAAGTGCAGAGCTGTGCCACTGACATCATGCATTTATTAATGATTCCAGTCAAGAGAAAGAACTCATGAATATTTTAATGAGATTGTGAGGGGAAACCTCCCAAACACGATAAAATCACACTTAGCAAAGAGCCTTTCAGCTGCAGGGACAGTTGCAGCCTCTCTGATCTGTGGTTTCTGAGGCTCAGATTTGACAGAGACTGCAGAAGCCAGGCTTGGTGCCAGCACAAGCTGGACAGTGTGTCAGCAGGATAGCAGGGACTGTGGAAAGCCTTGCCAGAAACATCTTTCTTCATCAGCCTAGATGGAAACCATGGCTCACTGCCTCAGACACGAAGGTTTCAGAGAAAGATAAAGGAAATGATGCTTGAGAAGAATCCAGAGTATTTTCAAACACTGAATCTTTTCAATTCACGTGTTTATCTGATTCCCTGGGGCTGATGGCAGACTGGCCTCTGTGTTCACAGGGAAGTGGAGGCTCCATCAGTGTCACTGGTGGTCAAACTGCCATCACTGGGGACCCCCAGTCCCCTCACCCTGGGCACACCCAGTTCCTCCAGGGGGGCCCCAGGCCCCTCGTGTGAGCATTACCTGGGGACAGAGAGGGAGCCAAGTGCTTCTGCCCTGCAGGTTCCAGAGGCAGGGAGCAGAGTGGGCTGTGTTCCTCACCACAGCATGGCTGCTGCTTTGTTTTATTTTATTTTATTTTATTTTATTTTATTTTATTTTATTTTATTTTATTTTATTTTATTTTATTTTATTTTATTTTATTTTATTTTATTTTATTTTATTTTATTTTATTTTATTTTATCCAACATTTCCCACACACATTAACAGGTGTGGCTGCCGTTATCCTGGGATTCTGCAGAGACAGAAATGGATTTGTGCTGGGGGAGCTGAGGAGATGGGAACGAGGAGCAGCAGCCCCTTACACAGCGTTTGCTCTGCAGAACATGTACTTATGAAATATGCATGTGCTGAGGTGATTAGGATGCAATTCCTCATTTTGATTAAAATGCTGCTTCCTTTATGTTTACTGAGCTCACCAAACAGCCTGATTTGTATGCTTACATAGAACTGTTTGTGGGGTTTTTTTTTACAAACTAAATTTAACTTCACTGCTATGTGTGCAAAAATGAATGCAAGTATGGAACTTTCTTTAGCTTACAGTTATTAACCTGAGACATAAACTGTTAAGTGCAAGCCCAAAATGATGGCTTTACTTTTGGGGTGGGGTGCTGACATTGTTTTTAATCACCTGGAACACTTTTTGCCCAGGATTACATGCCCAGATGCTGCCAGATGCATTGGGCCTGGAAAAGAAGTTACTGTTAGACCCTGAGCCTAAGTTAGATAATCCCATTTTCAGTATCCCATCAAAAGCTTTTACTACTGGAATTCCTGAAGTTGGTAGGATCTGCAAAAAATTTCATAGTCTAGAGAAAATTGGAACTCATCTGTAGTAAGCTGCATTAGATGACAAAATGGGCCTTTCTTTCTCACAAATGGCAGAAAACAAGCCTTAGGGGACAGAAAGGAGATTTATTTCATCAGAAAAGGTGCAGTAATTTTGTTTTCCTGGCCATTTTACCAGTGCTTTTATTACAGATTTTGTATTATTCACTCCTGTGCCAGCATTCCACCAGGGCCTGACAACATCCAGTAGCACAGTGTTCTGAAATTGAATCAGATTCTGTTATTATTTTAATGTCTCATAGATCACTGCCTCTGAAAGACCTGCCAGAAGCCTTTTCACAGTGAAGATATCACTGGCCTTTGAGCCCCTAACAGTGTCCTATCTGCTGTCCTATTTTGAGACAGTGAAGTTCCTATTTCTTTGACAATGCCCAGCCTCCCTTCAGTCCTCAATTTCAATTAAAACAGAACAAAGATCTTAAGGCAATGCTCTGGTATCACCCACTGGGTGTCTCTAACCTTCAGCAACAGGCCCTGGGGAAGCTGGGAGCTGGTCAAGTTTGGCACAGCTCCTTGTTCAGTGAGAACACGGCTCTTAAAGCCCCCAAATCTGTTCAAACACAAGGTGTTACTGACTTCTTCCTACAGGAAAACATCTGCCAGTGCCAGGATCTCCCCACTCCATTTTGCCTGCTGATAAGAGAATTCATGGGAGTAACTGTGATTTCATTCACCACTCTTCAGTGAAACATTAATGAGCTTTTTTTATTCTCAGAACTGTTCCACCCTTTATCTCCTGCCGGATTTGAATGAGGATGACAGCAAAGGTCACCATGACAATGGTAACTGAGAACTGCTTAAGCACAGGATGGATTTAGCACTGAACATTGCCAAGGCCATTTACAGATGTAGTAGGAATCCTAAATGCCTGCTTATGTTCCATTGAAAAAATTTCAATCAAACAACAAATCACAACTGGAGCAGCAACTCCCTGTGGGGTACTTGGGCACTTAATGCAAGTGCAGCACTGCAGCCACGAGCAGACAATAAATATTGGCCTCCATAAATGTTAGGAAGACATTTAAGAGAAAAGACATTGGAGTAGAAAAAGGAAACAAAATGACTAAGCCAAATTCCAGTGGAAATTACATCACAGTCCAGAAAAACTGGAGTCAGTGTCTTCCCAAAGGCACAGAAAATGGCACACGTTGTCCCAACACAACTGCAAGCTGCAAAACAAGTTGCAGGTGAAACAACAGAAGGAACATCTGCAAATGAACAAGGCCTTGTGCTCACGCTCAGGGCTGCCAGCAGTGTCTGTGCTCTGGCAGAGCAGCTCTCCCTCCGAGTGGGGAATGGCCAGCAGATGTGTCAGTGTGACGTCCGTGGGCTGCCAGCAGTGGGAAATTCACCTCTCCCCCGAGAGCTGCACTCCCAGGAGCTGCACTCCCAGAGGCTGCACTCCCAGGAGCTGCACTCCCAGGAGCTGCACTCCCAGAGGCTGCACTCCCAGGAGCTGCACTCCCAGGAGCTGCTGCACAGCCCTGCTCCCCACCACCCTCAGGCTGCTCCCCTCCGCCTCCCTGCCCAGCAAAACCTGCGTCAGAAAAGTCAATTTTCCACAATGAGCTAAGAAAACTGAAAGGCAGATCCTTCACTCATTTTCTGTGCTCCCAGGAGAACAGCCACTGTGCCTTTATAAACTGCATTCTCCAGGCTCAAGGAAAAATGACTGTCCTTACATCATGGACAGGAAACAGTGCAGTCATTTCCATGGATATTTCCTTCTCTCCTCACTGCTCACATGCTGCAGGGGAGCAGCAAGGGAGCCTCTCCCTACATCACAACGCCCCAAGGAGGGCTTGGATTAGGGTAGGAACAATAGACAGGGAGATTTTTACTTCTGTTTGACTTCTCCTACACTCATTTTCCCATAATGGATCATTTTCCTGATCTGTCTCCAGGTAAGATCCACTCAGGTAAGGCCAGGCAGTGGCAGAGCTGCCATGGGGACACTGCCACAAGGGGACAGACACTGCTGACAGTGACAGGGGCTGCCTGGAGCCACAGCTTCTGTATGGAACCCCCTGGAACAGCAAACTGCCAGCAGAAATCAGCATTTCCACCTCAGGCCTCTGAGTGAGAACTTTTAAGGACCTTCTATCACCTCTGAATGCAGAGAGACCTCAGAGCACCTCCCCAGGCAGGAAACCTTTCCCTGTCAATCACAAACAGCAGAAAGAAGTACCTGTGGTTTATTTCTGTACCATAACCCATTCAGAAAGCCCCAGAGCCCACTACAGCTCAAACCAGTGCTCAGAACAAGCTGCCTGCTCTAAATGGGACATTGTAGAACATAATGAACTTTCATTATTCATTCTCACTCTGAACATCTGTGCTTGTTGGGATTTCAAGTGGGATTGTTCAAACAAAATTACAGAAGAATTTGCAGTGTGTGAGAGGAGGTTCTGGTATGATCAAAGGAAGGAAATCAAAGCTTTACAGGGTCTCACATGACAACACTGAAGAATCTGAACTTTCATTCTGCTCATATGCATCTCATTTGTTGCTTTTATGGCTGTTCAGGAATGCCCAGTTCATGGTTACTCATTTTCACCCGTGTAAAACTTCCCTGAGTTCAGAAAGTGAGGCTGACATCACTTGTTCAGGACAGCCTGGCACTTGTCAGTAAAGATTGAAACAGAACAATTAAAGAAACATTAAACTCCATCACAGACAGTGACCTCTGCCAAAAGCTGGGATCAGTGAGGGCTGGGGGTGACAGGACTGTGCTGCACCTCTGCCTTGCTCAGTCCTGATCCATGGAGTTTAGTCCTTCTTGACAATCCTGAGCAGCTTTTGTTCTATTTTTACCTCCTCAAACATAGGATAACGTCCCTAAAAGCAGAGTGAGAACATCAAAACAACTTCTGGAGCCAAAGTTCAGCCCCTGGAATCAAGGAACCCAATCTCTGACAAAGCTCCCAGGACATGCAGCAGTGCCAGAAATCCCAGACCTGTATCTTGCTCTGCTAAAGTCTGGAGCAATCACTCCTAAACCTGCATCCTGTCAGGAGATATCACACTGCTGAAAGATTCCAGGGAAGTGGAGCCAACATTCCTGCAGCCAAGGAAAGGTTTCCTCTCAGGAAAACAGTTGGAGATAGTCTTGAACTAATTATAACAGAATTTCAAAGAGGCCATGAGATTTTCCAGAATAGGGAAATCCTTACCACTTAACTGAATTTATTTAGGAAATAATAAACTTCTCAAAATTAAGGACAAAGCAAGGTGTAATTTGGATAGAGAAGGATTTTCCTTTATGAAGTGTGGAGTTGCCCTCAGTGCATGTTCCCAGGCTCTGGCACTGTGGAGTTCTCTCTTCCAGCAGGGGGAGAAGGGGCACAGGTGAATGGACATTCAGGAAGGTGGGCCAGGTGTGACAAGAACCACCACAAACCATTCTCCAGTTTGTTTGCATTCCTGTCCCAGTTTGTGACAAGAACCACCACAAACCATTCTCCAGTTTGTTTGAATGCCTGTCCCAGTTTGGTGGCAGATGAACATCAGGTTACTGCAACATCTGTCCTTGTCTTTATGCATTGCCAGGACTCCCGGCACAGAATAGGGACCCATTTTCCAACCTGCATTTCTGCTTTGTTTTTTTAAATCTCCCTTAATTACCTGTAAATTTATACTGGTGATAAAACTTATCCACTCTATTTGTCTCTGTTCTTGCTCAGCTGCTTTGAGCAGAAAGCCTGGCACCAGAAATATGCAAGATAACTGCATGTACAAAGAAAAATAAATATATATGAGTCACAAAAAACACATGTGAGCTCTTGCTCACATGCCTGCACTAAAAGAGCCAAGTTCTGCCTTCAGTCACCCCTTCAGAGGGGTGAAGAAATGACAGCTAAGGCTGGGACACACCACCACTGGGTACAATGGGGTTCACATCCATGATGAAGTGGTAAAATATGGATGTTCCATGAAGAAACTTCACTGCAAAGGCCTGCAGGGCAGGAATGACTGAAAAATGACAAGTAGGAATTGAGCTAAAAGAGCTGCTCTGATGAGCTGGCTGCCCCCCACACAAATCCAGGGACACGGCTAACAGTGATTGCCACTGAAGCTGCTGATGGAAAGCACAGAACCTCAGAACCTCAGAACCTCACATCTCAGCAGTGAGAAGCAGCACAGGGATGGGTGGAGATGGAGAAGGGGTGGCAGTGGTGGCAGCAGAGCCCCAGGCTGCTCTCTCAGCTCAGTCAGTAACAAATTCACTGCCTCACATCGCCCAGACTGACAGGGCACGGGCACGTTTCCTCTTGTTGCTGTACAGATCTCATTACAGAACAAATCAGGTACACTCCTTTCCAGACCGAGCTGCAATCACTGCTGATTACCAGCCTGTTAAACTCATGGAATTACTGGAGTGCTTCCTCTGGAATTAGTGCAGTTATCAGCATGGCTAATGGCAAGTGGTTGCAGTTATTTTCCCACACACTTCTCATGTTCAGCTTTATATAATGAAATACAAATGACATTTTGACACGCTGTGAAGTGGAATACCTTCTTTCTCAGTGTCTGCTCAGTTCAAGTATTTCCTCTGTGGATTTTCCGGAGCGGCTGTTTGAGCATGATTTTCCTGCACATTTTCCTGCTCTTTAGCAGTGAATCAGCAGCTGGAATGCCAAGCAGGGGAGCAGCAATCACAGCAAAGACTAATGGTGCTTTAAAGGACTGTTAATAAATACACACAGTGTGAAAAACCTGCTTTGAACTTGAGAACCTGCACTAAGGACAGACCGGCTCCTGTGGGGTTTAGGCACCCATTTTTTCCAGTTATGCACCAGTGTCCACAGCAGGACCCAGAGAAAGGGCCTGGAAGCACACAAGTATTTCTCATAAAATCATTTTCATCTGCACATGTAAATTTAAAATTTCATGTAGTGAATATGCTTTCTATAACAATTAAGTTCATACTATGACGGAGAGCAGAAAAACACAAGCAAATAGGGAAAAAGGTACAATAACACCAAAGCAGAAACCTACATATTCCTTACAAGTGCATTCATGTGAGCTTGAAATATAAAGGGGAAATTTACGGTGCAAATTGTTTTTGAAACCTCGGAGAGGTTAAATTAATGCCCCTAAAGGGAATTAAAGGGAATTTTAAGAAGAACAAAGTTCTTTCTCTTTGCACAAGGGGAAAATTACTTTGGAGGTAAGAACTTTGCTCTGTCCATTATTATTATTTTTTTAAATTATTATTATTATTAATCACATCGTGATTCTTTATAGACTTTTAAGTCAGAATCACAACATGGTTTGGGTTGGAAGGATCTTAAAGCCCACCCAGTGCCACCCCTGCCATGGCAGGGACACCTCCCACTGTCCCAGGGGCTCCAAACCCCAATGTCCAACCTTGGGCACTGCCAGGGATCCAGGGGCAGCCACAGCTGCTCTGGGCACCTGTGCCAGGGCCTGCCCACCCTGCCAGGGAACAATTCCTGCCCGACATTTAACCCAAATTTCCCCTCTTTGAGTTTGAAAAAGAGGAAAGGCAAGCACAGCCTCTGGATTTTGCTGGAAGCACATGGAATGCCCAGAGCTTTCAGCACCAAGTCCTCAAAGGTTTTGTATTTTCCTAAGAGTCCAGCCTAGCTCACACTCCGTGAAAATGAGGGATGTTAATTACAGGTAATTTTAGCCCAAGCAACACAGAGTGAGAAATGAGCAGGCCTGTACTGGTCCCTGCTGCAGTATGAGGTGTTAAAGCCACCGGGGAACTGGGGGAAAACGGTACCAAATGCATGAGAGGTTTTTGTCCTACTGTTAATGCAGTTGGAATTCTATCCGAGGTGAGTTCTGCAGGGGCAGCAGCTCCGCGGGCTGTGCTGGGGAGCGGCGCGGGGAGCTCCGGGCACTGCCCCGGGAGGGCACACCGGGACACACCGGGACACACCGGGGCACACCGGGACACATCGGGACATACCGGGACATATCGGGACACATCGGGACATATCGGGACACACCGGGACATACCGGGACACGCCGGGACACATCGGGACACACCGGGACACACCGGGGCACACCGGGACACATCGGGACACATCGGGCACTGCCCGCGGGCACACCGGGACACACCGGGACATACCGTGACACACCAGGACACACCGGGACACATCGGGACACACCGGGACACACCGGGATACACCGGGACATACCTGGACATATCGGGACACACCGGGACACACCGGGACATACCGGGACACACCGGGCACACCGGGACACACCGGGACACACCGGGCCACATCTGGCACACTGGGACACACAGGGCACACCGGGACACGCCGGGACACACCGGGACACATCGGGACACACCGGGACACACCGGGACACATCTGGCACACTGGGACACCCCGGGACACACCGCACACCGCCGCAGCCCTGGTGCCGGGGCTGGCAGCGCTGCGGCCGGGGAGCATTTCCTGCAGCAGAGGGAGCTGCAGCCCCGCAGTTCCAGCCGCAGTTCCACCCTGCGAGCCCCGGCAAACAGGCAGGGACAGCGGGACAGCCCGGCACAGCCTGCAGGTGCCAGGGGCCGGCTGAGTCCCGCCAGGGACAGCCTTGTGTCTCTGACCCGAAGGAGGCTCTAGGCACGGGAAAACCGGGGGTTTTACCTGCCTCAGGTGGTTCCTGGTCAGGTAAGTCCGGCAGTGAGCCGGGGTATCCCCAGGGCAGGGCTGTGCCCGGTGCCAGGGGACACCACTCTGCCAAAACGAAATCAGCCATTTAGTGCCAAACACCTACAGTGACACCTTCCTCATCCTTCTCACTTTCTGTAGCTGACCCCTCGGGACAGATTTCTGCCTCCCCTGTCACAGCCCAGAAGCCTGTGCAGCTCAGGCCCTGCCCGCACTGCAGGGACAGTGACACCGGGCAGGAGTGTCACACAGACAGATCCGGAGTTCAGCAGGACTGCTGCTGCTTTACTGAAGCTGCTTTAAAGGGTGTATCTTTTTAAAGGGTGTACTTCCTTTGCCCTGTGAGATACTCTGTGATCTCCAAACATGTGATTGAGAGGCAAAGGAAAGATCTTGTACACCTCTTTCTGAACCTGGCTCCAGCTGTTCTCCTCCTTTTGCCACCACCACGTGGGGTTTGCACAGTCCTGCACACTCGGTATCCTCCCTGACACCTTGATGACATTCAGGCAGTACCTGAACTTTACCCCAAGTCTTCTGTGCCTGAATATTCAAAGTAACAAAAATCAAACTTATACAAGATTGGTATAGGGTGAACAAATGATCTAACTCCTCAGAGCCTCATTATACAAAGTTATGTACAGGGAAAATCCCTGAGAATGGAATGGGAATATTAAGGACTACACACAGATGCTGAAGAGCCAAATCAAAGTCCTTTTTTTCATGTTCTTATAGGAAGGATGAGTAACTGGAAGATACAGTGCCTATACCTCCCCTTTCAGTTCCTTTATCAGTCAAAATGTGACACAAGCTGTTTTCTGCATCCACAGATAAGGAGATCATGTACTGAGGTTCCAGCTCACCCCTGGGAATCAGGAGGAAAGGTTGAGTTCTTTCCTCTGCCCTGTGTATTAGGGGTGACACCATGGCACACCTGCTGTGACACACTGGATTGCAGGCTCTGTCAGAAATGGGTCTCATGATGTTTTTCCCTTGTTTCTGAAGCAGAGCCAGGCTGGCTGTGGGACAGGGTGACCCTGCTGGGAACCTGCTCACTCAGGTGTGCTTTGAACTGCAGCACCTGGAGGGGAGCACAGACCTCTGCTTTCATCAGTGAACCCTTTTCTGTCTGCCTAACCCTGCCCACAGATCAAAACTTCAGGGTTCTCTGGAGTTAAAACATTTTATCTCAGTTCTGCTGCTGCTTGTGAATTGGCCCGAGTGGGTTTGCAGGGCTGGGAGAGCAAAGTTTGGCTGGAGGAGTGTTTCCTTTTGTTCCACTGTGGCATTCCTACTGATCCCCCACAGCAAGAACAAAACAAAACCAATTTGTGAAGTCGATTCTTAAAAAACCCTCTCAGCCAAGTCAGAGATGCCTGGAGGCAGCTGGGGGAGTTCAGCCATATAAACCAGTGTCTGTTTTAAATGCACTCCCCTTTGTTTCAGAACAATGTCCTGAAGGATCTCTCCCCTCCCCATGGCCACGGGCTCTGAGCAGGGGAAGCAGCTTCTCCTGGCAGGTCCCAGTGCCCAGGGAAGGATGTTCACTTTAAAATCCACATTTTGTTTGTACTTTCTGTCGGTTCCACAGCACATCACAGCTTCATACTGCATGGAAAGGACTCAGCAGAAGCAGTAACACAGACAAAGGCCTTCATAAGAAAGAAAAAACCTTGTTTTTAAAATACCTCTGCCCTCTGGGGAGCTGGAGTACCTGCCACTGGAATTCAGTCAGCATTTTTCTTGTCTAATCTCCACGTGATGAGCTCACACAGCCCTTCATGACTCAGTGTGTTTATTATTTTTAACAGGGAATATTACAGTCTCTCACCTACTTTTAGGCCACTGTGTTGCCTTTTTTACGATTCATTACAGAAACAAGCAATCATTTCTAATAAAACATTGGAAATTTCAGTATGTGCTTCAACCTAGTCCTAAAAGAATGCTAAAGCATTGACAAGGGCTTGAAGAAATTTAAAAGGATGATAAAAGATTCTGCATCTTTGATCTCAAATGATATTCTAAGCTGTATTATTAAATTAAGTCTAAATTGACTGTCAAATATATGAAATGCTCTAATTGGATCAAGGTTAATGTATAGATTGAAAGCATCTCCTAGAACTTCTCTTTTAAACTGTGCATTCTGTGGTAAGTAATTAAAGTTCACCCAAACTCTGGGGCAATTGATAATCCCTCCTTATTTGCAGTAACCATCACCCAGTGAAGTTCTCTGAATTCTTTGCAGAGGTTTACGGGCACTTCCAGGGGGTCTGTGGAGTTGTTCTTGTCAAGGATTTCCCAGTTTGTTCTTGTCAAGGATTTCCCAGTGTTTGCTGTAAAAAGGCAATCCCTGAGAGCTTTCAGGAATTTTTGGGAACACTTAAAACCTCCCTCCTTGTCTGCTCCAAGTCCTTCTCTCTTGTGTGTTTCTCACGTGGGAATTTGTTGACACTAAAATTTGCTGTTTCAGGAGAAGCAGCACAGCACAGAATTGTATCCCCCGTGCAGATGGGAGCAGCTGGAGCTGAAACCAGCACAGGAGACTCGGTAAAGCTGCTGAGCATAAATCCTGCAGGCAGAAATAAAGAGCACAGGCAGAATGTGGGGGAGAGGAGCTGCACCCCCTCATTCCAGCAGGAGCCAGCTTATTTAACTTCTCGCTGAGGGCATGGCCCAGTGCAACTCAATATTGCACAGAAAGGGGGATGATAAAAAGCAGGAAAGTGAGGAGAAAACGATGCCTCAAAGCCCTTTCCCACTGCTGCCACAACACGAGGGGCTGCAGGATGAGGGTTAGGTCAGCACGATCAGACACTGGAGGGAGCTTTCCCAGAAGGACAGTCCTGGAAAAAAGCAACCCAGGCGAATTTCCATGTGGAAATCAATTCAGACATAAATGCTCTGGCATTCCACCACAGTTCCAGCTGAGGCATGTGGACAGAACTGGGAGGAAAACACCAAAGCTGTTCAGGTGTGAGCACAGTTCAAGTCTCCAGGGCTGGGAAATCAACCTTTCCTTAGCACCAGCTTCTCTCCACTGTTTTCTAGAAGGAGGGAGAAGGGGAAAAAAAAAAAAGTAGAAGTTTGGGAAGGATTAATTTGCTGTGAGCCCTGCTTAGGCAAGTGTTTCTCCACCAACTCTTCTTTTAAATATTTCTGATAATGGGATGCAGATACTTACACCTGTGAATTACAGAGGTAATTTGCACCCACTTAGAGCTCCGTGTGGAGAGGTATAAAAATACCCCAATAACAGGAATCCAGTCCGTTCCTTATAACCATTATTAGAAATGAAACTAGAAATTATTTTAGCTTCACTAATAACAGGAAAATCAGGCAGAAATGTGCCTTTGAACATTCTGTGACAATCTCATCTGCACTAAATGTATGAACATTGTTCCTGCAAAGGTTCTCCTTGCTCTTTCATCCCCCTTCAGCCCCCCCCTTCACAAGAACGGAATGACACTGGAAAAAGCAAAGTGTCCCAAGATTGTTCCAAGACATCTCAATACTCCAGGTCACTGAACTGTTTCAAGTATGTGCTGGGTGACAGAGGCTGCACCCCTGCAATCCTGATCCCCAGGGATGTCAGACATTCTGCATTTCCCCTGCCCAGAGAGCCTGGCTGCACACAGCCCACAGACATGGAATGTTAGGGATCCAGGAGAAGGGACTAAACAATAGACTCCAGCACAAAAAGGCATTTGTGTCCACCCCACCTGGGGACATTGTGTGTGTAAATCCTTTCTGATACAAATGCTGCATAAACAGACATCATTTAAACCCTGTAAGAGGGCAAGCTCAAACTTTTCATAAAGATCTGCCTAGAGAACAAAAGATCTTTCTCTTTTTTTCCTGGGGATTCTTTCACATATGCTGGAACAGCACTGAGATATTTTGAGAATGCTGCTCCCCCTGTAAAACTGACTCTGGATTCTCCATGACAGGTAATTGTGGCAGGTAACAGAGCAGATGACCTGAGATTGTCCAAACAGATTCAAGTGAGCAGGAAAATGAAGGGGTTTGAAGGCAAACCATTTGGATCATCCCTCCCTGCAGTTCCAGCTGTCATACTCCACATGACAGCTACAACTTCAATTTCTTTCAGCTTGATTTGATCCTTGTGTGACAGTCCATCAAATTCAGGAGTCAATCCCACAACTCTATCATAACTTTCCCTAAAATTCACAGAAATCACACTGCTTCTAATTCTTTTAAAAGAAATGGCCTGAAATTAAAGTTCCCCCCAGCCTTTGATAATTATTTTCAGTGAGAGTGCAGCACCTCCCATGGGAAATGTGCAGCTGAAAACCATGACAGTGCAGGAGCAAGGCCTGCACAGAACCCACCAGTGGCTCAGGGAACCCTTTCAGTGTAGGATTGGAGCAAAGGCTGCTGTGCAGGAGGGTGCAGGAGTGGTTATCCCAGCCCTGGGCTGCCTGGCAGGGCAGTTCTGGCACCCTGAGCCCCTGTGCTGGCTGCTGGAATACCAGTGAGGGGCAGCACGAGTGTCACTCCCAGCAGTGGGGAGCACTCACAAGGAACACACTTCACCTTCCCAGTTTTGGGAACACATCTCTCATTTGGAAGTGCACTGTTGTGTACAGGATTGGTTTAGTGCTTCCATCCCATTCTCTCTCCAGGAGTGCAGAGAGGCCACACAACTTCCAGCCCAATCCTGCTGTCTCCAGCACCCCTGCCAGCTCAGGGACACCCACGTGTCCCAAAGTCCAGCATAGGTACCCAGGTCAAATACAGATTCACAGGACAAGGAAAACCAAGAAAACTTCTCCCTTTGCACTCCTCATCAAGAGCCTCCATCCCGAGGATCCTTAGGTTTAGTGTGGGGCAGCTTAAACATTGTGGGAGAAGCTGAATCCTGGGAAGAGCTCCAGGCTCCACGGGGGGAGCACCTGAACCTCCCCACACAGAACTATTCCAGGCATCCCGAGTAATTTCCTCTGTTTACCGTGCCCAGGTCTTTCCTTCTGCCAGGGGAAGGCTGCTGGGGGTGTCCTGGCAGAGCCCATCCCTGGCAGAGCCCACCGCTGGCAGAGCCCATCCCTGGCAGAGCCCATCCCTGGCAGAGCCCATCCCTGGCACCTGCAGCAGCTCAGCCCTGCTGGCTGCACTGAGCCCTACAGAACCCCCTGACACAGGGTGAGCTCCTGGCACAAGGATCAGGCTCCTCCTCCACGTCGGGCACAGTTTGTGAATAAATCCTTCCTATGTACCTTGTGCAGGCTGGGGCTGTCAGTCATGACACAATGGCAGTGCTTGGATTTAATCACAGCCTTTCCATCAGCTTTGGGGGCTCCCACAAACCCACCCCTTTTCCTGCTGCTCCAGCCTCATCCCCCTGGGATTTCTGCCTTCACTTGTTTGCATCTGATGTTCCAAATTTAATCACGAATCAAACAAATCCATTCATGTTCCTGGACCCTGCCAAGTGTAAAATAAAGGCACTAAAGGAAGCAAACTTAATTTTAACTCAATGCAAACAAGTCTAAATTAAGAACTTTGATTATTGAAAAGCAGATGGGACAGTGAGGCATTACATGACCACTGCTACAATGCCTGATTTATGAAAAGGAAAATACTATTTCATCAAAATCCATTCTTCATAGTAATGAATATGTGAGATAACTAAGGCCCATTAAACCAAGTTATTCTCTTAAAAATATCCCATTGCAGTGATAGAAACTAGTGTAAATACAGTCTTTTACTGCAGGATAAAAAAAATACCTAATTTTAATTCTTTCTTTGTTTAGGGGTACATCAAATGCATCAACTTCATCAGCCACAGTTCTGTGTGGTGGAAGTTGGAAGTATTAGGATTAATTGGAAGTTAATTAAGTTGGAAATCAGGATTAATTCTCTTGGCAATAGCAGAGGAGCCCCATTTCCCTGCCAGGGTGCCACTGCCTGCCCAGAGGTGTGCTGAGACAGCCCGAGTCACACAGGGCATTTATGCAAGAGGGAAATGAAACATTCAGAGCTTCCTCTCCCAGCCTGGCTGGGGCTCCTCATTCACTCAGCAGCAATGATCTCCCAGGATTCTCCTAGAGAAGGAAATGGGTTAAACTGATGAGGTATTTTTAATGTGTGTTGACAAAGGTCCGGAGTGAATGTACAGTTACATTAGTTAAATTGGGACTGCTCTGCTCAGCCCCAGTAGGAATGTCTTCCTCTTGCATTATTTAAAGCTTCTGGGGTTTTTTTTAACATTTCATTATGTAGAAAGAAGAAATACATCAGATGCAAATCCACTGGGAAAATATTCCTGCATTTTCTGTTAAATCACATTGAAGAAGCCATGGAAATTTGTTTCATTTTCACATTATCTTTACACTTAATTTGTACACAGTCCTTTTCCTTTTCTTTCCCTAATTCCACTGTAGGGTGCAAAGAAAGAGAAAAGTACGTTTTTGTACTCAGCCTGAACACTCTGTTCAACCCCTGCACAGCGAGGATAAGGATCAGTGGCACCATTTCAATCCCCGTGGTTTCAGTCCCCAGTGACAAGCAGAGAACAGCCTACAAGACAAACTCAAACTGAGATCCTCCTCAGTGATAAGTGGTCTGTTGTCACCTAAAGGACAGCATCACATGGATTTGTGGCTGGTACAGGGGGATAATAAAGTAATCCCTGTCAGCTCTCTGAGTTACTAACCTGAGCTCCTTTGGATGCTTCCCTAGGCAAGGGAAGACTGCACCAACCCAAACTCTCCTCTAGAGCAAATCCCCCTGCACTGTCACTCCTGGAATCCTTCCGCAGGGAATTTCCTTCCTTTCCTTTTCCTTTGAGGGCAGAATTCAGTGCTGAGTGATTTGATCAGGCTGTGATTGCTTTGTACATGTGTGCAGTCTGTGTTCACTCCCACTCAGGCCTGCTTGGCTAAGCTGCACATGGTGCCCTGTCTTCCCCTCAGTTCTAAAATATTCAGGTGTCATTTCTGGTGAACAACAGCACTGTGGGAACTTTTTAGGGAGACCCCAATCCATATGGGAACTGGGCTTAAAATTATGTATAGGTGCAAGTTCCCTGGTGAAAGAATGCATCAGTCTTGTACTGCAAAGAGCCCAAACGTAAACAGATTTTACTGTTATTGCTTTAGATAAAATCTTTCACCCCTTCCAAGGTTTTATATCATTTCACACTTATAGGAAAAAGTCCCAAAAGCTTTTCAAATGGGATTCAGCCACAGCTGCTCTATCATAAATCTAGAGAATTAAAACGTGCAGTGAGACAGTTTGGCTAAGCAACATCTTAATTTCCTTCACGTGAAGCAGCTTGTATAAACAGGAACAGCAGCAGGGATGGGAGCTTGCTCAGGACATGGAAATGGGGAGAAAGGGACAGCAAAGCACGAGGAAATGCAGCAGTGGAGGAGGCTGAAGGAGAACACGGGGGAGCCAAGGAGAATTAACAAAGTCTTTGGAGTCAGAGAGCACAGGGGGGAAGGAGAGAGAGAAGGAAAGGGAACATTCACCTCAGCCATACGTGGTGAGATCACCAGTTCCTGATTATGAAAAGCACCCCTGGAGCCCTGGAGATCCCACTGGCAGTGGGAAGACAGAGCAGCATAACCTGGCATCACCTGTGGGACTCTGGGAAGAATTTAGATTTTGCAATCTGAGAATAAATTTAGAAATTACCTTGCAGTCTTCCCAAATCAATCCCTCCATGATTTAAACAATTCTCTCTCTGAATCCTGCTGGAATTCCTCCATTTCTGACTCAGTCCATGCAGGCATGCTGCCAGACCAAGGTGGGTACTGGGTGTAAGTGACTGCTCAGAGTATTGCAGATTTTAGCAGCCACACCAATGAGCTTTCCATGAACAGCAAATTCAGGATTAACACCAACCCCATATGTAACATGTACACACACAGCATGCAAACTGTTCCTCACTCTTGTACAACCAGCTAAGCTGGCAGCTGGCCATTCTTATACAAATACTGAGTACCAGAAGAAAGAAAAAGAATCAAGAATCCTACAGGTCTCACTCAGTTAATCAGAACCATATAACAAAGATACTGTGGTTCATTACAGGGAAAAACCCTGTTATTCCTGATGGAAAACATGTTTTCTCCTGATACCAGCAACCAGATGGCAGCTAAAGGATGAAGTGTGGAAGAAAACTGGGAAGAGTTCTCCTTCCTCCAGCTAACACGGACATGAGGTGTGCACTGCCAAGGTGCTCCCACAGAGCACAGCCCCAGGCTGGGAGGAGCAGCTCTACTCTCAGCTGGACCCTGTTCCTAACAGCAACAGCTCTTTGTGACCCAACGGTGAGACTGGAGCTATTCCACAGCCACCCAGCCTGGGAGGGCTCTCCAGCTGCACTCACTCTTCCGAGGGACAGCTTCTTGGAGCTTTGAAAGAGTCAGTTTTATTTTAGCATCTGCATGAAGTTGTTCCCTGTCAGATCAAATACAGTGATTGTATCAGCCTGTGCAGGTAAAATTCCAGGATTGTTCCTGCTCTCAGTTTTAGATCTGGCATTTATATCCCAGCACTGCCATAACTGGTGCACGTGGCTGGAAGCTGAGATGTCAATTGTGTGTTTTCCTTCTCCACAATGCCTCAAAGGCTTGGGAACGGAATGTCTCCCTCCTGCTCAAACACACTCTGCTCATCAGCACCACTTTATGGGCCTCTACCTTCCTCTGTCAGTTCATAAAAGTTCCTGCCAAGTTCTGCTCTTGGGATGGGGCTGGAGCAGCCCTGGGGATGGCCCTGCTTTTCCTGAGGCAGAGCTCAGCAGGGCACAGCAGTGAGTGCTGGCAGTGAATTGGGAATCCACAGCCCACACAGGAGCCACCTTGTCTGCCAGCTCCAGCAAACACGGGGAACAGCTGGGGGCATTAAAGACTGAGTATGGCCACAGCAGCACCTCTCTGTGCATGTGCCATCAGGAATAATGGGATATGCAGGTTTGCACTAACCCCTTCCTTCTCCAAGCTCCTGCTATTCCACAGCCAAGGCCCTCCAGAGTCATCTCCAAGCTGGTCAAGGGCAGCAGGAAAGGCCAAAGTGTGGAGACCTTGGGTCTGAGCTTTGATTCAGCTGCAGGGTGAGCAGAAAGGAGTGTGAGCCTGCTCACCCTGCAGTGTGCTGTGGCACCGTGCACTGGGGGCAGGAACTGCAATAGCAGCACCAATAGCAGAGCTGAGAGCACAGAGAAATGGCCTGGCTTTGATCCCAGATTACAGTGCAGGACAGCCAGGGTTAACGTGCCCCCAGCCAGGATGATCTGTGTCTGCCTTTTCTCCCAGGTAAGGCACTCATGTCTGCAGGTCAGGTTCCCTCCTTCTCCCAGAGGAAGCTCTGACAGAGCTCTTTGGGACTCCTCTCACCTGGCTGAGGTGTCAGCACTCAAACTGCAGTTCCAGAACCCCCAGGTCTGTGCTTCCATTCAGGGCTGTACCCACTGAACTCAGTCCTGACTGGGCTGTCCAGCCTTACACTCCCACTTCCATAGTGCACGAGGAGCTGGCTCAGGGGCTGGGAGCAGCTTCCCAGGCTGTGCTCAGACACCAGCTGGGACCAACCCTGCTGGTGTTTTAAGACCAGCCATGAAACCACAAACACCTCTGCTGGTTCTGAGCCCCACTGCCCTCCAACAGGGGCGTGGGGGTCCCTGGGAGCCCTCAGTGCCTTGGGAATGCCTGCTGACCTTCCCAGGGAATGCCTGCTGACCTTCCCAGGGAATGGCCTCAGGAACCCCATCCCTGCCTCGGCACCTCTCCTCTGCCCTCGCTGCACTTTTCTCTCCTGACTGTTCTTGGAAGGGGTGCAAGCTGACCTGGTGAGATTTTTGGCAGCCTGAGCTCAGCCTGGCTATTAAGGCACTGTGGATTTGTGGGACCACGTCTCTATTGCACCTTTGGGCTTTGCTGCTGTCCCAGAGCATAAATACAGCCTCATTCCTGACTTTTCCCACTGTCTCTGCTACTTCCCCACAGCAACCACGAGCTGCAGAGCCAATTCCTAAGAAAGGCTGCTTTAAGATAAAACAAAATAAAAGACTCCTTCCTTTTAAAACAGAAGCAGGAGGCCCTAAGCAAAAACATGCACACAATTAAATTGATTTGTGCATGGAAATGTGGTGAGCACATGAAAATGCAGCATATTTCTGTGCTGCCTTGGGCTTCTGACTTTATAGAAATTCACTCCAATATATTAAACCCTAGTTGTCCTTTGAAAAACAACCCCTCATTATTAACTAAAACACCCAGACTGAATAAATATGATTGTCCCATTCTAGCTGGATTGCCTACTTGAAAAAAAAACCCAAACTAACAGTTCATATCCATTTTATTAATATAACTGTCTTTTCAGCAGAAAAAAAGGGAAAAAGACAATGGCAGAGTCTCTTATGTTGACATACACATTAATCAGCAAGTCACCAAGCAAAGTTCATGATCCAGACAGGCTTCTGCTTTCCAGACCAAACCAAGCACAAAATAGTGAGTGAGAAAATCTCACTCCTGGGCTGAATTAAATCCAAAATGCCTATTAGTAGGTTGGTTCTTAAAATGAACAAAGTACACTCTCTAATGGAACAAGATACTTCAAAATGAGAACCTGGGAAAGTCTCTCTCCTCAGGGGTCAGTCCCTGTAACTTCACACAGTTGTGCTTCAGGGCTGTAATTTGTGGGCATATTGGTACTACCAGACCAACAATTGCTGTTTCAGAAGAGTAATAAAATTTTCAAAGCTGAACGAGTGGGAGGACTAAGACAGACAAAATCCTGCAACGCACAGGATTTTTGAAGCATTGGATCATGGGTCATTCTCCTACCCCTTCTGACTCCAAAGGAGTTTTATCACTGACCTTGGCAGGTTGTGCCAACACTGAGCACCCAGGACTGTAAACCCTGGGAGGTTCACCCACAGAACCCCTCAGTCCTCTGCTCCCTTTAGTTATGAAGGATTATCAAAACACACACTTGTGTAGAAATGCTGCATCTGGATAACTGGTGCTGATTCTATTTAATACCTCACCTGCCTGACCAGTTTCTTTTCAATTTCCATGTATAACCAGGTGTAAAAATCCACCTGTTTTACCAATTCAGGCAGTGGCACGACAGAATGTGACCCCATCACGTATTTGCTGAGAGTATTGATACGTATTTGCACGTATTTGTAGCACTGATGTGTGTCCTTGAGTAAGGAGGATGTGCAGGGATCAAACCCTTCTCCTGCTCTGATGGTGTTTACTGAGACCAAACCACACAGAACAGATGAATTAGAAGATCATCAGAATTAACTCCTGACAAACAGTGATGAGATTCAAATCAAACACTGTTAAACATAAATTAGAGCAGAGTTAGAAATAGGAGATTAGAAATAGGAATATTGAGTTAGCAGCAAGATTCTAGGGGTTATTTAATACACTCAGTGAAAGTCCTAACTTGTGATATAATATTTAATTGAAATACATTTCTGTCAGCTGGACACAACAAAAAGTTGTCAGTGTTTTGTTTGAAAGGGATAAAGTGTGTGTTTGGTGATAGCTCCAGGAAATGAACACTTGCATGTCAGAGTTGTGAACACCTCCATCCAAGATGAAATTCTGCTACCAGCTCCTACCCCAGGCCCATCAGGACAGGTGTTCAGAGGTTCTGCCCCACTGGGGCTTTGCTGGCCACTGCAGCTCAGAACAAGACATGCAGCCACAGATTTCCTTCCAGCTGGAAACGTTTCCCAGCCTCTCCCAGCTCAGTCCAGGACAGAGCAGCTGTGTGGTCCACAGATGGCCACCAGTGACACCCCTGTGTGTTCAGAGTCAGGTGATAAAATCTATCCAGCTCCAATTGAGCTCACCCTCCTCACAGGGAAGAAGACTGACAAAGACTTAGGTTTCAAGTATCAGAAGCACAGAACCACCACAGTGAGCTGATATTCCAGTGTGAAGTGCTCAGGAGACCCTCCAGCACGGATACTCCGGGTGCTGAAGCAGCATCCCAGCTCCTGAGGAGAGCAGCCAAGGGGAGCAGCCAAGGGGAGCAGCCAAGGGGAGCAGCCAAGGAGAGCAGCAGTGCTGCATGGACCCAGCACTTCCCCCTCATGCAGGGAGCTCTGAGAGCTCCGGGCTGTGCATGGGCACAGAGCAGAGGCACAGCCCGGGCACAGCCTGGGCACCACAGGCAGGGCAGAGCCTTTGGGCCCCGTGTCCCTGCTGTCCCTGGGCAGCAGCGCTCCAGCACCAGCTGCAGCTGCTCTCTGCTGCACAGGGAGGGAATAAGGTTTCCTTATTGCTCAACAAAAGCTGCTCTGTTGGGACGCTGTGGTTGGGGTTTGTGGTGCTCCTGCTGCCAAACACCTGCATTTGTTCAGACACAAGTGCAAAAGGATCATAGTTTGTGATCTGTGTTTCTGTTGTCAGACACCAACCCCAACAAGGCACCCAGTGCAAACTGCCTGGAAACTCTGCCCAACACCACATTTTGGTGTCTTCACACCCTGTACACCAAGAGTGAGTAAGTGATAACAACAGCAGCCCCTGAGCTCAGTGTTGGGCAATTCTGCATTAGCAAATGTACTGCAGAGTGTTTGGGGGATAATCAGACCCTATACTCAGTTCTGCTTTTTCTTTTGTATTTTTAATGTCAGTTCTCACTTACTTCCTTTTATCTGTACAGTGAGATTTTCCCCTTGGTCCTATTTGAAGTGGTGTATTTTATTTATTTATTATTATTACAGATAACATAATCAATATGAGTATTTTAAGAAGGACAACTTCCTCTGATTTGCTGTGTTTAGGCTGAAGTTATCTTAGCTGAGAAACTACCAGGAGATTTTCAGGGTGCAGAGCTGTGCCCTGTGTCTGCAGAGCAGCCAGGTGTAATTACCAGCTTACTTATGATGCCAGAAGATCTGCATACAAAACCTCAGCAGTGCCTTCTCAAGGTCTTACACACCAAAACATTGTCTTAGTTATGGCAGTGGAGACTGAGCTCATTGGGGAGCCTGGACCTTCATCTTCTGTGTCCTGCAGCACTGCTGGGATGGCAGCTGTGCTGCAGGTCACCCTGTCCTTCAGGTCACCCTGTCCTTCAGGTCACCCTGTCCTTCAGCTCTGGGAATCCCACACGAGCTGTGCCACGGCACTGACACCAAACACAGAACACACAGAGCCAGGGGATAAAGCTGACACAAGGACAGCTCTTCCAACAGCCCTGGTGCCCCTGGGCAGTGCCCACTGGCCGTGGCATGGTGGCACAGGGATGTGTGGTACCTGCCACGTGTGCCACGGGCACAGGGGACTCACAGCAAGAG
The DNA here is from genome assembly GCA_910950805.1 of Acrocephalus scirpaceus scirpaceus. NCBI lineage: Eukaryota > Metazoa > Chordata > Aves > Passeriformes > Sylviidae > Acrocephalus > Acrocephalus scirpaceus. The sequence continues at coordinate 833,601 of OU383781.1, forward strand.
GCCACAGCACAGATATATCTGTTATATAAACAGATACAACTGAGGGTTGGCAAGAGCTACTCCACTCCATCACCCTGTCCTAGAGCACGTGAAATCAGAAGTAACTCCAACAGGGAATGCAGCTGGGTTAGATTAGCCCTGAGAGGATTCTGCACTGGCAGAGCCATTTCATCGCTGCCGTGAACCAAATTTGTATGAGCAAGCCCAGGGCTCTTAATCTGGATTTATGACTCTGCTACCAACTCCATAAACCACCTACAACCACTTGAGTGGCTGGACTGAAGTCAGCTGTGTGGGAAAGAATGTGAGTCTGTCAGCTTCAATGAAAGCACATCCACCTTGCACTGATCCTGACTGACTCCAGAGAACTCACAGCAGCTCCACTCGGGACACACACACAGCACATGGAACAGTTCCAGCTGTGTTTTGGAAAACTGGATGACTCAGCTATTTCTCTTCTGATTTTTTCACCTCTTCAGAGTTTTTTTGGTTCTCCTCAGGAGCTGAGTTTACACATCTTCCCACAGAACCTGCAGGCTGATCCTACCTTCACTTTACACCAGCATTTTATTTGGCTGGCACAGTCCATGACTCAGGAACTCCCAGGGCAGTTTGCCCTTGAGAATCCTGTGCCCTGCCTGAAATATCAGGGTGCTGTGGATGCCTGACAGCTTTTATTCTCTCTGTTATCAGAACAAACCTAACCCTGCTCCTTTTCAGAGAGCTCTGGGCTCCATGGATGGAGCCAGCCCTGGCTATCACAATTGGAATTGTTCTCTGTGCACATTGTACTGCACCAGGATTTTGGTTAACCTCTGTAAAACACAGTCAGTATTTCTTTCCTTCCCCCACCGTGTCCTAAAATAACACTTTTTATGCCCAATCCCTGTCATTCTGGGGAAAAGTGTGTATGGAAAATTATTATGTTGGGAACATGTATTTAAACAGCTGCCAAAAGTACACAATTTTAAAATAGTAAGAGCAAAGCAGAGCACTGTGGGGTCTGGCCAGAAGAAATCTTCACTCCAAAAAGCTTATTTCATATACACAATAATTTCCCCAAATAAATAATGCCATAATGCTAATAATGTTTATGGGATGAGAAGGATCTCTTCTGAATGCCGACACAAAATTTAAATTAACTGACAAGAGGCATAATTTACCTTGAGTTCTCTTCATTAGGCACCACTGGCAGTTCTCCTGAACTAGGAGGAATAACAATTAACTTCAGATGGAAATATGAAATCTAAATTACAGTTGCTAAACCTAAGAAAAGTAAGGAGAAGATTCTATTATACTAAGATATATTCAAATTACATACACAGCACCTTTAATTTGGGAGAGTGGGCTCGTTAGGAATGACAGAAATGTGGATAGAGATGAAGTTTAGTATTTCTTTATATTCCTCAAACAAGCAACACGAGACTGCACCTTGCATTCTCTGTTTATATACAGAAAATCCTAAACAGCTTCTCAGCTGTTAGATACAGGTACAACTTATCACACATTTTACTGGGTTTATTTCCACCCTAAACCTTCCAAAGGTCACTGCAGAGGACAGCAGAACTGTGCTTGAATCCCCAAGGGAGTAACAGCTTCTCCAGTTTCTCACCCTTCCCTCTGTGATGAGGACTTCAAATACACAGCAGTGAACTCCTCAGTTTGTATTACTTGACTCCTTGCACTTCTTTCAGCTGGGGAGCTGCATGACACATCTCCTGCCCCAAACCAGCCCTCCTGCTCAAACATTTATTAGGATTTTGGTCAGAGATCAAGTCTCACAACTGGGCCGTGCTTTGAAGCCACGCCTGCAATGGGCCCTACCCCAGAGATGCTTTGGAGCCATCAAGGGCCCTGGGGCACCTCATGTCCCTCCCTGTGTGAAGTGACTTGGATGTAACCACCCCAGGATGTGCTGTAGCTGACAGCTGTGGTACCGTGGCAGTGCTCCATGTTCCAGAGCATCCCTCTAATCCCAGGCATTGTTCTCAGACAATCTCAAATATCTTCCATTTACATTCAGACAATGACATGTCACTGTTCCCTCACATATGGTCAGCTCACATTGAGTTATGAGATTTCATTTCTGTAGCTCACACGGAAAGTGGAATTAACCAAATAAAAATTCCTGGTAAGAATGGCAGCTGACTGATACAGGCCCTCATAAAATCCATTATTCTGGTACAGTTAAGGGGAGGAAAGAATTTATAAGACAGACTAGATTTTTTCCAAAGGCATGTAAATAATTTATGAATTCAAGTCCTAATGGAAAGCAGGTGGGACCTGTACTATAAATGGCTGCAGCTCTACAAAACTGAAATGTTCACTGAACATACCTTGGTAGGCAACCACAGAGCACTCTTCTTTAGAAAATACAAGATCCAGAATTGTTAATCTTTGTTTTGGCAGAGGATAGTATCTAGCATGTAAAATGACATCATCTTAAATACCACCTGGAAACAAATGGTGGAAGTGTGTGCTGTGTTAGAAACTGCTGTAACATTTCAAACATTCTTGTCCTGCTTCTTTCCACCATAAACCAACAAAGAGCCCAAGTGAGAACATCTGGGACCAGCACACAGCATGGCAGAGGCACAGGCAGACAGAGGAGTTTCAGACAGGTCACACTGAGGAGGAGGCCAGCAGAGTGAGACCTACCATGGGCAGTGTTTTCACACCTAGAAATTCTCTTTTCAGTATTTCTGGGCACTCAGCCTCCAGGGACCCCCGGGGTATCTCTGCCCTCCTCCCCACCCTCAGTGCCTGGGGCTCAGCTCTCCCCTGTTTGCTGTCAGTGCCTGTCCCAACTCCACAAGGGTGACAGTGGGGAAAGGCTTTTCTGGCAGGAGGAAAGATCAGCCTTCAAAACAAAGGATAACTGTGACTCTGTTTCCAAAAGCTCCCTCTGCTCCCACCCTTTAGCTTCCTTGGGCTGTCACCCAGGAAGGCTGGTAATGTGTAAAAGGAGGATGTGCCAGGAGCTCCTTTCATTTAATTTAATTCACAGAATTCTGTGATTCTGTAATTTTTAAGTTATTCCCAGAGACTGTCTGATCATCCCAGGGAAGCTGTGATTTCATCAGTTTGCCATGGAAGCAGAGGCAGGCCCAGAGCAGGTCAGAGCTTGACCAAAGGCAGAGGCAGCTGCAGCTGTCACCAAAGCAGATGTTGTGACTGACATTTTGGGGGTTTGAGCTGTAATAAACACACTCATTAATTTTCTTCTAGCAAACCCGGGGCATGGAAAGGCAGCGGTGTCACCTCCTCAGGTGCTTCTTTATTCAATCCCCTGGCACCTAAACTCTTTAAATTTAGCAAGTGTTCCAGCCAGGTAACCTTAGAACTCCAGAAAAAGCTTCTTCAGAACTTTTGAAATTTCAGGGCTTCTGAATCTTCTGAGTTTGAGCTCAGAGAAAAGGAAAACCACCAGTGACTGACCCCTGCTCCTGAGCCTACCACCAGTACAGAAATTGGCCTGGCTCTGTATTCCCTCCTCACCGTTCCCTAAGCTTTTTGTGTATCTCAGCTGAAACAAATGAACTTCAGGTGCATCTTATTTTATTAAGGCTGATACAGAAAAAACCCTAATTATTATTATTATTATTATGCTGGAAAATCTTATTGTACTTCTCCACCACAAGATGAGAAGAAAATGAATAATAAAGTATCACTTCTAAGTATCTTTATAAAAGCTAAAACTGGAAACTCTGAATGCATCTTAACAAAGCTGTGAACATCTTCATGGATACAAATTTCTAATCTCCTAAAATTCTGCAAGCAGAACTGTTCATTTTTAAATCCTCCAAAAATTTGGATTATTCCCTCTAATCTTCACTAAATCATATAAAAGAGAATGAAAAACTATTTTGTTTTAATCACTCTTAGCAAAATCATCTGAGAAATCTCATCCTTTAATCTCCTCATAAGTGCCATCAAGACGACTGCATCAGCAAAGATTTTGTTACTGGCCAGGGGAAGCAGCAGCCAAGTCACCACGAGTATGGAATGTCTCAGTGCTTGTCTGACACCAGCAAGGGTTTTCCAGGGAGTACAAGCTCAAAAAATCCCCAAAAATCACATTCCAGTCTTGTCTCACACACACTCCCAATTTTAATCTCATTCTGCCCAGTCACCTTACAAAAGGTGCACTACATTTTCATTTATCAGCCCAGCAGTGTTAAAGGCTTCTTAAGAACCCAACATCTGCATCAGACACAGTATAAAAAAAAGCAACCTGTGAGATAAAAGGTAAAATCCCTTTTCTTTATTGCTACCATATCAACTATGAGGATTATCCAGGATATCTGACACTTAAGTTATCCAAGATGCAGCAGGGCGTTCCAGGAGTGTTTCAGAGCATAGGGTACACAAGACCTGGGAAGATGTAGGAATAAATATTTATAAACACTCTTGTGAATTTTATTTTGCCTCAGTCATCAGAGCAGAACATTGTTTACGTAGTAAAAGCAGAAGCTCCTATCCGTAAACAAAACCTAATAATCAGGGTGATAATATATGCTGAGGGCAGGGGATTTTTGTCTCAGGTAAAACCAATAAAACTCATAAACATGAGAGCAGGCAGTCGGGGAAGGAGGAGGAACAGTGTCACACATTACACAGTGTGAACTGTGCCCAAAGCTAAAGAACAGCTGTAAATGATGCATAAGCAGAGACAGTATTTACCTAAAACTGTCAAGAAAAGCTTGAATAAAATATAAGGTCAAAAAAAACCCCTCTCTGTGAAAAAATTGTAAACTGTAAATGGGAAGAGCTGAAATCTCACACTGTAAGCAGTCAGTCAATGTACATTAATGTACATTTGGAATGTAAAAGGGCACAGGAAGGGGCTCCCTCAGTGCAGGTACCCCAGGCAAACACTGCTCTGGGAGCTCAGGGGAGCAGGAGAAGCACAGAGGTGGGAATTCCTCCTCCCTCTCACACCAGGAGCTCAGGTGAGCAGGAGAAGGCAGAGATGTGGGAATTCCTCCTCTCTCACACCAGGAGCTCAGGTGAGCAGGGGGAAGAGAAGGCACAGAGGTGGGAATTCCTCCTCCCTCTCACACCAGGAGCTCAGGTGAGCAGGAGAAGGCACAGAGGTGGGAATTCCTCCTCTCTCTCACACCAGGAGCTCAGGTGAGCAGGAAAAGGCACAGAGGTGGGAATTCCTCCTCTCTCTCACACCAGGAGCTCAGGTGAGCAGCAGGAGAAGGCACAGAGGTGGGAATTCCTCTTCTCTCTCACACCAGGAGCTCAGGTGAGCAGGGGGAAGAGAAGGCACAGAGGTGGGAATTCCTCCTCTCTCTCACACCAGGAGCTCAGGTGAGCAGGAGAAGGCACAGAGGTGGGAATTCCTCCTCTCTCTCACACCTCACCACGAGGCACAGCTGGATGGCCTCGGAGGCAGTGCCCTGCACTATGGAAAGGAGGATTTTACCCTCCGGGGACCAAAGCCCAGACAAATCCCGGGGAGGGCAGTGCCTGAGCTGGAGGATGGACACAGCTCCCAGCAGTGAGCACCTCCAGGGCTCTGCCTCCCAGCAGGGCTCTGCCTTCCAGCAGGACACACTCCCTGGGGAGCTGCCCCAACAGGATGCACGGGACACTCCCAAAGGCCAAAGGGGGATTTCTGCAGGGATTTCAGAGCATTCCCAGTGCCCTAAGATCACATACACAGGGTAAAGAGAACAGAGGTGAGACAAGCTCAGTGCACTGTGTGGGGTGTGTAGTATTTTATAGCCATTGTTTTGCACCATTCCCTCACCTAAATCAAGAACAGCGGTGACAGAAATAATTCCTTAAAGTATGAAAATAAGGAAAAGAATTCTACTGGTTCTGAGCATTTCTGAATATTTTTCAAAGGAAGTCTTGCTGGACTGAAGGTCAAACTGTAACTGTAACAGTAGTCAAAGACAAGGAAAATTTAAAAGTCTATGAAAACGTGGAAATTACATCAATGCATGACTGTATTTTATAAAAATCCTCACAGAATAAATATTACTATTTCCAGTCCTCAGAAATTAAGAATGCATGCCACAATTTTCACACAAAGAAATTTAAGTGAGTGTATTTTGTAGACCTTTGTGCACGGTAGGTAAGTGCTATTATCCCCTACAAAAATAAACTTCAGGATTTGCTCTTCCCCAGGACCTCTGCTTGGCAAAGGCAGGCCCAGTGCCCACCATGATCTCCCCCTTCAGTAGGAAGCAGAGATCTGAAGCAGTTCAGCCGTTTCCTCATGGCCATCTTGTTAAATTTGCCCGTGGCAGTCCCAGGGCTGTCTCTGAGGGACAGAAAAGCCCCACTCCAGAGCTCTGGGCTCCCGGGAGCTGCTGAGGATCCCCGGGCTGCTCCACAGCTGGGGCTGGACCCTGCTGGCCCAGAGCTGGCCTTGCACAGTTGGTACCACCTGCTCTGAATTCTTCAGCCCTCCTTATCTCTGCAGCAGCTCTTGGCCTTTTCAAAAGCTAATTCACTGAAGAAAGAGGAAGGGACACTTTGTGCTTGATGTTCAAACTGCAAATTTGTTTTCCAGAAGCTCTTCAGATTGATGGTTTTGATTATATTTTAAGAGCTCACAGTGTGACACACTGAACCGTGGGTTCCTGCTGCTGCTGTCACTCACAGAAACCCAAACTGTGCTGCGAGCTGGAGAGCAGGGGCATAAATCCAGAGTGATGCCAAGGACATTCATGGAATTACTCTGCCCACAGGTGACAGAGCAACTCTGGGGTTGTACAGCAGTAAAAGTTCACTGTAGCTCTTGATATACATAAAACCCAAACTGCTAAGCTCAAGGAAGGCTCCAGCACTTCTCTTTTATCCCACTCCTCCCTAGGTCAGCATTTTTAGAAGCACATGTTTGTAGTGCTCAGGATACCATTAATGAAGGTATGCTGTAATAGGTACAGAAACAGCTGAATTTATAGCCTTGTATTTAAACAAGACTTGAACTCACTGTAACTTCAGAACTTTCCACAAGAGCAAATCAATTTGATGTGAACAAGTGCCCTTGGATTGCTGCAGTCAGGAGATATGGACCCAAAGCACCCTGAGAGATCCTGATACACACAGGATATCACATTACATTCACATTACACTTACAGAAAAATCTTAATTTGAGTTTAGAGTCCAGTTTCACAAGTCAAACCCGTTGATGATCCAAAACCAGACTTGGATAGGTCAAATTTCCAGAAAGTTCTACACTCCCTTTGCTGCCCAGGTAAGCAGAGTTGTTTTTGTTGCCGTGGTCTTTTTCCAGGGTAATTATTGAATAGAGAGAAGAAAGTTAATTATGGTTTAGGTTTCTTTAACCCAGAAGAAAAAAACAGCAATTTTGTGCTACTATGAGAAAAGTTCCCAGTTGTTTTCTGCCTTTTCTTATCCTCCACCCTGCCCAAGCTCAAAGCACTGAGACATGGGTAGGGGGAGGAAGGTATTTTTAGGTTAGATGTAATTTTCCTTTCCTCAGCAACAACAACAGAAGTTTGTGCTTGTCTCAGTTATGAGTAAAAAATAAACCAGGACTTCATAAAAAAAAAATCACCTGGCATTTAACAGACACTGATCTCCCCAAAACACACAGAAAATGTGATGCCACAGAACCTTCTGAAAGGCAAACAGGTAGGATGGAGGAAAGCAAAGAGTTCATAATTTTTTAAACACAATTACATGTTCCAAGATCAGAAAGCAGCAGCAGTCACATATACCTACAGTACAATGCATACACAGAGCCTGGCTAATGTGTGTTTTAATATTCATGTCTTATCAAATATGTAAATACAAATTCTCAGAGAAAACACACATCATATGCTCTAAGCCAGGCATGTGTTACCAAGATAATGTTGAACATCTATTTCTGCATTTCTAATTATTAAATCTTTGAAACTTCTCCTTGTTCTTTACAAAATAAGTCGTTTTCTACTTCTCATCCCTCAGTTCTATGTGTATTTCGAGACATCCTAGTTCCTAGCTCCCTGCCAAAATCAGCGGTGTCTTTAAAACTTCTTAAGGAATGTAATAGGTCTGGAAACTCTTAGTAGGCTACTAAATCCCCCTGTAAATCCTGGCAGATTCCCAGAATGCCCATTCTCACAGGGATACATGGCCTAATTACAAACCCATTAAACACTGTGAGTTCAAGGGTCTGCTTTAGCCCTGCAATTATTTGATCCTCCTCACAGCAAAAGCTTCAGTGAAACAGAGACAGGAAAAATGAGACAGAGCCAACAGGAGAGGCAGGATCAGAGGCTAGGCAAACTGAAATCAGGAGGCAAGTGAATGGCAGTGGGAGACTAAACAGGGAGGGAAATAACCAAATAACCCTCTGGAAAGGGGAGACTTTCAGCTCCAGGGAGAAGAGCCCACTGCTGCATGGGGTGAGGGCTGTCCAGCCAGGGCAGGAGGTGCTGAGCTGGCACTGCCAGGGCCCCTCTCTGGTACTGAGGGAATGGGAGCAGCTCTCTGTGGTTGGCAGGGAGCAGGGATGGCTGTGCAGCTCACCTGGCACAGGTGTGCTCACACCCTGGCAGTACAATGCAGAGCAGCTCTCTGTGGCTGGGCAGGGATGGCTGTGCAGCTCACCTGGCACAGGTGTGCTCACACCCTGGCAGCACAGTGCAGAGCAGCTCTCTGTGGTTGGCAGGGAGCAGGGATGGCTGTGCAGCTCACCTGGCACAGGTGGGCTCACACCCTGGCAGTACAATGCAGAGCAGCTCTCTGTGGCTGGGCAGGGAGCAGGGATGGCTGTGCAGCTCACCTGGCACAGGTGTGCTCACACCCTGGCAGCACAGTGCAGAGCAGCTCTCTGTGGTTGGCAGGGAGCAGGGATGGCTGTGCAGCTCACCTGGCACAGGTGTGCTCCCACCTTGGCAGCACAATGCAGAGCAGGCATTTGCTTTAAAACAGGAGCTTTACTGTGAGGATGCTCAGAGGAGTGCAGCTGAACACACAAAGCACCTACCCCTACCCCAGGGGGGCATTTCCCAGGACACACGTCCTGGCTCTTGGTGGCACCCATGGAGTTTCCAGCAGCTTTGACACAGGCCCAAGGGAAGGCAGGACAAATTCTCACTCAGACAAACAATAGAGATTTGTTTTCTCATTTTCACATTTACCCTTTCATATTTTAAGATAACAAATCTAATGTAAACCATTAGGAAAAGCTCTTGGTTCTCTCTCCCAGATTTACTGTCTGAGCGAGGCCTAAGAAGGATGGCTTGGATCAGGACAACTCTCCCAGTGTTCTGACAGTCCAGAGTCAGCACTTTTTCCTCCCCACTTTCCATACTGTACTTGTGCCATACATGCCTTGTACTTTGTCATTTGAGATTAAAAAAGACCAGAAATAGACATTTAAGTCATGGACTTGATTCAAATGATCTCATGGACAGGGCCGTGGAGCCAGCTAATCTGTGACATTGAAACACAACCTATTTTTTCTCCTGACTATTTGCTTATGTCATTTGGGTGGTGAAAAGAAACTCTCATCCAGGGTGCCAGCAGCAGGAAAGAACAGAAAAATGGGACTTATTTGCCACTAGGCCAGGCAAGGTTTGGCAAGGTATGGCAAGTTATGGCTGATCCTTTTCCCGTGACCTAGACATTACTAATGAATATTTTTACTCTGTCATCCTAAATTTAAACATTTCTTTCCTCTCTTTTGAATACCTCTTAGCCTTAACAATCTTCCTGCCTGTAACTGCACTGCAGACTCCAGCAGACACAGCCTGTGGTGCTGAGTGTGTTTATCAGCCTTGCAGTCCATCAGGGGCTCGCTGTTGTAGCAGACTATCACAGTGCAAACAATCACAGCCCCTGGCAGGGATAACCTGATTAGTGCCTCTACCAGGCTGGGCGTTCTTGCAGCCTGCTGAGAAAGGACACGCTTCAGGACCTGTCCTTCAAAGAGTTCTTGTGTCTGCTGTGGTGGGATGAGCTGCAGGCCCTGCCCCTCAGCAGCACCCAGCCCTGCCAGGGCACACCAACACCTGGGCACTGCGAGGTGCAGCATCCCCAAGGGCTCCAGCACCCCCTGGGGGGGGCGGTGGGGGTCCAGCCCCCCTGGCAGCCCCTCAGCCCCACCTCAGGCAGCCCACGCTCAGTGTTTTGGATTTCCAGAGCTTTGGAACTCTGTTGTGGCTGTGCAGTGCCGCAGAGCCCCGGTGCCACAGCCCCAGGGGTGTGGAGCCACGGAGCAGAGAGTGCCTGGAAGCACAGCGGGGTGTTGACTCCTTGGGCCCTGCGTGTCCCTGGCAGTTCCTGCCCCAGTTTTTGTTGAGAAAAGGCCTCTCTGTGCCTCTCTTTTCCCCCCAAAGCTGTGGTTTTAAAGTAAACCAGGAAAGTGTGACTAAGCCTTCACAACGGTATTAGCACTGCACAGGAAACCTGTGGTTGATGGATCTCAATTCTCTCCTCTCTTTTTCTTCTGAAAACCATTATCAGTTTTCATATGGCATACGCAGTTTTACACCCCCTGTATTTACCCACTTATCCCACAAAAACACCCACTACTGTCCCAGTAACATTTAACACAGGGCTCCTGGTGCAGATTCAGGACCCCAAAGAGCCTGTTAGCCAGAGCTGACTGCAGGAATGTGTGTGGGGCTCTTAGGCAAGCTCAAAACCAAACCAAACAAAACCAAAAAAAAAGAAATACAGCTTTTCAGCCTTTTCAGCCAAGTGTTTTATCAGGCTAGCAAACACCTGCAAATGAGTTGCACTGCAAAGCCTGTCGCCTAACAAAGACAAAGCTTTGTAATACAATACAATTAGACCTGAATAATTTAGGCGCTGAAACAAATATTTTGAGACCTAGACTGTTTGCCTTCCTGAATGAGAAATTACTCAGGCTTGGATTCATTACAAACCTACTGAGAAACAAAACCAGAACCAAATGAGGAAATACACAGTGTGGTAAGACTTTACCACCTAAATTCTCACAGTTCAACTGCACTGAACTCGCACGGGGCTCAGGAGGGAGGGCAGGAGGTTCCCCATTTTCCTCTCCTCTAGCAGAGGACATGACAGGGAACGGGTCGGCAGGGTTGAAGGGGATGGTCAAACTCACACAGGCAGCATCCACATTGTTTGCTCCTTGAACCCTGGCTTTGCTGCTTTGGAAAGAGAGCTTTTCCAAAAGGAAATACGTATGAGTATCAATAATGTTGTTTCACAGTCACCCAGAGGTCATTTTGGGAATGAGGTCTTGCTGTGGTTGTTTGGACCAACAGGAGAACACACTATTGAATGGGTCACTGGCTTTCCTTGACTCCAGGAGGAATTCCGGTTGAGCTGTTGAGATGCAGTTTGTTTTTCTGAAGGCTGGACAGCAAATCCATTTTTGTGTGTTGTTCTGAACTGCTTGTGGGCCCAGATTTTCCTTCCCTAGCCCGATTTTTAAGGGATACTACTGCTAAGTATTGCTATCTCTTCTTAAATCAGCAGTGAGCAAAAATCTTTGTTTTTCAAGGACATGGATTTAACAACAGTGTGCTCTTCCATGTTAACTCCCTTTTTTAATTTCCTGACTCTAAATGGTACGTTGAGTGTTATTTGGTTCTATAAATTTACCATGTGCTTGTTTCAACCTGGTGGTTGTCCATCAGAAGTCCAGAGAAGTCTGTGAGCAGCAGTGCCAGACCCCTCCAAACTCCTGCCTGAAGGATGAAGCTGCAGACTCTTCCTCCTGCTCCTCACTGCAAGCAGTAAGATCAAAGCAGCACACCTCAGCAAGGTGCTAAGGAAGGCTCCCATTGTTTCTTTCAGTTGTGGGGTGAACTTGCTGTTGTTGGTTTGCCTTTTTGTTTCTTATCTAGGTGAAATCCCAGTCCTAGCAGGGGAAGGTGAGTAAGAGGGAAGCAAACACATGGTGTTTAACCGGAATCAATCCAGGGTCACCTGCTCCTTGGGCCATCCTGGCACTGGGGGTTCACCTCAGGAATCTGCAGGGCATGTCCATTGGCAGAACGAAGCTGTAGGTCTGTCATCCCTGAAAGGATAGGCTTGGAGAAGCCCTCTAAGACCATCCATTCCCCAGCACTGCCAAGGCCACCACGTCCCCAAGTGCCACATCCACACAGCTTTTAAATCCCTCCAGGTTTGGGGACTCCAGCACTGCCCTGGGCAGCTGTGCCAGGGCTGGACAACCATTTCTGAGAAGAAATTCTCTCTAACATCCAAACTAAACCTCTCCTGGCAGAACTTGAGGCCATTTCCTCCTGTCCTATCACTTGTTATCTGGGAGAAGAGACCCCACCTCACCATTGTCTCCCACTGCAAACCTCTCTTCTCTGATTGCCCACAGCAGCACTGATAACGTTATTCCTAAGAAGCAGATCACACTGTTGACTTGCTGGGAGTTTTCCCTCTGAAAGGCCCAAACAGGAATCTCAGTGCTTGACTCACAGATCACACCTCTCACAGCCTGTGTCACACACGTCTGCTCTCTCTTTCCAGGCACGAGGTTCTACAGGAGTGGAAACTCTTCACTGCCTGTCAGGTATGTTAGTCCTCTTTGGGCTATTAACAGATTGCCAGACGAGTTCCTTCCTTTTCTCTCTCTTTGTGGTGAATTAGGCAGTTCTACTTTTCTTCATTGTTCATCTAAAATTTTTGAAACAAGTCCTTTTTTTTGCCATTTTAGTTCAGTCTGTTTGCACACCTCCCCGTGCTTCCCAAGCTTTGTTGCAGTGAAGGCTGTGCAATAGGCACCTGGTTACAAAATCACATGTATTTTTAATGCCTCCTCCATTCTTACACTGCTTGGTGAAATTTGCTATTGTTTAAGGCATCAGGAGTGACCTGCAGGAGCACATGGCTTGTCCCAGGAATTGAATTGGAACTCTGTAAGAATTACTTCAGGAAAGGGTGAAAATGAGACATTTATAATAAATTGAACACTGATCCTGGAAAGGATATAATCAGCATTTTCCCCAGTCCTCTCTGTAAGAAAATGCAGTATTTTTGTTCTCTAGACCTTTTGAAATTCTTTTCCTCCCCATTTTTGATACTTCTATTTCTTTTTCAGTGAATAAAACCTCCTTCTTCAGAGGTTCATTTTGCAAAAGTGCTTCATTTATACAGCTAATGCTCATCTTCCCCTCTTCATTGCATCTGCCCTGCAGGTCACTCACTGGGCAGCTCCATAAAGTGGAGGGGATTTAGTTCCCACCTTTCTTGGTAAGGAGAAGTTACCCCTCTCAAGCCGCAGACATTTTAGTGTGTGTAGCTGGTAATAAAAGATTTCAGAAATTCCTGCCATGTCTGCCTCAGAGGTAATAAACCTCTAAAGGAACGCAGCAGAAAGCAGCGTGGTGTCTGGTTTGAGTGAGAGGAATGATGGTAACTCATATTGCTGCTGTTGATGTTTGTCAGTCTCTTAGTAAAAATGAGAAGTAAAATGAAACTTTGTAAGAATGAAACAAATATCTCTTGATACTCTAGCTGAGAAATCTTTTGATAATAGCTCAGAGCTGCCTCTCCGTGCACGAAGTCACAGCTATCTCCCTCCCGAGGAGAAACCACTCTGTGAATGAGGATGTAAGATCTTGCAGAGCGTATGCGACTGCATTAATTTGACAAAGGCGATGAGTGTGCACGGAAGCAGGCACCGAGCCGCAGACATGCGGCCGCTAACCTTCCCCGCGCACCCTCTCCCTCCATCTCCTGAACCGCCTGGGGGGAAATGAGCCGCCGGGCAGGTGCAGGGGCCGCTCCATCGGACACGGCGCTCCTCCGCCCCGCCCGGCCCGCGCCGCCGCTCCTGCCCCCGCCGCTGCCCCGGCGCCGGGGGAGGCTTGGCGAGGTGCACGGCGCGCTTCGCCGGGGCGGGGGGGCTTGTTTGTTTATTTCCTGCCCCATCCCATTTTTATGATCGCGAAGAGGAAGAAGCCTTCAGGTCAGCCGGAGAACTGCTCGTCCGGCGGCCGGCGGACAAGGGCTCCTTTGATCGGCGGCGGCGAGCGGCGGGCGCGGGCGGCGGGGAGCGCCCCGGGCTCTGATGTCCCGGCCGTGCGGGCGCCCCGCGGCCCCGCCGCTGCCCGCGGGCGCTGAGCCCCGCCGGCGGCTGCCCGGCACAGCCCCGCCAGCCTGAGCCGAGCCCGAGCCTGAGCGGGAGCCCCAGCCCGAGCCGGAGCTCCAGCCCCAGGCTGCGCCGCCTCCCCCCGGGCCCCGCGGGCGCGGACCCGCCGGCTCGGGGCGCCCCCGCCGCCTCCGCCCGGCGCCGCCCGGGGATGTGCGAGGGGGCCCCGCGGCCGGACCCCTGCGAGCGCCAGCGGGTGAGTGCGGGACGGGGCTGCGGGAGCGGGGCGGGACGGATGCACGGACGGGGCCCCGCCGGCTTCCCAAGCCGGGAGCTGCCAGCCGGGAGCGGTGCTCCGTGAGCCGGGACGCTGGGTCTGGGACCAGCTCACCCTCGGGGGGCGGCGGGCCGGGCTCGGCCGGGGATCGCACCCCGGGAGCAGCCCCGAGCCACCCTCGGGGGGCCGGGACCGGCCCGGGCAGCGACTGCGGCAGTGCCGAGCGCCCTCCCCGCCCTGGGCGGCCCGGCCCAAGGCGCCTCCCCGGGGGCCGGAGCCGCGCTCGAAGGACGGCGGGGCTGCGCCGGGCTTCGGGAGTATGCCCGGGCTCCGGGGATGTGCCCGGCTCCGGGATGTGCCCGGCTCCGGGATGTGCCCGGCTCCGGGGTTGTGCCCGGGCTCTGGGGCTGTGTCCGGCTCCGGGGCTGTGCCCGGCTCCGGGGATGTGCCCGGCTCCTGGATGTACCCAACTCCGGGACTGTGCCCAGCTCTGGGGCTGTGCCCGGCTCCCGGGCTGTGCTCGGGCTCCGGGGATGTGCCCAGCTCCGGGGATGTGCCCGGCTCCGGGATGTGCCCGGCTCCGGGGTTGTGCCCGGGCTCTGGGGCTGTGTCCGGCTCCGGGGCTGTGCCCGGCTCCGGGGATGTGCCCGGCTCCTGGATGTATCCAACTCCGGGACTGTGCCCAGCTCTGGGGCTGTGCCCGGCTCCCGGGCTGTGCTCGGGCTCCGGGGATGTGCCCGGCTCCAGGGCTGTGCCCGGCTCCGGGGATGTGCCGGGCTCCGGGACTGTGCCCGGCTCCGGGACTGTGCCCGGCTCCGGGGCTGTGCCCGGCTCCGGGATGTGCCCGGCTCCGGGACTGTGCCCGGCTCCTGGATGTGCCCCGCTCCGTGCGGCAGAAGAGGCGCAGCCCCGCACGCTGCCCCGCGATGCCCCGTGGCACTGCCCGGCCGCCACGGGACAGGCTGCACAAGTTAATGAAGAAATAGTAAAGTATTTACTATTTTTCCCGTGACGTGCCACATTTTCTGTGGGGGCGACGCTGGGAACCAAGTAAGCCTCAAACCGATTTTAACAAACCCATCCCAAACCCAAAAGCCAATGCAGAAATTAACTCCCGGTGCCATCTAGATCAGGATCAGTCGGAACATCTTCAGCTCCCTGTGATGTCTCAGCTTCAGTAGGCAGAGCAGAGAGGATCATAAAAGCACCAGGAGAAGTGTAAGAAAACCACAATACCGAGGCTTATCTGCTTAAATTATTCCTACAGTTTCGCTGTGCTTGCAGTAGCACCTAAAGCAGCTTCTACCTGGTGGTCGTTAATGCAAATGGGCTCAACTCTCTAAATAACTAGAGGTAAAAATTAGTCAGATGCCTTTAGACACGAGGCTTCTGCAGGAACAGAAAGATTAGCTGGCTTGGAAAACCTTAGATGACTGCAAAGAACATATTTGCACATGAAAGCTGCAGTGCTTCCTGCTGCTCTACAGAACTGTTTTCAGTGCTCAAAGTCACCACCAGAGTCAGGAGATAAGCATCATTGCTTCAATGAGGCTCCAAGTACTCAGAGGATTCTGGAGACTCAGCAGTATTTAGTCCATATAAATAACTTTTTTTTGCTGCTTAATATGACTGGAAGTGAGAAGGGGATAATGGTTAATTTGCTTTTTTAATTACCTATGAACTTCTAGCTCATCGTTAATGCAGGGCAGATTTCTCACTCCTTTGCACGTTTCAGTGGGATTTCAGTCCTGCGCCTCAGAGACCACTGGCTCATTTGACCAAAAATCCTGTTCTTCAGAGAAAAGCAGCAGCTCATGAGGCACGTGAAAGTAATTGTGATGGTCCCTATGGGTGCACAAAGACAGAGGCTGGGCAGAACTCAGGATTCCAGCCTCCTGAGCCATGGAAGAGCTGCAGTTCTGGCACTGCCACTCACCTCCTGCAGCTTGATGTCCCAGGAGTAGTGACAGAAGGGCGGATGAGACACGCAGAAATAAAATGTGCTCTTGTTTATGTAGAGGAACAGTGTGAGATTGTCCAGTGAGCCACCAAGACAGGTGTTGGTAAACCCATGGAACATGAAATCTCTCTTTACTTACATCTGTACTACCGGGTTATTGGACATCTTTAGTTATTAGTAAACATACACTTCAGGGACCTGTTTTTGCAGCAGAGGAGCCTCATTCTAGGGGAGGTGGACATCAAAGGAAGAAGGAGATTATTGGAAACTAAAGAATGTGAATCAGGCAGAAAAGGGAGGTCCAGTGGAAAAGCAAAGACGGGAGATCTGAGAGATTGCAGCACTTTGAGGAGAGTTTGAGTTGGGATGAACACAAGTCAGCAATACAGCTAAGCCAGTTTAAAATAACAAAGTTCCAAGTCTTAGACTTGACTGGATGCAGAGCCTGAGAAGGGTCCCTCACTGACTTATGGGGAGAGGGTATAAGGAAGGTTGACCTTTGTGTGAGGGGTCTGGTGAATGTGGTGTTCCCATTATTTATCCCAGTGAAATTCTCATATTCTTTCCCATTGAATGGAAAGGGTGTGTACTGCCTGTGGATGTAAAGAGCCCTAGGAAATGCTGGCAGGGAATTGTGAAAGACTGAGAAATCCATTGCTATGTGCATAGGGATTAGAATCTCAGTTGGTGCAGGGAAGTCTGGCCCTGGATAAGTAGGAGCAGGTGAAGGGTGAGCACAGAGCTGCCACGAGCAGCACTGCAAAGGTGGCCCAGTTACCTGTGAAGAGCAGCAGCAGGAGGATCTCCAACCCTACCCCAAGATCTGCACAAGTGAGTGTGAGTTCACTGCCAGCGGCGTTGCGTGACTCCTGTTTCCAGTGCTCTAACCTCCAAAGACAGGCCTGCTCACAGTTCTTTAAAAATTGCTGTGAAGACTCACTGTCTTCAGTGTGAGTTTGACAGGCTCCCAGCAGAGCCTGATTTTTTTTTTCTATTTTTAGAGCCAGCTGTAAAGCTGTAGTCAAGAACTGCTTACATAATATTTCAGAAGTGACAGCGAAGCACAATGGCATATTTTGACCTTTGCCATTAGATAAGTAATTGGCAGGTTAAGTTAATTTTTATTCAAGCAGAGAGACTTGCTTTTTACTGCTTGTGAACTCCTGTACCTTCACACAAGATTAAACCTCACGGGTACGTTTTAAAAATAGGTTTTTGGTTTGCTGGCCTTCCTTTTCTGTGTAGCGTGAAGGAAGCTCCTCCACGTGAAGGGACTCCAGTGTTCTGCTCTCCATCCATGACACCAAGTGTGTGGTACGTGTGTGTGTGTGTGTGTGTGTGTGTGTGTGAGCACGGGCCTGGCAGAGGGAGGATTCTTCATTTCCTGACTGACAGCCCAGTAGTATTACAAATAATTGGGAAACTCACCTAGAAAACACCTTTGTTACTGTTGAGCTGCTTTCAAGGCTGTGACTCAGGCTAAGTGCTCAGTGCATATTCCCTTTTCCATTGCAGACGCTGGGTTATGGGCAAGTCGGAAAGCCAGATGGATATAACTGAAATGAATACTCCCAAACCAAAGAAGAAGCTGGGATGGAGTGGCCTGGAGGTCGGGCTGGCTGTGGTGGTGCTGCTGCTGACCATCGTGGCCGTCACCATGATCGCCCTGTACGCCACCTACGACGGTGAGTGCGGGGGCTGCCTGCAAGCTCAGATCCATGGGAGTGAGGAAGGGTTTGGGATCTTGGCTGAGATGTAAAGCTCCATCCACACGTTGCTGGAAAAACTCAGAAACTGCGTCCGTCCAACTGGGACTCGGTAAATTCGTTTGTTCATGCAAAGTTGTGGTAAACACAAACCATCTGCTTGTTCTGACTTTGGAATACTTCTGTTTGTAATTAATGCTTCAGTAAGTAAAAATCCCAACAAATTACAACATTGCTGAAGAAAACCAAACTCCAGGCCTTCCTTTGTGTTCCTGGGGATGTATGAAAATCCTATTTTTTCCTTTTTCAGGCTGTTGCAGCAAGGACTCTCAGTGAATGTAGTCATCCTGAGAGGTTTTGTGCTTCAGCAGCCAGAGCAAAAGAACTTCATTCAGGGGGAAATGGTCTGATAATTTTTGGAAAAGATAATACAGAGAAGCTAAAATTTCCATCTAGGGTCAAGCTAGAATTTTTCCTTATATTGGGAATTAAGTGCTTTGTTTAATTTTGAAGTGCTTAATAGTTTTGTTTGGGCTTTTTATTGAAGTGTAGTTCAATTATGGGATAGAAAAATGCCATTATGAGGGAAAAAAAAGTTTTATTTCCAAAGCCTCAAAAGGAAGTATTTTCATGGTCCTGAATCCTGTATCTTGTTCAGAAGACTTCAGAGTGAATGTCTCGGAATTTTCATACAATTCCTTGAAAATCCTTTTGTCCTTGTAAAGTATTGCTAAATTCAAACTGGCTTTTTAATTCTCTCCAGTCCTTGAGCTATTTTTCTCTAAATTGCTTCTTTGTTATAAAAATAGTATTTTGCCCACCTCCAATTGATAGGACATTTTCCTCTGATGACTACAAAAATTCCACATGATGAATGACTAGCACTGAATGACCCTAAAGGGTTGAAGATGATTATATTTTTAGAGCCTGATCCTATAAATATTTCCTTACTGAGTGTAAGGTGTCCATTCATATTATCTTACTGTACACTGCAATTAAATTGACTGTCAATGGAAATATTTACAGTAGATGTTATTATATTGACACTGAGTAAAGAATTAAGAATATGATTGTATTCTCTTTTAGATGGGGTTTGCAAGACGCCAGACTGTATCAAATCAGGTAAGAATTAAAATACATATGTTTTAAATTAATTTATGTGGTTTTAAACAAAGCTACTCCCATCTAACTGCAGACAAGTATGGCACATGGAAATGTGGGTCTGTTACCCCGCATGATTTTCTCAGCATAGTTCTTGGACAAAAGTAAACTCTTGTGCTATGATATTGCCAATTTTACAAAGTCATCTCCGTGTCCAAAAGATTCTGGATGTTGTAGTCTGACAAGCTTCTCCATCCCTCAGTAACAGGTGCAGTTGTTGAAGTCTCCCAGGTGCATCTCCAAAGCTCCTGGTTCGTAGGCACCATGTAGAGTTGCAGATACACCAGGGGCAGCACAGGAAAGCCAGGGTATTGATTTCCTTACTTCCATGGGACTGCTTCAGGTCCCATTCTAGCAGCTCAGGTCATTGCTCACACCTCAGTGGTGCTGGAGCAGGGAGAGCCCCAGGGCAGCCCCTCATCCCAGGACTGCAGATTGGCATCAGCATGGGTAAGGTTTATTTCAGGTGGCCATCGCTGTCTTTTCGTTCCACTTCCAAGGTGTTCTTCTCCCAGCATGAAAGCTCACGCTGTGGTTTGGCAGATGATCCAATTAGTTCTCTAGCAGATTGTTTTTAATCTCTGATGATGTTAATTTTCAGCTAAATATACATTGCTACAAGGGAGTTCAGACAGACAGTGTGATGATGAATGAACTCCAAAAGGAAAAGCAGGAAAAGTTTGGAGGAATGAGGCACAATGTAGCAAAAAGTGCTTGAATTAATTAATCAGAATATTTTTACTCTTTTATGCTTCTGTTAAATGCTTTAAGAGCATTTAACCACTGGAAAGGGATAAACCAAAGCTGCTAACAGAATTGATGGTTCATTTGAGAGAAGAGCTGCAAATAAATGACCAGAAGAAAAAAATGTAGTAAAGTAAATAGTGAACAAATAAAGAAGAAAAAATGTAATGAGAATTCCTTGGTTATACCCAGGGTAAAATACCAATAACTGCATGGCACTGGTATCCATGGATTCCTGACACCACTGCAGTGTAGCACAGGAAAATACAATGCAATTTGTACATTTGAGCATTTTTTGGATAAGATGACACACTCTGATAACTTCCCTGAGCTCAGGCAGCACAGCCTGATGGAACAGGGGATTTTGATCTCTGTTTCTTACCTAGGTAAGCACATTGTTTTGCTCCTGAATCCTCCCCAGGTCACTGATTGCTTTGCCAGCTTATATTACTTTATTTGTGAGCTATTAAAACACCAACTAACAATCAGGAATACTACAATAAGATTAATCATTACAAGTAATTGATATGAAGCTCTGCATTCTCAGTGGCAGGTAGGAACTGAGTAAACAAGTGACAGTAGGAGCAAAGCCAAACATTGGTTTGTCACAGCAACACTGAGCACTAATGAAGAGTACACTGTGTGTTACCTGTGTTTGTACAGGTATTAATTCACCTGGATTAGAGATAAAATAACAAAATACTCAGAACATAATCACATATCTGTGGTATCAGCCAAATAATGAATGGTTATCTTGGGGCTCAGGTGTGCAGATAATGCTCTTAAGGAGAGTATTCTGCATGGTCATACTTAATGTATGCAGTTCACGTGCATCCCTAAATGACAGACCACAGCTCTTTCTGGTACTTCTGCAGTATTTAAACTTTAAGTTCTGATAAAAGTTGGATAGTTAATATTGGCTGGCCTGGACCTTGGAGCAGGAGTTATGAGGGATGATTATTTCTGTGTGGCACCAGTAGGCACAGAGGATTACCCAGGTGCTGACAGCAAGCAGACTGCACAGTTCAAGCCAGGTTTGACATGACACTGATAATGATTTCTCTGATTTAAGCAAGACGTGGATTTCTGCTGGGTTTTGTTGCGAGGTTTTTCCCAAAGTGGCAGTCAGTGGATAAGGGCTGTGTTTTCTGGGTGTCAGTCTGTCCTACTGTTACTGTGTGGCAGGGCTGTCCGTGAGCCAGCCGGGTGTCCACTCCTGCCTAGGAATGTCTGTGCTGCTGCAGACACATGCCAAGGTCATCCAAGGGACACTGGTGCCCTTCAGGTGCTGCCCAGTCTGGCAGAGATTCACAGGGATACCCTTGAAACAGGAGATGTTAGGAAGAGCTACAGCTTTGCTCTTTCACAGCAAATAGGTGGAGTTGGGACAGGAATAAACTGCAGCATTCAAAACACTCCCCTAAATCTAACAGGGCAAAAAAGACAGAAACCAGAACCAGAGCTTCCACAATAATCCCAGAGCACTTGGGGCTGCAGCAAGTGTCACACTTAGTAAAAACATGACTGAATTTCCCAATCTCTGGCCGTTGGCATGATCCTGTGTCCCTTCAAATAGAAGTCACCCTGAAGCCATTGAGTGCAGAAGGGAAACCACCAGCTAGGAGGCTTTGCATCTATTTCCACAGTGAGTTTTATGCTGCTGAAGCAGTCTGAGGTTGAAAATGCACCTGTCCATGGCTATTTCCATCTTGCAGGCACTGGAACATTGTAAAACCATCAGATGTTGGCCTAGATTGTAACACTCCTAAGCCAACAGAAAAACGGGGGCAGGCAAATCAACACGAACACCACAGGCTGTCTCTGCATTTCCACAGGCACAAGAGACATGGAAAATATTGGAAGTACTGGAAAGATAACTATAAATATTTGACTTGCCTGTGTGGAGGAATGAACACTTGAAATCACAAGCCTCAAAATCTACTAAAAATAATGTCAGAAAAATGGGAAGAATATTCAGTATCCTGGGAAGTTCAGAGGTATCCCTGGCTCTTGCCTGACTCCTGAGATCTCTCCTTTCTATGAGAGACTCTGTTCTGGCATACTGGTGGTAGAAGCAGTCTGGGTGGAATAGGAATAAGTGTAGGGGAAAGCCCAGGGGGTTTATGGACAGCAGCTGGTTAGCTGTCATCAAGGAATTGGATTTCACTGAGAATCCCTGTCACGGCGGGGCAGTGACTGGCCAGTCTTGGACAAGCCACTCCACAGGGTCAAAGGGATAGCAAGAGGAACTTTCAGTTCTAGAGCAAAATGAAGAGCAGGTCTAAAAATGAGTGCAGCTTCTGGAAGGCATTAATAGAAAAACCTTTCCTGACAAGAATTGAAATAGGCCAACAAAGTCAGTATTTTATTGAAATAGGATTCAGTTGAGTCTAAATCATACCTAATCACCAAAATTACTTTACAGTGGATACTTAACCTCTGCTATGTCTCGTGCTTTAAAAGTTCCTTTTCACCATATTTCAGTACAAAGAAGGGTAAGTGAAGGGTAAATGAAACATCCTACATTTTATTTAGAACTGAGTGACCACTCACAGGGAGCAGGGAACATCTGTCAGTTTACCACCAGTAAACACAGCCAACTGGAAAGTATGGAAGTTGTGGTCAGCACAGGAACAGTAATTCCTTGTTCACCGATGAGAACTTTGTTTGGTCTAGAACATTCAAGTAAGCTTGAGCCTATTCTAAACTAAATATATTTATGACTTCCCTCTTGAGAGGAAACAAGTGTCCCGCTGTGTGTCTGTGAAGTGTCTCTGTGTGCACGCAGCCGCGCGGATCCTGGAGAACATGGACCCCAGTGCCAGGCCCTGCCAGGACTTCTACCAGTACGCCTGTGGGGGGTGGCTCAAGAGGAACGTCATCCCCGAGACCAGCTCCCGTTATAGCAACTTTGACATTTTGAGAGACGAACTAGAAGTTGTTTTAAAAGGTCAGTGCAGTTTGGGGACTAAATAAAGTTTCTTCTTTGCCTTACGTGTTATGCTAAGGAGTTGTGGTTTTCTAGCAAAGCTTAAAATACTACCAGATATTTCAGGTTTTTATGTTTGGTTCGGGACAAATGTGCCTCAGACTGTTTGCTTGGAGAAGGCTCTGGGACTGTGCTGCTGTGTCTGACACTGGAGCAGAGCTGAGCAGACCTGCCCTTGCTGGTATCTGTAGATCAGACCAAACTGCCCCAGCGACAGCAGCAGGGAAAGGAGGAGGAGGAAGAGGTCTGTCTGTGTCCACATCAGCTGGAATGCTGGAAGCTGCTCTCTGGCAGCCCACGTCCTGCATATCTTGTTCCACCAGAAGTCCCAAAGAGCAGCAAGTCGTTTTGCTACCTGTCATACCAACAGTATCAAATTGTTCACCATCCCTTTGCTCAGGTGAAAATAACAGAGTCCAAGAAGTCAGTCTGTACTCATGTAACACTCTCCAACCCACTCTGTCTAGACTAAATATCCTTTTTTTTTACTTTGCCTGACTCCTGGTTTTGCCAGCTATGTCTTCACACAGTAGCCTGGTTGCTTAAAACCTGTCCCTGAGAAGTCAGAGCGTTTGTCTTTGACCCAGGGTGACCTACAGAGTGTTACTGACTCAGTTATGTTCCACACACTAACACAGACTGCAGCCACTGCAGGGCATTTCACCTGCAGAGCTCTTCCCCTCAGCTGCTGAAAGGCAAAGCTGAGCTGGAGCTGGCCGTGGGCACGGAGCCCTCCTGGCCCAGCCCTGCTGCCCAGAACCCTCCAGGACAGAGCAGGAATGACCATGGGTCCCTGTGTGTGTTCCAGATGTCCTCGACACCCCCAGCACCAACGATATCCCAGCAGTGCAGAAGGCAAAAACTCTCTACAGGTCCTGCATAAATGAAAGTAAGTGTCTCCATGCAATGAGTCCATTGCTTACAGGATACCTCAAGGGCACCCACAGGGCCCACCTCAGACAGCTACACTTGTATCCTATTCTGGGAATCGTTTTTCAGATGGCCTTTGTGAAAACTGAAATGTATCTATTCTATAGAGCCCAGTCAGAACATCAGCATTGTACCTCCTGCTTTACTACCTTAGGTATTTTAGGTAACTCTTCTGTTACTGCAGATGTATAAACTCAAATCCTTTCAGTTAAATGGGAGTTAACTTCTTTTCTAGAAATTACCAGGGATGAGGTGAAAGCTACCTGGCACACCAGGCTCTGCCACTAGAAGAGCAGTAAAACTGTTTGCAGTGCTTCCTAAATCATATTTTTAGAGTTTCTGTAATAGTATGAATACCTTACAGAACTATTATTTCAAGCTGTCTGCAGAGAGAGAAAAAAAAAAAAGACTATTTCAGTGTCATGGTCTCATATGCTGTTTGTGACTGGAAAATTTTTACATTAAATGTTATAACCTAGTCATACATCAGAGCAAACTGCTGCTGTGGTGATGGGGGAAACACAGTTCTCAGCTTCATTGTTCTGAACTCATTACAATATACATTATAATATATAACATTTGTGGGGTTTAAAATGTCATGGTAACTCACTTTCTTTTTTCCAAAAGCTGCCATTGATAGGAGAGGTGGAAAGCCTCTAATAAGTTTGTTGCCAAATGTGTCTGAGTGGCCTGTAGCAACAACTAACTGGGATGCTTCCTATGGTAAGATAACTTGTGCTTATTTCCTTTTAGTTAAAATATCTAAATTATTTCATTTATTGCTTACCAAAAATAGAGACTGAGACTCTACCTTTCATTTGCTTAGGTACTGCTTGGACAGCTGAGGCAGCTATTGCACAGCTCAACTCCAGATATGGAAAAAAGGTCCTTATTAACTTTTTTGTTGGCACAGATGATAAAAATTCCACAGCACATATCATTCATGTAAGTCTGCCTGGGTGCCACGGCCTTGTTGATCATAAAAGTGCAGCAAATAACTGGAAGCACAGACATTAATGTTAACAAGGAGAAACATCAGTGCTCTGAATCTGACCTGAGTATTTGTAGATGAATTTGTGAATTAATGTGGTTTTCAGCTGAAACTCTGGGTTTCACAGTTGCCTGTCTGTTCTCCAAGCTGACATCTTTGTTCTGTGCACTCATACACTGCTACTGTCAGTGAGATGGGAATGACAGACACAGAAAGGTCATCTCTGAAACCTGAACATGCAGACAAGGCAGGAGAAGGTCTGGTGACAGCTGGGATGCAGCAGTTAGAGGAGCAAAGGCCAATCTCTCCTGTCAGTGCGTGGATGGAGCCGTGAGCACTTCACGTGCAGGGATTTCAGACATGCAGGAGCTGCCTAGTTTGTCTCTGGGCTGTTTTCTCATCTGTAGTTCACCTATTTTCACACTGGCTACCAGTGCCTTGCAGTGTTCAGCAGCAAGACAAAAAAACGATTGAAAAGAAAACCAGAAAGTTTAACAAGAATGAAAATACTTAAAGGTGGGAAACAGGATGAGAGAGGAACGCCCCTATGGCCAGAAAATGATTTGGCCAGTGAAGCATCAGCACGTGTAGTTACCAAAAGAACAGTACAATGCTCTGCCATTTCCCCTTAAGCACTTGTCAGTTTTTATTTGCATTTACAGATTGATCAGCCTGGGCTGGGCCTGCCTTCTCGGGACTACTACGAGTGCACTGGTGCATACCAAGAGGTGAGGGGGAGCTGACACACCACTGGTGACAGTTCTTGTATTTTAGCCTGTATTTTCAAGGCAGCTACTTGACTTTTTAAGACCTTTTGGAAGGAGATAAACACGAAACAATTTAGCTTTGTTATAGAGCCTCTGCCAGGCTTCACAGCTGGATCAAGAGCTATCCCCTGACTGTCAGAGTTGTATTTAGACAGAATACAAGTGGTCATGATCAGCCCTGTTCTGTCCCTGTAAAAAGGAGGCCACTGCTGAGCTGTGACCGACTGGCAGCAACTGGCAAATGCTGCAGGTGAGCTACTTCAACCAGGAATAGGCTTGGAAAGAAAAACAGAACATTCAGAACCAAAGAGACACTTTGCTGCAGGAAAGATCTGAAAAGATCTGAAAAGATCACAGTCTCCTGCATCAACTGCTGAACACAAACACAGCAGCAAAAGGATGTGAGACCACAGAAATGGTACTGATACCTGAAACCTCGTCTGGTCTCCTTTAATTCTTGTTTACTCATTACTTCTACGGGTCTCATTAACCTGTTAGCACTGACACTGTATCCCTGTTGCTAATCTTGGATGTGCTTTAAGTCCTTGAGAGCTGATGGGTGTCTGTGCTGAAGTCATGGAGCTGAAACTGCTACCACAGTGACCTTTAATTAACCACATTCCTTCTGGGTAATTAAATGCAGAAGCCATGAGAAAGTATAGAGGCCATTTGGGGTTTGTAGGTATTTTGCTGATGTGCCAACAGTTAATAATGACTACATTTAATTACAGGTCACATGCTCATTAAGACAATCATTGCCATCTGAACTGGTCAGGTCCATGTGAATGGCCTTTAGGAGCTGACTCACATTGCACAATCTGCTCTGTCCATGTGTCGTGTTAACTGCAGCACTGAGAGACAATTCCTGTCCTCTGACCTACCTGAGTATCAGCTCTGCACTGCCACAAAGCAGAGGAGGAAGTATTGTTGAAAAACAGCTTTATCACTGGCAGGCAGGTTCCCAGTGTCCTTCCCAGCACCACTGCTCCAAGCAGGAGCTGTTCCCTGCCATCCCTCTCTCCAGCACAGCCTGCTCTTGCCCCTGGTTCTGCTGTGTTGTTGCACTCCAGGAACTGCACACAGCAAACATCATCTCTGCCTCCTGCTCCTTCCTGGCCTCTGCCTCCAGCAGGACTTCCCACCCCAGAGCTACAGGTGGAACCTGCCAATGAGATAACTTTAAAATCTTTTTCTCTTGTAAGATACAGGATGGCTCTGCTCAGACAGGAGTGATTCCGATGTCTTAGGTTTCCACTGAAATTGCTGAGACTATTGATATAGTCCAGATGAAGTTAGCTGACTTAGTTCTTTGCTACCTGACTTAAGAGCTGCACTTAGGAGAAAAATAAAGTCACTGACTGGTACCTAAAAATCTCTGTTAACTTACTGGCCTGAGGTAATAGCTATACTGAATTTTATAATGGCTTTTACAGTGTTGGTATGCACTGTCTTTTGTGACTTCTTGTAGTTGTCTGTGGTTTCATGGGCTTTTCTCTTTCTGAAATGATCCCTCTTGCTTGTAACTGGCACTGGGAGTTCAGCCCTTTGGGCTGCTCTGAGCCCTGTCCCTGTCCCTGTCCCTGTCCCTGTCCCTGTCCCTGCTGGCAGCTCTGTGCCACAGCCCCAGTGGGCACAGCCTGGCCCCCTGGCAGGGAGGGATGCCCAGGAGGGGACAGGGAATGGCTGCACACATGGAGCATCCACTAACGAGGTGTGTCCCCTGCCCTGGGAGCTGAATGTACCTAAATACTTCTATTAATAAAGCTGATGACATGCACACCTTATTAATCCCAGGTTTAATCGCTGGTTTGGGAGCTAGCATAAACCAGATTTATTATTTGATAGCTGATCCACCACTATGTATGTTATATTTGCATTGAAAAGGAATATTGAAAACAGCATTTCTGTTGATAGAAAAATGAGTGCGACTTACCAATGAGGAATTAGAATTACAAATAATAATGGAATCACAATAAAACTGAGGTTCCATAAAATAAAACACCTTAAGGTATTTGACATTTCAGAGAATTTGCTGCTGTATTTACATTCTTATCATTAGTGAACTCTTTAATATTAAATTCCATATATATTGTCTATAGAATACCAAACTTTGCATACAGCAATGTGAGCTCTAACTGTTCCAAGAAGCACTGGAGGAGTGCCTTTCCCACAAAGCCAATTCCCTTGTTTTATGTTCCTGGGAACACAGCTCTTTGGAAATGGTATTTTTGGAAGTTGTAATTAAAGTGAGCTAGAAAAAACATGGGTGATGGTTTAAATATGGACGTACAAATGTCTCATTCTAAATAATGAAAACAGAGCAGTCGTTGGGAGTGTTCAGCTTTGAACAGTGCTCCAGTTACCCAGCAGTGCTCCATGAGGGAATGTTCACAGTTAATTTCCAGTTGTGATCTAACAGTATTTCTGATAAAATTGACCTCTTTAAATAAGGGATGAAGAACTGTAGTTCATAAAAATTAAGATGAAATCTTGAAGGTAATCAAGGTATGCTCTACTTTGAAGAGTTTTGTCTTTAAACTGTTCCTTTTGTTTTTTTCCCTGCAGGCATGTTCTGCCTATGTTGATTTCATGATTTCTGTAGCTAAACTAATCCTACAAGAAAGAAATATTTCTGTCAATGAGAGTGAGATTTCTGCCCAAATGAGAAGAGTTATGGACCTAGAGAAAGAGATTGCCAATGTAAGAAAAATCTTTAAACTATCCTTAAATTAAGTGACTTTTTTGTAATACCTAAGAGAGCTGACTGTAAAGTGAGCAGTTAACTTCCCTGATGATGCTGTTTAGTGGGAGTAGAGATGTATGGAGCCTGTTACACCTGAAGGAACAGACAGTAATAGAGCAGTGTCCTGGGAGGAGCAAGGGAAAGTACTTGAGGCAGCTGTTTCCAAGCAGTGAAATGTTTTATCCTGATCTGTTCACAGAAGCCCTGCAAGAGCAGAGACAGACTTGGTTTTAGAGTGAGTTTTGGGAGATGCTCTGGGGCCTCTCCTCCCTTTGTCCTGTTTCCCCGTGGGCTGTTTGGATCCCAGAGCAGCAGATTCCCAGCCCTTGGCCTGCTGTGAACACAAAGTCATGTTTGTGCTGCACAAGCTGCTCCACAATGCTGATTGTTCCAAGGGCATTTTTAACCAAACATTGTTCTCCCTTGCAAGAAAAGGACAAAGGAAAAATAATATTGTGAATTTGACTTTGGAGAAATAGCGAGAGTTTGAATATGCATGGAGAAAAGCAAAGGCATTCATGAGCAAACTGTGGCTTATTATTATTAACAATTGCAGCAGGACCTGAAGCTGAGGATGACCATGAAACAGGCTTGAATACATATTTTATAGCTTCAGCTATTTTTGGAGTTACACTGATAGCAAGGTCACATACTTGGGAAAACCATTTATATAAGTTA
Source organism: Acrocephalus scirpaceus scirpaceus (assembly GCA_910950805.1). Taxonomy (NCBI): domain Eukaryota; kingdom Metazoa; phylum Chordata; class Aves; order Passeriformes; family Sylviidae; genus Acrocephalus; species Acrocephalus scirpaceus. Next base: position 862,564 of record OU383781.1, read on the forward strand.
AAACCATCTGATTCTGATTTTCTTCATTTTTGTGAGAAACAACCTTTGGGCTTGGATCAGAGATGGGCAGTTATTATCAAAAAGGGAATTCATTGAAGAAATGTTTTAAAGAGGAGTATGAAAGGAGCCCGCACCTGCAGTGTCCCTGCAGCAGTGTCCCTGCAGCAGTGGAGTCCAGCTGGTGCTGGGGAAGCTGCCACTGCCTGGGATTTTAACCTTTCCTCCAAAACTCAGCATCAGGCTGGATGTGACTGAAGAGAGCTGGCATTGTGCTGTTGGGAATTTGTTAAAAAAACCACAGAAAAACCCCACTGAATGCACAATAGAATAGGAAAGAGGAAGCGGAAGAGAAGGATAGAGACAAAAGGAGGCTTGGCATAAGTGATTTTTCAAAGCACTTTAAAAGGGTGAAATCTGCTGTTGTGGATGCAGATGTTGAACTCAGCAGTGCAAAGTGCCAGTGCCCAGAGCAGCACAGAGTTGTGTGAGCTGGGCTTGTGCCTCCCCAGCAGTACCGTGGGTCACAGAGAACAGGCAGGGCAGCAGTGCACCTCATCACTACTGAAACTCCTGGGAACTGACTCAATATACTCAGTCACTTTCTCCTGATTAACTCTGACAGGCAACAACAAAATCTGAAGACAGAAATGATCCACTTCTGCTGTACAATAAAATGACCTTGGCACAACTCCAAAACAACTTCTCACTGGAAATCAATCAGAAGGTGAGTGATCAATAACCTGGTATTTTAACCTCTAATTTATCACTGATGGGATTAAACAATGAAGCCTGGATTTTTTTTCTGTTAAAGACATGACATATTTGCAATTGAACAGGATTCCTGATGTGCACAGTCTTACCTACTCTTCTGATGGCACTGAACTGAATGCACAATCTGTACCCACTGCTTCTCCTAACCTGAAGGCACATCTTCCCATCTGCCTCAACACAAAGAGATGGAAAAGCAATATCCCATGGAAGGTGTCTGCCTGTGGCAGGGCGTTGGAAATAGATGGTCCTTAAGATCCCTTCCAACCCAAACCATTCTGTGATTCTGTGATCTGTTCCTTATCCTCAGGGGTTCAGGGCCCAGGACAAACGTCCAGCCTGTGGCCACCAGCTGGTTCAGGGATGTTTAGTGGACTACTGAGCCCCACTGTGTTTATCCAGAGCTGCAGATTCAAGAACAAAAATCCAGTTTGTCCAACACTGCCTCTGTAAATATTGCTCCTGAGGCAAGCAGAAAGGAGCCCAGGCTGTCAGGCCGATGGAACGGGACAATTCCCCACATCCCCCCCACTGCAGCTCCCCCAGGATGTGTCAGCTCTGCTCTCACCCTGAGCCATGTGCTGTTTGTGCAGGGCAGCCTTTAGCTCATGGCACCAGAGTGCAGCTGAAAACCAGCCCAAACTTTGCTAGCACAGCTCTGTCTCCTCAGGAACATAATATCATACTGAACATGGGTAGTTTTTATTCTCATGACTTTTATTGAGGTTTCTGAGGCCAGTAAGGTGCAATGAAACACTGTTATTCCTGGCACTTTTTCATATTCACTGCAATTTTATTGACTTTAATCTCTGACAGTTCCCTCCTGCCTGGTTTAATTGCTTTCATAATTCACTGTCTCCCACAGGTGTAGTTGGTTACCATTACAGTCATCCTGTCAGAAAACAACAACCCCTGTCATAGAATGGCATTGCCCTGGTTATTATTAGTTCCTGGGGGGTGCTGCACATCAGCACTAATTTAAAGTTATTCCAAAATGCTCAAAAGACACTTGATGGGAGTTGGTAGCATTGTAATGTCTAAGGATAGAACAGCAATTATTCCCAAGATTAGCCTGAAGTTTGCTGCTTCTCTCTCAGACCTGCAGTGACTGTTCCTGAAAGCTTATCTGCTACTTCCATTTGTCTGATGGAACACATTACCTCTTCCAACAAACCTTTCCAAAGATAAAGGCATGGAAAAATCACCAACACTTTTTAAAGTAATAGGCAGAACAGAAACTTTAAAAATTAACAAGAAATTGTGTTTGTTTGAAGTCAGAGCAATTTCTCTACCCTTTCTGCCAAATATCTCCCTATGTTAACATTTCTAGAGCTATAAATGATCTCAGGCCAGTTATTATTACATTGACCCCATTTATAAGTAGTGCAAATGATAGGGAAACTAGAGGCAGAACATTTGTGTCATGCAAACATACTTAAACTGTTCACAACCTAACCATAGCCTAATGCACATTGATTTTCCAGATGTTCAACTGGTCAGAATTCATAAATGCTATCATGTCAACTGTCCAAATCAAGGTTGACAACACAGAACACGTCATTGTTTACGACCCTGACTACCTTCTCAAGCTCAGGTCTATTCTCCTAAAATACTCTTCCAGGTAGGTGTGTTAAGTGTTCTTGGTATTTGCATTTTCTTTCCAGAAAACTTAAAAAGCCTCAAAACATCACCAGCTTATTATTGTTGTTTTGTTAAACAGAGACCTTCAGAATTACATGACCTGGCGCTTTGTGATGGATCTTGTCAACAGCCTCAGCCGGGACTACAAGGACACGAGGAATGCTTTCCGTAAGGTGCAGAAATCATCTCTCCCTAAGTTTTAATGATTGCTTTTGTAGCCACAAATGGTAGTTTTTTAATGTAGGTGTACTTTATAAATATTTAATGTATTTTGGATCTTGCACACAAAAGCCAGATGTGTTTGCTGAGCCTCTGCTGGAGTGTATCTATAATTTATGGGATTTATGCCTGATAACTGAGTGGATTTGAAAGCACCGCTCTGGTACTTGGTCTCTTGTTCTTCTGATTCTAAATTAATCCCCATTTTGGTATCAGAACAGTCCCATTTATGTGCAAGAGATTACTTGCACATTATGTGCAAGAGTTTACATTATTACAACATTGTTACATTATGTGCAAGAGTTCTGACTGACTTGTTAGAAACTTCATCATCCAAAGGAATATATTCCAAGGCAAACATTATGGCCCCAATATCTTGGTTTTCAGTCATTTGATCCTGCTATAGCTTAGTGCTTTTAAGGAGATGCAGAGCAATTTCAGCAGCTGGACATGGAAGTTCTGTATTTCCACAGCAGAACTTCTTCCTCTGTTAGAATTTTCTAATGATGCTCCCGTCACAGAGTGAGTCGAGCTGAGTGCCCCAGACAGGAGTATGAGCTGAGTGCCCCAGACAGGAGTATGAGCTGAGTGCCCCACACAGGAGTATGGGCTGAGTGCCCCAGACAGGAGTATGGGCTGAGTGCCCCACACAGGAGTATGGGCTGAGTGCCCCAGACAGGAGTAGAGCTGAGTACCCCATACAGGAGTATGGGCTGAGTGCCCCATACAGGAGTATGGGCTGAGTGGCCCAGACAGGAGTATGGGCTGAGTGCCCCAGACAGGAGTATGGGCTGAGTGCCCCACACAGGAGTATGGGCTGAGTGTGCACTGGGGTGGAGCAGGCCCCTCCTCACCCCGTTTTCCCTGCCGTGTGTCCCACAGGCCCTCTATGGCACCACGTCCGAGAGCGCCGTGTGGCGCCGCTGTGCCAACTACGTCAACGGGAACATGGAGAACGCCGTGGGCCGGCTCTACGTGGAGGAGGCCTTTGCTGGGGACAGCAAGCATGTGGTAAAGCCCTCAGCCCCTGAGCCTGAGTGCCACCAGAGTGCCACTTCATCACCGCCGTGCGCTTCCTGACACAGCTTTGATTGCACTCTTTATTACAGCGTAATCAAACTGGGGTTGATTTTTAAGATTTTATTTAAGTGTTAATAATGGTTATTACCAAGGTTTAAAAGTGCGAGGTTTTATCAGAGTACAGTGTGAAATGTGAGGATTGCAGGTGCACAGCTGGAGGGAGAGAGGCACCTGCCTGCTCTCTGAGGCAGGTCCATGGCAGGCTGTGCACCAGCCAACCCTCACATCCCAGGAGCAGCACTCGCTGGCAGCAGCAGTCACTGCTGTTCTTTGAGACTGACACTAATTCACATCCTGCCACCGCTGGGCACAGGGGAAATCGGTTATTTCTGTTTGCCTTCAGCCACACAAAAAGTTCCTGAAAACGGACATGAAGTGAAGCCTTAGTTGACTGCAATCACCACTGGAATCCTGGTGTGAAACAACCCATTTTTGGGGTTGGCACAAACATGATTCCATCAGATGCACAACATCCCAAATGTCTATCAGGTTTTGGTAACCTGAATGACTGAACTGCATTGCCCACCATCTTACTCTGTGGGTTTGTAACATTCTGATGTTTTTTCCAGGTTGAGGAAATGATTGCAGATATACGTGATGTTTTTATAAAATCTTTAGATGAACTTCCCTGGATGGATGCAGAGACCAAAAAGAGAGCAGAACAAAAAGTAAGTTCTGTCTGAAATATTGGTAATGTGTAGTTCTATAAAAATCGGTATTTTTATAGAATTGTTTGTCCTGACAAAAAATAAGCAGTAACTTCTATCACTATATTATAATACGAACACATTTATAGTTGTGCTTGTATAGACACAGCAGCTTAGGATTCCATGGGAAGGGGCCTCCAGAGACAGGCACACAAAATAGGAAGAATCTGTATACAAAATTAAGACCTTTCAGGTAAATCAATGATTAAAGAGCTAGATAATAATATCTACAGGAAAACAATACTGAAAATGAGAAGGAATGGTGATTTGACCAGCTATCAGGAGGAACAAGATAAAACCCCTAACTTGTGCTTTCTATGAATAAAAAATATAAACAAAACCTATATATAATTAACATCTTGCCATTTCTGCAGTGGCTTCCATATTGCCTTTCTTACATAATTTATTATTTAAAACCATGGCTGGATTTTCTATGGATATCAAATTCCCTTGTCCCTAGGCAAAAGCAATTCGAGAGAGGATTGGTTATCCCGATGAGATCGTGACAGATGACAACAAGCTCAACAGTGAGTACCAGGAGGTAAGTTTGCACAATAGGCAGGAGAATTAAGAAAAGGGTCTTCAGAGGAGAAAAATGTGCATTTGCTTCCCTCGTGCACAGAATAGGGGAAGACCACCATGTGTGCCCAGCTGCAGGGGAAGGGAGGAGGTGTGAGCAGCCAGGCTGGGAGGGCTGAGCCAGCACAGGATGTGCCACGCTGATGTGACAGGCTCTGATGGCATTCCAGGGACATCTCTGCATTCTGGAGGGATTCTGTGAGGACAAGCATGGAGCCAGGGGTGTTCAGTGCATTGCAGCTGGCACAGACTGGCCCAGCACTGGGTGCAGTGCATGCACAGGCACGGAGCTGACTCGTGTGTTTTGTCCGAGGTGGAACTGCTCCTTTCCAAACTGGCAGCTGCTGGTTTGCCACAGGCAGCTCCGGAGGTTAAGGTCAACACTAACAATTGCTAACTCCAGTCAAAATATGTATAGAAAGAGAAAATGAAAAGATCTGGAAAAAATACCCAGCTGCTAACACAGATCCAGCTGCAATATCAACTCTGTGATGTAGCAGAGCTCTGCAAACCAAGGGCTAACTGTAGTTCAAAAAATACTCTTAGAAACGTGTTGCTTAGTGCATCATGTTTAAGACCAGACTTTCCTGATCCATGTGTCTTTTATCCCAAATCAGTAACACCACCACTAATTCCTCTTCCCTTTCTTTTCAGTTGAACTACAAAGAAGAAGAATACTTCGAGAACATTATTCAAAATTTAGTATTTACCCAGAAGAAAAGGTTGAAAAAGCTTAGAGAAAAGGTGGACAAAGAGGAGTAAGTAGTTAAAAATACTATGTCTAGTCTTTTATCCAGTTTGCACAGGAGAAGGTACCTTCCAGCTTCAAATGTTCTGTGATTCTGTTACACAGTTTCTAGGTTTATTCTAGCAATCATTAACTTTGCCATTAACAATTGAAATACTAACATTTATTCTTCTGGTGTTACCAGGTGGATAAGTGGAGCTGCTGTTGTCAATGCTTTTTACTCAGCCAGTAGGAATCAGATAGGTAAGGTTTACCAATTTATTGATGCCCAAATTATCTAATTTTTGTGTATGTATGTACTTGTACAATCAGGAAGTGAAACGATCTTGATATTACAAATTTGAATATAAAGATTCCTAATGTCAACCTACCCAAAACCATCCATGGAAATTGAAAACCCCGTCCATTCTGGCTAAAGATTAGAAGAACATGGAGGCCCCAAGGTTTCTCATCTTGTGAACCATCCCAGCTCCCTTCACAGTGCTGCAAGGCTTGCAAGAGTCATGAAACATTTCACAACATTAATTATGCTTTTCAATACTTGTCATGTCCATTCTGCAAATAGTGTTTAAATTTTAGTCATCCAAATGTCACAGACTGCAGTATCCTTTCTAGGCCATCAGTGCATACTGGGGTACTGTGATCCACCTGTAACTCCTGAAAACAAGTCAAAAAGAAGGAAAAACCTTGTCCTGCAGGGCTCTGCACAGAAATGAAAGGAGATTATTTCTTGATGTGAGCGTTTAGCTCTTTACCGAACAGTTAAAACAAAAACTTCAGAAGGCTTTGTTTAAAATAGCTTTGTTCAGTAATTTGTAGAAAAGGACTCATGATGTGGAAGACTGAAGCTAGTGACTGGCAGTTAATGTGACTCATAAATTCTTACCTCATCCTTTAACTATGGCATGCACGGGATAATTAAAGCAGTCTGATCTTTGGAGTGATGTCTGAATTAGCTTAGAACTAGACTTAAAAAACCCCTCTAAAGAGCAGCTCTGTGCATGATGTGTAGGGCACTTGGAGCTCTGTTACTCCATCTGGGTATGGTCTGACTGCAGTGCTCCATCAGCAGTTCACACCATGGGGAAGGCACCCAGCTCCCATTCCATAGCAAACTAGCCCTGCACTGGGATTGCTGGGACAGCAGCCTGCACAGACAGCAGAACTGCCTTATTTCTAACCTGGGTATTGTTTTCTGGTTTTCCCATGGTTCTTTCTAGTCCTGAAAGAAAGCCCTAGAACTGAACTGGGTTTATACTGAAATGCAAGAAGTATCAATCTTCTTTCTTTTGCTGTGTGAGAACTGTCACCCAATTCCTGCTGTCTGTTTAAGTTGTGTAGAATTACATCCACCTCCTTCCCAGGGAGAATTAATACTTCATATTGTGGCTGCAGCAGGGAAACAGGAAAAGGCCTTCACGAGATACTAAGTGGAACTGAATATTTGATAGTATTTTATTACTCTTAATTTATAAAATGATCAGAACAGCAACATGGTTTCTTTTTAAATGAATTGTTTTGTAGAAGCCTAGAAAAATGAGCAGAGAAGTGGGTAAAAGGAACTGCTTTGTTCCAGTTCTTTTATTGACAGCTTGGCCTATTTTTATTGATTCTAGTGGGAGTTACTTGTATTTTCAAGGGAAGAATAAATTCCTGTCACTGAGATTGATGTGTGATGGAATGATCAAATAATTTATTCTTCTTGGGGGACACCCTCCCACTTCTCACAATGTTGTGAGGTTTGTTTAATGATGAGACAGAAGTCTGTGAATGCTAAGTGATGTGGATTGGAACAAACTGCTTTTTCCTGCGGAGCAAAATAGTAACAAAGCAGAAGCTGGCCATGATTTTGGAAGTGTCAGAAGAGGGGAGTGGTCCTGCTGCTCTGTTCCTCCTGTCCTGCAGCATTCCCAGGTGTCAGTCACTTGTTGCTGGGTGGTTTTGGTTGAAGCCCATGAAAGTGGTCTGGCCCCGCTGTACCTGCAGGATAACGAGGCAGGGCCCTAACTGTGCTGTGGCTTTTCTTTTCAGTCTTCCCTGCGGGCATTTTGCAGCCCCCTTTCTTCAGTGCCTCCCAGCCCAAATCTCTGAATTACGGCGGCATAGGAATGGTCATCGGGCACGAGATCACACACGGCTTCGATGACAACGGTGAGCACGGAGCTGGAGTGACAAAACACCCAGTGCAAGGTGTTTTACATGCTCTAGTGCTTAATCCTTCCAGGGAGCACATCACAGGGAGATGAATTTCCATATGGAAGATCAAGTCTGGATTTCTGAGGCTTTACAGTGTTGCTCTCCCAAAAGCACAATCCAAAGTCTTACTTGCTCCCCGCCTCACTGCACCAAACCTCCTTTTCTTGTATAAATAATTCTGTTTAACGTGCTGTTACAGGCAGGAATTTTAATGACAACGGAGACCTTGTGGACTGGTGGACTGAAGAATCAGCACGGAATTTCAAGGAGCTGTCCCAGTGCATGGTGTACCAGTATGGGAACTTCTCGTGGGACCTGGCAGGTGGACAGAACGTAGGTCCTGTTTGTGGAGTTGTGGTTTGATGAGACAGCACTCAGCTCTCAGTTCCACTGGCTGGCTTTTTACAGCCTGACAATACATTCCATCACACAGGATAGGGAAAAGATAAAACTTCCAGTCCTGAGGTTTTCCCAAAACATGTGTTGAAGTGTGGGAACTCAGAGAGTTCTCAGTAAAAATAGAGAAGAAATTTCAACATATTTTTCTGCCCTTTTATTCACACATTAAATTCAATCAAAGGATGATTCTAAATGTTGCAGCTTTGACTAGCATAAATCAATATGTTTGACTAAAGGTTAAAATATGTTTAAAAAAATAGAGATTTCCCATTATGAAAGGTTCATCATCTTTGGTGATATTTGACTGACTTAGGAAGAGCTGCTAAACGGAGATCTTCTATGTATCTGGCTATCAAGAAACTTCTGAACTTGCCTACTATGCAGAAAAATACCTTCTAGCAGGTTTCCTGATGTCTGTTAACAGACAATTTCAGCAACTTGGAGTTTGAATTTTAACCTGATTCTGTCCACTTCCTCTAACTGGAACTGTGATAAGAAACTGAGTATTAAAGACAAGGAGAAAAGAGGAAGAATAAATGAGCAATGAATAAGTAGGCTCTTTTGGTTAAGAGATACAGAGCCTAGAAAGTTGCTTGGAGGGGAAGGAAGAGGATTAGAAAAACAATAGTATCTCAAAACATGGATTAAGAGACAAGGAACATAAAGATTTCTCAGAGATTTTAACATAGTCTTCTCCTAAACCTTCAGATTTTAAGGTAATTCTTGTGTTTAGAAACGGGAAAATGCACAAAGTTTGCTGTTACAGATCCTGGATGAGCTTTTTTTCAGAAACCAATACTTTTTGTTTTTATTTTACAGCTGAGTGGAATCAACACACTTGGAGAAAACATTGCTGATAATGGGGGTGTGAGACAAGCATACAAGGTAAGAAGTATCCATTTTTCTATTTTAGCTGAAACTGTCCAAGACTTAGAAAATCCTTTTCAGAGCCTTGGAAGAAGAAACAGTTTCTGTGTTAGGGACCATCCAGGCCTGGATTAAAGCTACTGACCAGCTGTGGTATTTCTCTCATCCTGTTAATCATGTCAGGCTACAGATTACCTGTTCTTAGGGAACTCTTTCAATTTTTTTTTCCTTTGTGAATAAGGAATGTGTGGAATGGAAACATTCACTGGCTCACACTTGGACCATGACCTAAAGAAAGTGCTGATAGCAGCAGCTGTCTGCCTCTGGCTGTCTTTTTCACCAGCTTTTTCACGGCAGGAAGGAGGGGCAGAATGACTTTCTTCTGACCCATAAACACTTTGTTTTTCATATTGTACAGGCGACTTGGGCCCTGTGTACTGGTATGCCAAGATGTCAGAAACACTGGACTCCCTGCACTAAGCCTTCCTTGGGAGCTGGATGTTTTCTGGCTTTGCTTTCCTTCTCCTCCTCAAACAGCTGCTGGACTCCCCAGACTGGCCACTGTTGAGACTGGCAGCCAGAGGGACACAGGTTCTTTTTGTGAACATGGTCTGGAAGAGGGTAGCAAATCAGCTTCTCTGTCAGCTTTTCTTGTTATTCACGAATCTGATGGCTGCAAGCCTCAACAATGCGATCCTCTTCTCCTTCCCTGAACACCTTCTTCTGTGGCAAAATACTCAACACTTGACATCTGAGTGCTGTCACTGCTCAACAAAGAGCCTCTGGGATGCATGGGCCAACTCACGCTTCTCCAAGTTCTCACTGCAAATGGACATGTTTGAGGGCAAAGACAATTATAAATGAGAGTTTAAGGAATGATTTTGAAGCCTAAAAGAGGCATCAGGCTTATTAGATTAGTCTGATCTTCAGTTACCGGAATATTTGTGCAAAGTACAAAGCCATGAAAGGGGATACGCTTTCTGAAAGGAATGGGAGTAGCCAGAAAAATTAGGTCAGAAGTATTAAAAATTATTATGACATCATGTAAACAGTAAAAAAGGTCCAAAAGGAATCTTGAGAGGTCAATATTCCCATGCAGGTAGAATCAACCCCATCTGCGTCCTTCCAGCCTCCCACAGGAGCATTGCTGCTGCCTCCTCGTGGCACTCCCAGTGCCATGGGCTGCCTCCACCAGTGCAAACACAACAATCTGCTCCTTTCTCTCCTGTGACCTTTCACATATTTGAAGACTTACATGCTTCAAGGCCCAGACTCCTCTCCTTTAGACTAAACAAACCCAATTCTTTCGATCTTTCCTCATAGGTCATGTTTGCTAGACCTCTGCTCATTCTTGCTGCTTTCTTCTGGACTCTCTCCAGTTGGTCCACATCTTTCCCGAAGGGCAGTGCCCAAAACTGGACAGAGCGCTCCAGCTGAGCCCTGGCCAGCGCCACGTGCAGTGGAAGGATTACTTCATGGATTTCATATAAGCCACTCCTGTTTACACATCCCAGTAGGACACTTGCCTTTTTTGCAGCGCTGTGGCACTGTTGGCTCTCGTTCAGCTGTTATCCATGGAAACTTCCAGAGCCTTTTCCATGGACCTGCTATCTGCTCATTCCTCAGCTGCGCTTGGGCAGTTGATTGGCTTTACTGGTCGGTGCTTTGGCACTGACTTCAGGCAGAACATTCTCCAGCATCTTTCATCAGTGATGATACACTAACAACATATTGTTTGACACACGTCTCCGTAAGAAACATGAAAGCAGCTGTTCCTGCTATGGCAAGGCTTTACAGTGTTCTGCAATTCACTTTAAAAAAACCAAACCCCAAAAAACCCACAGTGGAAAAAATCTCTTTTTCATAATGCAGCACTAGATAACTTATAGCACAGTACTAAGAAATGGCCCTGTTGTCTTCTTCTTCAAGGTGGCACATGTGGGATGGATGGCCAAGGGAGACAATGATAATTATGTCAAAGAATCTGTGTTCCTCCTTGTCATCATTTCATTTTGACTGGAAAAGTGCTGGAAGTGGTAACATCTCTACTCACTTCATTCTACAGGCTTATGAAAACTTTGTGAGAAAACACGGAAAAGAAAAACTTCTTCCTGGTCTCGACATGAACCACAAACAGCTGTTTTTTCTGAACTTTGCACAGGTATCCTTTACTTCTTGCCTGAGGGCCTTGAAAACCACTTGACATTACAGTTTAACAGCAAGTCAGAACAGGCTGACTCCCGTGGGCTAACTAAGAGCTGGCAGAGCTGCAGAGCTGAGCAGTGCTCACTGCAAAGCAGTGAAAATAAAGTCTTGTTAGGTGATTTTTATCTTCCCTAAAGAAATTAATTCAGCCACGCATAAGCCTGGTAGGAAGTGCCTTGTGCTCAAGTGCCTTTGTCTGAGGACAATGGTGTATTTTTTAACAAAATACACCCTTTTTTTCTCTATGTTCTAATCTGAATTTATTCCCATGAACATTAGGTGTTTCATACTTAAATGACAGCAGGTCTCTTCCTGTAAGATCTTAGGCTAATGATGCTTTTCTTTGTTACCTGTGCAGGTGTGGTGTGGAACGTACAGACCAGAATATGCAGTGAACTCCATCAAGACAGACGTGCACAGCCCAGGCAAATTCAGGTCAGCAGAGCCAAGAGCCCACAGTGCAATGCTGAGGTGTAGCAGCTCTGCACTCGGCTGTTTGTGGGGGAACTGAAGTGCCCCTGCCCAGGGGCCGGGCTGCCTCTCCCTGGGAGCTTTAACACACACACATCTAAGGCAGAGCACACTGGGGCTGCTTAGGAGGAGGCAGATGGGCTGGGCTGGCTCTGTCCCTTCCAGCCCAGCACTCCCGAACAGGCAAAGCCCTTCCCAGGCAGCTCCACAGGCAAAGGAAGGATGTGGGGTCATTGTCTCATCCTTGAGAAGATCCAACTTAATTCTGTCCACACTGTGGAGCAGCTTTGAACAGTGTCCACCACAGGACACACACAGCATCACCTGGCTGTCACCCAGAGTCCCAGTGACTGTGTCTGGAATCCAGGGCTCATCCACAAGTCCCTGGCTCCCACAATAGCTCCTGATAGGGTTCTTACACACCAACAGCACAGATGAACTTTTGTCCTCCTCTGAAGTCACAGGTAGAATCAGTGGGAGATCACTGCCCCTCACTCCTAACAAACCCATGTGCTGTGGTACAGTAGCAGATGTGCATTTTGTGTCTGGTGTGCTCAGCCAGCCTGCCCAAGATCAGCTGGGCTCAATTCAGTAGAGCCATGCAGGAAATGTGGCTGCTCAGGGTGCAAGCCTTTCAGCCAGACTAGGATCTTTTCTTTTTATCTGAACTCAGAGCAGCCTATTCATCAGCAGTGTAACAATGTGCTCTAATAAACCTGTTTGGTCCAGTGCCACGATATCAGTGGTAGTGCAGCCATCACAGCATCTGCTGGCTCTGGAAGGCTGAGTCATCTCCAGGCTCCATGTCCACAATAGCCAAGTTCTCTGCTGATACAATCCACTACATTAATTCCAGTATCTTTCTTTCAAGGGCTTTTCACCAAATCTTGTTTACCCCACACGCTCAACTATTTAGTGAAAGCAGCGACTGTTCCCTCACTGTTCTTGCCTGGTTTCATGGTGGGTGGGTTGTGCTATCTGGGATCTCTCCCAGAGGCAGTTTGTGCACCAGCTCCTACCGTCATTCCTGTCTGGTCTCAGTGCTAATGAGGCTCCAGAGGCTCTTCAGAACCTCAGCACATCTGATTTGGATGAGGCACAAGGCCTTTGAAGTCGACTAGTTCAGCATCTCGGTGTAACAAGCTGTGTTTGTGTGTACCCTGGATACATTACATCGTGCTGTGCTGTCTGTACCTCGGTAGGACAGGCTATAAACTTTAAATGCAATGACACAAGTGTTCATGAGAAACCAGACAGCATTCTTAGAATGGGCAGTCATTTACAGGATGAGGCCCCCTAAGAGCTCTAAAATAGAAAATATTTCATGAGACATACCCACAAAATTAACACCTAGTAAGTAACACACTACACAAGTGTCACAAAGGCTCCCAACCTGCCTTTTTCCATTATTATTTGGGGAGTGTGATGAGCCTTTTCAACACCTGCAACACTGACTGTGGCCTGTTTCTCCTTGCAAGTGGGACAGGCAGCTCCTCATAAAAATTGTTAATTGCAGAGCATCCCATTTTAGCAGTACTAGTTCATTGGAGCAGTTAAGCACAGCTAGATCACCAAAATACATGAGGTTTTTGATAACCCTTTTTCTGTGCCACCTCCTGTTCCCTTTACTGCTTGCTCCCAAGACCAGGGAGTCACTTTGGCCTTGTAGAACAGCTGAAGTGTTGCAGGTGTCACTGCTGAACTTCACCTCAGCTTCTGTGGGCATACCCTGGTCCTAATGATGAACATAATTCTCAGAATAACCATGAATTACTCAAAGAAACAGTTCTTTAAAGAACTTCTGGGCCACTATCAATGTCCCTCAGTATCTGTATTTGACCTGTTTCCCTGCATAGGTATGAGCTGCTGTATTCCCAATCCTGAAGGAACAAGTGACTCCTAGCAGATCTATTCACACGTGTTCACAATTACACATTTAAATCAGCCTTAGCTGGAATGGCCTCATACTCACTTCCCATGTTGAGTTGAAAGCCATTGTTTGTACGAGCCTTTTTGCCAGGAAACTCATTCACTGGAAAATCTGTGCAGAACGCCCAGAGGAGCAGAATGATCTCAGTTAAAACTTGGTTGGTGTAAAAATGTAAATGAACATTCACTGACGAGTTACCACCACAGCCCTTGACCTCAGGGTCTTGTTTTCCCTTCACCAAGAAACTTGTCAGCAAAACGTAGCTGAAAAAACCCTCAGTGAAAACTACTGACAAGCAAGAAATCTATTCCAGGTGAAAGAACTGGCTTGTGAGAGACAGCCATGAGGAAGGGACAGGTCCTGTATTTTTGGGGTTGCAACAGGGGCAAGACAAACTGAAGAAGAAAATACAGGCAGCCCTTGAGGTGAAATGAAGCAAATCAGAGCTCCGCAACAGGGCGTTCCCCACTCTACAGTGAGGTGACACAAGAAAACATGTTACAAAATATGGGTCATATTGTTTGTTTCAAACCAAGGCAAGCAGCAATGACAGCGTGTTGCTTTGTTTTAAAGGGTCCTGGGATCACTGCAGAACTCCCCAGAGTTTTCAGAAGCCTTTTCATGCACCACGAGAGACAACATGGATCCTGCCAAGAAGTGCCGCGTTTGGTGACGGACTGCAGACCTCACATCTCAAGGAGCTTTCCAGGAAAAGAGACTTTTCCAGTTGATTTTGAGAAGGGGAGGAGGGAAGAGAACGGAGGGGAGTATGCCAGAGAAGTGGCTGTAATGCTTGGTAAACATGCAAACCCCAAATCATCACCCATCACAGCACTGAAGGACTGAGGCAGTGCTGAGCTGCCTGGCTGCCTCTCCCCCCGGAGCCCTGTGGGACCTAACTCACCTGGCAGAGCACAGCCACACTTCACCTGTTGTTCTAACCCTGCCTGCACAGCCAGGGGCTTTTTGGATTCATTTTACAATGGCAAACTATAGCACATGGTCTCCACCCAGCTGGTGAATGCAGATTTCAGATCAGGGGAGGAAGGAAGTACTCAGTAACACACATTTTAGCCATCATAACACCACAGAGAGACGACAGTTTATATCCCAGTGTCAGACTTTGTACCCTCTGCTGTTACAGCAAATCTGTTCTACCAAATGTTTTCATTTTTACTTGAAATCATTTATACAAGAGGAGTCCAAAGACCAGCTGTACTTAAGTAATTTCTCACTAATTACTCCAGCGTGTATTACCTGAAGCCCCTATTTACAACAGTTAATTTACAGCTTTCCAGCCCGACTGAAATCGTAGGTAATTTATTAATTTCTGTATCTATAATCTGTAAGATTGTGATCAAAGACCCTTTCACCATTTTCTAAGCTTTTTCTTGCTTTCTCTAAAGTTGCTCTTTTTAAAAGTTTCTAGTAATGTATAAATCATAGTTTTTATATTTAAATCTTGAGCTACACTTTTGACTTGAAGTATTGTAACATATTTTATCAGTGGCTGCATAGAACTGAGAAATTGGACTAAGGCATGGTATCGGGCAATAAGATAAAGCCTACAAAACAGAGTTCTCCAATGGAGGGCACAAACATTGGAGTTTTCAGGCTGACTCTGTCAGTGCTTAGGCTCTGATCCTGCACAAAGCTTGTACATGTTCTGATCAATGTCAATCCTCACATCAGGAAAGCTGCACAACTGATTGCAAGAGTCTGAAGGAGCTTTAAGGGGTAAAAGGCTTTAAATCTGCAGTGATATGTATTGAACATCCTCATGCAGATTGCAAAGGAACTTACTGCTTTGTTTGTCAAAGCAAAGACATTTTCAAACCAAGTACCAGATACCTCAGATGACTGCTACAATAGGTCTATTTAAAAACCTATGTCCTTTTAGCTTTCTGAGTTTGTCATCTGATCAAAACATTTTGATAATAAACTGAAATTATGAGCCAAATGCAGTGCGTGTTCTTCATAGGAATTATGGAAATACAGAACGAAAATTCTCTGCAAATAAATGTCGGCACTTGCCCCTGAGCCCCGCAGCTCAGCAAACACAGACCACAACAAACAAATCCCTCTCACAACTCCCAGGATCGGCTTCGCGCAGGAGAGGGGAAACCCAGAGCTCCTCTATTTTCACACAGAAACCAACATTTCACACAGGAACCAACATTCCGCTAGCTTTGCACAAAACAAGGACAAAAAGCAAGCCTCCAGCGCTCGGAGGGAGCTGGAACGGGGCTGGAGAGTGAGGGAGGGCAGAGCCGGACGGGCCCTGCAGGTGTGAGGGAGCGGCTCTGAGGGAGCGGCTGTGAGGGAGCGGCTCTGAGGGCCCCTCCCGGGCAGGGCTGCGCCACCCGGCCCCACACACCCCGACCCGCCCGGGGCTCCTACCTCAGCCGTGCCCGCCGGGCCCGGGCCGTGCGGGGCTCCGGGTCCTCTGGGTCCGCGGTTCGGGGCTCACACCGGGGCTCCAGGTCCTCCAGGTCCGCGGTTCGGGGCTCACACCGGGGCTCCAGGTCCTCCAGGTCCGCGGTTCGGGGCTCACACCGGGGCTCCGAGGTTCCAGGGCCCGCGATGCGGGGTTCGGGGCTCATGCCGGGGCTCCAGGTCCTCCAGATCGGGGGTTCGGGGCTTACACCGGAGCTCCGAGGTTCCAGGCCCACCAATCCGGGGTTTGGGGCTCACACCGGCGCTCTGAGGGCCCCCGATCCGCGGTTCGGGGCTCACACCGGGGCTCCGAGGCTCCAGGGACCCCCGATCTGGGGTTCGGGGCTCACACCGGGGCTCTGAGGGCCCCCGATCCGCAGTTCGGGGCTCACACCGGGGCTCCAGAGCCCCTCGATCCGGGGTTCGGGGCTCACACTGGGGCTCTGAGGGCCCCCGATCCGGAGTTTGGGCCTCACACGGGGCTCTGAGGGCCCCCGATCCGCGGTTCGGGGCTCACGCGGGGCTCCAAGGCTCCAGGTCCTCCAGGTCCGGGGTTCGGGGCTCACACCGGGGCTCTGAGGGCCCCCGATCCGCAGTTCGGGGCTCACACCGGGGCTCCAGAGCCCCTCGATCCGGGGTTCGGGGCTCACACTGGGGCTCTGAGGGCCCCCGATCCGGAGTTTGGGCCTCACACGGGGCTCTGAGGGCCCCCGATCCGCGGTTCGGGGCTCACGCGGGGCTCCAAGGCTCCAGGTCCTCCAGGTCCGGGGTTCGGGGCTCACACCGGGGCTCTGAGGGCCCGAAATCCGAGGTTCGGGGCTCACGCGGGGCTCTGAGGCTCCAGAGCCCCTCGATCCGGGTTTCGGGGCTCACACGGGGCTCTGAGGGCCCCAGGTCCCGGGTTCGGGGCTCACACGGGGCTCTGAGGCTCCTAAGCCCCCCGATGCGGGTTTCGGGGCTTACACGGGGTTCTGAGGGCCCCAGATCCGCCGTTCGGGGCTCTGAGGGTTCTGAGGGCCCCAGATCCGCAGTTCGGGGCTCACACCGGGGCTCTGAGGGCCCCAGATCCGCGGTTCGGGGCTCACACGGGGCTCTGAGGGCCCCCGACCCGGATTTCGGGCTCACACCGGGGCTCTGAGGGCCCCAGATCCGCGGTTCGGGGCTCATACCGGGGCTCTGAGGGCCCCCGATCCGCGGTTCGGGGCTCACGCGGGGCTCTGAGGGCGCCGGGGCTCCTGAGGGCAGGGGCAGGTGAGAAGCGCCCCCCCGCGGCGCGCCCGCCGCGCGCGGAGCGCACCTGGCGCCCCCCGCGAGACCGAGACCGGCACCGGGACCGGCACCGGGACCGGGCCCCGCCGCGCCTCGCTGCCTCTGCACCTCTACCCCGGAGCAAGGAGCGCCTCCAGCCCCGCCGGGGAGCTTTAGGTGCCTAACGGGGGCACGGGCACAGGTAAGCCCGGGGGTGTAAGTGCTGCGGGGCTGGCAGCCAGGAGCAGGATCACCCCTTCCCTGGGCTGCTGCGGCAGGAGAGATCCAGCAGATGGGCAAAGCACCCTGGGGCCACTGTCCTCGGCGTGGGACTGGGAACGTGCCACCCAAACTGGTAACAGGCAGGGCTTATCCTTGTCCCACACTCAGGTTCACAGGCAGGGGTTATCCCTGTCCCACACTCAGATTCACAGGCAGGGGTTATCCCTGTCCCACACCAAACTCAGGTTCACAGGCAGGGGTTATCCCTGTCCCACACTCTGGTTCACAGGTAGGGGTTATCCCTGTCCCACACTCAGGTTCACAGGCAGGGGTTATCCCTGTCCCACACCAAACTCAGGTTCACAGGCAGGGGTTATCCCTGTCCCACACTCTGGTTCACAGGTAGGGGTTATCCCTGTCCTACACCACTCTAATTCATAGGCAGGGGTTATCCTTGTCCCACACCACTCTGGTTCAGATGTAGGTGTTATCCCTGTCCCACACTCAGATTCACAGGCAGGGGTTATCCCTGTCCCACACCACTCTAATTCACAGGTAGGTGTTATCCTCACAGCTCTGCTCTACACCAGTCATGCTCTGTGTACACCAACACCCTTAAATGGGATTACGAGCATTGAAAGAATATAAAGCCTGGAAGTTTCCAGGATGCCACATGCAGCATCCCAGGACAGGGGGACAGACACTCCTCTCTACTCAATTTACTCCAAGAGCTGTTCAGGGGAAACAGGGAAAGCAGGCAGAGGCCGTGGGCAAACTTGGCATTATGCTGTAACAATATTGTAAAGGCCTGGCCCTCAAGTTATCACCTCACTTTAATAGTGTAGCACCAGCATTTTGCAAGAAATCTGAACGTGCATGGCTTTTTTCCCCTCAATCACCACCTCCTCTCTGAGAGAAAAGAACCTGGCTCTCAAACACTCGTTTTATTTTTCAGGAATGAAAAACCCCAAACCTTTTGCTACCCCTTTTACCCCCGCATGTAAGGAGAGCTTCACGCTGTACAGCTGCACCACGAGCACACACCCGAGTGGGTTGTCTGAAGGTGGTTACAAAAGGTCACTGCAGAGTGCTCAGCGATCTTCCAACAGCGTGGGGGATGCATATTTTCTTGGAATAATTCTCCCTTTATTACCCCATAAAACTGGCAGGAACTCCTGCTTTGTATACAGCAAGTCAGCTCCACGATATTGACGCCAGCCTAGAAAGTTATTTTGGTTTTCTCTGCCAAATCAGATCTCAAAAATCAGGTAAAGCTAAACCAGATTGTAGTGTTTACATTTTGTCCCTGTAACATTTTAATTGGAAACATTTGATTTCCAGCGTTGTGAGACACCCAAAGAGCTGTTTGGGCCAGCGGGACCTTTCAGAACTCTGTGCCTGGTAAATGAAGTGAGTTGTAAAACCACAGCCGTGGTCACTGTGGAGTCACAGCTGGATCAGTCTGGGAGGGCTCAGACACCGAGGAATTGAAGGTGAGAGCCTGAGGTGCCTGCCCGGGGTGGGCTCCGGGCTCAGCCAGCCCCTGGGAGGGAGGGAGCAGGGGGGACGGGGCTGTTCCCACTGCAGGGACTCCCGGAGCTGCTGCTCAGGTGCAGGCACCGGGAATCTCCAGGGTTCACCCCTCTCTTTCAGGACATCTGATAAGACTGG
Organism: Acrocephalus scirpaceus scirpaceus; assembly: GCA_910950805.1. NCBI lineage: Eukaryota > Metazoa > Chordata > Aves > Passeriformes > Sylviidae > Acrocephalus > Acrocephalus scirpaceus. The sequence continues at coordinate 881,951 of OU383781.1, forward strand.
AGCTCTCTGCCCTCGGTTCATTCACAGGTGAAGAAACCCGGAGTTAAGACAATTCCCACACGGAATGTCACACTTCAGAGCTCCTGCTGACTGCTGGAGTGGCCCAGGAATGTTCACGGCTGCACTACGGTCAAATCTATTTGTGTTTCCATTCCTAAAGCTCAACAGACAGTGCCCACAGATGGAGTCAGGATGTCTGACTGATGTGCCTTCCTCACTTTCTCAAAATTATACAAATTGTGTGAGCAGGAGTCCAAAAATAGTTTCTTTCTCTATTTAACCCTATCAGGGGTCATTAAGAGTTTTTTTCACATTCCCTTAACATACATCTTGCTGGGATCTTCCAGACATGCCTCTCACAATCAGTTCTCTGCTTTAACTGGGGATTGAATTATTAATGATTTCATCTTCTCAGAACTGCAGTTCTTCAGTCAAAAAAATCTTCATGCTCAAAAGCCCAAAGCTGTCAGTGAAAATGCAGTGATCTGATGCTCAGTTATGATTTAAATGGCAAAGTCACTGGAGTTCACATGGCTTGTTATTGACTGGGGGAATATAATTATCTCCAATGATAATTAAAAAGGCAAACCCCCCAGTACAAGGCACTGAGGGCCCTGGTGAGCCTGAGATTCAGACACACTCAGCTGTACAATCCTCTAAGCCCGAGGTTTTCTTTTCGAAGGATACACAATGTTTCTGTTTCATAACAATACCAAGAGATCTTCCCCATAGTAAGGCTAAAAATACTCACCCAGGCCCCATGAGAAATTAACCCTTGCCTGTTTCTAGCAAGCTTGAAGTTCCTTAGCTGGTAGTAGCTATTTTAAAAGTTTGCTGTTCAGCAAGCAGGTGTCTGACCTACCACAAGATTCCAAAAACCACTCCCTCAATTGCAAATAATCTGAGAACAGGGAAATTGGTTTGGTGATTCTTCCTGATGGATAAAAAGTGATATTTACATTGTTGATATTAAAAATAACTCATTTTATACGTATTTGAGCCATTAGAAATCTAAACTGAACTTCTGTGTTCTTCTCATCAACATCATCGTAGGTTCTTCTGACCTGTAAGACACAGAAAATTCCATTTCAAAGGGTGGCAGTGCCAAGGGAAGGCTGCTGTGTAACATTGTAGGGCTGTGTGACAGTGCCATCTCTGCAGTGCTGTGTGTGACACCTGCAGGGCTGTGTGTGACACTGCCATCTCTGCAGGACTGTGACACTGCCATCACTGCAGGGCTGTGTGTGACACCATCACTTACCACAGGGCTGTGTGTGACACTGCCATCACTGCAGGGCTGTGTGTGACACTTGCAGGGCTGTATGTGTGACACTGCCCTTGCTGCAGGGCTGTGTGTGACACCTGCAGGGCTGTGTGTGACACCTGCAGGGCTGTGTGTGACACTTGCAGGGCTGTATGTGTGACACTGCCCTTGCTGCAGGGCTGTGTGTGACACCTGCAGGGCTGTGTGTGACACCTGCAGGGCTGTGTGTGACAGTGCCATCTCTGCAGGGCTGTGTGTGACAGTGCCATCTCTGCAGGACTGTGTGTGACACTTGCAGGGCTGTGTGTGACACTGCCATCTCTGCAGGGCTGTGTGTGACACTTGCAGGGCTGTGTGTGACACTGCCATCTCTGCAGGGCTGTGTGTGACACTTGCAGGGCTGTGTGTGACACTGCCATCTCTGCAGGGCTGTGTGTGACACTTGCAGGGCTGTGTGTGTGACACTGCCCTTGCTGCAGGGCTGTGTGTGACACCTGCAGGGGTGTGTGACACTATCACTTACCACAGGGCTGTGTGTGACAGTGCCCTCACTGCAGGGCTGTGTGTGACACTGCCATCTCTGCAGGGCTGTGTGTGACACTGGCCTCACTGCAGGGCACACTGATGATGTGTGACACTGCCATCACTGCAGGGCACACTGATGATGTGTGACACTGCCCTCACTGCAGGGCACACTGATGACGTGTGACACTGCCCTCACTGCAGGGCACACTGATGATGTGTGACACTGCCCTCACTGCAGGGCACACTGATGACGTGTGACACTGCCCTCACTGCAGGGCACACTGATGACGTGTGACACCATCACTCACCTGCCATCCCCCCGTGCCTCAGGAGAAGACGATGTACACCATGAGGGCACAGCCCACGATCCAGCCCAGCGCCAGCAGCATGGGGACAAGCAGGCGGGACAGCGGGGCCTGGGCTGGCACAGAAAACAGGGTCAGGGACACTGCCAGGGAACTCTGAACAATCCCACAAAACCCAGGATGTGAGAATGTCCTGGGGTGGCTGAGCCATGGCTCAGGATGCTCAGCACACCTAGAACAGGCTCAGAGCACCCAGTGCAGGCCAAGGTTCTCTGTGGAGCACATGGGAAGCAGGACTGGATTTACATAAATACATCTGCACAGAACATCAGAATTTTACAGACCCTTCTGTCAGTCTCCTGCAAAGAGCACACTCTTGGCAGAAAGCAGAATAACCTTTAAGATCCTATTCCTTACCAATACATTACAACCTCTTACACCACATCTCTACACAGTTAATAGAATTACAGGGTTTTGAAGGATTAATAAATTATGTAAAACTATTCACAACACCTTGCACAGTTTAGATCAAGCAGGCAGACTTGGAGGGATGCTTAATAATTTAAGGATTGCCACATTGTTCTTCTAAAGCTGTGCACAGCAAATGTCTCACCATGACACTGCACAGTGTGTCTGCCAGAGGGACAGAAGAACTGCGTGTGCTGCCATGAAAATATTAAACACATAAACAACCACACAGCAAAAAAAATCCTGCCCTGAAATTTGGAGTCCTTTTGCCCCAGGGGAGTCCCTCCCCTGTTTGATTTCATTTCACCTGCTCTGACACTGTGTCAGGTGAAGCTGCTGGGATGGTTTCCCTGCACTTGCCATTTCCCTGAAGGTTTAATCACAAGTGCAGGGCTGGATCCTGCTGGGGCACAGAGGGATTTGTCACAGCTCTGCTGATGCTGCTGACTCTGGGGCTTTGTCATAGGAGCTCCAGTTTAAAGCAGGATCAGGGTAATTTCTGGGGCTGTCAATGAAAACTCAAATAAACAGTGTTCACTGTCCTTTTGTACCTAGCAGAAACTCACTCTCCCTAGATACCAGAGTCAGTGGTGCAAAAAACCCAGGAGGTGAGTCTTTAAAAACTTTGGATGTAGCTATGAAGATGAGCTAAAAAGTTCCCTTAACTGAGTAACTGTGCACACAGCACACAGTACAGCTACAGTTGTAAATACAGTGAAATAAATAAAAAATTACAATAGATATAAAATGCCTTTTTATAAACTGTCTTTTCTTCTTAGAGTGGAATGTGCTTACAATGGAAAGGTCATTATTAAAATTTCATTTTGCTCTGCCACTTGAGTTTGTTGGGTTAAAATCTAAATTATTTTGTGCTCACTTGGCACTACACTTGGAGCTCAGCTACACACAGTATAACAAAAATGCTGTCAAACAGCTCATTTTACACACTGTCCTATTGTGTCAGCTAACTTGGAATGCCAGCTACAAAAAATGAAGAAAACAAAACTGGTAGGATTCAAAAATACAGGAGGAACCCAAGCTGTTAATAGAATTAGCTTATAAAGTGATTCCCCTTTCTTACTGAAAAGTAAAATATAAATAGTGTATCAGACAAGAACACAGGTAGCTGAGTATATTCCCAGTGCACTGCTCAGATCTATCAATTTCAGTCTATTATTGCATTCACATTTAATTGTGCCTCTTACCTGGTTCTGCCATGCCCACTCTGCTAGTTTAATGGCAGGGTAAGGTTTGCCTCTGCAGCTGCTCTGAGAGCCCTGGGATGCTTTAAATAGAGCAACATTTGGAACGTGCTGCAGCTGCCTGGCTCACTGGTGCCAGGGGTTGGCTTTAAGCATTCAATTGTCTAAAAAGGCAGGAATTCAGGGGCTCAAGGTTACCTCTGCCTGCTCCTCCAACTGCACCTCTGTTTCAGAGCACTCTGCCCAAAGAGGGGTCAGGTTATTGAACAGGGGGGAAACAAGGGTGAAAACTGCTTTGTGGTCTCTTTATAGCCATGGAGACCCCGTGGTAAATGCAGCTAACACTCATGAGCGACCCTGTATTTCCAGTGGGACAGGGATCTGATGTGATCTGAGCCCCCACTCCTCTCTCATCCCTCTCCTATGGAGAGCCCTGTGCAGGATCCCTGTGCAGGTACTCCTGTTATCAGCTCTCCCTACCTGCAGGTGAGGTTCAGTCCCCAGGAAGGGCTGCTGTGCAGGATCCCTGTGCAGGTACCCCTGTACTTATCAGCTCTCTCCTACCTGCAGGAGAAGGTCAGTCCCTAGGAGGGGCTGCTTTGTAGGATCCCTGTGCAGGTACCTGTGTAGTTATCAGCTCTCTTACCTGCAGGTGAGGTTCAGTCCCTAGGAGGGGCTGTTTTGCAGGATCCCTGTGCAGGTACCCCTGTTATCAGCTCTCTCCTACCTGCAGGAGAAGGTCAGTCCCTAGGAGGGGCTGCTTTGCAGGATCCCTGCACAGAGCAGAGCAGGGGGCAGAACCTGCCCACCATCACACCTACAGCACAGCTGGGAGGGATGGCCCTTCCCCAGGCACCCGCTAAGGATGGGCATTTCATCTCTGCTTCTCCAAAATGGGAGCAATCTTACAATAAAACCCAGGGCTATGGAACACTTGATTATCCCATAATAGTCCAGCCTATCACAACATTTTGAGACATGAGAATAAACCATGAGCTTTACTTTCTTTGTCTGGCTTTGCTATAAAGCAAATCCTTTTGGGATAAGATCCAATTTGTTGTGAAAAGAAATATGAATCTGTGTAAAATATTTATTGAAAAAAAAAATCTCTGATATAATAGCTTCATTGGCTGCACAGCTGTTCCTATAAGAATCCTATCTGGTTTGGTTCTGCTAATTATATCTATCCATCTGATCTCATGGAAATAATTTCCAGCAGGAATCATGTATTCCTGACAGGACCATCTGACCTTCAGGGATTGGGATCCTTCCAGGCCCAGTTGCCACCAGTGAGGGCAGCGAGTCAGTGCTGCTCACACCAGTTTGGGGAGCTGCTCCCCCAGTCAGTGCTGTGCTGCACGTCCAAAGCTGCACTGGAAGGAGATGAAAGTTGTAACTGCAGCAAAGAATAGAGTAACAATATAGACATTATTCTAAACAACACCTCTTCTGTGGGGAACTGAGGAATGAACTGCAGGCATCAATTCTACAATAGACCTCAGACCAACAACCAAAAAAAAAAAATAAAAAGAGGGAGAGTTCCAAAATATAAAAACAAGGAGAGGACACAAGGCTTAAGAAAATACTCAGAACGACCTGTGGCAAAACGCATCTACTGCTTTGCTGCTGAAAAACAATACACAAGAACAACAATTCCCTCATTTCTATTTGTGTTCCCAATTACGTGATCCTGGTTTATGTTCTTCCTCTCTGTGCTGGGACACTGAGATACTCAATATCCAGAGTTACACTTGGGTGGGCAGTTGGGCTCAGAAATGACATTCCTGTTCAGCCTCCAGCTCACTGAGGTGCTCAGATTGGTCTCAGGGCAACCTTTGGGGCAGCCCCTGGCACTTCATTCCCAATAACTGCTCAAAGCTTGAAGGGATTCACTTCAAATGCTTCAAATGTCTACAGAGCTTTAAGGGAGTTAGGGACAAAATTAGGAGGAAGAACAGGGTAAGGCAGCAGAGCTGCAAGGCTTCCTGTGAGAGAAGTGATTTTAAGAGGAAAAACCCTTTTGGTGCCTGGTGTTTGGGCAGGAACTGTCAGAACCTCACTGACCTCCCCCACCTTTGCAAAGCACATTGGCCATTATGGTAAAATACCCAATGTGTTTAGAGCACATCCCAATCTTCATCACTGCATCAGTGAACAGAGATCAAATGCTGGAATGTCACATTTCTGTCTTTGTTACTGTACCTGGAACCTCTGGGAATCTGCACCCACATGCAGGAGGCTGGCAAAGAAATGCTTTGTTTTATAAATTCTATATGATCCCTATAAATAACTGCAGCCTACACTGCTTTAGAGGAGATTAGAAGGACAGATCAACTCATCTTCACAAAGGAAATGCTCCAAGTAATAAAATCTTTATAGCTTTGTAATACTGGTATTAATTTTTAAATCACATTTCTTTCAATTGATCTTTTTCCTTTAAGAAAAAACCCTGATTTACTAGCGAATCAAAAGCCAAGTTTATATGCCTTGAATTATTTTATGACTTTCCCATTGTCTCTTGTGACCTGCAGACTAACATATGAGAATATCAGATTATTGCATTCACAAAATAGGTTTATGTGTGGAAAATTTGTCTCATGAAATGCATTTTATTAGTCACACCAATCTTAGCATTTGAAAGCTCCCTTACAAATTGCTAGACATTACTTCTACTCACATTTAAATAATGAAAATAAAGCCTGATTTATCTGATAACTATGCAACTGAAGACCTGAAAAAAAAAAATCCATGTATTAAGCTACTAAATAATTAATTCCACACGCTGATTCCTAGGGCTCTGGGCTACACATGATGTGGGCTCTGGGCTACACATCATTTCTGCTGGCCCAGAGAGGCATCACTCAGCTGAATGCTGAGATACCTGCAAGAACCAGCAGCAGACAGGATGGGCAAAGAGTGTAACAGCTCTACCCTGGTGCAGAGCTGTCCCTGAGCCATCCCTGATCAGCCCCCGTTCTGGATCAGACACCAAATTCTGGTGTCTCAGAATAGCAGTGATAACGAGGTGGGCTTTGCCTTTGTACAGCTCCAGTTCCTGGCAGCCCAGGGATGGTAAATTCCTCTGGAGTTGGCTCAGGGCATGGCCCCGGCTCCCTGGTACCTCATTCCAGGGCAGCTCCTGGGATCCCTGGGGCCCTGCAGAGCTGGAGGGGGCTGCGAGGTGAGGAGCAGCACCAGGAGCCAGGCACAGCCCAGGGCACAGCCCAGGGGTGGCAGCAGCTGGACAGAGCCCAGGGTCCCTCAGCACAGCTCATCAGGCCCCAAACAGCTCCACAGGCACAGCCCTCCCCTGAGCTGAGCTGGCACTGAGCCCCCAGGACAGCCCAGCCACCAGAGCTGCCCAGCTCAGGGTCAGGCCCTGCACAGGTTTCAGTTCTTATAAAGACTTCACCCATTGCTTCCCATCCTGTGGTTGTTATTCTGGAAGGGAACCCAGCCCATGGCACACCATAAATCCCAGGGTTTATGATTTGAGAAGTGGAAGCTTTCTGGAGGATGAGGGTTATGATTTCCACATCACTGCAACCTGTTGCTGTGGCTTTCACTGTCTACTTGGCGTTTTCTTCAGAACTGAAAGGCATTTATTGTGTCACTTGGATTTGCACTGAATCCCAACTCCTGACCAAGTTAGAACCCCAGGCTTACCACGCTGCATTTTCCATCTGGTTTCCCTGCTGTGACAGAACAATGGAGTTAATAATTACTCCATTCTGTTTCTTTGGATGAGAAAGAATAACTTGCAGTGCACTCTGTGTGCAGCAGGAGTTTGAGGAAGACTCCCTAGTGCAGGCTCAGGAGGGGTTTTTGGCCCTGGCTCAAAGTCACCTCCTGCACAGCTCCACGGTGCTGGCACAAAGCTGGGAGGAGCCCCAGGGCACCCCCAGGACACCCCAAACTGCCCTGCAGCAGCTGCAGCCACCTGAGCAGCACCCCTCACCTATTTCAGGCTCAGAGGGCAGGGAAAGCTTCCTCCAGGGGGTGGCTGAGCAGGGGAGGCAGCAGAGCAGGAGGCAGGAGCCACCTGGGACACCCAACAAGGGTTTTACCAGGGTGCTCTGGCTGATCCCAGGCACAGCTGGAGGCTGGATTGCATTTTTGGCTGCTCCTTTGTTCTAACTCCTGAAAAACAAGGCACTGAACGGCTCAGCTGGGATGTGTGTCCATCCCAATCCCACATTTCCTGGCTGAAAACAACGGAGCAGAGTGAAGATGCTGCGTTCACAAACAAGCACTGACCTGTGTAATTTCAGCTCATGTGCTGGGCAGTCAGACACGGGCTGAAAACATCTTTATTTGATCTGTGTCCTCTGAAAGAACATTGCCTTGTGCCAGCGAGGAACACAATGGCAAAACACAAACTGGCTGAAGGAAAAAGGGTGTGGTCATTATCATTAATTGTGAAAGACTTCTAAAATGTCATGTTTGTCTAAGATTTGTTTCTTGATTTGACCATTCCAGTTGACTATAAACACTGGATAAAATGGAGCAAGTTCATTTCAATGTCCTCTTTAGAGCAAAAGGAAGGATTTCTTCAGAGTCTTTTATTCTATGTTTTCATAGAATCAGGGAATGGTTAATGTTGAAAAAGACCTTTAAGATGACCAAGTCCAACCATCAGCCCAGCACTGCCATGTATTAAAAAGCTACAGCTCAAGTGGGTACAAGGCAGCCTTAAGGTCACCCTCCCCTGCAGAGACACCTCACACATCCTGTCTTATCTGCTCATAGCAGGACTCGCTGCTCTTAAAAACTGGGAAAAGGAAGGTTGGGACTAAATTCAAGAGCAAAAGAAAACCTCTGATAAATCCCAGCCATACCCAGGTGCAGGGACCCCCCAGGGTGTCCCAGCAGCTCCTGTGAGTGCCAGGGAGCTCCACACACTCCAGACTCACCCTGGGAATGCCAGCTGGATCCCTGGATCTCGGTGCCAGGCTGGCACTGTGCTCCTGGAGGGGCTGCCTCACTTCCACTCATCCTGCAGACAACCAGCCAGGTCATCTTCTCTTCCCTTTTCCAGGGGATTCTGGTATCAGCTTCTCTGATTCCATCCCCCTGGAGATGTTCCCTCCTTTAGCAGTCCATCTACCTGAAGGAGAACATGAGAGGGATGCTTGTCCTTGCTTTTCCTATAGCTTATATATTCCTTTTTAAATGAACCCTCTGTGCTGGGGGAAATGCACTTTTAAATTTACCACAGCAAATCAGTTAATTCAAAAAAGCTTTGCAAGCCTTGAAAAGCCATGAAGATATTACCAAGTTTTACCTGACCAGAAATAAAGTTCCCAAAAGCAATAAAAATGGGCAATCTCACGCACAAATTAAAAGACAATCTCATTTGTAAGAAGAGGGCAGTTTTGGGAGGAAGATGAGTGCAACCACGGAGTCCTTAGAGAGAAGGTGTGTGCAGAACAGCTCCAAAGTGGTGCTGCAGTTCCCTCTTGTGACAGCCAGAGCAAACTCCTGTTTGCAGGGAGCCAGGAGGTTCAGAGCCACTGCAGCTCTGTGCACACAACAGGTGTGGGCTGGGGACTCCAAACAAATAAATCTGCTGGGTTTGAAACATTCCTCAGGAATGTATTCACTGTTTGGGGGCTTTGGAAAAGGAGTTTCCCCACCCTGGGGTGCCTTTGTTCACATTAATCCCACAATTACAGGAAATGAAGCACCTGAACTCCTTTCCTCAGCCTGAGGTTCCTCTGGCAGTGGCCAAGGATGCTCCAAGGTGAGGCATGGGCAGACTGGCTGCTCCTCAGATCACCTCAGTAACCAAGGGCAGTGTTTACAGGCAGAAACAGAGACCCTGCTGCCTGTTTGACATGAATTCTCCCTGCCCTTCTCATGTCTCTAGGTTCTTCACTGTACTTTGCCCCAAACTAAGCTCCCAGAATTGATTTTAGTTTTGGAAGCCAGTTTTGGGTTGGGCTGGGAGGGACCTTCAAGCCTATCCTGTTCCACCCCCTGCTGTGGACAGGGACACCTTCCACAGACCAGGATGCTCCGAGCCCTTCCCAGACCTTTAACCTTTGCAGGGAGTGGCACTGAGCCCCAGGGGTGTCCCTGAGCCCCAGGGGTGTCCCTGAGCCCCAGCTCTGTCACTGAGCCCCAGCTGTGTCCCTGAGCCCCTGAGGTGTCACTGAGCCCCAGTTCTGTCCCTGAGCCCCAGGTGTGTCCCTGAGCCCCAGAGGTGTCCCTGAGCCCCAGAGGTGTCCCTGAGCCCCAAAGGTGTCACTGAGCCCCAGAGGTGTCCCTGAGCCCCAGAGGTGTCCCTGAGCCCCAGAGGTGTCCCTGAGCCCCAAAGGTGTCACTGAGCCCCAGAGGTGTCCCTGAGCCCCAGGGGTGTCCCTGAGCCCCAGTTCTGTCCCTGAGCCCCAGATGTGTCCCTGCTCACACACCCAGGGTGCACTCTGGTTAAACACCTGCAGGGAGTGGCACTGACACCCAGAGGTGTCCCTGAACCCCAGAGGTGTCCCTGAGCCCCAGTTCTGTCCCTGAGCCCCAGCTGTGTCCCTGCTCACACCCCCAGGAGCACACTCTGTTAAACACCTGCAGGGTGTGGCGCTGACACCCAGAGGTGTCCCTGAACCCCAGGGGTGTCCCTGAGCACCAGTTCTGTCCCTGAGCCCCAGGGGTGTCGTCCCTGAGCCCCAGCTGTGTCCCTGAGCCCCAGTTCTGTCCCGGAGCCCCAGGGGTGTCCCTGCTCACACCCCCAGGAGCACACTCTGTTAAACACCTGCAGGGTGTGGCGCTGACACCCAGGGGTGTCCCTGAGCCCAGGTGTGTCCCTGTGTCCCTGCTCACACACCCAGGGCACACTCTGGCTCCTGGCACACTCTGGATAACCCCAGCCCCCGGCTCAGGCTGTGCCCCCACCTCACTCTGGCACTCAGGACCCGTGGGCTTTGTCACTTTGTCACTGCCCAGCCCGGAGGGACTTGCTGGGGTCCCACAGCTCCTCCAGGAGCGGGGCAGTGGGAATGTCTCCTGGAATCTCTGCTGCTCCAGGCAGGGCTGGCTGCCAGCAGATGGCAATCCCTGCCCGCAGTGCCTGCAGCCAGGCCAGCCCTGTCTCAGCAATTGGGGAAAAGTCTTCTGAATGATTAAAAAATGAAAAATAATGAAGTATTTCTAGAATCTAGAATGTTTACATAGGAGAAGTATTATTTTGTCTTGGATTTCTGGATGCAAACCTCTCCTCTTGGGATACAGAACCTACAGATAGAAAAGAGGGAGGCAGCTCTCCCTTTTCCCTCAGCCACCTCAATGAAACTTCCCAGCCACCTCCCAGGAAATTATTTCAAATAACCACCACGTGAGAGAAGATCAGCACTGGGGAGGGAGCTCCTCCTGTTCCCTGCCCTGGAAAACATTTCCATGATCTACATTTCTGTTATCCCAGCCTGTTTTTAGGGAGTAAATAACAATGCCTGAACTCACCTGTCTGAAAAATCAGCGTGTTCTGCAATGCCCCTCAAATGACCAAAGAGGTCACAAGTGAAATTTGCCCAATTTGGTGTTATATTTTGAAGAATAACAGGGTTATAAAAGCCTCCTTCAAAAAATAAAAGGCCAATGGTCCCTTTTCCAGGCCCTTCCCTGAGCACAGAAATTTATCACTTTAATTACTCCACTTCTAAGTTAATTGCTGCAAAAATGCAGAAATTCTTAGCTCAGTAAAAGGCTTTCCTCAGAGTCAGTTTATTCTGGGTTCATTTAAATGAATCTGAAATAAGTTATCTTTAAACCTCATCAAGAGCATGTTATCTTTTGTAAGGGCTTAAGAGCTTTACAACTGTGCTGCCAGTAAAAGGACAGGCAGAAAAGCCTCAAGGCTGGGAGAGAAAAGATACTTTTGAAGATTTTAATAGGGGTATAATCTCTAAAAATAGTCTTTTGATGAGTTATCTTGAAGTTTGGATTTAAAGCAAAAATGGAGGAGAACCACCCTCCTGGGGGTGTGATAATCTCTGCTGGAACTTTTTATCAGCAGGTATCAAGATCTTCATGGTTTTTAAATGCATGTCAGAATTTTTCATGGATTGTTACCTGAGCACCAGCCTTTGCTCTTTAGCAGGTGCTGTGAACTGCTATTGAGTTTTCTAGGCTACAAAAATCCCCCCAAAATACTGAAGTCAAAATATTCCTTGTGTTACATCAACAGCTACCATCATCATCAACCAGCAGCAATAGTTTAGAACATATAAAAACCCCAAAAGAAGCACAAAATCATTTCCTTCTCTCCAGAGAAATGGATGCTGCAGGTAACTGGTACAAATATATTCAGTGAGTATTACTATTATTATTATCTGATACATTCCTTCATGCAAATTGAGGATTCTAAAACCCCAAGGCTTCTTTCTGTACGAGCAGACACATGGGAAGGAAAGTGAAGCAACAGTTTAATTTCCAAACAGTTTGGGATTTTTTCAGACATTCCCTAAGTGACTTCTTTCCCTTGGGAGTTAATTCTGAACAAGCAACATAAAGTTCAAATGCTGTCAAATGCCAAAGGATGTTTCCTTCCAAATGAATGCTAATTAAATTAGTAGCAAAGGTAATTACATTGACCTTAAATTCTGGAGGTACTAAGCAACATTCAAATGGAGACAATTAATATTCAGTGTCGTGTCTTTCTGCACTGATACATTAACATACAATTCCTAAAGGTGCACAGTTATTAACTGAAGGCTCTAGAATGTCCTTGCCCTCTGTTTGTGCAGCTCCTTGAGCCATCCACTGTGACACCCCAGGTGCCCTCGTCCCACAGGTGACAGGGGACAGCTTTGCAGGTCACTGCAGGATTTGGTGCCATGTCCTTCTGAAATAATTCAGGTCAGTTAAAAGTGATCCCAGACCCTTCACAGAGCTTAAAGGAACCTTTAGGTCATCCCTTGTGTGACTCCTTCCAGGAGTTAGGAACTGTCACAAGGGTGCCACCCTTATCCTTCCAACAGCTCCTCAGCAGCAGGACTTGGGAAAGGACTCAGGAACCTGGGAAAGAACATCAGGAGCTGGAGGGACAGCACCAGGGGGAATGGCAGGGTTAGATGGGATATTGGGAAGGAATTGTTCCCTGTTCTCCTCAGGGGAAGAACAAGGGCAGCACAAACCTCGACATTCAGATTTAGTCAAATCATGTCACAACCTCCAACGTGCCAACGCTCACAGCAATGACAGCATTAAAAAACCTACTGGAAATGGAGTAAAAAAGTCTGAAAAGGACATTCCTTGGCCTTTGTCCTGTGCCTGACAACTGTCCCCTGCCAGCTGGAGAGAGAGGGGGTTGTGACACCGGCTCCTCCCAAAGCAGCCCCGTGCCCTCATGTGGAAACAATTCCCAGACTCTGGCAGGGCTGCATTTTGGGCAGCAGCAGCTGAGCAGTGCTGGTCCCTTCCCTCATTGTCAGGGCACCTGGGGCTCTTTTGGGGACTGATGTGACAGTGTGTCGAGTTCTGGATTTGTTCTTGTACAGACTATTTTTAGTTGATTTATTTGGAACTGCTGCAAGATGCCTGGACTGCATTTCCCAGGGCAGTGCTCACCCCTGCCCCACTGCACCTTGCACCCCAGTCCCTCCAGAACCATGAAGTTAGGCCTATAATAAATATATAATATATAATATATAATATATAATATATAATATATAATATATAATATATAATATATAATATATATTGGTGTACATAAGAGTCACTAAGATCACAGCTTTGGTCTCTTTGTGCTCTGTCCTAGCCTCTGACACTGGAATGATGACATATAAAAACTTGCACAACTGAGATATTTCAAATTATTATCCTCTAGCCTCCCCAAAGTAGTCAATATGCTTTAAAATGTCAATAAATTAATTTTCTCCTAAAATGAAAAGTTTTGGATGGTTGTCTCCAGGTTGGTCAGTAATACTGACAGAAGGAGCTGGGTTTGGAGCTCTTCACTGAGTTTAACAAACACTACAGGAGAGCCTGGGCCTTAAAGCACAACTATTTCCATTCCCTCTGACAAATGATTGATTTCCTTGCTTTTCTGGCTGTGAGGAGGAGCTCTCCCTGCCCATCCAGGTATATCCACCAAGCTCCTCCCAGCATTATCTCACCACAGCAGAACTCAATCCCATCCCTCCAGTGACAGCTCCCAGACACAGGGAAGCCAATGATCCCATCACTGAAACAGCCTTTAAATGCTGCACCTGGAAATGCATTTAAAAATTTAGCATGAGATAATATTAACGAATTCCCAGTATTGCACTTATCCCTTATTTAAAAAGCTTAAGATATATCCCTTTCTCCTTGTATAAACCAATTCAAGTTATATAATGTATGTGGATTTACTTTGCCCCAGTTCCAGCTGGCAATATATTGCTAAGCCAAGGCTGTACAATTGCAATTTGGCAGAAAACAGGTCAGGGTTTTATTACACATCAAAACTCTCAAACTGCTCTGAATGTTTCAAATTCAAAAGGCAGAGAGAAAATAACCCCTGTGTCAGACTGATCCTATCCCATTACCTTGCTCATAAATTTATATTGGGGACAATTTGTATTGGTTCTTTTGCTGCTTTTGCACATCTGTCTGTGCAGTTTGTTGTGCCAAATGCTGGGACAAAGCGAGGCTGGGAGTGCAGGGACACAGGAGGGGACAGACAGTGAAGGGCTCCAGCTCAGGTCCTGCAGGGAACAGCAGCTTCAGGGGAAGGAGATGGAAGGCAGAGAATGGAAAGGAAAAGACCTTTGGTGGTGGGCTGAAGGTTTGGTGATCCTGGCTGGACATGGAGGTGTGACCCAGGCCAGGAGGGACACTGAGGTCACACACAGGAGGGACATTGGGCTGTGACCCAGGCCAGGAGGGACACAGGGCTGTGACCCAGGCCAGGAGGGACACAGGGCTGTGACCCAGGGCACAGGAGGGACACAGGGCTGTGATCCAGGTACTGGGGGGACACTGGGCTGTGACCCAGGGCACTGGGGGGACACTGGGATCTGACCCAGGCTAATGGGGGGACACTGGGCTGTAACCCAGGCCAGGAGGGACACTGGGCTGTGACCCAGGTGACTGGGGGACACTGGGCTGTGACCCAGGCCAGGAGGGACACAGGGCTGTGACTCAGGGCACAGGAGGGACTCTGGGGTGTGACCCAGGTGACTGGGGGACACTGGGCTGTGACCCAGGCCACTGGGGGAACACTGGGCTGTGACCCAGGCCACTGGGGGGATACTGAGGTCACACCACAGGAGGGACACAGGGCTGTGACCCAGGGCACAGGAGGGACTCTGGGGTGTGACCCAGGCCAGCAGGGACACTGGGCTGTGACCCAGGTACTGGGGGGACACTGAGGTCACACCACAGGAGGGACACTGGGCTGTGACCCAGGCACACTGTGGCTCCCCAAGCTCATTAACAAGGAGCTCCTCTCTGGAGCCAAGATGTCCCTGCCAGCAACCTGAGGGACATGGCTGCCTCTGCAGTGCCCTGTCCTTTGGGCCAAAGCATGTGGGATGTCAGAGTGCTCGTTCCCCTGCAGGCCCAGACAGCCCTCAGAGGCCAGGAAATGCAGGAGTCTCCAGGCCTGTCCTTGCCCCAGGCAGCCCTCAGAGCCCAGGAAATTTGGAATCCCCAGCCCTGTCCTTGTCCCAGGCAGCCCTCAGAGCCCAGGAAATTCGGAATCCCCAGCCCTGTCCTTGTCCCAGGCAGCCCTCAGAGCCCAGGAAATTTGGAATCCCCAGCCCTGTCCTTGTCCCAGGCAGCCCTCAGAGCCCAGGAAATTCGGAATCCCCAGCCCTGTCCTTGTCCCAGGCAGCCCTCAGAGCCCAGGAAATTCGGAATCCCCAGCCCTGTCCTTGCCTGGCACACGGGTCAGTGCTGCCTGGGAGCTGTGCTCTGTGCTCGTGGCTGCTGTTTTGGGCACACTCACTTTGCCCTGTGCCACCCCACTGCTCAGCCACCTCCTGGCCTGCCTTAATCCTCTCAACATTATATTTTTAGCATAATTACAGCTGTTCACTAATTTGCTGCTAACAGATGATTCAAAGTTCATTGAAGGAGACACCAGAACTACAAAGAGCCTCTTTGAATCTCCACTGCCTATTTTAACCAATATTAAGGAGTCTCTAGTAATTCATGTTAGTACTGAAATTAATCTGCATATTGGCTCTTTTGGGCAAAATATCTTTGTAACAATATAGATCTTGAACTAATTACAAATCTTAAGTTATGGGACTTCTTCCACCAAACACAACATCCCAATATAAACATGTCCCAGTAAAAGCTCCTGCTGCCTCTGACCTCTGTTACTCCACCCTTTTACCTCTGTGATGTCGCACTGTGTGCCTCAATTTCATAAACAGCAGCTGCTCCAGGAAAACAAAACACAGATCATTTCATTCCTTATTAAATCTCCTTCCCAACTTATCCTCTGGATTTTTAAACAGCCTGTTGCTGAATGATCCCTCTACACATTCTGATATTGGTACATCCCGAGCCTCAGACTGCTCCCCTGCCACACCTGCAAATTGATTTTTTAAGGAGAAAAACAGGACAGCAAAGCTGATAACCTAATCTTAAAGATTAATGGAAGCACATAAAGCCTGGAATGCTGTCACTCCTGGCTCTGAGGCAGTGCAGTGTGTTAGGGATGGCAGCCCAGGGGTGGTACACAGGGTTTGGGGGAAGGAAGGGAGCCAGGGCTGGGAGGGGACAGAGGGGACACGGAGCAGCTGCAGGAGCAGCCCTGCAGAGTCTGCAGGAGGAGGGCATTGCTGGCCTGGCTAACAGGAATACTTTGCTCCAAGGACACAGTGATACACACGATCCCACCTCTCTCTGCTGGTTTTTAGGACAAGGAAGGAATTTTTCAGCCTGAAGTGAGGCAGAGTTCCCCAGGGAGAAGAGGAAGGTGGCAGCACCTCTGTCTGTGTGGCTGCCCACCCAGCCCACGCCCCAGGCAGCATCCCAAGGTAATTCCAGGTTCTGCCACAGCTCCTTGGCCTCAGAGAAAAGCATTTACAACCCCCCTCTGCCATTAAAATGCCAGGAAGAGTAAGGGTGGCTCAAGCCTGTCTAAACAGTTGTCATTTATTAACTTATGTTTTATGGCACCAGATCTATTGCTGCAAGGAATTAGTCATTTAATTATTTCTGACATTTCCTCTCCTGTCGTTAAATTCAGTCTTCTGTATAATACAGAGAAAAGAAAACAATTCCCCCATAGCTACTCAAACTTTATGTGTAACAATTCTCTGAACGAGATGATTGTGTGGGCTGAAATCTCACAGAACTGCAGTGGGACTCAGGATCGTTTCCAGATAACTTTAAAAATCCCATTAAAATTCAGCCATATCCATTATTCTTGTCTCCTGACACGTGACAACTCATTGCACCACAAATCAATGAATTTTCATTGCCACAAATGCATTTCCCCAGCACATCTTTGCACACAGGGCTTGATTCCCTTCTCCCTCCCTGCCACACCCGAGGAGCTGGAAACAATCCTGGTACCCAGCAGCCAGGCTTGCAATTCTTGGGCTTTTGGGATTCAGTAACACACACTGTGATACAGAATTCCCCATTCCTGCTGGCACAGGGAAAGGTGCTGGGCATTCCCATTCTGAGGGGTGAGGCAGCTGCTGGACAAATCAAGCTAAGGATGAGGAGCAGGAATCCATGGGCTCTCCTTAGGGGATGGCTTTATTGCTGTTTCACAGATCTATTTGCACATCCAGGAAATATTCCCTCTTCACTGTACTCCCCTCCATGGAGGGAAGCCAGGATTGCTGGGGGTGAGAGCTCCTGGGAGCTGGGCCAGGGCAGCTCAGCCCCCTCAGGGATGTGCCCTGGGCACTGAAATCACTGACCACAGATCCCAGCTCGTGAGGGACTCATCAGCCACAGACAGCACTGAAACTGAGCTCCTACTATGAATTAGAGGAATAAAACCCCAAACATTTCTCTCTGCTGCCATATCCCAAGATTAAACACACTGCAATTCAATAAAGCAAATGCTGAGGAAATAAATCCTGCTCTCTGAACACGAGTGTAAGGAACTAAGGATGACAACAAAGTTGTTGATCATCTAACAAAACCATCTAACAACCACAAGGCAGGACCACGTGTAGATGTATTAGCTCAAGATGCAGGAATGCTAAACAAAGTCAGGGTTCACCACACGGATCCATCAGAGCTCTGGCCTTCAAGCTGGACCTGGCACAACGCAATCCTGTCACACTGAGAACAATTAATCATGGGAAGTCAGGTGACAGAGATTTTTCCATCCCTATCCAACAGTTTACAGATTCACATATATATGACTAATGGGATATTTTCCATCATATTTTTCCACCTCCTCAGTTTCTGTCATTTCCAGGTACAGGTCCTCTTTGATTTTGTTTTATACAGAGGGAAGAGATCTGCTGTACCTGCTCATTTTCTTGGCATACACCCTCCATGTTCAGGGCAGGAGCTGGAGAAGAGGAGCTTTTGAGTTACCCTTTGTTTTCAAATGCAGATCCACTCACGTTTATCCCACTGAACTTTAATTTCAAGTGCAATATTCTGCATATGCCCCTCTGATTCTTTGTTCCAGTTTCCCAAAAGCAAAAGGATTTGACAATGGGCCAAAAGAGGCAGAAATGTCTGAGCGAGTTCCAGCTGCACCTCGAGCTCCTGCTTTGCTTTAGGAAACTCCTGGTCTCCATGGTTACAGAGGAGTTGAAAAATAATGATCAAATGTTACCTTAAATGCTCCCATCCAGCACAAAAAATTAACCCTGCTCAGGATGCCCCAGGCTGACAGTCCTGTGGAGCCTGACCCCACATCCTGCACATCCTGCCCCAGGGGCTGCTCCAGCCCCGGGCACGAGGTGCTGTTGGTCACTGCCCTTGCTGGACACTGCCCCTGCTGGACACTGCCCTGCTCCTGCTGGACACTGCTCTGTTCCTGCTGGACACTGCCCCTGCTGGACACTGCCCCTGCCCCTGCTGGACACTGCCCCTGCCCCTGCTGGACACTGCCCTGCTGCTGCTGGACACTGCCCCTGCTCCTGCTGGACACTCCTTTGCTCCTGCTGGACACTGCCCTGCTCCTGCTGGACACTGCCCTTGCTGGACACTGCCCTGCTCCTGCTGGACACTGCCCTGCTCCTGCTGTACACTGCCCTGCTCCTGCTGGACACTGCCCTTGCTCCTGCTGGACACTGCTCTGTTCCTGCTGGACACTGCTCTGCCCCTGCTGGACACTGCCCCTGCTCCTGCTGGACACTGCTCTGTTCCTGCTGGACACTGCCCCTGCTGGACACTGCCCCTGCCCCTGCTGGACACTGCCCTGCTCCTGCTGGACACTGCCCCTGCTGGACACTGCCCTGCTCCTGCTGGACACTGCTCTGTTCCTGCTGGACACTGCCCCTGCCCCTGCTGGACACTCCTTTGCTCCTGCTGGACACTGCCCTGCTCCTGCTGGACATTGCCCCGCTCCTGCTGGACATTGCCTCGCTCCTGCTGGACACTGCCCCTGCTGGACATTCCTTTGCCCCTGCTGGACACTGCCCCTGCTGCCCTTGGGCTGAGCCCGCAGAGCTGCCCAGCCCCAGGGGCCAGCCCAGAGCCAGCAGCCCTGAGCTCCCAGCCCAGAGCCATCAGCCCTGAGCCTGGAGCCAGCAGCGGGGGCAGCAGAGGGAAGGCTCGGGAAGGCTCGGGAAGGCTCCAGTCTCACTGTCAGAGGCAGCCCTGGAGCCTGAGCTGCTGTCAGGCTGAGCACACAGAAGGGAAAGGCACGCCTGGAGAGCAAAGCCACCCCGCAGCTCCTCCAACACAGATGGCATTTGTTTCATTTATAAAAGGGCAAAGAACAAAGCCTCTAAATCACATTTTAAAAACTCCAAAGAACCAAACTCCAAAGCCCAAACCAAATCCCCAAACATTTCAGAGAGCCCAGTTCTCCCCACGCTGCTCTCCTGGAGCAGTGGGAGCTGTGATGGAGGCAGGGAAGGCAGGGAAGGGAGGCAAGGACTGGCCCTGCACTCCTGGCTTGACTCAAAGCTCATCTCTACTGCCACGTGTCCAGCCCCTCTCTGGCTGCTCCTGCCCACTCCTGGGGTGAGGATGAGCAAGGGATGAGTGTCCCCAGCGTGGAGGGGCACTGACCTCACGTGTGCCACCAAGGAGAGCTCAGATCTCTGGCTCCTAAAGATGCTGACTGCTTTAGGAGATGATTTTTTGTTTTCCTACTATCCCTGCTGATCAACAGGTGCAGCGAGTCTTGACAACAGAATAAATTCACCAGAGAGAAGTGACATTCACCAGTGAAAAGTGACATATGCCAGGGCTGCCACATGGAGAGGCCCCAAGGGCAGACCAGTGACAAAAAAAAACCAAAACCAAAACCACACCCACCATTTTTGTCTATAGCGTGGAATAGCGAAAATAAAAAAGGGGGAGTCATGTATACAAATGCAGGAGAAAAATTCCAGACAAATTCTGACCCCAGAGAATATATGACTTCATTAAGTCTTACAAACCTGACACCCCTAAGTATGTCCAAATAGGTTTATTAAATGCACTGAGGTTTAACGTGTCCCCTGGAAACCAGAGGATCCATTTCAGTGTGGAGGAGCTGTGTGCTGCTCTGACACTGACAGGCAAGTGCACACAAGGAGCACAGGGCAGGGTGACAGCACAGCTGTGACAAATCTGTTCTGCACACACTCAGGGTCCCTGCCAGCACAGAGACAGGACAGTGACAGAACTGAGTGTGCAGGTCCCAGAGCTGGATCCACCCTCAGTGTCTGAGTCATTAATTAAACTTTAACGAGTGTCTGTCTGGCAGCTCTTTAGTTCTTGTGCCCAGCTCCACGCAGGTGTTTGTGTGGCTCAGAGGGCCAAGTTCAACCCAAGGGGTTTCTGTCAAATCCTTCCCTGCTGCTGCTGCCACCCCAGTCCATTCCTGTGCCTCTGAGTCCTGCAGGCCCAGGAGTGCCCAGGAGTGCCCAGGTGTGCCCAGGAGTGCCCAGGAGTGCTCAGGTGTGCCCAGAAGTGCCCAGGAGTGCCCAGAATTCAGCAGAGAGGCTGCAGTTGCTGAACGGATACATGATCTGGAGATTCCCAGCTGCTGCCAGACAAAGCTTTGTGTGTAATTCTGGGAAGCTCAGGAGCTGCCTGGGTGGAAAAGCCTTTGGCAGGAGGGTCAGATCCATGGCAGAGGGGCAGCCCTGGGCTCCCTCAGCCCCTGAGCTTCCCCATCATATTCTGGACTTGTCTTGGCAAGGTCTCCAGCCATTTCTGTTCCTTTTTTCTTCTTTATTTCTTTAAGCTTAAGAAAAGGCTGCTGCCAATGCATTCAGCAAAGTCCTGTCAGCCAGTCTGCCTTGCTGTGAAATATTAGCAAACAAGTAGTGATGGTAACACAGCCAAGTTTAACAAGATCTCTGCTCATTATCCTGTCAATTTTGGTGGGAGAATATGGCATTGCTGTCAGATCCATCTGTGCTGTGCATAGAAATCACCTCGTCTCACACATGGGGAAAGACTGGGGAGAAATCTGAAGGTAAGAGTGAAAGATCAATTAAAGATCTGTTAATAAACAGTGAGAACTCAATTAAGATAATTGACTGTCTGGGAGCAGCCAGGGTTTGTCCTGGTGTGCAGGGGATGAAAATTCTGCCTCTCTGGCCCCACACAAACAGGTTTTGTTGCACAGATCAAATGTTATCACAGCTTGGATCACCACAAAGTGATATGGACAGGAGGCACAAGAGCATGGCTGGGAAAAGGAAGGAAAAGTGACAGGAAGGAAAGTCTCTAAGAA
Organism: Acrocephalus scirpaceus scirpaceus; assembly: GCA_910950805.1. Lineage (NCBI taxonomy): Eukaryota > Metazoa > Chordata > Aves > Passeriformes > Sylviidae > Acrocephalus > Acrocephalus scirpaceus. Next base: position 903,521 of record OU383781.1, read on the forward strand.
GGTATCAATTTAAACATACATTTTTAAAAAATCAACAAATTAACCTGATCACTTGTCACAAAAATCACTGCTGGTGTAGTTGGAGTAACTTCCTTGGAAGAAGCAGAAATGGAATGGAAAAACTAACAAATGCTAGAGAAGCTTCAAGGGACAAATATCCATCCCTAACAACATTCCATTACTGTTTGTCCTGTTCCATCTAAGAGGTTGAAGGAAGGCTGCTGGGCAAGAGAACAGCTGGTGGAATGATTTCCTCTGCAAAAGCAGGAGGCTGCCACTGGATTCTGCTGGGGGCTGAAAACTGTGAGCTCTAAGTGCTCACAGTTTGTGCTCCTGACCCTCCTGCAGAGGAGATGCCTTGGGAAAAGTATCTGGGAAATCCAGACTGGATATCATATTGCAGTTCTCACCAACCCTGGTTTGACTAACTAAAACCACTTCAATAAAAAATGAACAGAAACACATTCAGCAACTGCAGCCTCTGGACTGCTGAGCCTGGGAAGGCTTTGGTGGATCAGCACCACTGCCATCACTCCCCACAATTCTTTCATTTGGTAATAAATGAAAATATATGGGATGTGTATGACCAACAACTCAGAATTTTGGTCTAATTGAGATTATTATGTACCTCAAACACATGGAGTTACTCCTTGTTTAAAGCTTCCCCTCAGAGCAGCACAGGGCCTTGCTGTGTGAATTCCTCCTGCTGAGCTTTCAGCATTACATGCAGCAGGAGGTGCTGCCAAAGCCATCCCAGAGAGAGGAACCATTTCCTTTGGCTCTGGGCTGAATCCCTCTGCACCATTCCCAGCACAGACCTGCAGCAGAGCAGGGCCTGCTGATGGATGAGCCTGAGTTACTGCCTGGAAAACACCTCCTCTGAGGGAAACCAAGGGCTTTTCTGCATGGAAATCAAAGGGACATGTGTGCATCAGCCCTTGTCCCTCACTCCTGCTGTCACACCAGCAGCACTCCTGCTGCAAGGCTGGCTCAGCTCTGTGCCTGGAACAGGGACCAGAGGAGCTGCTGAGGATTTATCTTTCCAATTAAAAACTCCACTGATTGGTAAATCTTGGGTTCTCCCATGAAAGCACACACTGGCTTCAGGAAATGCCAAAGGATGAAATCCTCTGCAGTTTTCTCTCTCAGTTTGGCTGGGGAAGGATCCCACAGCAACCAGGGCTGCACGGCCCCAGTGTTCCCACAGCTCCACACTGCAGCTCAAACTCTCAATTAGCTTTAGAGAGCTAATGAGCATCCAATTAAGAACAGTCCCCTTCCACACCCTGTGCCCGCAGCCAGAGCCCAGAGCAGCTCCTCCAGAGGCCAAATCCATCCAGGGGGCTTCAGCCATAGCAGAAAAGTGGGGTTCAGGCCAATATCACTACTGATTAATTAAAATTAAAATACTGATTAATTTAAATTAATTCAAACAGCACATGCACCCTCACCCTTTAGAAGGGCAGGTACATTCTAAATATTTAACCTCATAGTCCCAAGATAAAATAAATACAAGAATATTAATTACCACCTTGCTTACTCAGCATCACCTCTGTCTGGAAATCAGATATGAAATACTACAAGAAACCTGACACAAGCTTTAATCCAAACTTCCACCTCTGGTGCCTTTGGAACAGCTTCAGATGGACCAAGTCTGGACAAGCAGACAAGAAACAGAGCCCACCCCAGCACACAGCTGGGGAACTCACCCACTGCACCAGTTACACTGGAGTCACACTGTCTAAAGCACCCAAATTCAGCACTCAGTTGTGTTCCCTCATCCTGCTGAACTCTGCACTGCAAGAGGATCCTCTTGGATGCAGCTGAATTTTCATGTTACTGAAAAAATATTACCAGCCCTAGAAATAAGAAAGTCAAATTAACATTACTTGCAGCACTCTGGAACTTTGCATATTCTGCTCTCTGAGCAGTGTTCATTTGCAGAACTCCACTGAATTTAAAAGTATCACTCTAGACAAACACATCTTTAACTGAAATAAGATTTTGACTATAAATGTTTAAGAGGCGACACACTAAATTAAAGAATCCACTTTAAAGAGCTTGTGAGTTAAATGAGTGCTTGAAAACTCAGCACAAATTAATCATCTGCTTCCAGACATCTGTTTCCCTTAAAAATGTGCTTCCTTAAGTCTATTACTCCTTGAAATGGGATCACATAGATACTGTCTGACTGCACTGGAGAATTGCAGTCCCCCCCAGCTGTACTTTAATTACCCACCCCAGCAATGCCTTGGAACAGGGGCTGGAGAGGAGCAGCAGAGCTCCAGGGGAATCCCTGGCACAGCCAGGGAGAGCTCAGAGCCCCAGTGCTGCTCCTGAGGGGCACTCTGCAAACTCTACATGGTGCTGCAGCAATGTTTTATCCCAGTTTCTGCAGGAATCTGCAGCAGTGGCACAGCGAGGTGGCTCCTCAAGGAAGGGCACAGCTCTCCCTCACAGCTCCAGGGCTGTCCCACACCCAAGTTTTGGGCTGGCAGACAGCAGAGTTCCCAGCTCTGGTGTCACTTTGTACACAGCTGCATTCCCTGGGCTTTGGAAAAGACCCCACTGGTTGGAATATAAATGGACTATTTCTGTGTCATCATGAACTCTGACATGGAAGTTCACATCTCTTTTAAATGCACCCACCAGGAAGAATGGGATTTACCTTATTTGCAAGTGCTCAGTGAAATTCAGGCTGTTCAGAACCTCAAACTCCCCTTTCAGCATCCCTTTCCTGTGTTTCCACTGCACACACATAGAACCAGAGCAGCAAATCCATGTGGCCCCACCTGCAGAGGCTGCCCAGCTCCTCAGGCTGGAGCTGCACCCTGCAAACGCTGCTGGGACTGCAGCAGTGACAGGGCAAGGACAAGGCTCTGCTGCAGAGGCTTTCCATGTTAAATCCCTGCTCCTAAAGCAAGGCCTAACAAAGCACTGCACAGCCCCAGCTCCCTCCATCCCTGCCCTCACACACAAACACAGCCGTGTCCAGCTGCCAGGACAGCCCTGGGAGCAGGGACAATGCAAGGCCAGGGAACTCAGCTGCACCCAGACTGCAAACTCTCCTGTCTTGGTCCATAGCTAGACTAAAGGCACGTGCTAAAGAAGATATTTCCATTTCCATGGATTTTTACACACACAAAATTCCACCTCAACTAGGCCAGCCAGGCACTGTTCATTTTAATTTCTTTCTGTCTCAACCAACACAGGACTTTAAAAGATAATCTCTGGTAGAAATTCAATTTATTACTCCTCCTGCACGTCTAAGCAGATCTGTAATCAGTGTAATCACTGTGCCACTGTCTCGTGTGTGACTGAGGGTACTGCACATGATTTTCTCTGTTGCAAAAAGGAATAGCATTAAAATCTTATCAAAACAAATCCAAATGAGCATCAGTCTAAGAACAAAATTGACCCAACCTGCTCCTGGGAGAAAACCTGGCTATTCTTTCACGAAACGTTTTATTCTTACATATTTTAAACTTATTTAAGATGCAAACAGAAAACTCAGGATGAAAGCCCTCTTACCAAAGTGTCAGAACAGGGCTCCTGTGCCAGGAGTGAGGGATGTGGAATGGCTCCCTAACACCTGGAACATTCTGTACAACTGTTTAAAGCAGGGGCAGTTGATATTCCAGTAAACAAGCACATAAATGTAACTGGAGTCTCTTTCTGGCTTTGAATTAGAAAGTATCTAATTTCTCAAAAGTAATATTCCAAACCCATCTGTTCCCTGCAGATCCTTGAGCAGCTTAATTTATGCCTTCTTTAATGAATTAGCAAAGCAATTTAAGCCTGCTAACCCAGGATGTGAGCCACTAGCCTTTACCAGGCTAAAGTGATCATTTATTCAGATTCTGCACCAAAAGAGTTTTTGCTAGATGGATTTTCAACAAGCTGCAGCCTTGTTCAGACAGTTTAATTAATTTTGGGCGAGGACTAAAATTGAATGGCCTTCTAGATGTCTGGAGTGCAGACTGCTGGTCTGTCCCACCCGTATGGCTCAAACCCCTGGCTCTGTACAATGCTGCCTGGGATCCACACACCAGATGTTCCCACAGTTTAGAGGCTGAGCTCTGGAAGTGCTGAATTTCAGAACCCAGCATCCCTTCAATTCATGATCCAGGGCACAAAGCTGGAGCAGGAGGCGTTTGCAGTTTTCCCAAAGTGTCCCATTCCCACGGAGTTTTGGAGATGCAGCACAGAGCATGTCACCCCCAGGCTGGATTTTCTGGGGCCCCAAATTGCTGCAGCAGCACCAATTCACAGTGACACAAACATTTCTGACCCAGAGTGTCCCACAGCAGCTCGGGGCTGCCATCACCAGTACTCACCAGTAACACCACATCACCTGGGCACAGGAGGATCAGCAGGGTGGGTCAGGTATCCCAGGACACTTCATGGCAGGAACATCCTCACAGGAGCAGCTGGATTGGCAGCAGGTACATTTGTTTGTATTGCTTCTACTCCATGAAAGAAAATGAAGCTTGTTCATTTAAACTAAAAACTGAAGAAATATTATATATATACATATATATATTTGTATATGAAAAGGATGATGTGTATTTGGCTTCAGCTGCACTGGAGAATGCCCTGCTCCATTAGCCAAATGTCAATGTCACACAAAAAACTGTCCCCATCTGGATTAACTTCTAAAATTAAGAGAAAAGTGTAAGGGATTATGTGATAAAACACTGCTGCAATAATCTATCCTGACCTCCTGCAAGCACCATACAATTTCTCTAAATTAATTCCAATTAAAGCAAGTTTTTTCACCTCCCACAATGGAGAGCTTCTCATTTGCTTCCTTACATGGCACTTTTACTAGGCCTCAGTCACACCTCCCAGACTGCCATACCATCCTGGGTATGAGACAGAAATCCAGGTCCAAGGCTTAAGGGATTAATCCAGTGTCTGGTTCTGTTCCTCCATGGAAAAATGCTTTTTGTTTAGAAAAGCCACTGTTCTCTCCCAAGTGATAACACAGCCACTGTCCTGTGTTAGAGCCTGAATGGAACAGTCAGACAAACTCAAATGTGGCTCAAATGATCCAGAAGGGAGACCAGAGCTCAGCTGCCACCTCCAGCCAAGAACACCCCGTGAAATGAAGGATCTTCCCTCCTTGCACCTCCTGCCAAGACAGACGTGTGCAGTCACTAACTGCTGCTGGATTCAGCACTAATCTATTTAGATAGATTTTTTTTTCCAGAAAATATGTAACCAAGTGCTTAAAAATCTATTTTAATGACGTCTTCAAGAATAATAATACTCTGCATTACAAAAGAAAGAGGTAAAAGGTACGTCTTTGACATATCAGAAAAACTTACAGCAAAGGCAAAGAGTATCTTCCAACCAAAATAAAGCTATGTTGTTCCCTCCAGGGAAGCTTTAGGTGTCTGAGATTCCTTCACCCAATTCACTTTCAGCCTTCATAGGAAAAGGTGAACAGTCAAAATAGTCACTCTACCGTGTCAGTTTAAATATTCCACTGACTGTCGACAATTGAGCAATAATATTACAAATATACAGAAAATGGATCTGCTGTACCAAAGCTACTCACACAACCAACACAAAAATACGTAACAAAATAAGCAGAAATTAAGTGTTTTCATCCATAAAAGCAGAATTACTCCCACATTCCACTCTGTCCCAAATCAACACAGTAACCAAAAAGGAAGACAACTGTTGTCATACTTTGTAGAGAAGGCAGAAGACAAATCTACACAGGACTCACAAATCTGGACTAACCCTAATTCTACAAACCATTTGCTGTAGAATCACAGTTCATACATGAAAACATGTAAAATTTACAATAACAATTCAGAACAAGTGATGCTAATGAACGGTTGCTGCCTGTTGGGCAGAACAAGCCCCAGTCCAGCATTCCAGACAACACAGTGCTTTGGAGAATCCTCACAAAAGGCCAAAAGTGATCACCAAAAGTGTTTTTTTCCAAGCAGGAGGACAAGACACAAGGAAACCAGTATTGCCTTCAGTGCAGGGTGAGGCTTTGGAGCACAGCATTACAGACACAGAATGCTACAAATGCACACACGGCCCCATCAGCTCTGGCCCACACTAACACAGCCCTAAGCACGGAGCGTGGTTCCTACTTCCCTCAGCTCTGCCAGGAAGGGAAACATTAAATCACCACTGATTCACTGGCATGAAACCACATTTTGAAATAACTGAAACGCTGCAAGCACCTGCTTGTTAATGCTCTCCCTGCAGTGCAGCAGTGTGTGTGCTGTGAGCTGTGGAGTGTGCAGTGTGTGAGCTGTGCAGTGTCTGAGCTGTGCAGTGCAGTGCAGAAGTGTGTGAGCAGTGTGTGAGGTGTGCAGTGTGTGAGGTGTCCAGTGTGTGAGCTGTGCAAAGCAGCAGTGCAGCAGTGTGTGAGCTGTGCAGTGTGTGAGCTGTGCAGTGCAATGCAGCATTGTGTGAGCTGTGCAGCAGTGTGGGCTGTTACCTGTGTAGCAGCATGTGTGCTGTGCAGTGCAGTGCAGCAGAGTGCTGTGAGCTGTGCAGTGTGTGCAGTGTGGTAGTGTGTGTGCTGTGAGCTGTGCAGCGCAGTAGCGTGTGAGCTGTGCAGTGTGTGAGCTGTGCAGTGCAGCAGTGCAGCAGTGTGTGAGCTGTGCAGAGCAGTGTGCAGTGTGTGAGCTGTACAGTGTGTAGTGCAGCAGTGTGTCAGCTGTGCAGAGCAGTGTGTGAGCTGCGCAGTGTGCAGAGCAGCAGTGTGCTGTGCAGTGTGTGTGCTGTGCAGTGTGCAGTGCAGCAGTGTGTGAGCTGTGCAGTGTGTGAGCTGTGCAGTGTGCAGTGCAGCAGTGTGTGTGCTGTGCAGAGTAGCAGTGTGTGAGCTGTGCAGGTATGTGAGCTGTGCAGAGCAGCAGTGTGTGAGCTGTGCAGTGTGTAAGCTGTGCAGTGTGCAGTGCAGCAGTGTGTGAGCTGTGCAGAGTAGCAGTGTGTGAGCTGTGCAGGTATGTGAGCTGTGCAGAGCAGCAGTGTGTGAGCTGTGCAGTGTGTAAGCTGTGCAGTGTGCAGTGCAGCAGTGTGTGAGCTGTGCAGAGTAGCAGTGTGTGAGCTGTGCAGGTATGTGAGCTGTGCCTACAGCCTGAGCAGGAAGTAGATCTCGGGCTGGTCCTGCTGTCCGGGCGGCAGCTGCAGCTCCCCACAGCCGTGCTGCAGGGCGTTGCAGGCTCCCTCGGGCACGCCGCGGCGCTCGGCGGGGCAGCCGTGCAGGTAGCGGGCGATGTAGGAGCCGGTGGAGTGGCGGTTGGCGGCGGGCGGCCCCGCGGCCTTGCTCCGCAGCACCACGCCGGGCACCGCGGGGCACGGCCGGGGCCTGCCCGCCGCCTCCAGCCGCTCCCGGGCGCGGCTGGCGATGTTCCGCACCCGGCTCTGGCTGCGGGACGACAGCTTCCTCACCAGGGCGCGGGGGCAGTCCTCGTCCGCCTGCCCGGGGCCCAGGGGCTCCCGGCCGTCCTCCTGCTCCAGGGACAGCAGCCTCCGCAGCTGCTCCGTCAGCGCGTCCGTGGAGTGCGGCCTCACGCCCTGCATGGCGGCCGCCTTCCTGTCCCGCAGGCCCGAGGAGATGAAGCTCCTGCTGATGTACTGATATTTACTCTCAAAGTTGCAGGAAATGTCCTCCGAGGTCAGGTCTCCCAGACTTTTGGACTTGCAGGGGCTGCTGTGCTGGATGGCCGGGTGTGGGGGGAACTGCAGAGCCCCCGGGAGCGCGGGGCAGGCTGAGCTCAGCTGAGGGACACACACCGCAGCCCTGTGCCTCTCCGAGTGCTGCTGCCACAAAACCCCGGCGTTCTCACTCGTGGGGAAGGGGAGCTGGCTCCCTGCAGCCCTGACCCTCTCGGAGCAGTGCTGGGCAGCAGCGCAGAGCACAGCAGTGGAGCTGCTCCCAGAGGTGCTGTCAGCACCGTGCCCAGGGTCCTGTTTCTGCCTCAGGCTCAGAGGGGAAGCCAGCTGGCTCATGTCCTCCCGTCTGTACTCACAGGCGGTTACCAGGAGGTCCTGGCTGTCCCCATCCAGCTCCAGCAGGCTGCTGCTGTCCGAGTGCTCCCCAGGGACAGGGGGCCCCAGCCCCTCAAAGATGAGGCTGTTGGAACCAAAAGAACTGGCAGGCTCGGGGGCTTCCCAGCTTGGTCCGGATTTTGTAGCACAATTCCTTTTGGGATTTGCATTTAGCAAAGAGAGGGATGAAGAGCAAAAGCCAGGCAAGTTACTTTCTAGACTATTTAATCTTTTCTTGCAAGCTAATGTCCTGTGGCTCTTACATTCCAAAGCTGGAGATGCCTCGTGGATAATTGTGTACGTGGAATACTCTGCATCCTCCAGGCTGGAGAACATGGCTGTGTCCGGAGTGGAGAATAAAGGGGATTTGTTGGATTTTGTGGGATCCAAGTTGTGCCTACAGGGGCTGCTCAGGTCTGCAGCAAACACGTGTGGGAGTGCAGCCCCTGCTCTGGGGGTCTGGCTGCTGCTGCCAAGGGGGCTGGAGACAGGGGGAAGGGGAGTTTGGTCATCTGTGCCATCGAGCTGCTCGATGAGAGCGGACACTGCGCTGTCCAGCTCGCTGTCAGTCGGGAGAGACACTTCATCAATGAGGTGAGAAATGTCACTGTGCTGCAGGGCCGCCGTGGAGTGACAGTCAGGGCCCTCAGAGCACACGGCAGAACAAAGGGAAAGAGGTGCTGCAGTGCTTTTCTTCGTGTCATGTTTGTGATTCTCCACCTCTGCTTTCTGAGAAAGAGAAGTCCCCATGAGACTGATTTTGCCTTCCTTAGATCCTTTTGTGTCATCTTCCTTTTTACTGTCTGCACAGTTTTTGTGGTGTGATTTTTCTGTAGGAAGTTCGAAGTCAGAGTCCTGCACTAGGGGGACAGTTCCATCAGAAAGATTATTCTCCTGGTAGTCCATGAGATGATTTGCTTGAGCTACACCATTTGCAAAAACCAAATGTTCAGGTTGCTCCTGTGGAGGTGGTACTAAAGAGTCAGCTGTAGAATCCCTCTGGTCGTTCTCCTTCTTGAACTGAGATGCTAAATTTGAAGCATTTGCCCTTTGCTCCAAACGTGGAAAAAACAATTCTTTCAAACTTGTTTCCTTCTCATTTGCATTGTCATCACTGTTGGCTAAATTAAATGAGAAACATATTAGTGGAATTCAGGACTCTGCTCTATCAGCAGCTATTTTGTCCTTAGACAGACACATGGAAAACGCAAAACCAGGTACAGTTGTGACAGAACTTAATCATGGGGTTGTGCAGGTTTAGTACAAATTATCTGAGTGACATGAATAAATGGAAAAATACAACTGCAGGCACTTCATTGAATTTTCCTTGGAATGTCTATTACATCAAGCAGGTGATGTAATATTTGTTGTAAGTAATGTTAATGAGGTACCACATCATAGCTTGCACGTGGCATTACCTTCAGCTGTGTTCCTAGTCACATTTGTACTATAAAGAAGCGTGGCAATAAAGACAGAACAAAACAGCTCTGTTAAAACACACAACACTTGAAAACAAGATGCATGCTTCAAGCAGAGTCAAAAGCATCGAGTAGATGGACTGCAGACTGGTTTTTACATGTGGTTACTGCAAAGTGTTACAGTACAAGGATTTCATTTGGATCTTCTACCAGCAAGCAGCATTCACAAGGGCAAGGGTTTGAATTCCTCAAAAAACACATATTGGTTGTTTTCTCCACTAAATCCTCTTGTCTTTCTATGCCCAATCTGAGCTCTGTGACTCACTCCTTTGGAGATTTAATGAAGCAGGGACTATAGAAGTAAACTTGGTGTAATAGATACTGGTTTTAATGCTTGCTAGGAATCAGGTACTCTTGGAAGAAGCAAGGGCAACCCTGACCATTCACCAAAAGTAATTTTGGAAGCATCTTACCAGATGTGTTTTCCTCTCCCTTGGCCTCCTGGGCAGCGTCCCCTGCTGGGCAGGGCAGCTCCACCATGAGGAATCTGTCCACGGGCATGGAGGCGGGACGCGCCTGCAAGCTCCGGTTGGGCCGCCGGACCACCCCTTCCTTGTCCTTCAGGTCTGTGGGCTCAGAGGCACTGTCCTTCATCTCAGCAGCCTCCAGGAAGCCCATCTTGCTCTTCTTCCTGCCCTTGGCCGGGGCGCTGGCCGTGCGCCGCAGGATGCGCTCGCCGATGGAGCGTTTGCGCGCGTGGTGCCCGCTGGCCTCGGCCGTGCCCGCCCGGGGAGCCTTGGAGAACAGCCCTCGGAGCCCCATCAGCTGCTTGCTCTGCAGGGACAGAAACAGCACAGCCTGGCCTCAGCTCGCTCGCTCACAGGGCAAAGAGCTGCTCTCACAGTGCTCATGAGGGATGATGACAAAGTTCAAAACGCAGCAAAGCAAAAATTCACACCAAGCCACTCACAGCTGCTCTGAGCAAGGAGCTCCCAGCACAGGTCCCCATGGATTCATGCATGCCTGCCTTTCTCCTCATTAGGATGGCAGCCTGCCACAGCTACCGGAGAGCTTTGCTCAGGCTCCTAATGGGAGCTGACAAGGCTCTAGGAAGTGCTCAGCAGTGACAGGCTGAACATTAATGTGGAGTTTTCTATGCATGGGCTTCATCAAAGCAATATTCAGATGTTTCAGAGCCTGCATGGAGAATGGTTCCAGTTTGGCAGTTGCAGATCATGCGTTTGGGAACCACTGGAAAGTCTGTGCCCAGCAAATGCAAAGTGCATGCTCATGAGCTCTACCTTTGTGGCTCCTAGAAAGTGCATTATTGTGTAACTGGGATTGAGGATTAAAGGGCTCCACTGAAAGGCAAAAAGAAATGCAAATCCACTTGGCCAATGTTTTCAAGACTGCTACACAAGCAAATAAGGTAACAGTACATCAGCTGGAAATAGAACCACTCTACAGCAAATCATTTAAAATTGTTTCTTAGTTTAATATGTGTCCCCCAGGAATTGAGATCTCCTCAGTCAGGGATGCAGACTCAGCCTGAGGAACAGCAATGCAGCCCATCATTCATTCAGAGCAGCATCAGGTGAACAGACCCAGTGACAGAGATCCAATCCCACTGGGTGTGCCCCCCTGCTCCTCTTGCCTCCCCTCTGGAGTTACACTGTGCTGGTTTTCCTGGGCATATTTGTTCTTACAGGGGCAGCAGCCAAACAGGCCCCTGCAGACTGTGCCCAAGGGATGTGATTTCACAGATCTGCCCAGATGTGCACACACCAATACATCTGGTCCCATCCTGTGATCCAGTGGGATCAGGGAGAAGAAAGGAAGTGGAGCTGGGGGAGGATCTGGACAAGAGCAAACCTCAGCCCTGGGCCCTTCTCTCTGCTGTTCCCTCTCAGTTCCCCTGAGCTTTCTTTTTTTGTGGGTGCTGCACAACTTTGGGTTCATGTTTGTCATGACATTCTCTGCATCCTCTCAGAAGGCACAAAGACTGAGGGCTGAGTGTCCTCTGCAACCTCAAACCTCACGAAAATCAGGTTTTTGTATTTATCTTCATTTCTTAAATCACTGCAAAGGTGCTGTATTACTTTAGCATCCTGCTGAACATGGCCTTAATTTCTTTGTGCTGCATATCTCCAGATGGAAACAGCTAAGGAAGAGAGCTGAAAACACTTTCACTTTAAAAACATTCTAAAATTAGTAAAGTTGCAGAAAAGCAAAATCTATGCACTAAAACCTAAAATTAAATTAGGTTAATTTAAATTAATTAAATTAGCTGCTAAAAATAGCTTGTCAAATATCATGTTCTGGTGCAGCTACAGGTTCTCAAGATCTACTTCCAAAGTAAGATCAGTTTAGCACACTGAAGAAATGTACCTCCTGTACCTAGATAAGATATTTGTTAGGTGGCAAGTGAGAACATCTGCAATTACATGCACAGCAAGAGTGGAGCCATGGTATGGTGGAGTTTCCTTGCTCATCTCCTGCAAGGAAACCCCACACACACTCTGAGCCTCCTGGGAGGTTCTGGGGTACATTTAAATCCATTTTTATCAGAAGGAAGATGTAGATTTCCAGCTGTACCTACCTTTCCATAGGTCTCATTAATAATTATATGAACAAATATGGAAGCTTCTGTCAGTCCTTCTAAATACACATGGCGATAGCCTGGGGAAAACAGAAATAGAAATATTTCCACACAAATCACCACCAAGAACCAGCAGTTTGCATTTTATGCCCAGCTAGCAATGACTGCCTATAAAAGTGATGCATACACAGGAATCCACCTGGTGCCCTTAGTAAACTTCTCTGGTGTCCTCACAGGTTTTCTGAGCCCCAGTACAAATTGCATCCAAGTTATAAAATCCACACCAGCAGTCATTTACAAAAGCACAGACAACCAAACTCCTTTGAGGAATGGTGCATAAAGCACTCTAAGAGAACAGAAGACTTTTCCAAGCTTCACATGAAGTCACAGAGATAAACATTTATGAACTCTATCATCTCTTGCTGGTAACGTCCTCCCTGGGTTTGAGGGTGGATTTCCAGGCCCAGGAGAGCCCAGGGGAGCAGGGGGACTCACCAGGCACGAGGCTGCTGAAGGCCACAGTTCTCTGCCCCACAAAGTCTCTCCCGATGGGATCGTGGTCCCAGACAAGGAACCGCACCAGGGCGATTTCGGGCATGTGGATGGTGAAGGTGAGGGTCTCCTCCCACACAGGATTGAACCCTGCAGGACAAACAGGACACCCTTGGGAAACAAGTCCATACTGAGGGCTTGCCTCAGTTCACAACAGGCACAGGACACAGGCAGCAGCAGCAATGACAATTCCACCATGTCAGTCATTAAATGTGACATATCTGCCTCTAGGATTGCTTTAAAAACAAAATGGGTCTGCCTGGGAGCTGGCAGGGACACCCAGGCAAGCACTGAGGTAGATGCAAATATAGATACAGACAGATTTGGAACTTCTGCATAAAGGAGATTTAAATACAATTCACTTAAGAGACAATGTGGGGAAAAAACTCCTGCCCTTCACTTCTAACTTGTTTGTCTCCACACCAGAAATTCTGTGTGGGAAGCAGAAAGAGTTTGTTAAAATAAAATCTGATTTCACCAGATAAGATGCTTTGCAATTTAGAAAGCAATAACAGGTACTGATTCATTTATAATTATTTAATATTTTACTCTAAGAAGAAGAAATAATTTAGATTATCTTACCATTGTCGTCAACCACCCTGGTCTGATCTTTACAGCAGTCAACAGGTAACCCAATGATCTCCACCTCAACAAAGGGATCTATTATCTGTTTTTCAAAAACACAGTATTTTAAAAGCTAACCAGTCATACGAATGAAGGTGAATTTTTTAAAAATTAATGGAGAGAGTTGATTTAAATTCATATGAGAATTCAAACCCCTTTGATTGACATGAATTTTCAAGCAGCACTATCATGGGAATTGGTTCCATGAAGTCCATGTTGATGTATGGTTTGCATCAAGAGCTATGGATAGCTGTGAATAATTTTCATAAAAGTCATCCTTTAAAATACAAAACAAATCAGTTCCATCACAAGTAGGATACAGACTGGGGGAAGTGCAGTATTTAGTGATGAAAAGCTTGATAATATCTGAAATTTGCTGGTGTATTTGAAAAAGGAGAAGGTTTGAGTCACACACTGCCATGTCACTGCAGGAACTGCCCTGGAAGCATCTGCTGGGACCAGAGCACCTCACCTCTCCTCTGTCCCCCAGCATGGAGTCAGGAGGCTTGGGGAGCTGCTGCCCACTGATGATCTTCAGAATCAGCTGCTTCTTAGGACAGGCAGGAAGTGGATCAGCAGAGTAGGGGTTGAATGTGCCTGAAAAATGGCAAGAATCAGAGTGTAAGGAAAAAGATACACATAAAAAATATCACCCCCAAGACACATACAGACAAAAAAATTTGGTCAGAAATGAGAAACTCTGAGTATGGAGCAGCTGCTCAGTGATTTTAAAATTCTCTTCCTCTTTCTTACAACCTTTTCTGAGTGGAGCAGCCCTTGTTTGTGCGACTCCAAGGCAGAGCTGGACCAAGCCCTGGATACTTGCTCCTCGGCCACTGCAGAGCTTGTTCTACTCCCCTGCAGCTCGTCATCCTAGGACCCCTTTTTCTTCTTTTAAACACATGTTAATAAGGAAAAGACCTCAAAATATATATACATACATATATATATATATATATGATCACAGTAAGAGATTGCACACTGGTACAAGTCTAAGAGCTATGAGTGCATGGAAATATGAAAGATTCTGTATTTGTTTGCACTCTCCTTTTTTGTGTCTTCACTGTGAAGGACACTGAAAAGCCTGACAGCCACAGTGATAACTACACTGGAACCTTACCTTTGCACATCTGTTGAGGTTTGAGGACATAACCACAGTTGCCATTTACCCTGAATTTTGCTTCATTTAACTGCATCACACGTCCCTCAGACTGGTAGTTTAGGGCCACTAAAAGAGAGAAGTCAGGTGTCATTAATAAAGATAATATTACTTGGCACATGTACACCAAAAGGGAAGGAAGTCTTTCATGCAGCTCCTACCTAACTGGCAACCCACATTCCAGTAAGGAACGGGGTTGAAGTTGCTGGAGTCGATCCGATAGGCTGAGGGATAGACCCTGGTCAGCTGCCTCTGGTTGTAAAGCATGAACTGCTCAGCCTTCTGCTGCACTGCCTGGTGGGCTCTGGTCTCACTGAAGGACAGCACATTCCCTGTGGAGCCTGTGTGCCACAGTACAACAGACAGGTGACAAACAACCCCAGGGCACGGGGCCTGAGCCCAGAGCTCAGTATCTGGCTATTAATCACAGACAATGTGAGATTTAGTCCAGTGTTACTGGATAGATTGTCTTGTCTCACACAAATCATGCACCCTGGGTAACTGAAGGGCACCAGCTCCCCCTTCCAGGAGGGTCTGTTGTTCTCCCCTCAAGTCTGCAGACTTGAAAGGAAAGCCAAGCAAGAGCTCCAGCTAAAGAGCCCAAGCTCAAGAGCTCCTGTTGGGGCCTTTCCTCCTGCAGACCCCCAGCTGTGACAGCTCTGGGGAACTACAGCAAAATCCTCTGCTGACAGCAGGGGCAGAGCAGTCACTGCCAGGGAGGGAGTGCCCTGCTGGCCTCTGGCTTTGCCCAGTGCCACACCAACAGCAGCACCCAGCCCCCTCCTCTCACAAGTGACAAGGGACATGCCAGCCCTGTGCCAGCCCCATACCATCATCCACGATGTCCTGGGCTGCCACAGAGTTGGTGTACACCACCAGGTCAGACAGGGCCCGGCACAGCTTCACTGTCTTCCTGCGGCGGGCCAGCCTGTGGGGTTAAAACAAACAAAAACGGGCACTTGTAATATTGAAGGTGTATTTCAATCCCTCTCGCTGTTCTTTTCAATCCCCCTTTCTGTTCAACAACAAGGAAATGAAGAATTGTGAGCAGGGAACCCTGTGTGGCAAACCTCCTTGGAGAGGGTTCTGGGATGACTGCTCCCCTCTATCTCCACAGCCCATCCACACAAACAAAATTTTTCATTTAAAACAAAGTGAAATAGCTGCACCATGGTTATTCTGGACAAAACCAAGGAGTATTTCAGTGACAGCAGACATATTCTCAGTGGCACTTTTTTGATTGCTTTTGTTTCCATTCTCAGATGCAATAAAGCTGCCTGGGCTGTGCTGCACCTTCTTTAACCTGCACAGTTTGCTCTGAGCACTGTTAGCAGCAGGTGAAATAGGGCCTGGCATGTTTCCACGAGCAGTGGTACTGTCACACTTCCCTGCAGCTTCAGGGTAATTGCTGCATGCAGCCTGTGACAGGTGACACTGCCAAAACACCAGGCTGACAGCAAAGCCACCCTGACAGCTGTCCCATGTGACAGACACACATGTGACACACAGGACACACGTGACCTGCTCCGGGCACAGCCTCACACGCTGATGGCACTGAACAGCCCTGCCTTTACCTGAGGGTTCCCAGCTCACCTGAGGGGTACTTGAGGGATCTGCTCACTGTGCAGTTCCCAGCTCACCTGAGGGGTTCCCAGCTCACCATGGGGTTCCCAGCTCACCTATGGGGTTCCCAGATCACCTGAGGGGTTCCCAGCTCACCTGAGGGGTTCCCAGCTCACCGTGGGGTTCTCAGTTCACTGTGGGGCTCCCAGCTCACCTGAGGAGTTCCCAGCTCACCTAAGTGGTTCCTAGTTCACCTGAGGGGTTCCCAGCTCACCTGAGGGGTATTTGAGGGATCTGCTCACTGTGCAGTTCCCAGCTCATGTGCAAGGTTCCCAGCTCACTGTGGGGTTCCCAGCTCACCTGTGGGGCTGCTCCTTGCCAGGAGGGTGCTGCTGGCCGTCCTCATCATCCGAGGCCCCGTGGGCTTTGGCTGCTGCCTTTGCAGCTCTCTGTAGGGAAAGAGCCAAGCAGGGTCAGGCACTGGGGCTCCGACAGCCCCACTGCTGTGGGGCAGGAGGCTGAGCTGGGCCTTGCAGCTCCAGGGACAAAAGTGACTCCTGGGGCTGGGCCAGCAGAGTTTCCCTTCTGTGGAGAAGGAAAGGCAGCACAGAGCACAGTGCACCCCATGGCGGGGATTCCAGCTGTGGCTGTGAGCTGTGCGTGAGCTCTGTGTGCTGCAATCCAGCCAGGCCTCAGGGCATTATTTCTGTGTGCTGCAACCCAGCCAGGCCTCAGGGCCTTATTTCTGTGAGCTGGCCAGGCCTCAGGGCCTTATTTCTGTGTGCTGCAACCCAGCCAGGCCTCAGGGCCTTATTTCTGTGAGCTGGCCAGGCCTCAGGGCATTATTTCTGTGTGCTGGCCAGGCCTCAGGGCCTTATTTCTGTGAGCTGGCCAGGCCTCAGGGCATTATTTCTGTGTGCTGGCCAGGCCTCAGGGCATTATTTCTGTGTGAGGGCCAGGCCTCAGGGCATTATTTCTGTGTGCTGGCCAGGCCTCAGGGCATTATTTCTGTGTGCTGCAGCCCAGGCAGCCCTCAGGGCATTATTTCTGTGTGCTGCAACCCAGCCAGGCCTCAGGGCATTATTTCTGTGTGCTGCAACCCAGCCAGGCCTCGGGGCCTTATTTCTGTGTACTGGCCAGCCTGAGCAGGCCTCAGGGCATTATTTGCGTGTGCTGCCAGCACAGCCAGGCCTCACGCGTTATTTCTGTGTGAGGGCCAGGCCTCAGGGCATTATTTCTGTGTGCTGGCCAGCCCTCAGGGCATTATTTCTGTGTGCTGCAGCCCAGGCAGCCCTCAGGGCATTATTTCTGTGTACTGGCCAGCCCAGCCAGGCCTCAGGGCATTATTTCTGCGTGCTGGCCAGCCCTCAGGGTATTATTTCTGTGTGCTGCAACCAAGCCAGCCCTCAGGGCATTATTTCTGTGTCCTGTCAGCCCTCAGGGCATTATTTCTGTGTGCTGCAGCCCAGGCAGCCCCCAGGGCATTATTTCTGCCAAGGGTCTGTCCAGCACAGGTCACTCTGTGCCCTGCTCCCTCCCAGCACCAGGGGACAACACTGCTCCCCTGGCTCCAGGGCACTGCTCCTGCTGAAATCCAAGTGGATTGTGTCATATTTAACCAACAGCAACACACAGCAGGGTCTAAATATACAGAGCACTGCTTCTGCCCACTTGGGCTTCCCCCCAGTTTAGAAAATGAAACATTCATTAGTGAAGGGGTGAACATGGTCTAGGCAAAATGTTCAAACATCATGCTCCTGCTCCATTTTGAGCCACATACAAATATTCAAGTGATTCTAAATTATTACACTATAGAGAAAATAGCTGTGATAAAAAAGATTAAAACCTCAAAATCCTCTTTTTTCATAAGCACCTATTATTTAACAGTTTCCAATTTCAAAATTACCTCTTTTGTAATGCTAAACACAGCTTCAAGTGAGAGTTATTTAATTCCCTTCTCATCAAGAGGTAATTAATGTAACTGAGAGCTCCTTATCCTTTTGCATATGGCTCACTGAGCACAGATTTCTTTCCTCTTGTCATACACCATATTGGACATAATTTAGTTTGCTGTGTTTGGTGCTGACATGAAGCTGACTGTATTGGAAATCATTTGCATGGTTCACTTTGCAGTCTGAAGGTCTGCATTGAGCATGTTCCATGCAGTTAACTTTCAGGAATTGCCAGCTTTAGTGTCTTTGTACCTCCCCTGGTAGTTTTTAAAGAGTTCATTCATTTGGCACAAGAGCTGGTTGAAGATGTCACGTGGCAATATTGTTGGGTGGATAATTCTGCATCTGCAAAAATATCAATAGCAACCAGTCTTCCCAGGCATCCCTTCAGCTGGAAGGGCATCAAGAGGCAGCTACAGGATGTCTCTGTTGCCTCAGTCTACAATATATTCACTATTAAAAAGAAAAATCTATATATACACCCTTATTTCTTTTAAGCAGAGATGAAATGAACAGGCCTTCCAACCTGTTCCATCCATTAGGATAACTAGCTGAAGTAATTAAATTATTGACAGACTTTCCAGCCCTCAGCATAACCAGCAGATTCCAGCAGCTGACGTTTGCCTGTGACATCTCATTGCCAGCATTTGTGTGGCCAGCAGCAAGCACAGGGTGCCACCCTCAGGGACCACAGGTACCTGGAGCTCCTAACACACCCTGAGAGGGTAACCTGCACTGAGCTGAAGGTGCTGAAGGAAACACAAGCTCTTTAAACTGATGCAAATTTGGAACTGAAGTGTAAATATGAGTCCTGGTACTGTCTGCTTAGGGAATTTCTGATGGCTCCTAGCTAGCTGCAGGGCAGATGGACTGGTGGCTGATTAAGTTCTTTGAAATGTCTCTTAATCATAAAGAACTGCTGAGATTCTCAGTCCCAAAGCTTGGTGCAGCCCTCACCATGGATAGCACAGAGCAGGAACGGCAGAGTCTGGCAGGCTGGGGCAGAGGGGCTGCTGGTGGCACAGGGACTGGGCTGCAGACCTGCCTCTCTGCTCTCAGTGACTCCAGCAGGAGGGGAGCTGGCAGCTGGAGCAGCTCAGGTTCAGGCTGTAAATCCAAGGCACCATGGGAGTGTGGGAACAGGGGAGGCAGATGACAGCAGCACATTTGTCAGGATATGGGAACAGGAGGAAATGTGGGCACTGTCCCTTGTGGGGGCTGCTCTGTGCCCAGCTGTGAAATGAGAGCTCTCAGCTCCTGCCTGGGCCAGGGGAGACCCCACTGAGGAGCAGCAGAGCAGGCAACCCAACCCAGCAGCTGCACAAACATAACCAGGACATGAAAACCAGGAGCACATCAGGAAGAACACATCTGCACAGAGCAGGAGCCCAGAGCCAGCACTCACACAGCTGCCCCTGGGAGCAGGGACAGTCCCAGCACAGCCCTGCCCAGGGTGGGGCACAGCAAAGCTGGGTCCTGACTGAACCACTGGCAGCTCTGTGGAAAACAAGATATGCCAAGGCATTTGTCTACGCTGCTCTTCTGCTGCTGCAAGTTTGATCAGAAAATCAGCAATTCCACAGCACGAGTAAAGATGATCTTTTAGCCATGTGAGAAATTATGTTCATCTGAAAGGTTCTCAATCTTCTGAACAGAATTAAGACACCAAGTGTAATCACACAGGCTCCCTCCTCACTGCCCCATGCCCACCATGCTTGTCTGGAGCAGCAAAGCACTGCCAGGGTCTCTGGAATGCTGCCAGTCCTGGAACAGCACCCTCAGTTCTCATTTCTTTCACTCACCTTGTGTCTACCAAAGTTGCCCATTAATGACCGACCATGAGACTTTTTTCCACCTTCTTTTGTGTCCAGGTTCTGTGCAGAAAAAGCGCAATAAAAAGTGTAACTAAATACCTTCAGAAATGTCTTTGAAGAGTCTGCTACAGTCTCCAAAAGGCAGCATTTCAACCTCGTACAAGTTCTCATATGTCACCCTGGCTCACTATTAGGAAAGTAAAATAATTGCAAATGAGACAAAGTGAGTTCAAGTCTGATCTGTGAACAAACTGCAATCCAAAATCTCATTGCAAGACTTTGTTAATTTCTTTGTACAACTGTTAGTTTAGGATCCTCTAACTGTAAAGAAAAATAGCAATATTAGCACTCAAGACAACAACAAACCATGTAGAAAAAGCAGTCTAGCAAAACCAGGCAAGAAACAACAAACCAAGACGTCTGAGTTTTCCTGAAAGCAGCCACACAGGGAAAGGGGAGAGGAAAAAGAATCTCCTAGCAGATAAATGTGGACTTTTCACAGGCAGCCTGCAGGCTGAGTTCCACATTCCCAGCCATGCCCCCAGACATCAGCTGGATAACTCCTGGCAGCATCTCGCTTCTTCTGTCAGGAACACACAGCCCTTCATCTTCTGAAGAGCAAAACAAAACTGAAGAATATTCCCCCAGCATTTCAGCTGGGTGAGTGTTTCAGTGCTCTGAACTCCAGCTATTCCCTGTTCACTGCTGAGCTGGAGTCACTTTGGGCTTTCATGGCAATGAGGGCACTGGGGTCTCAGCAAAAATCAATAACCTGTGTTCAGAGATTTGCTCAGAGCTCAGGCTGGAAGTTTATGTAACATGTAGAAAGAATCTTGAGCAGATTTTTTACTTATTTTAATAGCAATTACTTGGAAAAATTCAAAGTCAGATCAGTAATGAAGGAAAATAAATGACCAGTAAAAAAACCAGGAAAATATCCCAACTGTTCCCTTTCTGGTCCATCAGTTACACAGTAACTCCCAGGAAAGAGCTCTGTGACACTGGCTCCAGAGCAGGCACACCTCCACAGAAAATTCACTCTGTATTTAATGTCCCTGGAGTTTGCACCCAGTTCCTCAGTTCTTGGCTCTCTCATCTGAACCAGTCTGAAACACATTGCACGTCCAGGCCTCAGAGGGGCTGTGAAGGGAGAGCCCACGTACCTGCTTCAGGTTCACATTGAAGCTCTGGTGAGTTGCCTTCAGCAGGGCTCTCACAGTGAAGCTGTCAGGATCCTCCTTGTCCCTGATTTGGGATTCTTTTAGCAGAGATTCCAGTTTTGTTCGTATAAAAGATTCCACCTGGTGCTGAGTTGCACCATTGCTCTGAAAGACACCAGGAAACCCAGTTCAAGTAGGTGCTCATGTCCATCCCATTACACACTGAGGGTCACACAGCGCTCCCATTTCCTTCCCTCTGCAAGAAAAGACTCCTTGCATAACCCTGCCTGATCCTGCCCTTCCTACCTGTGGCTTTCACTGCCATTTCCCTTCTCCTTTTCCCCTCAGTCCCCCCAGAGATCCCCCAGGACCTGGCCATGGGCTCTCCCTGCCCCAGCTGTCACAAGCCCCACCTTCTCTTTCAGAAGAGCAAGAATTCCCAGCTAATGCACTTACAGACACCCTAAGCATTAGATTCCTGCTCCAAACAGCTAAAAAAGGAAGAGATTCCTGTTGACAGTCATCCAGACTATACAGACTCAAACCAGCCTCTTACATAAGGCACTTAAAATAAAAATCAGTCCTATAGAACAGCATGGACCTGACACAGGAATTAAAAACTTAGGAATGAAAAACTCTGCTAACAACTCTAAGTAGGACATGGAGTGTGCATGTAAGAAATGCAGAGCTGTCACACTCTGGGAACTGACTGTGTGCACCTACAAAGCAGGGCTTTAACTTGCACTCGTCCTCAATTTCATCAGCACTGTCCTCTTCTGAAACTTCTCCTTCCTCAGCGTCTGCTCCAAGGCTGCAGGGCAACTTCTTACCCTGAAATGAGGAAAAAACACCCAATAAATGTGGTCAGTGTTAGTTAGTGCACCCAGTCTGCTCCTCTTGCTTTACCATCTGCTCCTAAATAAATCACCTACTAAACTTCTGTGATATTGCTCCTGTGCACAGAAATGTTCTCAGCCTACCTGCTTCATCAGTGGGAGACAGGAATGACACTCAGATTTCTGCAGAAATGCACAGGATTGATTTTTAGGCTGCATTTTGAAATTAATAATGCTGCTGCTAATGAGTGGGTCAAATTCACTTCATGCTGGTACCTTCACACTGGCTTAAATCCCAGAGTGTTATTAGAGTCACTCTTTATATACACTTACAGGATGAAAATGATACCATTATTTGAAATTGTTTGGCTAGTGAATCAATACTGCCTTTCAAAGGAAAATGTATAAAAAGAGCAAAAACAATAGCAAAAAGATGAGAAGCTGGCTTACTTCTCAACAAGGTACTGATTCCTAAATCTGATTTTATCTTTTTGCAATAGAGCTGCTTAAATTGAGCAGGAGACGGGAGATGGGGCTTTGTGCAGGGATCCTGTGATGCTTGAGATAGAATTTCTCATTCTGAAAACAGCTCAGCTCCACAGTAGTCTGCACCCACAGGGCTCCAGCAGTGAGAGCTGGAGGATCACACTGAGATTACAGCCTCAGACGTGCTGAAAAGCCAGCTCAAGTTCAGGTAAGAACCCAGAGCACGCAGCCTCTCCTGCCTTCAGTGCAGTGCCATGAGATTTCTCACAGGAGTGATGTTCCACACCATTTCCTGTGGATGCCTCCAACACCAGCCCCACGTGTTTGCACAGTTCATTAACCAGCAGCCAGCCCAGAAAACTGATGCAGTGAAATGCAAAATCATGGCTGAGCACTCAAAGGGCTCCTAATTTAGGGTCAGCTCTGTACTGTGCACTGCAGCACGTTCAAACTAAGATCAGACTGAAACTGGGACTCCCTGCAGCCAGGCTGATACCAAGGACAGAGGGAAAGCCAGAGCATCCTAAGAGTTCACACAGAAGTAATTGCCCCCCTGTGTCCAGGTAAATTAGACAATCTAATAGGGCAGAACTCTATTAATCATCCTCCCCAAGGTCTGCCTTGTGCTTCTTCCCTGTTCTACCCATCTTGGCCTTTGGAATTCCTTTCAGAGCAGATGAGTTTGCAGTGAGAGGCTCCCACAATTAATCCTGCACAAAGCACCAACCCCAGGGCTCTGGGGCCTCCTGAGCTGCTCTTCTCCCATAAACACAGCAGGTGAACCATGAACAGAGCTCCATCCCATGAACTACAGCTCCGAGCTGGGTGAGGGCAAAGGCAGGAAATCTTCACTTTTCTATCACTCCAAGGTACTTTGTCCAAGGAAGGACTGTCAGATAATGTTTAGATGCTAAAGGGAGATGTACTGGTCCTCCAAAGAAAATCTACAGTAAACATCACAAGCTGACTTTTGTTGCATTCTGAACATGCCCAGCAGCAAGTTACCTTCACTAGGATTTTCCCTTTTAAATCCTGAGGGCTGGGAAGCTGTCTGGGATCTCCAGTGCTCACACATGACAAGTCCAGTTTGTCACCAAATATCTCCTTCAGGTACTGGGCAATCTTCTTTTGCTGTTGAATACTGCAGTGGTTTTCAATGGACAGTATCACTGGAAACCTGGAAATAAAGCCCCAGACACTGTCACAGCTGCACTCTTACCACCCCACCTGTGAATGAAACAGCTGAGTTCTTCCACAAATTTGCCCCACTCTTTTCTGAACTCCTGGCAGCCCCAGGGTTCCCTGACAAGGAACCACACACCAAATAATAAAAACCACTTCCTTTAGTTTTGAGAGTATCACCTTGTATTTCTCATCAATAACATCAAACTTTTAGGCTGGGTTGCTTTTTCCCACACATCCATTGTTGGGTGATTTTTTTTTTAAATAAAGAAAAGGAAGTATTTTTCTTTTATTCTCTTTTATTCTCTAAACTACTCAAAATTCTCTACACCCACTCATGATTTGAGACTACTCTGTGTGTATGTGTGTATATATATATATATATATACACACACACAGTTAAAGTCCACAGTTTTCATAATAAACTGTTATAAAGCACCAGGGCAAATGAAACAGATTCAGAACACTATCCCACACCTCAGTATTTCCTTACACTACACAACAGCTTTTCAATTTTCCTGCTGAAATGAAGTATTTTCAGTAGGTAGAGAACATCACAGTATTGATTTTTCTGGAGAATCTCCCTGTGGATGTGAGTGGGAAGTTCTATTGAAAGATAATCAGCAGTGTCAGACTGTCCAAAGCCTTACTGAGTTTAAAAGCACAAAAGGTTCAACTTAGGCAGAAATCTCTCCCTCAGTTGATGGGAAGAGCTTGTGCAGCTGAACAATAAACACAACATGGACAATAAACAGGAGAACAGAATCAACCCTGGTGTGTTTAGAGGAATATTTGCACTTCCTGGGCTTGATGGTTGCTTTCAGTGAGGGATTAACTACAGAAAACAGGTGCAGCTTCAAACCTGGCTCCACACTTACTCGTTTTTGATGAAGGCATATTTATTGATGGTTTCTGCCACGTCCCGGAAGAGGATTTTGGAAGTCAGGGTGTAGCCATGGTGCACCACTGGCTCCCCATCTGGGCCATCCCAGCAATCCACTGTTAAGACCAGAAAAGCCACACATTAAGAGATGTCCCCAATCTCATCCATTGCTGTGCTCCTGCTGCCAGCAGAGCTCACCTGCTCAGCCATGCAGGGGCCAACAAGGTTCACTCCACCTCTTGCCACCTCTCATTCCATCTGCTCTGACCTCCCAGCTGAGCTCAGACTAGCAGGACAGTCTTTGCCTAGGTCAGTGAGAATTCTGCATCCTAGAACTGCTTTTTCCCTTGTATTAATTTGAGGTTTTTTCCTCATATATAAAAGTACAAAGGTGTAATAGCTCAAATAATGTTTACAGCTACCTTGGGAAAGCAGTTTTTGCTTCTGAAGACAAACTGTTTTAAAAGAATTTATCTTTTCCCACTCCCAATTTAACTTGCAGCTTTATAATTGGCTGTATGATGAGTAGCATCAGACCCAGCTCATGTAGAATGGACCAGCATAAGAATGCTTTTCCTAATGAATGCCTGTACCCTGAATTTGTACCAAACTTGTCACTGCTGCTGCCTCTACAGGCAGTTAAACTTCCCAAGGAGACAGCTGCAGAGCTATTCCCTGGGCTCTGAAGTAGCTGCAATGGCTCTGAGGTCAAGCAAAATAACAGTGCTGAGTGCTCTTGGGAGCTGCTCTGCAGAAGGCAATCACCCACTTTTCTCAGGTTCATTTTCTCTAATTAAATTTTAAATAGAGATTAACAATATTTTTCTTTTTCCAGATGACCTTTTGTAATGCTAGTCATAAAAAATTAATATTGAGTTTAACTTTGTCAAAAGACCTTATTTATTTCTGGAAAATAAAAATACTTATATTAATATAAACACACTAATGTTTTGTTATTATTTAGATCATGCAGAGCTTAAATAAGCATCCAATGTGATCTCCACGTTGCCCCATGGCAGGGGGGAGAACTGGATGATGTTTTGCACCCCTTCCAACCCCAGCCACTCTGGGATTCTCCGCTGCCTGTGACGCTTGCCCGAGGTGATCATTCCCAAAAAGAAAAATCCAGTTTGGAGTGGTCAGAAAGTGCTGCAGTGCCTGAGGCAGCCCAGCATGGCTGCTGGGAGCGTGGCCCTGACCCTGTGCCCGGTGCAGCCCCCATGCAGCCCCATGCAGCCCCCGTGCAGCTCCATGCAGCCCCAGTGCAGCCCCATGCAGCCCACCTTCGACGCAGCGGCAGCCGGCCTGCAGCACGCGCGCGTACATGTCGGCCCGTGACTGTGAGAGCAGCTGGTCCCCGCTCAGGTAGGTGTTGTGGGACGAGGCGATGAAGTAGTGGCACAGGGGCTGCTCCATGTCCTGGTGCACCTCGCGGTGCAGAGGGTTGGACACCTCGCACGCCGGGCTGCGCATGAAGCTGGTGAAGCCTGGGGGCACAGGGACACAGTCAGGGCGGGGAGAACTCTCTGAGCTCCTCCCAAAGCTGAGGAGCTGGCAGTGGGGACAGACTCCAGAGCTGAGCCACACTGGCTCAGAAGCAAATGCCTTTTATTTAACAGTTCCTGCTGGAACTCCTGTGCTGTGAATGGCTGAGCATGGATGGAGGCACACAAGGCAGCAGCCACCCAAAGCAGAACTGTGGATTCACTGACCCAGCCATCTGCACTTCACTATTTTCTTTTTTTCTGCAAGTGTATTCAAGAAGATGGTACTTGATTTATAACTCTCTAAATGAGAGCAGCACTGAACAGAGAAAGTTTTAAAAATACCTCCTTTAAGAATGAAACATGTAAAATATTTGCAAAGGACATACAAACAATAGCAGCCCTGAAAGCAGCTCAGAGATAAAAGCAGCTGCAGCAGCAGGTTAAGAGGAGCAGAAACGCTTGCAGAAATATTGTTTAAGTGTCACAGCTTGTTTGTTTTACCTTCCCTATTTCAGTTTGAGTGCAGCGCCCTGGGTCACATCAGAAGCTTGTTGAAGGGAGGCCATACCCAGGATTTAAATACCATGAGGAGGAGGAGTCCTACTTCCCCCCTCCCCAAATCACCATGTACATTATGCTGCTCCATGGAAGCTTCCTTCTGGGCAAAGGAACACACCATGGCATTTAATCTATTTCATCCCAGCTCTGAGGCTGATTTGATACTAAGTTGGATCCTGAATAAACATACAATTTACAATTGCTTTCACAAACAATGGGAATCATTATTAAAACCCAATGAAAATGCAACTATCTGTACTTTATTTCACAGAAGCATAAATGGATGGGTTGTGCAGGACCCCAGATCCCCAGAGCCAAGGCAGAATGAACTCTTGGCTTTCATTACCTCGCTGGGAGCAGCCTATAGATAATCTGCATGGTACAGTTTGTGTTTGCCTTACAAACACAGTGAGCAATAAATCCCCACAGCCTCAGGCATCCATCCCCGCTCCTGAGCATGGCTGTGATGGATGGCTGGAGAGCTGCTGCCTCACCACACCTACTCACATCTCCCCCCTGGCTCACAAAAGGCACCCACGCTCCCCTGCTGATCCAGGGGACTTCGTGTCACAGGCAAACAGCAAAAGCCTCACCAAAACACCACCAAAGCACTTCTACTCCACTGCAGTACAGCAAGACAAAACTCACTCTGAAATCAAAACTTTTACCTTCAATCCCAAGAACATTTTGCTTCTTGTTTTCTTCTGATACTTCAAACTTCTGTATGATGTCCAGACAATATTCTGGGGTCACATTATTCATCTGCACAAAAACAACAGTGGAGGTACACTTATTTGAAAATCTACTCATCTTGGAGGAGACCAATAAGAGTGAGAGGCAGCCATCAATTAAAACCTCTGTCATTTTAGTCTCAAGATTAAAATTAGCTGTTTAGGAGCCTCAATACTTGTACTGGCCAATACTGCTGAAATGAGAACTATGACATTATATTCTTTAATATAATCTTCTTAGACATGCAAAAAGATTTGGCAGGCTTGGATTTCATTTTCATGCGTTTTCCACTCCTATGATTTCATTACTTCCAAGGGAGTTCACTGTAATACAGAGGCTAGGAGAGAAATAATTAAATTCTGAAATGAAAAACAGCAGCTTTTCTGAAACAAATAGGAATTTTGTCAACAGCTTCAGCTAGCCCACAGCTGAGGTTCTAACAGATTTGTGGGGCACTTACAAGTAGACACTTATATTTCCTTCAGAATTAAAGGAAAGAAGTGGCTCCCATCACTCATCTTTCCTCACTGCCTTGAGTTGGAGAACCAAAGGGAGAACAAGGACTGGGTGGATTTCACTTCTCCACTACCAAGACCATAGGAAGACACTCAAACCTCTGGCACTTCCCTTGTGCCATCATCCTGTTCACTGTTTGTACTGCCCCAGCTAAGCCAACCATCCTGAGATGCTGCAGGAATTACACAGGATAATAGAAAAAAGAACAATTCAGTAGAAAAAATAACTGATTTTCCTGGCTCAGGTTGGTGTTTGGTTGCAAACACTGCTCAGAGCAGGCCCTTGCACCCTGTTCTGGTACAAGCTGGCTCAAATTAACTTTTCCATTATCCCCCGTGGCTCCTTGCTGGCCCAGTGTGGGGTTCTCACGTGCTCTAGGAATGGAAATGTCTAATCTAGTCCAAAGCTGCATCTGCTGGGGAAAAGCCCACTCATTTGTGCTTTTTTAATTGTAGCTTGAGAGGTGATGACTTTGGCCACTCATTTTTGTTACACTTTAAAGCACACCACTAAAAATAATATGGGGTGTTCTCCTAAACAGAGTTCTCCTAAAAAAGAAGCCAGTTTACAAGCTAACAAAAACCCCAACCCTCTTTTGTTCTGTCCTCAGGCTGCAGAATATTTAACATCTTGCCAAATGAGTAGCAGATGGAGCAGAACAGACTGTCCACAGATTTTCAAGCATCCAGACAACAGCAAAACCAAAATGCTGTTTGGGTGAGGGCACTGGGGAGCTGCCTCCTGGCTGGGGGCACAATCAGCTTTTGGGGCAATGCCTGAGGGCAGTTGCTGGCACTGGGAGCACCCAGGGGAATCTCCCTGACCTCCCAATGCTGGGCACTGGGAAGGGGAACAGGATTTCTGGTTTGCTGCTGGAGCAGTGCTGAGCAGAGCAGTTCCCCAGACAGCTCTGCCCACGCAGTGCTCTCAGGAGGGCACACAGAGCACAGAGGCTGCAGAATGCCAGATCTGACAGCCAGCTCGAGCTTTCTGCTGCATCAGCAGCTCCAAAATGTCCTTGTGCACCCCCAAAGGCAGCTGCCCCACCTCTGCCTCTTCCTGCCCCAGGCCCCTGAGCACCCTCTCACACCACTATCCTGGAGCTTCAAAAATCATCCAAACAGCTCCAACTCTTCCTAGAGGCATTTCAAAACCTTCAGAACTCTCTTCTGTCACATCTGTGCTTTGCCCTGCACCCCAAGGTAATATTTTCTGTAAAATCCTTTCCCTGCACTTGAATGTAAGTACATGGCCATAGCCACACTGCAGATATTGCCATACCTTCTGTTCCACCCTCAGAAACTGAGCCAGCTCCTCGGCAGTGAGGTGATCCTTCTTGTCACTGTAGCTTAGGAGCAGCAGGTACAGATCTCGACGCAAGGACATCATCTTGTAAAACACTGAGAACTCCTCAAAGTTCAGGGTTCCTTGGTTCTCATCTGTGTCTGCCTCCTAAGAGGTAACGACACTCAGGTAAACGTGCTCAGCACAGGAGAAATCAGGGAATAAAACAGAGCAGGACTTGTGTACACCAACAGAAATGTAGTAAATTCTAGTCTGCAAAATTGTTCAGACACAATTTCTAACAGGCTGAAATAACTGCAAAATTTTATCATCATCTCTGGGGTTTTTGGTGAAAACAGTTACTCAACTAAAGCCACAGATTCCCTATGAAACTCTAATTTCCTTCTTTAATTTCAAATTTATTTCCCACAGAAAGAGGCTCACCCTGGGCTTTATTCTGATCTTAAAACATTCAGGACAATATCTTAAATGCACATTATTTAATCTGCAGCACTCTCAGCCCCTCTGCAGAGGGGACAACTCTGCAGCACTGAGACCCCACACCAAAACATTCACCCAGCATCTCCAGTCTGGATTTGCTGTTTCTCCTCAGAGGTAGGAAGAGAAGAAAGCAGTACTTAGCACACACTAATACAAGCTTTTTCCTGTGAACATCTGCCTAAGAGGATTGCTTTGGATTTTCAAAACAAAGAATATATTCTGGAGAAAGGCTGGCAGGCACTGTGTGGGTCTCCATGCAAAAAAGAACTGCAAACTCCTATCACAGCAAGTCAGCTGAGGGGAAAAGAATTCTCAGCTAAATGGTGTTAAATGGAATTTTTAATCATTTTATATATATTACATACCTTAAATGACATTTATAATCTGTGGGAATGAGTACAGCCCAAATTAATCTGTACAACACCACCCTACCAGTTTCCAGCTCTTTGGGAATAACTCCAGATTCCAAAGATGTATCTCCAATGGGGATTTTATGCCAGACAAACAAAGCACTTTTGACCATAGAAGATTCTTCAACTTTCCCATGTTTTACAGCAAACCAGCTTTGAGCTGGAATTGGTTTAGAAAAGTGAAGATTACTTTTTTTGTTCTCCATTATTCCTTGGCTTATCTTTTTTTCCCTACAGTAAACACAAGGACTGGTGGAATATGGGAGCTGTTTTCAGAAAACAGAAGTAAAAAATTGATTCTAGATCAATCAAATCTGAATGGCTAAGTATGAGGAAGATGTTAAAGAAAACCTAATTGCTTGAATAAAGCCAGTTTCTATTAAACAATTTTCCATAAAGGAAATGAAATAAGATTTCAGTAGCAACAGAGTAACTTCATTGTCCATCAATGCCAGCACTGAACAATTCAGTCCAGTGAGCTGAAACCAATAATGCAGCAGAAAGGGTAACACTGGCAACTTTTCTGTGTGCTTCATGGCATTTAAACAATATTCTGATGCCTCTTTGACTACAAAAAGGTAAGACTTTGAAAAAGCCTGTGAGGTGCTGGGTTTTTAGCCCCAGGCTGCAGCTCCTGCTCTGGATGTGCCCAGAAATGGACCCAAAGTGTCCCCCTCCTCCCCCAGACACAGACCTGGAACATCTGGCGGACCTTCCTGCGGGGCAGGCTGACGTTCAGCTTGTGCATCAGCTGGTGGATCTCCTCGATGTTCAGCAGCCCGTCCCCGTTCTTGTCAGCCTCCTCGAAGGTCTGCTTCACCCAGCTGCCAGCGTGTCAAGGACAGCCACACAGGGGATCTCCTCATGAAGAGGGGAGGCAGGGCAGCTCAGGAAAGAATCCTTTTTGCCCCTGCCCTCACTACAAATGCTAAAAACCAGAACTGGTTTATGGTAATTATTCACAGCTCAGTTCACAACACCAGCCCCTCTGCACTCCCATTTCTGATGCTGGTTCCTCCTCTGAGAACGTGCCCTAATGTTTTCAGGTGGATCTTCTTCCTCCTGTCCCTTCATTCTACCTGAACTTCATTTCCCAACGGGCACCTTTCACCCTCTCCTTGCACAAATATCCCTCAGCACCTCCTGCTAAGCTCTTGCAGTGGCTGGGAGTGGGACAAGGCCATTCTGTGTGCAGTCTCCCAGCTGCCACAGTGGATAAAACAAACAGGACTTACAGTGATGTTTCACCAGGAGAGAAGATAGAGCAGACAGGAGCTCAGAAAAGTCATGGTTAAATATAGCAAGCTGAGGACAGGTGCAACAGAGCATACAATACAACCCCAATGGACCTGTGCTTGCTGTGGATCAGAATCAAACATGGGAGATATAAATTTAAAATGCCTGAAATATGTTTATTCTCCAGGAGTACCACTGGAGATTTCCATGAGGCAGAAGAACAGCCATGTTACAGTTTTAATTAAGATGGCCTTGGGGTTTGGTTTTTGGGGGAAGAGTGTTCTTTGTGTACAACATTTTAGTTATCACTGTTGTGAAAAAAAAGGCACATGAAGAAAACATTCAGAGGACATGAGGTTCACTTTGGCTACTGGGCTACAACAAACATTTAAGGATTTCTGCTCCTCACAAACAATGGAGGCTGGGAAGGACACACAAGACTTACACAGGAGCAACAGAGATGGCCAGGAGTTACTGAGATATTGAGATAACTAGAAATAACTGGGCTGCCCCTTTAAAATGGAATTCATTAACAAAATGCAAGCCTATCCCCTGACTCCCCTGCAGTTTGATCCACAGCCCAGTTTTATCACACACATAAGTGTCCATGTCAAACCCACTGCTCAGGTTTCCACTGCAATCAGTGGAAGGGGTTTGGTCACTCAATAGCAGAAAGGAGACCCTGTTCTGAAGTGACTGAAAAGCAAGGCAGGAATATGAACCAGGAGGGAGGCTGGCCCCTCAAAGGATACTGGTCGTGCGTTCTCTGGCGCTTGGCGAGCGAGTCCTCGTCGCTGATGCCGGCCAGCAGGTACTTGAGCCCCGTGATCCAGGTGCGAGCCTCCTCGGGGTTGGACGTGATCAGGTCCAGGCTCTCCAGGTGGTTGCCATGGTAAATAGTGAAGCAGCAGCTGGGGTCGAAGCTGCCCTCGGCGTGGCGGTGGAAGATCTCCGACTGCCGGCCCTCGCTGACTTTGTAAATGGAGTCGATGACAACTGGGGGCAAAGGGGAACCAAAGGACACGCTGGGACAGCCAGCCAGCCTTATCCTCCTCCTCACAATTCAGAGTTATCCAGGCTCAGAGGCATTAAACTTTATTCATGTTACATCTTCACATCCCAAAGCCCTGTTGGACTGAAGGTTTCCCTGCCAGGGCTGTGCCACATGCTGGCTGCCCCGAAGGCTCCCCAGAACATCACGGGGCTGGGACTACAGAAAGGGAGCAGGGGAAACAGACACCAAGTGTCTCCCATCAGCCCACGCACCCCTGTGTAGCTCTGTAATTCACACTCTAATACTGAACTGCCCCAGAGATTAGAAGAAACACGAGTTTACTTTTTGCCTTTTCGCTCTTGCGGGAGGGCCGCCATCGGATGCAGGTCCTGTGCTCGTCCAGGTAGAAGAGACGCACCAGCCCCTTGGTTCCACTCTTCAGCTTCACCATCTGCGTCCCAGACTGCATCACACTCATGCATCTTTCAACTGTGAGAGAGAGCAGAATAAATTAACTGAAGGCCACCTCACCCACTAATGACATGACTAACGGGTGCCCCAGCATCTGCCAGGCACACACCAGTGCTGACTGGAACCTCAAATGACAGAAAGTGGGCAGTGCTGGGAGACTGTTCCTCCTTCACTGCCACCCTCTCCACACAGGAAAATGGAACAGCTCATCTGTCAAAACTCCCTCATGACAAAGGAGGCGAAGAAAACTTTAATCTATGTTGAAGGAAAATATTTTATAGTTGTTTCATGCTCATCTTATTTACATTTTTTTCTATTACTACACACAGTGCTGTAATTTTAAACCCCAGCACTTCATGTATTTGGACTGGTGAGATCCTCATTCAAACTCCACAGTCCTTTGGGCTCAGAAGCCCTGGAGTTTGTCCCTCATGCTGTGACACTGGCAGAGCTGCTCACAGAATGCCACAGACACATTCACACCCTCTCCATGCTGCCACCAACCTCTGAGCACACGCCGGGATGATTTCCTTTTATCCACCCATCCCATCCGGATGATAAGGCTTTTTTCCTCCTCTGTGTTTTGACTAAAATAAACCCATTTCTTCCATTTCATCTCACATCCTCCCTCCTGCAGCCTTCCAAACACAAGGATCAAGATAGCATTTCCTCTTGATCTCAGTATATATCCATGCTCTTAAATTACCTTCTGGTTTTATCCATTCACAGCCTCTCCTCACTTGGTATCACTCCAAATTCATCTCCCTGGGTGATTTGTTTACACTCTGGCTGGCTCCCAAATAAACTCTCTGGGTCTGTCTCTATTTCTTATCACCCCTCCTCTCTCCAGCACTTCTGTCTCCAGTGCTCCTCAGTGTCACAGCAAAGGCTAACCCACGCTCCCACTCCTCTCTGCTAGGGCTGGGATTTATTTATTCTCCCAGCTCCCAACAGCTCTGACACACTCACAGGCAGTCAGAGCAGCACTGAAACATTGAGCAAACCAGGGGTGAACAGCCCTTGGCACTGGAATAACCTCCCCTGGCTCCCCACTCACCGGGAGCTGGCAAGGCAAACCCCACATGGAATAAACCCCATCACAAGGAATATTTTTTCTGAGTTCTCTTTCTTGGAGGAAGGAGGGGACTGAGGCTGAGCTGAACAGAACCAAACTTTTCTGAAAGCATCACGTGCAAGTGCAATAAGTGTGTCCTTCATTATGTCCATAAATAATGGCACCCCTGGATCAGCACACACACTGAATGAAGGTGAGTTTGGGGGGGCTTTAGCATAATACACAAATGTGACACAAATCAAGTCAAAAGGAGATGTCAGACCATATCCATATGATGGCTGGGGCAGCATTAACTTGGATCTATCTGAAGATGCACAAAGTACCAGGAAAACAAACATTTACACCACAAGGGATGGAAAACTCAGGACCTGAGAGAAGAAGGATGAACTGAAGCAAAAATGGTCTCTAAAACTCCCTATGTCCATCCACACAGGAATGCCTTTTCTTGGCAGGCCCAGCCTTTCCCTGTGGAACTGAGTTCAGACCAGGTTTGCCTTGGATTCCTACCAAGACAAACACAATTTATCCCAGCACAGAAATGAGGTGCTCCCTGTGAGCGTGGATACACAAACGTGCCCTGCTCCATCAGCTTGGCACACACACCACAAGCACCTTTTGATTTCATTAACAGAGATCACTTCCAGCAGAGCTTTAGCTCACTAAGAGGTTTAGCAACAAGCTACTCAACACAGAAAATCTGCTTCTTTGCACCTAAGGCTAGTGGGGACTGGAGAAAGTCTTACAAAAAGAACTAATTCTCAGATAAGTCTTCTATTAGCACCAGCTCAGTTGTCAGAGAAAAAATCCCAGCCCAGTTTCACTGATGCCATTGAGGACAGCCAGCAAAAGGCAGAAGGGAGAAGATCACATTTATTCAATATAAGAAAAGCAGAGAATGGCCCACAGTCAGGTAACTGCAGCCAACAAAACTGGGGGAAAAACAAAAATCATAAAAGGATATCCAGCTCCTTCACAGTGTCAGTTGCCTAAACATTTCTACATCACATTTGGAATTGTTACAGGTGCAGTCACATTCATGCTTCAGACAGACTTCAGTTACAGGGAATAGATTTTAAAACACTTCCTTTCACAAAGTGGAAGAAACCCAGTTCCTGCCCAATATCTCAACAGCCTCCACCTCCCAAACCCCACCTGCAGTAGGTGCAGTGCCCCAGGGAGCACCATCTTTGCTGCTCCTTGCACTTTCCCAATTCCAAGGAAATACCACGAGACTTCAAACATTTAAAGAACAATAAACGTGTAAGAGAGTTCATGGCATCATTCCTGCTGTGTAGGTGTTAATAACAAAGGCTCCACGTTCAAGAAGGGACTGGGGTAATGGAAATGCCACAGCAATCACGGGCCCACTGGATTTCAGCTCTGCAAACCATTTACAAAACACCCCATCCTCCCCTTCAGGCTATTTATAAAATATAAGCACGCAAATCAAAAAGGTCTTTTTCAAATCTATTCTCAGTATGCTAATGCCGGTCCCTTGCCAGACACCACACATTAGCATCTGAATCAGGGAAGGTACCGAGCAGCACAGGGCAGAATAAAGCTCCAGAAGAGCAGGAAGGATTTCACTAAGGAATAGGGAAGCTGCTTCCAGAAAAACATCTAATCCTGTAGATAAACCAGGAATACGGAATAAATAAAGCAGCTCCTCAATGCAGACATAGATTAAAATTTGAGGAAGCAAGACACGATTCCCATTTAAAGATGTTCTTCTAACACAAAGACTAGCTGTGCATTTTTTGCTCAAAGTCTGAAAATGAATTAAGTTAAACTGGAACACGATGTAGTTTATGTTACAAGATCAAAGAAAATTAATCTGGAAGTTTAAATAAAAAATTATGCTTATGCCATGGATAAGGAACGTGTCCCTGCCCGTGGCAGGAGGTTGGAACTGGGTGGTCTTTAAGGTCCCTTCCAACCCAAACCATTCCGTGATTCTATGATATTTGAAGCTTTAATTTAAAATTAAAAACCCCTGAAAACTACACTCACTTCTGTTTCCAGAGTTACGCAAACTCGACAGTCTAAAATCATCCCAGCAGACATCCTGGAGTTTAATGGCATTTAATAATGAAAGACCAGTCTACATTTTTTCCTCCCAAAATAACCCTTTAAAGCAATACAGACCTGAATTCAAACAGCACTTTTTAATTTAGATCAGCCATGAGAATCACTGCTAACACAAACCTTTCCTTAGGGGAGGAGCTGCTTCTGCACCCCAGGGTAAAGCAGGTACAAACCCACCTGTGCCAGCTCCACCTTCTCTGGGGTGGCCACGGTGCCCAGCACGGGCAGACCTCTGAGGCCAGGAGGAGAGCCATGGAGCCACGGGATGTCCCTGAGACCCAGGATGTCCCTGAGCCTCGGGATGTCCCTGAGATGTCCCTGAGACCCGGGATGTCCCTGAGCCCTGGGATGTCCCCGAGACCTGGGATGTCTGAGTCCTGGGACGTCCCTGAGCCCTGGGATGTCCCTGAGCCCCGGGATGTCTGAGTCCTGGGACATCCCTGAGCCCTGGGATGTCTGAGTCCTGGGATGTCCCTGTGGCCCAGGATGTCCCTGAGCCCAGGGATGTCCCCGAGACCCAGGATGTCCCTGAGCCCCGGGATGTCCGAGTCCTGGGATGTTCCTGAGCCCCAGGATGTCCCCGAGCCATGGGATGTCCCCTGAGATGTCCCTGAGCCCCAGGATGTCCCTGAGTCCCGGGATGTCCCCGAGCCATGGGATGTCCCCTGAGATGTCCCTGAGCCCCAGGATGTCCCCAAGCCCCGGGATGTCCTCAAGCCCCAGGATGTTCCTGAGCCATGGGATGTCCCCTGAGATGTCCCCAAGCCCCGGGATGCCAGGCAGGCGCTGTGCTCCCACCTGCCCACGCCACTCTCACTGCCCGGACAGCTCTGGCCGCTCCAGCAGTGCTAATCCCCCAAACCAGCCTGTGCTGCCTCCATCCCCTCACCCCTAAGCCAGCCCCATGCACTGGGCTGTAATACCCAGGGAATGGCTCAGCACCAGCCCTGCCAGGAGCCCTGCAGAACCTCCCGGCCTCGCTCAGAGCCACAGCCATTCCCTGCATCCCGGGAGCTGGGAACTCCTCTGGTTTAATGTCATTTAATTCCCAGCAGTCACAGTGGTGAGGGCACATCTGCCTGCCCTCCTGCCTCACCACAAAGACTTCAGGGCGTGCAGGACCCTGCAGTTGATACCAGTAGGAAATTATCTGGGGAATTAAGACATTACACTGAGCCGCATTTTCCAGCAAACAGAAGAGGATTTTGCTATACAGGGCACGTCCCTGCAGTGAAACAAACACCCCCCTCCCATAAAACATGTTCTCTAAGGTTAAATAAATATCCTGGCCATTTTTTGCTACTATATTTTGGGGCTTAGTTATTCAAGAAAACACTATTACCTCTGCATTAGCAGCAAAACTCTACTGCCAAGAGTTTACAGCAAAAGGTTACACCAGTGTTGTGAGTCAGATCATTTTACTTTAAAATCAAAGATCAAAACAAATTTCTTATTGCTGTCCACAAACAGTTCTTTTATTTTCCTGTATGTTAAGAAATTAATATTTCAAAGTGCAACCAAATGACAAAAGGTCTGGTCTCATCTTACATTTATGGACTTACTGTTACAGCCATCTGACAAAACAAAAAGATTAAATAAGGTATAAAGAGCATTACCAAACACTGAGAAGTATAATTATGAAAGAGGATATAAACTGGGTATCTAAATGATAGGCATCAACTGCATTAAGCCAACATTAAGCTTGAAGAGATAAAAGGAACCCATAATTGCAGGAGTTACTTTTATAACTGCAGCAGCAGCTCTTCTCCCCTGCATTCAGTATTTTGGGGTTTCCTACGTATTTTGTGAAGATTTGTGAAAGCCTGGCACAGCTGTCCAGGGCTGGGGTGGGGTCAGTGTCCCTGGAAGCATTTGAAAAACGAGTGGATGTGACTCCTGACCCAGTTCAGTGGTACACACTGTGCTGGTGCTGGGCTGATGGCTGGACTTTGTGATCTGAAAGGTCCTTCCCAAAAAAGGCCCCAGCCCTGCACTGGAGGCCAGCACACAGCTGAAGTGTCCCAGTCCCAGCAGTGACAATGCTCTGGATCCAACCAAACCCACTGCAAACCCCAGAACCCTGCAATGTTCTCAGCTGTCTGCACTCCCCTCCTGCCCCTGCCTGCATCATTCACCCACCCTGAGGGCTGAGTCTGCCCTTCCAGCAATGCCATGAGGCACCATTCTCTGCCCAGGTTCCCCCCAGAGAGCACATTTGCTGTAAATCCCCCAGAACAGCACTAATGCCATCAGGGTGCTGATTGCTGGGCTCTTACATAACAGCCCAAGAGCCCGGCAGGGCAGAGGCAGGTCTGGGGCACTGCACGGCCCCGGGCAGGATTGGGGCTTGGTTTAAATAGCCACAGCTCATATTTTATGCCAGAGTTTAATTTGCTTCGCAGCAGCTCTTCCAGGCTCACGGAATTTCACATTAAGCTTCTTACAGTGGATTTAATGGTAATCTCTGGGAAGTCCGTGGACATGAGATGGACAATCAATCTCTCCTACTTCTGCACTTCTCAAGAAACTCTAGAGGAAGCCACACAGCACCAACAGAGACACCAGAGCCTGAAAAGGGCACGGGCAATTCATCTCAGCCCTGGAGATGCAGAGCATCAAAACAAGTCATCAAACACAAGTTGAGACTACTCAAAACAACTGTGAATGGTGTCTAATCAAAGGAAATCCCTAACTCTGGGAAGCAGCTCATGCTTGTGAAGTCAATAATACGCAAACAAAAAAGGGGTGAAGCTTAAGAACAAAACCATTCACTATCCAGAACGGAGAAACAACCCCAAGCACAACCAAAATCTATCAGCATGTTTCAGCTCTTTGTAAGTCTGGGAACTGTCTGGCGGTGTCTTTTTTTCTTTCAAAAAAACCCAAAACAAATGCAAAACCTTGGGAGCAGCAGCTCCCAGAAGTCACATGTGAGTAACACGTAGTTCACAGAACTGCTCTTTCAGCCTCCCCTACTGACACCGTAGGATCAATGCTTCCAGGATGAATCTTATTTTGACATTACAAGTCAAAGGTTTCTGCTCTTCACCTTCTCAAGCTGATCCTTGACAACCCTTAGTAGTTTTTGCCATGGAAGAACTCGGAGTTCCTTCCCAGACAGAGGCCCACTCCTCTTTTGCTCTTAGAGATCAGAACGGAACCAGAAGCATCCAAACAAAAGCTTGGCACTACAGTATAATCCAAAAAGAGCCTGAACGATCCTTAATGACAAGCTTTGTTCCCTCACTGAGACTTCACAGAGCACTGTGCAGTGCAGAAATGTCCTGCCAGGCCAGTGCCTCTTTTGCAGGGGCTGTGCTGCCCTGTTGGACACCATGAATAATGCATGTTTTCCACCCCTGCCCAAGGACCCCTCCTTCTGCCAGCTCAGCAAAGTTCCACTTA
This sequence comes from Acrocephalus scirpaceus scirpaceus, assembly GCA_910950805.1. Taxonomy (NCBI): domain Eukaryota; kingdom Metazoa; phylum Chordata; class Aves; order Passeriformes; family Sylviidae; genus Acrocephalus; species Acrocephalus scirpaceus. The sequence continues at coordinate 942,528 of OU383781.1, forward strand.
TTATCTTCAAGCAATTAGCCCAGGTTTCATCCTTTCTTCAGAAACAACTCCGCCAGAGCTGTCCATTGTGAGAGCCCTGGTGCCACCGCAGCACAGCGCCGCTGAGGACTGTAAGTTTTCCATTAGGGCTATGGAATTAGTCCTTTGTCAACATTGAAAAGCACAATCGTTTAAGCACAGCCATGGCCAAGTGCCAAAGCACATTGTCACATCAATGGGGTGAACAAGGAGCACAGATTTATTAAGCAAACACAGTTAAGTTTGCACATCCTAATCCTTTCTTCCCCGAGGATCCCTCAGCAGGGAGGGCACAGCAGTTGATTATGACACTACAGAGCAAGTGGAAAAAGCAGGAGGTGGGAAGGAAGAGGAGAGTTTCCTCTGCCCCTGCCAAGGGGAGAACGAGCACACAGGTGTGCGGTGTCACTGTGCCAGTTTGGGGGTGGCTTTCAGGACAGGCAGCACCCTCCTCTTGTGTGACCATGACACAGAGCACCAGGCACCATCCCCAGGGTGTGTGCCCATGTCCCAGAGCAAACCCCGGGGCTCCCCAGGCCAGGGAAGCTCTGCTCAGGAGGGCACTCCCTCCCTCGCTGCAGCTGAGCCACCTCTGCAGTGCCAAGGAAGGAGGGGGCTCCTCCTGCCGTGCCTCCCAGCTGGCACAGAGCAGGCTGGGCACCCCGGGAGCCTCTGTGCCTCTGGATGCACAGTGGAGAACAGTAACCCACGAGCTCCTTCTCTGCCAGAATCCCGTATCTGCCCCCTGAAACAACCAGTAAGTACAGAAATAAGGATGATACACTGCTAAACCAGACCTTGTTCTCAGCCTGCCTGTGCTCTATGATACAACAAATACAATTCCCACCACAACATATTGAGCTAGGGCAGACCGCCCTCATTCACCACACTGCCCTTTCTACGTCACACCTCCCACGTAACTTCACCAATTTAACAAAAAATAGGGAAAAAAAACCCCACCACCTTCCTAAGGCTTGCTCCTGTGCCCACACACAGCATGAACTGTCCCAGCCCCAGCACAAAGAGTCAGTTCTGATGTCTGCAAACTGATCAGCGAACAGCCACGTGTGACAGCATCTCAGCCCCTGTCCAGCACCACGGCCTGGGCACGGGAGCAGCTGGAAAAGGGATCCAGCCCCCAGGGCTGCAGCCAGGCTGGAGGGAGCACTGCTTCCCTCCGGGCTGCCAAATAAAGCCACATCTGGGGCTTGGCTAGAGACTAGGAAGAGGGGAAAAAAAATGCAGAATAGAATGGAAGGTGAAGTTAATTAACCTTTAAAAATAATGAATGGAGACTGCAATGCAACAGATGAAATGAACTAATTTATTCACCCTCCTCAGAAATAGTCATTTTGCTAAAGAAACATGTTTATCTATTCTATTTTAAATTACCTCGGTGCAAGTCACCGACAGTGAGTCATCTGTGGGCAAACAGTGAATTGACAGTCTCAAACACTGAAGTGATTTTATTACTGAAATGATGCTGTTTTGTGCATCTGAGTTTCAGGCTGATCAATGTTTCTATTGGTAACGTGGGAACACCTCTGAGCCCGTTCTCTGCTGTGCTGCTATGGATAACCTGCCAGAGCACAGGCTCGAGCTCCCTGCCCTGGCACACCCAGGGAAAAGCCAGCCTGGGGCTCCTCACAGCTCCCACTTCAGCCATGCAAGGAGACACGAGCAGCACACGCTCCCTGAAGCACCAGCTGCTGAAGGAAAGAGGAAAAACCAGCACACACATCCCTTGCAGCAAGCTCAGTGCTGGACAGAGCTTGGGAGGTTTCTGTCAGCACGTTCTGCTCACCAGCTCCTGCTGTCCCCAAGCTGCTGTGTGTCACCACAGTGCCAGCACTGACCCCAGTGTGGCACTGGGGCAGCTCAGTCTCCAGCAAAGCACTGAAGGAGTTACCTCAACGATTTTAATCTATGCCCCAGAGTTTTGGAAAGACAACAGTTTTTCAGCAAGCAGCAACATTTCCCCTAACACCATGACAGTGTTCTGTAGATTTATTGAAAAAAGAGCAGATTTCATTCATAAGCACCAAAACCACAAACACTGAGTAGTTAGCAAGCACATAACTTAGCTACTGCCTGGGCAGCCACATCCCCTGCAGAACTGATCAGATACTGCCCCTGGAGCCACCAGCATGCAGCTCCAGCACCCCCTGAACCCTCAGCAGGGCCATGGCAGGGACACTTGGTGGTGCCCCACTGTGACACTCGGGTCAGGTGGCACTCAGGGCAACCCTGGGCAACCTCCTCAGGACATGCCAAACCACCTCGAGGCTTTCCAGCTGCCAAAGCTGCCATGTGCTAACTTACTGTGAGTGCATTTCATGCTGAGACAGATTGGAGCTGTTATGGGAATGAGACCTGTGGATGACCACGTTCTTCCCAGGAGATTGATGCCTTCCATATCCACTCAGACCAGTTTGCTGTTCCAGGCTAATTCCTTTACATGTGAGTATTCCCGAGCCTACACTCAGTGCCTGGACAGGTGCTTGGACAGCTGCAGGCACAGGAGTCCCAAAGCAGCACTAATAAGGACATTAAACAGGGCACTGCCACAGTCCCTGGTACAGAGGGGAGCCCGGCCATGACTCCACCTCTGAGTGGCCAAACCTCAGCACCAGGGACACCCAGGGACACTGCAGGACACCCAGGGACAGCAGGGACACCCAGGGACAGCAGGGACACTGCAGGACACCCAAGGACAGCAGGGACACCCTCTCACTGCTCTACAGCCCTCGCTGGCCTCCCCACACAGAGATGGCACCACCACAACCAAGGATGACCAGCTGGAATCTGGCCTTGCTGTCACATCTGGGAAAGGGACTGCAGAATGATCTCGAGCAGAACTCCACCCTCAGAGAGTTCTCTGGTGTGCAATGTGCTTATCCACACACACTGCCATGAGACTCAACACTTGAACCTGATGCTTTCCTTGCAGGCCTGTTCCCAGCCCCTCCAGGAGAGCTGGCTGCTGTGAATTATTCAAGGGGGCCATATCCATTACCTGCTGCTCCTGGGAAGGCAGATGGAGTAACGCCTGCCCTCCTTTAGCCACGGCCACCAAAGCTCCATGGAGAGCTCTGGGTAGCCAACCTGGGAGAGGAACAGCAGCATTGGCACTGCAGCTCAGCAGCCCCAGCACAGGCAGCCCTCCCCACAGGGCAGCCACAAATAACTCACTTTTGCCTGAAATAGGCTCTCTTCTTTATACAATAGCTGTGTCTATTCCCAGTGACTTCCACTAGATAAAAAATATCCACTAAAATCAACCATGACACATACAAAAAAAAAAAAAAGTGTATCAACCCACAACACTGCCCTGAAATTTTCTATCATCTTATAACAGGCAAGATGATATTTCAAAGTATGATCTATGACTTTTGGTGGCTTTATTTTAGATTAGTTTGTTTGATTTTAAATTACAGATCATCTTGTCACAAAAATTTCTTCTAAGCGACACAATTCTGGCAAGAAAACTCTTATGCTAAATGTATTTTCTAAGTGTTTTCTTTAAAAGAACATAATTCAGCATCCTTAAGGATGAGCAAGATACAAAAATTAACTTTAATCTACCATGATTTCTCCTCTCTACAGCATTTATTCTCTATCCACTTAGAGGCTTAAGCGAATTACCACTTTCCATTCAGCACTGACTTAAATTGAACAAAATTAGACATTATAAACTACAAGACACTGAAGAAAGTTATTCAAGATGTCTTCCTTTTTTTGTACCATCTCCTGTAATTCTTGGAAAGACATCTTTTATCCAGCGCTTTCATTCAAATTGTACATACCACTTGCAAATGTGTTACACTATTTATAAGTGCTACTAGAAAAAAACAACAAGCTCTTCTCCACTGAAAGGCACAGCAAAATTCCCAACAGATGAAAAGGTCAAGAATGTTTTTATGCAAGGCAAACACATTTGTAATAATTTAGGCTATCACAGAAGTGCAGTTTGTCCTCATCAAAAGAGCAATATCTCAAATACAAGCTACACGTTTTCGTGGAGAAATTGACTTGACTTACAAGTCAATACAAACGCACCAGGTTTTCTTGTTAAACATTCAGGAATAGATACACAGCTGTTCTACCAACAATGTCCCCATAAACACTGCAATTTACCAGTCCCAAGGGTTAAGTTACCTGATTTTTCTGTAAGCATTTCCAGACACATTACGAGCTCGTCCTACCGCAATTCCAAACTCAAACATCCTTACCTTTTTCTGGACTTAAATTTTTATATACTTCAAGGTCTGCCATTAAATTAGTAACTCATGCATTATTGGCAAAGCAGAATGGAAATTCTCCCTTCAGGAAAGGCTCAGTTTGATCTTCGTGCCTTCAGAGCCAACAGGTTTGGAAAGCAATCCTTGGAAGTAGAGCCGAGCACCGCTCCTCAGGACGAGCGAGGAAGCCTCGGTGATCCATAGCACAGATGCCGAGGCGACAGCAGGTAACTTGGCTCCCGGCCGAGGCTGCCAGGGAGCCGGCAGCATCTGCCCGTGCAGCAGCTGCGGAGCCGCTGCCGTGCCCCCGCACACAGCGCTGCGGGCTCCGAGCTGCCCGGCCCGGGAAGCGCAGGGAAATCCCGCGGGCAGCGGGGCGGCGGGGCGGGCAGGGATTACCACGCTCCGGCCACGGAGCCGAGTGACGCAGGCTCGATGCGGGAGGGGAAATCCAGCCCCGCTCCGGAGTAACCCCCGGCATCTGCAGCCGGGGTTCTGCCGGCGGGAGGGGAGAAGCCCCAAGCACCGTGTGCCTTTGCCTTGGCTCTGTGCCCCTCCTCCTGTCACTGCCCCGCTGTCCCCAACTGCAGGGAACAGCCACCCTGCAGGGTCAGGCCAGCCGCAGCACAAATGCACTCGGTTCGGGCTGTGCATCCCTCTAAGTGCAGTGCCCAAGCACCAGGAGACCCCCGGGAGGTGCTGAGCACCAACTCTGCAGCAGCTACAGAAACCCCCCGAGAACCTGGCGAAACCCTGGGCTGGTTTAAGGCATCCCGGTGCTCTGAAATCAGGGTGTTACAGGCAGTGTGGAACAATGGGCAGAAGCATTCAGACTTTGCATAAATTGCACTTCCTTAGAACTGAGCCCAAGGGCTCACAGCGCTGGAAAGCACAGCTAGAATGAAGTCAGCTCCACATCTTTCCTTTATTTCGCATCTTTCCTTTATTGCATTTTCTAATTCTTTCCCTCTTCAGCTAGCTCTTCCACTGTGACATTTACATAAGCACACCAAAAGAATTCCCAGCTGTATTCCCAGACATTGTGACAGCAATAAAAGAGACAGAATTTGCCTAGCACAGGCCAGGAAAAAGTTACACGACAGACAACGTGACAAAGGAGGAAAACAAACAAAAAAAAAGCCACTCAAAAAAACCACCTCTCATAGTTCCACACGCCTGCTGAATTTCAGTGGAGTGGGAGGGAGGGTCCAAGTGGAGCTGACATGTTTTACTTCCTGAGAAATCGTTATTTCTTACTTGTTGCTAACACTGAGAGCCTTCCCACAGCCCCCAGGACAGAGCTCAGCGTCCTGTGGGGTATCCATGGACTATGTCCAGCACCCTGGAGTGTGAAACAAGACCCCAGACCCACTGCAGGATGTCTGGGCTGCTCTCAGCTGTGGCTCTAATGGCACTGGCAGGCTGGCATGGCAGGAGGTGGCACAAGTGCCACTGTGAGGAGGGAGTGTGACCCCCTGCCAGGCAGAGCAAGTGAAATGGGGTGCCCAGGGTGTTACCCCAGCTCTGGTTCCCTGCTCAGCTCACCCTGTTCATGGCTGAAATCACCACCCTGAAGCCTCTAACAGTTACCAGTGCATGTACATTGAAATGATGCACTATAGCTGCAATTCAACAACAAAAAACAAACTGTCACTGCTGTACAGTTTAATTATTGATATATCAGACTGCACTTGATAACGTGTTAAATGCAAATTACTCACTCCTACTGTTGTGTTAATTATAAGATGAGCTATACACAAGCACCTTCAACACCACAGCTGCTCTGTAAGAAACCTTACACAATCACCAATACATCCTTCATTATTTTGTCTCCAAAATGAACTCCTTTTTAAAACCAGACATGCTTAAATGCTACATGCCTTTAGAAATGCAAGCATGTTATGTAGGTTAGAAGAACATTACAGCAAACAAATGAAGACATTATGTAACTCATTTGACATATGCCAAATGGTATAAGAAGACCTGTAGCTTATTCAACTTCCAAAAAAAAAAAAAAGAAAGAAAATCAATCCCCATGACAACTCCTCAGTGTCAAGCCAGGTTTTGCATTTAATCCCAAGCCCTGTCAGTTTGCTTGGCTTTTCCCTCGCTCCCAGGGGCCACAGGCTCCTGCTGGGAATGCTCTGCAGAGCCACAGCTCACACAGTTCCAACAGTCCCAGAGGTGATGGTGACAAACAAGCTTTCTGCACAAAAACCCCATTCTCCTTTACCTGTAGCTGATTGACATCAATGATCACTGTAAGACAAGATCTTTTCAGCCATCACTGCTGTCCCATGGGTATTGCACAGTCCTGAGCTAATGTCTGGCAGAAGAGGTGACAGCCTCACCTCCACACCTGTTTTTCCACTTAGATTTTCTGCCCACACCTCACGAGGCTCAGGTTACTGGACAGAGACACAACCCTGCAAGTTCTACTGCAAAATAACCATTTTCCAATAAATGAGAGTATGATTTAACTAACAGTTTGGAAATTACAGCATCAGAGGAAGGTTCATTTTCTAGCTCACTGGGTTTTCCTTTATCACTGTCAAAATAGCTGGAAACCAGTACAAAGCCTAATTCTGCTAAAGAGCAAGAAAAGCTGATTAGAGAACTAACACCTCTTACAGGGAATAGATAATGAAATAAGGAGATAACAACATCTTCATAATTATCATCCAAGTGTAATCTTAGATCTGAGCTGTGAGACAATCTCCTTGTGAAAAGTCAGCCAGCAATGAATAAAACTTTGTATCAGCTGCATGGAAAACTTGTAATTTTTATCAGATTAAAGCTTTTATCAACTCATTTATCGTTAATGAAGACATGGCTCTATGGAAAGCTGAGAAACACACGAAAATTAAAGGGGAAAAATACTGGGCATTAGAACACAACCACCTGAAACATTGTGTGGAGACAGATCCCACATGAGACTCCTCCTTTCATGAACAGATCCAGAGACAGACACAGTTCTTGAACAAAGCAGAGGGAGTTCCTTCAGGCACTTCAGGCCCTTTTAAAATCTAAGTGGATTTTAATACATTAATTCCTTAATGCTCTTCATGCAAACATGTTTTCATTTACATCTGTTTGTCTCAAGGAATGAATTGTGGATATTTCACACAAATCAGAACATGAACCAAAACACAAATTCCTGCACTACTAACTTGCTCTGCTTTCCCAGCATCATTATGAAACTCCAGCTGAAGCAAGTCTGAAGATAAAAGGCTGAATCCTGCAGCCCACATCTGGCATCTGTAGCTGTGCCCCCAGCCTTGCACGAGGCTTCAGCAGAGCTAATTATACAGCACTGCCCATCAGCAAACATCAGGCCTGAAAGATTTGTGCAGTTTGGCAAAGCTCTAGGACTGCTCCCCCAATACTCTTGTGCTCCAATAACCAAAATAGACCATTTGACTGCATTAAAAAGGAGAACAGAAGGCATTTATGTTCTCATTGGGCACAGAAGTGCAAGGTCACTGAAGCAAGGAGAGGTTCTCCGTGGTTTCCTCACCGGGATGTTGGACAGCCAAAGCCACCAGGATGTGCCCAGTGTGCCTTAAGGACCTGTGTCACCTGCCAGGCTCAGACCCACTCACACCTTCCAAGCAATTAATTCCCTTTCCAAGGTGAAACAACGGAGCAACACAACCTGCTCCATCCCTGACAGCCTAAATTCCTGCTTCCCTCCAACCAGAGGGTTCCCACCAACCACCACAAGTTTGGGGTTAATTCCTGCAGATGGTCACAAGCATAAATGAATTCCAAAAATCTTACAGAAAAAAATAAAACTATCAGATGCAATGATAAAACCTGCAATTATCTAGATGCAGTTTTGGCTGGGGAAGTACTTGCCTTGCTGACTGGGAGCCACAGGAAGGGCTGCTCTGTACACTTGGGGGTTTTTTTTCCCTTTATACTTTTAGCCCCATCTAGCAGCACAGTTAAATGGATGTTTGCTCTGACAGCACAGCCATTCCTACATTGTTACTGCCAGCAAGTAAACAAAACATGATGCACATTTACAGCTTAAAACCCCTGCAAAAATAATAATAATAAAAAAAAATCTTCCAAGCCTAGAGGGATGCTGTACTTTGTATTTTGGAACTGCTTGCAAGAAGAAGGAAAGGAAAGTGGGTTCATCAGATCCTCAAGGCTATTCCAAACATTCTAATTGCTTGTCTTCTCTCTTCTGCAGAAACTGCTAAAACAGCTCACCCCCAGCCCCTGTCTCTGGTCTGCTATTCTCTGTGTGCACACACACTGCTGTATCTCACTGCTGCTGCTGAAGAAAACTGACATTTTTGCTTCTGGGCAGATAAGACTCCCCAGAGCACAAGGCACAGCAGCAACCTCCACTTCTGTAACCAAAAATTTCAGACATAAACAGATAAGAATTTTAATATCCTGCAAACGCAGCCATTAGCAGTTTTTCCTAATAAAATTATAAAATGATGAGAGAGCCTTAGGCAATGTGGATGCACACAGTATTTCATTACACACACGAATCTCAGTCATTATTTAAAGACAACTCGTCAGAGCCCCGTGGAAAGCACCACAGTTGTGTATCAACACTTCTTATCTAACAACATGCAAGTGTCTCAGAGCACCATGAAAACCTGGGAGAGAGCAGCCTGATCCATGTACAGCAGCATTCTCCTGAATGGAATGAGAGCACTGCTGCTTGTATCTGAAGTTCCCTGGATACAGGAACTGAATTGGGACCACAGACAGTTTTCCAGCTTTATTTCCCATTAGTCAATATATGGCTGGCTAATCACATTTACAACTTCCCAGCAAGAGCACAAATACAATGCTGTAAATATTTTTTCTAAAACTTGTCAAATCTCCCACTCAAAGTACCTTAGTTTTTCCTGGGCCTGTTTTATATCCCCATGGACAATTTTCAACTTGCTCTTGTGCCAACTTCTCCCATCAGTTCAAATACGCCTTTTCCTCCCTGAGCTTCCCCTTTGCAATGCACTCAGAGCCAGCAGTCACATCCCCTCTCAATCTTTGATTTCTCAAGCTAAACAAACCTGACTCATCTCATCTCCACTTCTGTACCCTCCTCTCTGTTCCTGAGCTCCCCCTGCTCAAACATTCTGCCCAGAACTGCGTTAGGGCCTTGTGGCACCAACACCTTCATCCTACTCCTGAACACTCAAAATTGCATCTTCCTTTGACTGATCACAGAATCAGAGTGCTTTGGGTTGGAGGGACCTTAAAACTGCAGGGGCACTGCACTGTAACAGGGCTGCAGGCATTGCTGGGTGTTTCTGCTGCAAGCTGAGCCTTTTTTCCTTTGGGTTTTTTGGGAGAGGTTTGGTTTTGTTTGGGGTTTTGTTGGTGGTTTTTGGTTTTATTACACAAAACAATTAAACCACTCCAAATAAACACAGAGCTACAGCATTTTTATTAATGCAGTCCATGAGTTCTTGCATTTGAACTCCTCGGCAGGAGGTGAACAAATGGAACACCATCTGCTCAGGTGCTTAAAGTAATGCAGGTGCCACAAGGGTGTGAAGGAAACACAAGAGATGAGCACAGCTGGGCAGCAAAATTCCTCTTGTGCACCTCTGCAGACACTTCCAGTCCTTCTAAAGATACTCCTACTCTCTTTGAGAGCATCAAGTGGCCCTGTGGGATATTTTCACCTGGCCTGCACCTGAGGTGCAGCAGTTCCTCCAGCTCACACGTTCAGTTCCAGACAATCACTCCAGACAGCCCTGATGCCACTGAAGTGTCCCACTGCTATCCAGCACTTGGATAATGTGAGCAACCTGAATTATCAGCACAGCCCTGGAGGAACCCAGCTCCCCTGGAGCACCAGAACACCACCCTAATTCCTGGGACACGCACACATCTTACACTGTGCTGTGGGACTGTCACCTCTGTCACTGTCCAGGGGGAATTCAGCCCCTCCATACACTCAGAGGGACAGGAACTGTCTCTGCAGAGTCTTGCTTAGGTTAAAGGAGATAAATGGGAAGCCCTGATGGATTCTGTAGTGGAAAAATAGTTAATCTTATCTGGTCATCAATCAAAGATAAATAAATTAGGCCATGAAATCTTTCTGGCCTAGGACTCCTGCTAATTATGCCTTGGGCTGTAGATGATTATCACTTTGCAGACTCATCCCTCAATAGCTGTTCATGGATTACTGGACTCTGTGCTGATGGATCATTATCCAGCCTTTGCACCATTAGCAGGACAAAGATGTGCTGCTGCTGTGCTGAAACCCCATCTCAGGTCACAGAGCAAGGACCAGAGTCTTCTTTCACTATTCTGGAATAGCAGAGCTGCAGATACACACCCCTGCAGCTGTTCCAGTCACACACTGGTGCAGGAGAGCAGGGAGCTGCCTGGGAGAACAGGGGTTAATAGGCATCTCCAAAAACACTGCCACAGTGCTCAGGGGCACCGGGGTGAACACATCCCTTCCACAAGGTCAGAGGGAACTCTGATGATGCCACCAAAACCAGCAGGACCACACGAGTGGCCTGATAAATCCCAGGAAACAAATCCATTCCATTGGAGAAGCAGAATGGTTCTGCCTGGAGATGACAGCACTTTAACAGAAGTCCCAAGTGCAGCACACACACCAATTAATGTGACAACACCACTGTCAGACTTACAGAAAGTTATTAACATTCTTCTGGTGTCCCAAAAAAACCTAGAAGTGCTCATGGGCAAGGAAAAAAGCAGTACAGGGAAAAATGGGGCTCTCTCTGAACTGGCTTTCATTAGGAAGATTCACAGACTGACAAATGATTAATTCTCCCACTAAGCCATTAACTTCATTGATGGTGACATAATCACAGTGACAAAAATGCAGATACAGTTTGTTTTACAGTTGGCTGCAAACCTCTCCAGTCCTGACAAACACATTGAAAATGGAGCTCTATGGTCTCTAGGGAAAAAAAATACCTTTGCTTGAATCAGATGAGTATTTCTATCCTTAATTCATAGCCATTCCATGCTGCTGTTACTAATAGTGCCATAAATCTGCCCTAAAGTGATGGTTTTTAATTACTGACCTCGAAGGGAATAAAGAATACCAGATCTGGGCCTCTCAGAACAGCATTAGGAAGTCACTCCCTCAGCAGACAGACGGGTCCAGCTGTCTCATTACATGAGACCTGTCTGATTAGATGAGCCCCCAGCCCAAAGCACAACGAGCAGGGACCCCCAACAGCTCTGCCACCAGCTGTGCTGCCGCTCCTCTGCGGGGCTCGGTGCTTCCCAGAGCCCAACAGCTCTGCCTGTCCCCGGGACAGCCCCCGCTGCCTGCCCGGGGGGCGAGCACCGGGCACGGGCCGACCCCAGCGGGTCCAGCACCGGGGGGATCAGTCGGACCTCGGTGGGTCCAGCACGGCAGCACCAGGGGGGATTCGGTGGGACCGGAGGGGATCGGTCAGATCCAGCCCCGGCAGTACTGGGAGAGGTCGGGGGGACCTGGGGGACGGTCCGACCCTGGCGGGACCCAGCCCGGCCGCACCGGAGATCAGTGGTACCGTGGGGATCGGTCGGACCCGGCACCGGAGGGGATCAGTGATACCGGGGTGGGGATCAGTGGGACCCAGGACCGGGGGGATCGGTGGTACGGGAGGGGGGAGAGTGGGTCGGATCGGTCGGACTCGGTACCGGGGGGGCGGCGGTCCCGGAGCGCCCCCTGGCGCCGCCGCAGCCCCGCCGTGCCCCGTCCGCGCTCCCGGGGGTCCCGCACGCCCCGAGCGCCCCCGGCCGACCCCCGCACCGAGCGGGCTGAGCGGCCCGGGAGCAGCTTCCCCAGGAGGTACACGCGTGGATACAGCATGCAGGAAACACCAAGAGCCGAAATGCAGAATAAATCCGTAACTCACCGTGGAACACGCCGTTGTCCGCTAGGAAGTGCCTGCAGTACTGCAGGCAGCTCTTCTTATCCAGACTCCAGTAACTCATCGTGAGGCAGCTTCCCGCTCACCATCAAAGGCTCTGAGCCTGCAAGGGAAACGGGAATTAATTTACAAAAAGTGCCCCCCAACTGATGCAAGTGCTGTAGTTCTTTGAGCCCTTTATGCAAAACGATCCATTGGCTTCACACAAAGATGACAACAAATGTTCTTTGCTCTCCAAACGTGCTCATCTCCTTGGATGTCCAGGCAAAGGGCACGGACACATCGCCTGGATGGAGCCAGAGCTGCCCTGCACTGGTGCCACCAGCCAGCAGCTCCCAGGGTGCTGCAGGAGCAATGGGCACCCCTGTCACCATCACCACCGCAGGCCACTGTGGGGCCTGCAGAGACGATCAATTTAATCCATTCTGTGATGCTGTCCCATATTTAACAGGCTACAGACACATCCCACAACACCACAAAACTATAAATCCTCCCCAAGTGAAGGTTATGGTAATTAAAAAGGTGACTCAAAGGTAATCACCCCCTGATTTCCAGACTGGAGCAGAGTTGTGAGGACACAGGGCCCCTGTGCCCTTGCCCTTGGCAGACATTGCCCTGTGGCACTCGGGGTGAAATCACCCATGGACAGGCACTTTGAGCCTGAGGAGGAGCAGTTACATCAGCCACCCCAAATTAACGCTGATGGTTACAGGCAGACACACCAGCATTTCATACTTCTTTGAAGCCATGGAATTCTTAATCTCCTGTCCTGACACCAAATCCTCTCACCGGATCCTCCTTCTGCCTTTGCTATTTTATGAAGTTCAGGTTCTGGTTTCAGCAATCCAGCAACCCCTTTTCTGTTACAAGCCCACTTTGGTCTCCCATTTTATCTCCCTCCCACCTTCACTCTGGTCAACCCAGCTGCTTGCTCGCCCACACTTGGCACAAACAACTCCAACTGTCTTTATCCAAGCAATTCTAGCAGGCTGTAAGGACACTGCCACCCAATCTCATAAAACTGCTGCGAGGGGCCTTAGTAACAAACCCACCCACAAATGAAGCACCACAGCACATGAAGCGCTTAGCCTGCAGCTCTGCTGAGGGGCACAGATCCATTTCATTCAAAACAAAAAGGACAATAAATAATCTGCAATCCCAGCCAACAGGACTCCTCTGATGGTTAATGAGCAATTTAGCTACAATCATTTCCTGGGGTGCAGCCACCGCTCTCAGCTGACAGGGGAACAGAAGAACCTGGAGAAGTTTTCCCCTTTTCCCATGCAGGCAGTAACTCGTGCCTCAGTGTCAATGTTTATGTTGACTTGCAAGCATTAGAGACCCACAGGCCAGTCCTGGTGTGACACCTGTGCAGTTCCTGCACCGAGGCTGTGGCTGCACAGGTGGGATTTGCCTCTCTCTGAGGGGAGCAGGGATGATCTGGACACTCTGCTGCAGGTGGGAGCCAAAAACACCTGTCTGTGGTTTGCTCCATCTTAAAACACCCCCAGGCTCCAGTGGGGGATGTGTTTTGGGTATGGCCCGTGTATTGTTTACACTAAAGGCATGTTTTGCCAAACTTTGGAACACCAGCAGCAATACCCACTACCTCTGCCAGGCTTCATCTTCTGCATTTCCTGCACTTTTGCCCTGGCCAGCCACGAGCCTTCATTATAGCCTGCACTAAGGCAAATTTTCCAGCCTTAATTAGTACAACACAAGGTGTTAGTTACCTTTAATGCACAGGAATAACACCACAGCCCAGCCTACTGCCAGGCTTTTTGCTTTAGGCTACAGAAGTACAAGAGGCATCGTGTTTTAATTAAGGAAACCGTATCAAATATTCACCACTAAGAATTTGCACACAATAAAAGCAGATCTTATCTCCTGCCCAGCTCCCACGCAGAACCCGTATCACAGGGGAGATTTACGGGGAAATGTGGCTGTCAATACATCCCTGCAGTGCCTCTGAAGGAGCCCCTGAGCCCCCTCCCCTCCCTCTCACGGCCGCGGCTGATACAATCCTCCTTTGTTCTTGCACAAAGGGTTCTCCCACACCACGGTGGCCCCTTGCAACAAAGGTTCTCCCGGGCACATCAGGGATGAAGAAGGCAGGACTCCCGAAGGGGTTGCATCAGCTGACACAAACATCCCACAAGAAAACCTTCCTAAGAAACGCCAGCAGTTTTTTGGATAGTCCTCAAAGTTATTTGCTTTACAGGGTTCCAGGAGAGCCCAGCCAAGATCGTGCCTTACTCTACAGTACAAAAAAAAGCAAACAAAATCCCAACCAACCCCACACTTGGGCCAAATACCATCGTTTCAAAGGGACGTGCACTTAGGAACTTAACTGTACACAAATTTGCGTCATTTCAATACAAGAGAAAAAGAACATTCTGTCTATGCCACCGACTAAAATGCAGGCTCTACATGTATCACTTATTTTATACACGTAGAATTAACTATTACAGTAAAAAGTGTCCATAAGCATATAAATAGGCTTAACTAGAACTGCAACAACAAGAAAATTACTGAAATCCTGACCAGATATAAATCTGAGTTCAAAACCAGTTTGATAAAACAGCCAATTCAGAGAGAGCTGAAAACGCTCCTCACTTTTCCACTCTGCAGGTTTCTCAGCTTGGGGTATCATTTTCACAATAAGCAAAATTCCTGCAGGTTCAGCCCTGAGCCTGCCACATGCATTCCTAAAGGTAAAACAATCGGTGCTTCACTGCCTGAGAGCAGAGATGCTACTGCAGCGTCAGGAATCCACCTGCTTTGTATCTGGATAAAGTGTATAAATCTGGAAATAGAGAAAAAAAGTCCATTATGTGCCATGCAGATACACAGCACCTTGAGAGAACTGTATCTGCCAGTTTAGCTGATTAATTTTCATTAATTTCCATTAATTTCTGACAGCTGCCTTATTTTAGTGCTTTGAGCACTTTGTTCCATGAGAGACACTTTTCCAAAGAGCTTTTATTAGTTGTACAGAGCTGTACTTCACAAGAGAGTTATTAATGGAAGGAAACTGATACTGCTCAAGTTATTAATGGAAGTAAACTGGTATTGCTGTTATTAATAGAAGTAAGCTGATATTGCTCAAAGTTTGATGCAAGGAATAAGTTAACTTACATATTCACGTGTGCATGCATGAATAAACAGTGCAGATATAGACAGATGGGATGAGCAAATATGATTTCTGTTATCAGAACGTGGGTAAACTCCTCACAAGGAAAGTTTCATTCCATACATGCTCTATGAAGTTATTTGATTCTAAAGGTTGTAGGAAATGACTGTGTAAGGTATTCTGAATGCAGGAGAGGATGCATATGCCCTGCCTGGGCTGGGAGAGATGCTTCTCAACCCCAAGAACAACATCTGATCCCCCATGTCTCTCCGTATTCTGCAGCTTCCCCTCTGACACAGAAAACCCGGTGTGCTGTGCAGGGAAGCAGGGAATTCCCTCATTCCAGGAAATCACAGTGCTGTTACCAGCAGCTGCAGGCTGAGCCACACTGAAACATTCTCAGCTCAGGCTGTTGGAAAGGCTCAGCATGGAACTGATCTGGAAAGCAGCAGCACAATCCAAATATTTACCTGCAGTGTTCAACCTGGACACTGAGCAGGTCCCCGGTGTGAAGAGGGGAAGGGGTTTGAGCTGGGGGAGAGCTCTCAGAGCAGCACAGTGAGCGAGTTCAGGGGCTGGGACTGCTGATCGTGCCCCTCCTCACCTGCCCTGTCCCCTGCTGGTGCCCAGAGCCCTTCCAGGGTAACAGCAGTGCCTCCATCAGGCACCAGGGATTGTTCCTAAAGGCAGGGCAGATCTGCAGGACACCGGCACCTCCCTCAGACAAAACCACAGCTCCAGGACCAGGGATCTCTCCTGATGGCAGGGCAGATCTGCAGGACACCAGCACCTCCCTCGGACAAAACCACAGCTCCAGGACCAAGGATCACTCCTGATGGCAGGGCAGATCTGCAGGACACCAGCACCTCCCTCGGACAAAACCACAGCTCCAGGACCAGGGATCTCTCTTGATGGCAGGGCAGATCTGCAGGACACCGGCACTTCCCTCAGACAAAACCACAGCTCCAGGACCAGGGATCACTCCTGATGGCAGGGCAGGTCCTGCAGGACACCGGCACTTCCCTCAGACAAAACCACAGCTCCCCTTTCAGCAGTTTCAGAGTTCCTATCTACCCAGAACACACGTGGGAAGTATGACTTATAAAAAACTGATTCCTTTCCTTAGCCCCAAATGGTGTATAAAGTTCATTTTCCTGGTAATGAGAGGAAAGTCCAGAAAACACTGAATGTTGAGCAGGCTACTGATTTTGGAAGCTTGTGCTGGTTAATGACAAATTTTAGCATGAAAAATAGTTCAGAGATACTGGGCTTTACAATTGACATAAAGGAAAAGTATAGCAAAATAATAATAATAATTTTGAAAAGGTAAGAAATGAGAAGAGCAATCCAGAGTCACGCAAAGGCCACCCCAAGTGTGTGGTGGAAATACTGCTGTGATGGAAATGATGCTGTATTGGCCCAGCTATGGCCAGAGCCCTCTGATGAGCTTTAGGGATCTCAGTATGGGAGGGAGGACAGACCATCTGGCTGGCACTAAGCACCAGGAACAGAGTCCAGAGAGAAAAGCTGGGCTTTAGTGTGGCAGCTGGGATTGTGGTGGGGACATGCAGCATCTCTGATGACACCATCTCATGTGGGCAGCTACCTCCCAGTCACTGCAAACAGAAAATAAACACCAAAGGGCAAATACCACTTTGAACTTCCCCTGGAGAATCCTGAAGTGGGATTGAAAACCTAAGCAATTCAGCTTCACAACAAACCTTCAGTGTTATTAGAAGGGAGGAGGTGAAGTGCTTTATTTTCAGTTTGAGTGTAAGCAAGAGATTCTCTTGTTCTCCTCAGGAACAGAGCAAGGGCTGCCCAGAGGGGATCTTTGGGTTTTCTCTACAGTTTCTTAGCTCAATAAAGAAATGTTCCACATCAAGCTCTACATTATTTCCCAAGGTGCCATCAGCACTCAGCAGCTTGGCAAATACACTGCAGAGCACACAGACACCTCTCCAGGACATGCTCCCCTGAGCCCAGGGCTCAGCCCTTTGTTACATTGATATTAGAAGTTACAGGTACTGACCAGAGGGAGAGAAGTCATTTGCATTTCTGTTCACACCACAACATGCAGCCAGGAAACTTTATGCCCTCACCGACTTCCTTTCCCTGGACCATATTAAAATACGCTGCAGGTTCCTCTCCTAGTTAATCAGTAGCCATCAACAGGAACTTCCCAGTTCATGTTTTTCCTTTCCAACCAAAGTGACAACTCTGGTGGAACAACCCTCAAGCTTTCAGAGACCAGTTCTGCACAACATGGGCTGGATTTTTTGAAAACAGTATCCACAAACCAAAGAAGTTCTTGGATGAAAAGATTAGCCATAGTTAGACCTAAAAAAACAAATCTGAAGAGATTATAAAACCCTAATATGATGATATTCCATGGAGCATTCACCCATCTGCAGTCTTGGGATTCTTATTCCACTAAGCCACTAACAGTCACCCAAATATTGCTAAGCATTTAAGCTGGTCCAAATTCATGCAGATTTAGATTTAATTGTCACACAAGCCAGGCTCTGAGGGTTCCACACATCATCTGTGCAAATCTCCACTTTAATCAGCATCAAATATCAACATTCACTCAAAATAACTTGCATAAACATTGCTAAAGTTACACATATGGGAGCCAGGCAGAATAGGCAAGGCACCCAAGATGGAAGTTCCATAATGCTGACACAAAAAGACATTTTTTCCAACAACTTGATATCATTTTCATACTTCCAAAAGGAAGTTTTACCTACCTGTGGTATTAACTATGTCATTAATATATGGCTACTTTCCAGAGTTAAAGCATCTTATATAAAACAAAAAGCTTAAAAAATACCCTCTAAGTTACACTCCCTTCAGAACAGCAAATATTTAACCATAAATATTCCCAGCATGGAAAAACATCAACCATGCTAGGCAATAGAAAACAAAACCATCCAGTATGGGATGCTTTTCTTATTTCTCTAGGAACTGGCCTGGAGGATTTTTGCCTGGTTTATTTTCCTGACAGATGAGTTCCCTAATCAAACGTGCCATGAGGCCAGAACAGCTGTGCTGGCACCACACTGGCAGCAAAGGTGTCAGAAGGGGCAAGCCAGAACAGGAGCAAAGAAACACATCCTGTGGATTTCCCTGGCAGCTACTGTAAACTCACAATTCAGAGATGTCTAATCAAAGGGGAAAGGTCACAACAGAGTTTGGGATGCAGGTACTGCACTCACATGCTCTTAGATAGATGAGACTTACTGAAAATGCAGATTTTACAAAACTTTTGTCTGGTATTTTGGCTATTCCCCCAGAAGAGCACTGAACACATCTTGCATTCCTGACCAGATGAAGACACAGGCTCAGCCCAGCCCTGACTGCATCCAGTTTGGGTCCTGCTAGAGGACAAATTCCCAGGATTTGCTCTTCAGGAACAGGCTGGGCTCCCTGCACAGCACCACACCAGGGTCTGGCACACAAGTTCCCTGGCACCCACCCCTCCCAGGCAGGCAGGACACGGGGCTGAGCTCCCTGTGCAAAGGACACCTCTACCTGTGCCAGCCAGCCCACAGCAACCCCTGCTCCTCCCGGGGCTGTTCATTCCATGCAGCTTTTGTTCCCAGTCGTTTCTCCACTCCTTGTGGAGCCATGAAAAGCATGTGTCAGCACAACTTGCTGCTGAGGAAGGCATTAGAAAGGATTTGAACTGACTCCCCATGGCAACGGACCCTGAAAGGGAATTAGCATTTGCTCCCCATTCCTCGAGAAGCCTAAATGGAATTTGTTTTTCTCCTCTTTAAGGAATTATTTGCAGGAGGGCAGTGTGCTGCTGTCTCTGAGGTTCAGCAGGCACAGCTTTAGCTGGGACCTGCCTTGCACACCCTGTTCAGGGTAACACTCATCCCACCAGACATGGGATGGGTAAAGATGAGTGAGAGTCCATTCAAGTTTTCCTTACAGGGATCTCCAGTGTTCTGCACACCTTTTTGCTGCCTCTGCCAGCTCTGAACACCCTTTCACCAATCCAAATCAGGTTTGGGATCACTGCACAGAGTTTCAGACTGCAAATGAATGCAGGAGCCTTTCTGTAAATGAAAATCTAAAATGTACAGAGAGAACTCACAATGTGATGAACTGTGGAGATAAAAATGGGACACCTGGAAAGGACTTGTGCCAGTGCAGCCATGTCAGAGGCACAGCCAGGGATGACCTGCACCTTGTGTACTTGGCACTTACCAATGTGTGTGAGGTTCCCCCAAGGGCTGGGCATTTCACACCTTAAGAGCCTCTGTGCTGATCATCAATTAACACAGTTGGTAATTGCAAACATTCTTCCTTTTTTTTTTCACCTGTGGGTGGAACAACAACCGAGTAAAAGAGGAGAAGCTCACTGAGGCTCAGCAGTGACCCACGCATCCCAGCCACACGCTGGGTCACGCTCAGTGTGCAAAGGAGCAGGAACTCCGTGTCAGTTCCAATAAATCACACCTGGAACAGGGCACACCACTCTGCACACAGCCTGCCTCCACTTGAAGTTTCCTGCAAGCAACCTTGAGTTACTTCAGCCTGAAGAGACTCACACAGGCACCTCATGCCAAGACCTGTAACACACACGGCCAGACGCCTTTGGAGTGGTTTTACATCCTTCAGTGGTTGACTGAGCCTCCACCAGGGCACGTGGCATCCTCAGCACCCTGTGCCTGGCTTCTTCTGGCCCTGCAACAGGCTCCAAACTGCTCCAAACTCTGCCCACCTCTCCCTGCCCCTCCATTGCTCCTGGGGAAACCTTTGTGGGCGCCCATCTGCAGTGTCAGATACTTCCTCACATTGTGGATCCCCCAACCTGCCTTCACAACCCTCAGATCTGTGCTGCACATTGCTCTCAGCCACCCAGCACACCGAGACAGTCCTTCTGTAGTGTCAGAGGGACACCCAGGCACACCTAGACAGTCCTTCTGTAGTGTCAGATGAGCAGCAAAAGGCTCCAGAGTCAGGAGAGGAGAGAGCAAGCTCAGATCTCTGGAGTAACAGTACCCTCCGTGACTGTGGAGACTGGAACAAGAAAGCCACCTTTGTTACAGAAAACAGTTCCAGTTTCCTAAAATAAACAAGAATGGAGGAAAACAAACGCAAAGGAGTACACATGAACACACAGCTCCCTCCTGGCCGTTAGACCAGTCTGGCAGCAGCTGACCCCCGCGGGGCTCCACCAGCAGCACCTTCTGTTCGTGGGCTGGGAGCAGAGCCAGGTCTGTGCCTGGCACAGCCCAGACCCGCAGGTTCAAACCGATGAATTCACTGCCCACCTTGCTGGCCAGTGCCTCTAACAGCCTCCCAGTGCAACAGCCATGACTGAGAGCATGCTCTGCATCCCACCGTGCCACGGGGAAAGTGCCACAGAACTGCTTGTACAGCACCTCACTTCAGCACAGTCGAGCACATTTGAAGCACTCATCGAAGGAGTTCCTGTAAGAGCCTCCAAGCAATTGGGCATGACAGTCTCACCTCCTCTGAAGGCACACTAGAAAATGCTGTCCTGACTGCAGACAGTACAGCAAACCTGGCAACACATTTGCTTTCCTCATTTGGAGAGTTTGCTTTTGTTTTTTTTAACGTTCAGGCTTGTTTAAACTTATTTAAAAGCCCAGAGCAAACAAACAAAACAAATCTCCACACCACCACACTACCCCACGTGGCTGTGCCCTGGCTGTGCCATCAACGTTATCAATTTAAATTGAATTGGATCTTGGGTGACACCTTAGAAAAAACTCAGCTTATTCAGATTTCATTAAAGGCAAACTGTGCCATTTATAGAAAGAGTAGAGCCAACAGAAACACACAGCTTAAAGACTTTCCCAGAAATAAGGGGAAGCCAAATCTTGAACAGAGGACTAATTTTCATTCTGTATTTTGATGCTCATAAAACTGTTTTACTGCCACGGGTATTTCTTGACAGTGTTTTAAATTACGGATCAGCTCATGCAAAACTGGGAGCTGTTAATAGCGGGTGGCCGCTCCTTTGCCTTTATGGAGTGAAAATTTTATTCTCCTTCTCAAATACCGGTGATTTTGATCAAAGTCATGGCGGGACACCCGCCTCAACGGCTGAAAGGACAGCAGCATTAAATCAATTCCCTAGGCAACCTCCCAAGCCGAGTCTCTATTGTTAAAATAATGAGTTGTGCACCACTTGATCCCAACCCACCAGCTGATCCCCATTTTTATAGACAATAGGTAGCACAGAACCAGAAAGCACCCGTGAATGGATCATTTCTCACAAATTGTGCATCTTCAGCTGATAAAACTTAGCATTTCTTTCTGTCACAGCCTACGGGCATTTTTAAATGTAGAAAAAGAGCATCCTTCAGAGTTAAAAACAGATTTTATAGAAGTAGCACTCTCACACTTATTTCAGGGAGCTGATGCTTAAAGAACTATGAAGGCTTTTTAACAGCGTTCCATGCACTCTGCTGCCTCTCACCTCACAAAAAGCCTGATTTTCCTTCCATATCCCACATTATCTTTAACTCAGGTGCCTCACTGCAGGGTTGAACCCTGCCTCTCTTTTCAGTACTGTTACCTACAATTATTCTTTCACATTTCAGAACAAACACCTTAACTTTTCTTTCGTTTCCTCAGTTTTGCAACTTGTGGGCCAGAAGTCCCAAGGACAAGTAAATCAGGAGGGCCCCCTGAAAACAGGCAAACATTGTGTTTTATAACTCAGGAGTTAAAGCACACTTTAAACAAAGAGCCTATGACTGGTCCATCAGATAAGGCTTATATCTTTCTCCCTGGAATTTAATAACACTTCTTCTAAAACACTTCTCGGCCAGCTGGAGTTGAAGTTCCCAGAATTGCACAGAGTAGCTTAATTACCACAAAACGTCCGTGGAGTTTAATTCCTACCTCACTGTATTTCCTTAAAAGAAAAAAAAGTTTATGGAGTAGGCAATTAGAAATAAGGTATTATTAGGGAGGACTCAATCCAGCAAGAGGTTTGACTCTTCTCAGCACCTTCCAGGTGGGGACAGGCGCGCTCCCAGCCTGCGGCACTGCTGGCTGCTGTCCTGCGCTCCTCATCAGGGGGGTCGGGATTTTCCAGTAAGCCTCACTGAACACGGGCTGGGCTGGGGCGAGCCAAGCGGCTGCAGCTCGCTCCGGTTTCACTGCCCGCGGCCCAGGTGCTGCCCTGGCAGCGCCGCGGGGCACATGGCGAAGGGGGGAGAGCGGCTGGAGCTCATCCAGCGATGCTCTCTGTGTCCAGCAGCACAAACACAACCGAGGCACGGCGGCAGCAGCGGCTGCGAGCGGCACCCGGGAGAGCCCCGGAGCGGCTCCTCCGCACGGGAGCCGCTTCACGGAGCCGTGTGTGAACCAGGCTGAAAAGAAGTTACAGTTCGCAAACCCCCACCGCAACTTTGGGCCGCCGACACCGGGAGAAACCAGCATCAACCGCATGGGAAAGCGCAGCGGAGGCTCGCAGGGACACGGTCCCGTCTTGCCACAGGAGCTCCCGCGGGGCCGCTCACCGGGACGGGGCTCGGGGATCCCATCCGCCCTCACTCACCGCGGCACCGGCTGGGCTCGGTTCGGTGTGGTCCGGTCCGGTGCAGTCCCTCGCCGCCACAGCCGCAGCGCGGTAGCACAACCTGCTCCCGTTCAAACCCCAGCGCTGCCGCCCGCCCCGCCCGGCCCGGCCCGGCGCGGCCCGCCCCCGCCGCGGGCCCTGCCGAAACCCGGAGCGGCCTCTACGGAGCGGACCGTCCTGTGTGCCCGGGAGCGGCTGCGGCCGCCCGAGCCGAGATCCAGCCCCGGTGTTGCCGTGGCCCCGCGCCCGTTCAACCTGCTCCATTGCTCCATTGTGTGTACGGTGCGAGCGGCGGGGCAGCGCCGCCCGCTCCCCTCAGCGCTGCCCGGGACCGAGCCCCGCTCCCCTCAGCACCGCCCGGGTCTGAGCCCCCCGACCCGCTCCCCTCAGCGCCACCTGGGGCTGAGCCCCGCTCCCCTCAGCACCGCCCGGAACGGAGTCCCGCTCCCCTCAGCACCCCCCGGGTCTGAGCCCCCCGACCCGCTCCCCTCAGCACCGCCTGGGGCTGAGCTCCGCTCCCCTCAGCACCGCCCGGAACGGAGCCCCCCCGACCCGCTCCCCTCAGCGCCACCTGGGGCTGAGCTCCGCTCCCCTCAGCACCGCCTGGGGCTGAGTCCCCCGACCCGCTCCCCTCAGCACTGCCCGGAACCGAGCTCCCGGGCCCGCTCTCCCACAGCCCCACCTGGAACCGAGCTCCCCGGCCCGCTCCCCTCAGCGCCGCCTGCCCGACCCCCGCCCGCCCCGGCGGTCTCCTCCCGGCGGGACTCACCGAGCTCCCTGGCCGAGCCGTGGGGAGCGGTGCCGGTGGGACGCGACGGGAACAGAGCGAGAAGCGGCCCCTCGGGGCGGCCCCTCGCCCGGCGGGTGCCATGGAGACCCCCGGCCCTCCCATCCCACCCCTGCCGTGGCAGGGACACCTTCACTGTCCCAGGCTGCTCCAAGCCCCAATGTCCCACCTGGCTTTGGGCAATCCCAGGGATGGGGCAGCCGCACTCTCTGGGCACTCTGCCCCAGGGCTTCACCACGCTCTGAGTAAAACAATCTTAAATCCAATCTAAACCCATCTCCCTCCCGTTAAAGCCATTCCCCGTCCTCCTATCACAAGAGCCCTGCTCAGAAGTTTGTTCCCAAAGGATGCAAAGAGCAGCCCCGTGCCCACGCTGCCGGTGGGCTCCGAGGGGCCGGGGGTGTTTATTGCCATTTGCCTGACATGCCACACCAGCAATAAAAAGTCTGTGCAGTGTCGGAGGTATTTTTCTTGGGCCATTTGGAGGCTGGCTCTCTCCTTTCACTCCCTGTGGTCTTTTGAAGATGTTCGCTCAGATCGCTCACGGCACATTCAGAGTTGCAGGGGCAAAGACACAAGTGCTGAGCAGTTTAATTCTGGTCCTTATTCCCTGTCACAGAATTGCCTCTGTTGGAAATCCTCTGCTGGGCACTGCTGCGGGTGAAGGGAGGGATGGAGCTCCTGAGGCAGCCGTGGGGGTTTATGCAATGGAGAAAATGCTGCTTCTCCCCCAGCCAGCTCAGCCGGGTGCTGCAGATATTTGTCTCTGCTCCTATTACTGCTTTTCCAATAGCCAGGCCTCCCACAGAGACAGGATCTGCAACCTCTCAAGCCCTGCACAGATGGAAAGCACAGCTTTGAACTGAATTGGGCACTTTCTGAGGGGGGAGGGTGTGCTGGTGGGTTGGTTTTTTTTTTTTAAGATAAGCCCTGCGTGATAAGGAAAACAGCATTAACAAACAATTACAGGACCTGACCCTCAAGAAATCATTTGTCACTGCAACCCCAAATCCATGTGAGGGAACAACACACTCGGTTCACACCCGCCCACACCTCATCTCTATTTGCTAGAAATGTAGCATGTGGCTTCCTCAGACTTTTCCCTCAGCTTTACAGTGGATTTTTGTGATAAATCCTCCTGTGACTCATCTACAGAACAGAAGTGCGAAGTCCAGAATTATATTTAATTATTACAGAAAATAAATCATAAGTGTACAATTATGCTCAGCTTGGAAAAGCTCCTACTTCCCAGAGGTAGGAACAGGAACACATAACCCCCCACGAGAAGTGGGTTATTGCTGAGCCTGAGTGTGTATTTTGGGGTTAAAACTCAGCTTGGAGTTTTGCTCTGAGGGTGCCACAGCCAATCCCAAATCCCTGACTGATGAATTTCATGTCCAAGAACCACAGTGGTGGCTGGCTCAGCCCTTTGCTGTCTTGTGCATAAACCCAGATTCTCACTTTTCTTATTTTCCATTTCCTAACAGGCACAGACACCTGGTTTGCTGCCCCAGAGCTGCCTCCCCTCTCCCCCACGCTGGTTCCAAGACACAGCAGGTATTTCATGGCTCGCTGCTCCCTAGCACCAGCCTCACCCTGGGAGCACCAGGAACAAAAGGAGTAAAGAACCACTAACATCTATTCTTACCCAAGGAAACTGTTTTTTTTTTTAAGGATCTCAAGAGTCACAACTTTGCCCTGAAGTCAGCAGAGAAAATGCTAATGTAGCAATTAATTGCCACAAAAGCAGTGCTCAATTATTAAGGTTTTTTTTTTGTACCACACTCTTCTCCGCAGTGTTTCACTGGAAAGCAATCACACAGAAAGAAAGAAAATCTAAAACACTTCACTTTAAATAAATATTGGGACTGTGGGAGGTTAAGCAAGGGTCAAGGGCTTGGTATATAAAACACGTAACAATGAACTTAAGAAATTCAATCTTTATTCTGAGAATATTTACAACATAAATAGTAATACACTCATATACTTCACATGTGTATCAAAAATAAAGCAAAAATTCAAGTTTTTAGCACAGTCTGATTCTCCTTGTCAAATTTCATGGTAAAGTTTTATGTTCATCTAATTTTAGATACTTACAGAACCATCAGAAAGAAACAACACAGGTTTTTCCTCTTCAAATGAAAGTTGTCTTTGAAAAATTTGGATTCCTGACATTATATTCTTTGATACATCAAGTGATTTTTTTTTCCCCTGAGGAACTTTAGTTATTACAACCTTATCAACTTTTTAAGATCAGCCATAACAAATCACCTTTTATATCACTAACAATGCAACCCATTATTCAAGATGAACGAGTTTTAAACCACAAATTACACCAAAAAAGTAGCATAAGAACAGAATTCAAACAAAAAGGTTGTGTTTAAACCCATCCCACGAGCTTTGTAAAGGCCTGACATGGGGTTTGAGGTGTCCCTCAAACTGGGCAGCACAGCTTGGAGGAGTTCAGCAGGTAGGAACTTGGGCACCTAATTTAGGAATTGGGCAGCAGGGAAATTTAGGACATCACTGTGGAGAAGTTTGGCATCAGAACATTTTCATTGGTGGCCTGCACACTACTAGTGAACTTGAGTCCCACGTGGGTTATGATATGGGGGATATTGTAAATAACCATGAACTGGGGGTTTATATTCTGTGTAACCCTTTAACTGTGGGGTTTGTGTTCCAGACAGGGACCCTCAACATCACAGCATTGTGATCACAAACATACACAAACCTCATAACTTGGAGAGCTGCATTCCCCACCTTTTCACCTCCCAGTAGAGCTTCTAACCCAGCTCACAAACTGTTTCAGCTTCTGCAGGAATTTATTGCTGTTTATGTGCTCTTGGACTCTTTCAGAGTAGCTTTGTTCTTTCCATATGCCTTTATTTCTCTTTGCAGCCTTTAGCTCAGCCCGGAGGAGCCTTTTGTGCAGTTTCCAGTAGAGGCGGGAGTGGTGGGGCAGCCCCTCAATCCGGGCTGCTCTGGCCAGCCCTTGGCTCAGGAGCTCTTCGTTCAAGCATGAATTTCTCATGCTGAGAAATCCACCCTATAAAAACCACAATAAATAGATATTCACCATCAAAACAGGGTTATTTGGGGTTTGGTGTGAACTTCCTCAGAGGTACAAGTTTTACTCATGGCTGTATCTATGCTTCAGCAGAAGAATTTAAAAGTGCAGAGGAATGCAGGTGACTTAAAACCCAACTCCAGTGTCAGGGTGGGTAGGCCCTGGCACAGGGTGCCCAGAGAAGCTGTGGCTGCCCCTGGATCCCTGGAAATGTCCAAGGCCATGCTGGACAGGGCTTGGATCCCCTGGGACAGTGGAAGGTGTCCCTGCCCATGGACTGGGACTGGATGGTCTGTAAGTCCCTTCCAACCCAAACCATGCTGTGATTCTGATTCTGTAATACACAGCATTTGTGAGGGAACATTGGATAGCAAACATTAGGCTAATCAGAACTACAGGATGCCACTTTGGCACTGGCAGAGAAGCACATTCCTGCCATGAATCAGCCTGAAAAATGACTGCTTCTACAATCAGATTTGCAAATGCAACATTTAAAATTCACACCAAGGAAGATAAATCATAAATAATAACATTTGTTAAATGTACTGAGATGACTACAGTCACATCTCAAACTGCAGATAAGAGCCAGTTTTTGTGTCTGTCTTTACCTTATGGACTAGAACGAGGCAGTCCAAGGCCGAGCTGTCCCTCCCCAGGAGCTGGAACCACAGGGGCTGTTTGGGGAGCAGCTCCCTCTGCAGCCAGGCCGTGGCCCCTGGAGCCAGCTCCACCCCAGCCAGACGGATCAGCAGGAACCCCTCTGGCTGCCCTGCAAGGGAAAGGGACAGACCTGCTGCTGGGGGAAAGCTCAGCCTTTGCACACACCCTCAGCTCTTGGTCATGAATTGATTCCCGTGGAATAAAAGAACCCCTTGTAGTTCCTCAAAACAAACAGGAATTTGGTCTCATCTCTTCTTCAGGGAAAAAATACATATAAATTCAAAACTGCCTAATTCAAAATGAGTTTTGGTTTATTTTGCATGCAAAGAGAAAGATCTGCTCCCTCTCTCAGTCCCTGTCCTTCATCCAAAGGGGCAGAAGCATCAGCACCTGCAGGTGTTTGCACAGCCAGTGTGAGTCACACACTTGGTGGACAGTTTGTTTCTGACACCAAAACTGTCCCCAAAAATGGGTGTCTGCAAATAAAAGCACAATCCCAACAGAGGCTTTTTGCCAGGAATGAGATGAGCTGTGCAAGCAGAAGCACTGCCTGAGTGCTCACTTCTGCTGCTGGAAAATATCACAGTAACTGTAAGGATTAACACAAACCCTGTAGTGATAAACTCTCTGTACTGGTCTCCTCATGTCTTTTATTCCCCAGTTTCCCACTTAAAAAGCACAGAAAGACCAAAAGGCAGAGCTGGAAATGTGCCTGGCCCCTTCCTCTCAAGCTTGCAGCCACTCTAAGAGCAGCACATTTCATTTCTGCCCTTGCTCTTCACACTCTTTTCCTCATTACTCACATTTTCTCTGGATGGGTGAGATGAAAGGAATGCTGATGGGAATGTGCTCAACTTCCAGGCCCTTCTCTGTGATGTGATGTAATTTCCCTCTCAATTTCACATTCTTTTCTACAAACTCCACAGGTATTTCCAAAGGATTTGTGAACTTTGTTGTCTATTGATGGAAGGAAGAGAAAGACAAAATTGTAAGGAAAAAACATAGAGCAGTTACAGCCACACTAAATCCAACTTCTTAAAATAGTTTGGGAAATTACACCTCTATTACTAGACAGCATGAGCAAGTAAATATAGATATATATTTAATGGTGATCAGCTGCAGAAGCTGTGCCAGCCTCTCCACACTGACCATCTTCCCTGCTTTACAGGACTTGCAACATCAGCAGGGATATAAAAACCAGGTTTAGAGAAAGAACAGAAACTGCCATTTTTTGAGCAATGCCTATTGAGAAAAGAGTGTTTCAGAAGCAGCCTGAATGGGGCTGGGACAGGGGTGAAAGGAAGCCTAAGGACAGACACGCTGAAAACAAAGGCGGAGCGGGGAGGGCAGAAACAACCCCGCCTTTGATGCCGGAGGAAACCAGGGGAGGGACAAAGGCAGGTGAACAGCTTTGAGAAGATCACAAGAAGATTAAATTTGATACTGCAGCCTGGGAGGATCCAAAGGGGATGGTTATGTGATCACACAGGAAAAGCAAGCTGAGCAGCAGCAAAGACTTGGGCCGTGGTACAGGAATGGAGCAGCCACAGCTTTGGGGTGGGGAAGAAGGACACGTGAGACCCCAAAAATTAAGACCCCGAAAAATTAAGACCCCCAAAATTTAAGACACTGAGGTCTCACTGTAAGAGGCCTTAGCAGAGCACTGACTATTTCTACAGAGCTGTGAAACCCACTGTACAACTGCTGGAAAATAAACCCCCAAACACCACAGCTAAAGGTATCTCCTGTGTGTTATTTATTCAGCAAACCTCCCTCTCTGTGATCCATAGGGCCTCCCACTAGGAACACGGGAATTTGGGATCTTGCAGGCAGGAAGCCTGGAGGTTTTAGGAGCAAAAGTTGTTCAAAGCTGGTATCATTTGCTCTGGAAGCTCCACCAGCCAGGTTAATGCATTCACAGCCCCTTGGGACAAAACCAACCAACCAAAAAAAAAAAAAACCTAGAGAAAAAGAATTCTGGCAACATTTGTAGTTCAGGTTTTCTGGTAAGATATTAAAGTTAAAACTCCACACAAATGTTCTCTTGTATAATTTGGTATCGTGCAGGGGGAAGATGAAGGCAACTGTGATTTTTTAAGCAGCAGGAACCCTGTGGGAGCACGGTGGCTCCTGCCCGTGGAGGTTCAGCTTCTCCAGCAGTGAGCAGGGTGGTGTTAGTCCAGCGTGACCTGACCATCCTGGGAGTGAGGGAGGATTTGGGTGATGTTTAAACCCATTCCGAAGCAGTTCTGTGTGTGGAAGGACAGCGAATACACGAGGCAAGTGGCTGTTTCAGCTGTGTCTGGACAAGGGAAGGTGCTCGAGCAGCACAGTGGGACAGGCAAAGGGACCAAACCCCTCCCGGGAGCTTCAGGAGCAGGCGAGAACAAGGGACCCGCAGAGATGCCACAGGACAGTGATAAGGAGCCCCTCAAGACCTGAATCAAACTTCGCTGCTTTTTTTCACTTGTTAATCAGTAGCTGTAACTGGACCGTTATGATTAGGCAACCGCATTGTGAACCTTGCACGCTTGGCTAATCTTTAGTTTTAAGGAGAAGGGAAGACAATGCCAAGATGAATGGGCTGTCTGGGCGGGAGCCACCAGGAGTGGAGGCTGAGCCGTCCCTGGGGAAAGGCAATTCCAGTAGGGAGCAAAGGCAATTCCAGCAGGGACAGCGCTGAGCACTGAGCACCCACCCAAAGGGACCCGAGCTCGGGCGGAGGGCAGGGCTGGGTCTGCACCGATCAGCATGAGAAACTTCAGATACAGCTAACAGAGCGGGCTGAGCGCGAACTTATAGAAAATATGGAATTTGTGAGCAGCGAATGCTGATGCCTTGTTAGAATATATAAATAATGTTCAGTGGCGAGGAGCGGGGAGCCTTTCGCAGCTCCTGCTTTGCGCTAACCAGAAGAAAACACAGGAGAGCTTTGGCGCTGCGGCCGGGAGCAGCCAGGGCGGTGAGGGGGGACAGCCAGGTGAGGGGGGACAGCCAGGGGCGGTGAGGGGGGACAGCCAGGTGAGGGGGGACAGCCAGGGCGGTGAGGGGGGACAGCGATGGGCGGTGAGGGGGGACAGCCAGGGCGGTGAGGGGGGACAGCCACGGGCGGTGAGGGGGGACAGCCAGGGGGTGAGGGGGGACAGCCAGGGGAAGTGAGGCGGGCCAGGCCCACCCCTCCGCCCACGGGCCCGAGCGGCCGTACTGGGCTCCCCCCGCTTCTGAGGGACCATGCCGGGCTCTTCCCGCTTCTGAGCGGCCGTGGCAGGCTCCCCACGGTTCTGTGGGGCCGTGCCGTGCTCCCCGCGGTTCTGAGGGGCCGTGCCGGGCTGTCCTGCACCTCCCGGTTCTGAGCGGCCGTGCCGGGCTCCCCCGCATCCCGCAGGCCTGTACCGGGCTCCCCAGCACTTCCCGGTTCTGAGCAGCCGTGCCGGGCCCTCCCGCATCCCCCGGGCCCGTGCCGGGCCCTCCCGCATCCCCCGGGCCCTTGCCGGTCCCTCCCGCATCCCCCGGGCCCGTGCCGGGCCCTCCCGCATGCCCCGAGCCTGTGCCAGGCTCCCCCCACGCCCCCGGGCCCGGTCCCGCACTCACCACGCGGAGGCTCCGCGCCAGCAGCAGCACCCCGGCCACGGCCGTGCCGGCGATCAGGCCCTGCGGAGGAGAACGGGGCTCAGCCGGGCCCAGCGGGCCCACCCCGGCCCGGTACCCGCCCAGCCCCGGTGCCCGCCCAGCCCCGGTACCCGCAGCAGCCCCAGGTGCGCGTCCGCCCACTCGGACAGGCGGGCCAGGGCCAGCGCGGCGCGCTCCGAGCCGCCGCTGCCCTGCTCCGGCATCGCCGCGTCCCGAGCGCCCCCGCGGGGGCCGGGAAACACCGCCCGGTGCCACGGGAGCCGGGAAACACCGCCCGGTGCCACGGGAGCCGGGAAACACCGCCCGGTGCCACCGGGGCATGGAAACACCGCCTGGTGCCACGGGAACCGGGAAACACCGCCCGGTGCCACAGAGCCACGGGAGCCGGGAAACACCGCCCGGTGCCACGGGAGCCGGGAAACACCGCCCGGTGACACAGAGCCACGGGAAACACCGCCGGTGCCACCGGGGCATGGAAATACCGCCCGGTGCCACCGTGCTATGGAAGGACACCGGCCCCGAGCAGCCCTGCCCCGGACACTGCCAGGGGACAGGGACAGGCACAGCCTCTCTGCCCACCCTGTGCCAGGGCCTCCCCACCCTGCCAGGGAACAATTCCTGCCCAATCTCCCATCCATCCCTGGCAGTGGAAGCCATTCTCTGTGTCCTGTCCCTCTGTCCCTTGTCCCCAGTCCCTCTCCTGCTCTCCTGGAGCCCCTTCAGGCCCTGGCAGGGGCTCTGAGCTCTCCCCGGAGCCTTTTCCAGATTGAACTCTGCATTGCGCCCCTCAAACCTGTAACACACCTCCTCTGACCCATCAGATGCTCCTTTCTTGACATTTTAAATTTGTTTGGTTTGTTATTCTTGGGAGGGTTTTCTTGTGTTTTGTTTTTTGCTTTTTTTTAATGTTAAGGATGTTTAAGTCTGCAATAATTCTAATGTTAAAAAGAAAAATAACTTTCAAACAGAGTTGATAGGAAAAAACGTAGCAAGATCAGAACTTTTATGGGTGCTCTTCAGCAGCCTGCTAAGGGGCTGGCACAGCAGCATTTCCAGCTTACAAAATTGCTACCTAAATTAAAAGCACTAATCCATAACTTGTTTCATCAGTTTGAAAAAGGACAGGGTTATTTCAGGTAACATATCTATTC
Source organism: Acrocephalus scirpaceus scirpaceus (assembly GCA_910950805.1). NCBI lineage: Eukaryota > Metazoa > Chordata > Aves > Passeriformes > Sylviidae > Acrocephalus > Acrocephalus scirpaceus. The sequence goes on from OU383781.1 coordinate 974,674, forward strand.
CTACCCATTTGGAGTTTATGTGCAATTTTGATGTTGTTGAGATAATCTCATTATTGATAAGTAATTCTTAACCCATCTTTATTAGTGACAAGTTCCACTGGCACCTTTAGAAATAGTGAAAAAAAATTGCAAGGTAAAACCCCAATCTAATACACTGCAAATTTAATTTCTCAGCTTCTGCACTTGAAGTTTTTCCTCACAATCAGAAAAGTTAACCCCTCTAGGTATGCACAAGATGCAGTTTAATAGGCAGCCCATGCTTCCAGTGAGGAAACAGAACTGAAGTGCCTCACAGAGTTAATGCAGTGGAGATGGTGGGACAGGGACTGAAAGGTGCTGCCATAAATCTGATTTATTTTTATGTTAATTTTGTTCTTCTACAGAGGGGAAATTGGAAGATGTTCAGCTTGGGCAGTAAAACCCATGTGATTTCATTTTGCACCAGTGGTTTTGCTGTGCTTGAAGCAAACTGTGAGGTGTGTCCCTCAAGGGAGGGGACAAGGACAGGAGGCAGTGTCCAGCAAATAACAATGTCACAGTGTCACAGAGGTCACAGTGTCCCCTTCCAGACCCCTCCTTACTGCTGATGCCAAGGAGACCCTTGGTACCCCCACCCACCCACCCCCCAGGCACTCCAAAGGTGCTACTGTGCCACTTTTCCCCCAAAACACAGAGCAGTAAAAGATCCCAAACCCCCTCCCAGCCCAATCCTTGAAACATTGACACGAAACAGGGCAGAGAACCTGGAGCACCTTTCCAAGGGATGTTTAATAGTTTTCCTTTTTAATACCAATGTTCCGTACACCCAGCGGGGTCCGAGTGCCTCTCCAGCACCTGTGGGTCCCTAAGGCACTCAGGAGGGAGCTCAGTGGGAGAAATCCAGCGGGAATGTTTCCACCACATGGCACCAGCAGTGAATTCTGCAGCAGCTCTGCCACAGGACTGCGCCCCTCTGATTTGTGTCAGGGCCAGTCCTGCACCAGCTCCCTGGGAATTTGGCAACTTTGTCATCACCAGCTCACTCTTCTCACCTGCCTGGGGGAATCTCCGTGCTCCCAGGGCTTTTGAGAATGAATATTCGAATTTGAGTAATACAGTCTGGAAAACCAATGGATTGGTTTTCCTCTATCAACTCACCCCTTCCAAAGGCCCACGTGCCCTCCCTTGGGAAGCACCTCCAGCTCCAGCTGCAGGACTCAAGGCTCAGAGGATTGTGCGTTACTCCAGTCCTACCTTAGAGCACTTTGCCGTCAAGAAAGTACCTTGAACGTAAATCAAACTGCCTTGAAACAGCGGAAATAAATTAAACAAACGTAATTTGCTTATAAAAATATTTTCTTATAAATCTTTAAAGCTTATAAAAGCCAGAAAATACATTTAAAAGAATCTCCGGAACATTTCATCCTTTGAGGCGTGGTTACAGTTCAGAAAGTGAGAAGAAGCAAAGCCCACAGACATCTCACACGGATCCTCCCACAAGGAATTCCGTAGTACCATGCTTAACCTCCAAGTCAGAATGCCTTGGGCATCCTCCCCCGGGTCAGCTGCCCTGTCAGATCATTTCTGTGTGAAAATAAAAGCTGGCACTCAGCTGGCAATGCTGCTGCCTCTACAGCTCTGGGAGCTTTCCCAGAGGTGCCCTGTGGAATCAGCAGCTCTGGAGTCGGGGTAAGCATGGAGCACTGCGGTGCTGCTTTAGCCATTCCTTTCTGAACTGCCCCTGTGCTGTGGGGAGGGCAGTGGTGCCACACACAGCCCTGCCCCAGCCACACTGATCTCCCTGGCGTGGCCAGAAACACCGAGATTCCGGGGGGGCTGATTATGGGATGTGTCTTTGTAATAAAACCAAAACCACCTTGCTGGTCCATCCAACACCTAAGTGCATCAATTGCTCCTCCTGCACTTCCACGAAGACTGTCCTTCGTCCTGCAGCTTCTTGAATTTTGGTCCAAGGAAGAACCACCAGGCGAAGCCCAGGATGACGCAGACGATGGACTCCACGTAGTAACCGTCCAGGGTGGTCACACAGGAGCCCCCAGCTGCTGTGCACAGCTGGAACAGAGCACAGGTCATGTACTGAGCACTCAGCACCCCCCAGCTGCTGTGCACAGCTGGAACAGAGCACAGTTCATGCACTGAACATGCACCCCACAGCTGCTGTGCACAGCTGGAACAGAGAACAGTTCATGCACTGAGCACAGCTAGAACAGAGCATAGTTCATGCACTGAGCACAGCTAGAACAGAACACAGTTCATGCACTGTGCACAGCTAGAACAGAACACAGTTCATGCACTGTGCACTCAGCACCCCCCAGCTGCTGTGCACAGCTAGAACAGAACACAGTTCATGCACTGAGCACAGCTAGAACAGAGCACAGGTTCATGCACTGAACATGCACCCCACAGCTGCTGGGCTCTGCTTGCTCCTCGTTGTGAGTAAATAGAGTGGTTTGCTCTTTTTTTCCTATGCTGTTGGTCAGGGAGGCTTTTGAGCTTTATCAGCAGCATGAAAAGTAACAAACAAAGTACCAAACCTGCTCTAAAGGTGTGGGAAATGGAGCACATCAGCCCAAAGGGCAAACTCCAGAAAACAGAAATGGCTCCACTGTCTATGCTGGCGTGCAGGTGCAACCATTGTGCCCAACCTCACAGAGAAAGATGGGTTTTTTTTCCCAGCCATCCATGTTGTGGACTCCCCAGACCTGGAAGTGTCCAAGGCCAGGTTGGACAGGGCTTGGAGCAAGCTGGGATAATGGAAGGCATCCCTACCCATGCCTTTAAGGTCCTTCCAATCCAAACCATTCCATGGTACTGTGATTCTGTATCTGGGAGAAACACACCCAGGATGGTTTTGAACTGGAAGACAAACCCCAGCATTCACAGGGTGAATGTACAGCCCAGGATTGTCTCTGCTATTGTTTGGCTTTCAACACTGCTCTAATCCCAGGATTAATCACTTCTCTGAGCTGAGGCTCTGCCAGCATTTTCATTATTCTGAGACATGTCAAGATCAGATTAGGAATAAGAAGGGAGTGGTGGTGATGGTGGTGAAATGTCACCAACCAGGAGAATGCAAGAAAAGATCAGAGGAGTGAGGTGAAGGAGGAAGGACTCAAGTTCAGTAGAGGCTGAGACACAAGGAACCTAATTAGTGACAATCTAATGAGAGAGAGGCTGGGAAAGCATCCACTGCAGAAGCAGTTTCTCCTCTGCACCAGCAAAAACTGCAACTCCAATTCAGACAAGTCATGCTGGACTCCAGAACACTTTGATCATTTAGAGAACCTCCACGTCCTAGAGCGTCCTGGCATTCAGGAGTGCAATAAATCTCAGTCATGAGCACAGAAAAAAACCCCCCAAACATTTCCACTCTTCAGCTGTGTCAAATGTCTCATTTGCTGTGAGGAAGTGAATTTGAAATGTTGCTTTCCCAGCAGTTTTGTGTCCTGTTGTTTGATTTGTGTACAGCAAGTTCTTTGTTCTCTTCCACAGGACTCCCAGAACTGGGCAGGCAGCCAGTCCCACTTGATTTCATGGGGAAAGTGGACACCAAAATCAGAGAGCAGTGCAGCATCTTGGAGAAGGCATCAAGGCAGGCAGATAAGAAGCCTCCAGGGAGACAGGAGGCAGAAAAACCTACCACAGAAATGGAGGGCCCTGGGGGACAGAGAGTCTGCCAAGGACAGAGCTCCTGACTGCACAGCTCAAACCCACACCTAGAGCCTCCTCACACTGCACAATGTGGCACCAGTGTGGTGCTTCCAGCCCAGCTCAGCACAGGAAGGAAGGGCTCACTCCTCTGCAGCTGCAAACCCTGGGTAAGGGGCTGGTTATTCAGAGTGTGCAGGTGCTAACAGACTGGATGTTATCAGGCAGGAAAGTGAGCTCCATCAGTGGGAATCTTTAAGCACAAGCTATACATTGTGAAGGCTTTCAAAGGCACAACAATACTGCAAGAAGCCATTTCATTGAGACATTGAGCAGAGACCCCCTCCCAGCCCCCAGCCTCACCTCCGTGGCCGCTGCAGTGGCACAGGTGTGGCCCTGGGCCCCCGCACACTCCTTCACTGTCAGGGGGTCCACCAGCCACAGGGCCACCGTGGAGGGCCAGTTGCCCCCCAGGTTGGACACGGTGTTGAGCAGGGTCATGTAGGTGCCCCCGATGAGCGGGTCGCTGACCTTGGCGTTGAAGGCCATGATGGCCACGTACATGCTGTACAGGGTGATCTGAGGGGACAAACACAGGCCACAGTGTCCCCAGTGTCCCCAGGGGCACACACAGGGCCATGATGGCCGCAGTGTCCCCAGGGGCACACACACAGCCATGATGGCCACTACATGCTGTACAGGGTGATCTGAGGGGACAAACACAGGCCACAGTGTCCCCAGGGGCACACACAGGGCCATGATGGCCACGTACATGCTGTACAGAGTGATCTGAGGGGACAAACACAGGCCACAGTGTCCCCACAGGGCCATGATGGCCACAGCATCCCCACAGGCACACACAGGGCCATGATGGCCACGTACATGCTGTACAGGGTGATCTGAGGGGACAAACACAGGCCACAGTGTCCCCATGGGTACAGACAGGGCCATGATGGCCACAGTGTCCCCAGGGGCACACACAGGGCCATGATGGCCACATTCATGCTGTACAGGGTGATCTGAGGGGACAAACACAGGCCACAGTGTCCCCAAGGGCACAGACACTGGAAGGGTCTGTTTTTCATAGGAAAACCCTGCTGAGATCCCCTGAACTCTGGCTCATCCCCTGAACAACTGGACAATCATGGCAGCAGCAGCAGTTCCTCCTGCAGCCTGTCCCTGTGCTAACACGGGAGTGGCCTTGCTGCTTGTCTCAAGTCATGCTGCAACAGACCCAGCCTCACATGCACTGGCATGACTTGGGTTTTAAACTGAAACACTATCAGCCAGCTAGAGTAGCACCTAAAAACAACCCTGCTGCACTGCAAGTCACCTCTCCAGGCACTGCACACATCTCAGTTCTGATCCAAAGACCATTCTGTATCAGGTGCTGTTTCTCAAGCCTTTGGATCAGATCCATTATGATGTTCCTCCAACAATCAAGTTTTTTTTTTCCCTAGGACCAGGGTCACATAACTTTATTTATGTGCACAACCAGCACGTTCATCAGCGTGCCTGTCAAGCTCAGACACAGTTCTGGGATTTCTCCAGCTCCTCTGTGCTCTTGAGCTTCTGGGTCTGGGGAAAAAGGAATCTGGGGAACTACAGCAGACATGGACAACTAAAAGTAGCTCCACAGATGGTGTCCAATGGAGCACAGGGAGGAATAACACTGGTAAGAGTATTAGAAATCAATCCTGCCACACAGCACAGGTCAGGCCTGGAGGGATTCCAGTGTGACCCAGCACAGGGAACAGCATTTCCCTCCCCACACAGTGAGTGTTACCTGGTGTAGAGCATAACTCAGCACCACTGCAGCGTAGTAGTAGACAGGAAATCCTCCTTCATGCTTTACTTTAGGAGCCCACCACACCAGGAAAGCGAATTCCAGGCCGAGCAGCAACCTGGAGGGATGAGAAAGATGATTTGTTACTCCACAAATTCTTCCCATGTGTTTCCTCAACACAAAGCAACCACTGAACAATCACAGAGAGTACATTAAAATAGCTTAGATTGGAATAGTTACACCTATTTCTATCTCAGCATTAGATATCAAATATTTGACAAGCAGTGACATTGTTAAGTAGGAGCAGGAGAGCACTGCTCTAATGCTGCTGTACATGCACATCTCATGCTCTGCTTCCACACAGTGACACTGCAGGAATCAGACAGTTCAACTCACTGTGGCAATCCTGACACACTCCTTTGCACCTGCAAGTCAGAGAGTTACACACAAAAGCCTGCACGTGATCTGAACACACAAATTGAGCACACATATCACTGGTGTCACTAAAATGAGGCTTTACCTGTAAGGCATTGCTTTGTAGAAGGTGTTCAGGGGCTGGGGGCCCGCTGTGTATTTGCTGATAACCAGGGGCAAGATGATCTGCAAAGGAACCATTGGAACTGCCAGCAGAGCCAGGTGCTCTTTGGGGACTCCCTCCTCCACCAGTTTGAGTCCTGTTACAGCATCTGCTGCTGAAAACCCAACCTGCAATGCCAAGGAGACAAAATAAGCTGAGGAGAACAGGGAGTTTGGCTGGAAATTCAACTTGCTCCCTATCAAGTAAATTGAGAAATGGGATACAGGACAAGTCACTTCTGCCCCTGATTTGATTTCCAAATTAGTTCTACATGTTCTACCCTTGCACACTCTCATTGTCATCAGAGCCAAAACCATTCCAAGAACATTAAGTAGCACTGCCATTCATTGCTGTGCCTTCACTGCTGCTGGCATCCTCAGTGTCCAACCAGGAGCCATGGAAACCCAGCTTGGACAGAGCTGGGGATTCTGAGCTAAAAAAAATCCATTTTCTGTCCTTTTAACTGCAGGCTACACAGCCTGTTTAAAAATGTACTTTAATACCACATTGCCACCAAACTTCTCTTCAATGCTTGTGTTAAACACAAAAGCTCACACAAGGCTTTTCTGCTGCACAGCCCTGCTCAGCACTATGAGATAAGCCATTTTGCTTAAATTTCATGTGAAAATTCACAACTCTGCTGATAGCCAGTAGCCAAACTAAGTTACATCCCTTCCAGACTCTGATGCCAGCATTAAACCATTCTTAAATGTATTTACTTACTTTTGAAGTGAGGATCAAGAGACAGAAAGTAAGAACTGCTGGCATCTTGATTATTGAGAATAGCAGCTTGTACGTGTCAGTGATGCCTTTTGTTTCTTCCTTTGCTGGTATTAGCTCCTGATTTTCCTTTTTCAAAAAGGCAACCAATGTAGTGGTAACTAAGAAGACAGCTCCCCAGAAAAACAGGAAATCTGGAGGGGAAAATAAAATGAAACAGAAATTTCTTGGTAGCAGCCATGATTGACAGTTGTAGAATATAAACCTAAGAATCAAAGTGGAATAAAAACAAGCAGCAAAAGCAAACCACAAGCATAGAGCTGCCTACAGTGAGTGACACAGCTCTGCCCTCCTCTGAAAGGAGGGGTTTGCTGGAGCTGAGGCAGAGCAGCAGCAGCAAACCAGGTCACCTTCCTGAACTTTGGTGGGTTATTACCACAGGGAGCATGTTGGAGGAGGAACAGAAGCAAAAATGAACGTGTTGAAGGGTTACACACACAACTATTACTGATAAAGCAGGAAAACCACATGTAATAAAGGCAGGGAAGAACCTCCAGAGGCAGAACTCCTTCCCAGCTCCCCTGCCAGGCAGTCAGGGAACCACTCTGTGCCTCAGCTCTACATCCCTATCTAAAATCCATCTCCCCCCTGGAGAAAACAGCGATTGAGGAGTGTGAAGATGGCCTGAGGAAAGTTTTTACAGAGCTGTAGGGAGTCCTCAGATTTGTCTGGCTGAAGTGGAGACCTGCCAGCATTCCAGTGCTCTGCTTTAAGCAGATCAGGATCTGCTAAATCGTGGATGTGGGGCAGTAAAAAAACACCAAAAGAGCAATTTCTGATTTAGTGAATGGTCAATTCAAGATAATTCCATCCTCTGCCTCTGCCACAGAGGCAGGAAAGAACTCAGCCATGTGCAGAGGGTAGGACAGGAGCAGCTTTCATCTTCCTGGGCAGGAGCAGCTCCAGCAGCCTCTGGGAGACTGGGAAGGAGCAGGGAGGGCTGGTGAAAGGGCAGAGACAGCGCAAAGGTTCCATCAATTATCCTGCACAGGAGGGGAACAGGCTCATGGAGCATGGAAGAAAACATGCCAGGACTGCTCCAGCTGTGTCCCACCATTCCCAGGGTAACAGAAAAAGGCTTTTCACGCCATTTCTGCTACTTTTCCCTTTCCTAAAATAAACGTGACCTCACAAGCAACACTGTCAGATTGCTCTCTCTTAAAAAACCACGGTGTCCTAAACAGACATCCTTGAGGAAAGATGCATTTTCTGAGAGTCTCACTAAAAACAGCTGCTGGCTACAAAGGACATAGAGGAGCAGTTCTCTAATAATAACCCTGAGCATTATCACTGCAGTGAGAGACAGTGCAAGGATGGGGATAGAAATAGCTCTGAGCATCATCACATGAGTGCTCCTGATCAGGCCAGCCCTGTCAGCTGCAGCACAGCACTGCAGGGGCTGCATCTGCAACAAAGCAAAGCAAGAAAAAAAAGAAAAAAAGAAAAAAACCCACTATATATAGTAGTTCAGACAAGAAAAATTGGGTTTTTTGAGGCTGTAGGCAGTTTACACAAAAATAAGGTACATTTCCTTTCAAATACAAGGAGCTTCACTAACAGGCTACAAGCAAAAGAACTTTGAAATTAAAGTTTACATAAGGGATTTCAAGCACAAACTTTCTGGTCCCACCATTGCTGCTTCTCCCATTCCTATTTTGTTTCTGCAGCTACAGTGCAAGTAACAAACCACTGAGATGGGGCAAAACAAGTTTTTGAACTAGATCAGGGCTGGATCAGGCTGGAAAACAGCCATGAAGAAGGTACCAGGTGGTACAGGTCCCATGAGCTGTAACTGTAGGGGTACCCAGGATCCCCTGCCAGGAGGAGGGGTGCCCACAGTCCCTGGCACAGGTGGAATCAGCAGCTCTGGGTGCATTTAAGGGACACCTTTGTCCTGTGTTCACTTTCCCTGTCCTTCATGCTAGAATGGGCAAACCAGGCAGGAATCACAAACACAGCCAGGGAGCTTCTAAAAAAACTTCACCTGAACAGCAAGTGCTAAATAAACCCCTGGATGTGCCAGGACAATCAGCCCACAGAAGAGTTTTTCCTGTTTCCTTCTCTGGCACTTCAGCCTGACACAGCCCAACACAGCCTTTGGTTTGGTGATTTGATGATGGTTTCACATTTGTCCATATGATTTCCTGAAGTTAATAAGAACAATGAATGCTGCTGCTTCTCAACAACTCAGAGAGGACTTGAGATCACAGAGTATCTTGAGTTGGGACCCACAGGGATCATCCCAACTCCTGGCCTGGCACAAGGCAACCCTGGGAGTGCTGTCCAAAATCTCCTGGAGCTGTGGCAGCCTCAGGGCTGTCACCATTCCCTGGGGAGCCTGGGCAGTGCCCAGCACCCTCTGGGGGAAGAACCTTTCCCTGATCTCCTCCTAAACCTCCCCTGACACAGCTCCAGCCATTCCCTCAGGGGGCTTCCCCTCTGGATCATGGAGTGTTGACTTGTTCTTTCCTTGGCACTGGCCTCAGCCTATGACAAAAGTGCTCAGACATCTGAGCTGGCAGAAAACATTCACCTTTTCCAGCAGTGAAGTTTTCTGCTGCTTCACCTGCCCAAACCTGCTCATCACGAGCCCATTACAGCCAGGGCAAGGACCAGGGAGCCCCTGTGCTCCTTGGTGAGCTGCTTACTCCTGCTGCTCCAGGGAAACACCAAACAGGGCCAGTCACACAACTGGGAAACAGAAATTTCTTACAGTTTTACCACCTGAAAAACCATATCCTGCAACTACAGCACCAGTTATTTACTGTTCTTACTCCACCCACATTAATACTCCAGGGCAGGTTTAGGAGGTTGCATTGCCACTGTTTGGGTTTGGGATAATATCTTTTAAAAACACCACTTTTGTAATAGCAACAAATCCATTTCTATAAGCAGGCCTGAGAGGAAAAAACCCCAAACAACCAAAACCCTGGGCAGTGAGGGAAGCACAGCCAAGCCAAGCTCTCTGAACACCACTGCCTGCAAGTTGCATCAGCAGCAAAGACGTCAGTGTGCACTGCAGTGAGAGGGAAGGGACACGCCAGCCCAGGAGCTGCACAGCACCAGGGATAGCCAGGAACCAGCTGGGACACTTGGAGGGCCACTCTGTGCTCCTTGATGTGGGCCACACACGAGGCTGGCAGCAGGGAGCAAAGAGGGTTAGCAGTGCTGAGAGCTGCAGAGACCAGGCAAGCACAGCAGGCTTGGAAACTGCTGCCCTGATTCATCCCTGAGGAAGGGGCAGGACAGAAAGCAAAACTGCCCTTCACACAACAATTCCAGCCTGTTTGGTCTGAGACAGCACAGGCAAGGCAGTGTGAGAGGGGGAGAAGAGACTGAGACCATGAGGATCTGCTCCTCACAGCCAGGGTGACCCTGAGACTGCAGCCAGAAGTGGGGCCAGGATTTCCTGCCCTCCCTCAAACTTGCAACCAAACCAGCTGCACTTGAAGCATCTCCTGAGTAATATCCCTAACATAAACCACCATACAGAACCTTTCTGAGACAAATCCCAAACCCTAGCAAACAAACATCCCTCCACTAATAGCTAGTTATGCTTACCACACTCCTTTTAATTTGCTAAAGACAGAAAAGCAAATCCTCTTTAATTTACTAAAATAAGGCCTTCCTTCAGAAACTGGCTACATGCTCAGCCCTGAACAGCTTCACTTCTATTCTGTGAAAAATATCATACTGAAGAACCTTTTTTTTTTTTAATTCTCCTGTACCTTCTTCTCAGATGGAGACTTTGACTTGCTTTTTTTAAAGAGTAATCTAATCCATGGCCATTAAGTAGGAGGGGAAAAAAAGAGTTCCTCCGAAGTGCTTAGATCAGCCAAGATAATGACAAGGCAGGTTTCCCACACACTGGAGCCCAGAAAAATCTGAAGTCCAGAGCATGTAGCAGTGGGCTGTGCCAGCCTCCAAGCAGGCTGTGCCTTCCCACGGGGCAAGGGACAAACCAAACCTGTTTGGTTCCCAGTGTCAAACCACAGAGGGGTCGAGGCTCAGGGAAGACGCATCCTGAGGAAGATATAGCCATTATTATTAGGGAAAACCCTTCCCTGGGAGGGTGGGGAGGCACAGGGTACCCAGGGAAGATGTGGCTGCCCTGGCAGTGTCCAAGGCCAGGCTGGGATAGTGGAGGTTGTCCCTGCACAGGGAATCCCTGAAGTCCCTTCCAAACCAAGGCATTCCCTGGCTCCATCCCAGCAGAGCCAGGCTGCAGCGCCCTACCTGAGAGCGTGACGATGCCCCGGGGCTGCGGCTCGAAGCGCAGGTACTTGTTGCAGAAGGAGGCGGACTCGAGGGCCAGGAACAGCACGTTCCCCAGGAAATAGCCGGCCGTCTGCCCCACGGAATTGCAGGTGGAAGCGTAGCCCACGTTCTCCCGGGACAGCATGGTGAGCGCCCAGCCGTCCACCGCGATGTCCTGCGTGGCCGCCAGGAACTCGAAGAGGAAGAAGGTGACGGTGAGGGCCGCCACGTCGGGGCCGCGGCCGTGGCCGTCGCCCAGCAGCGCGTCCACCTGCGTGGACATGTAGATCATGAAGAGCCCCAGCACGTACTGCGTGGGCACCAGCCACGACTTGCGGCGGCCGAAGCCCCGCAGGTACACGGCGTCCACCAAGGGCGCCCACAGCAGCTTCAGGCTGAAGGGCCAGAACACGAAGCTGAAGAAGGCCTGGTCGGTGTAGCTGGCGCTCTTGCTCTGCAGGATGAGCGGCACGCTGCCCGCCAGCCCCAGCGGGATGCCCTGCAGCACGTACAGCACCAGCAGCAGCAGGATGCTGCCCAGCTCCGCGCGGTACCCCCGCGCCCGCGCCGGCGGCGGCAGCAGCGCCTCGGTGTCCCCGGGCAGCCCGTCGTGGGGCGGCTCGCCCGTCAGGTCCAGGCTGTGCCGGCGGGTGCCGGCGCGGCGCTGCCGCCCGCCCTCCTCGGCGGCGATGGCGGGCGCCATGTCCGGCAGCGGGAGCGGCCCCGGCGCGGGCGGGAACGGCCCGGGAGCGGCCCGGGCGCCGCCGCGCTGAGGGAACCGCCCCGCCCCGCGCGCCCCAGGCGTGGCCGCAGTCCCCATTGGTGCGCTGAGAGTGACGTCATGCGTAGCACCGCCCCCTGACCCTGATTGATGGGCCGGGGGCAGCGGGACCGGAACCGGGAACAGGAACCGGGATCGGGGGTCGGGATCGGATGCGGATCGGGATCACTGGAGCCTCTCCGTGCCCAGGAAGGGCTGAGGGAGCTGCGGCTCTTCAGCCTGGAGGGCAGCCCCAGCTGAGAAGAGCCCTTAGGCATGGGTGTCCCCGTGTGTCCCTGCGTGTCCCCGTGTGTCCGGGGGTGTTCCTGAGTGTCCCTGGGTGCTGGGAGGGTCAAAGCAGGGCCAGGCTCTGCTATTCCGGCAATAGCACCAGAGGAACGAGCAGGGACTGAGCCCAGGAAGTTCCTTCCTCTGGACAGGAGGAAGATCCTCCCTGTGAGCCCTGGAACAGAGACCAGAGCGGGTGTGCAGTCTCCTCATTGGGGATATTGCAGATCTATCTGCACACAATCCTGTGCCATGTGCTCTGAGATCACCCAGCCTGAATGCCAATGTAAATAGAACTGTAAAAGAATGACACATCCCAAAAAAAACAACAGAGGAGAAACCCAGATTGTGAACAAAACCTGTATGTTTCTATCAGGACAGGACTGATTGGAATCTATCAGCAGAACCAGGCGCTGGTGTGTGATTTCATCTTAACCAGAATTCCTTTATTCATCCCTTCCTTCATTCCCCGTATTTAAAATTATGTCCGGGAAAGGCAGCCGAACCGCCCCGGGACGGCTCCAGGAGCGCTCCGCGGATGCAGTCACGTTCTCCGGTGTCCGCAGGGGAATGCACCGAGCAGGCACAGCCGGTTCAGTGTCCAAGGCCAGGCTGGACGGGGCTTGGAGCAGCCTGGGACAGTGGAAGGTGTCCCTGCCATGGCAGGGGGTGTGACGGGATGGGCTTTAAGGTCCCTCCCCACCCCAGCCAGTAATCCCATGACACCATAGGATGCTGACATACAAACCCCACTCACTGCAAAGCTCTCATTGTCTTTACCCCGATCACAGAGCAAACCGAGCCGCCGCAGCCCGCACACCCCGCGCTGCCGGGGCTCTCCGGCCGTGTCCCCGCCGTGTCCCCGCAGCCCCGTCCCGCCCCTGACCCCGCCGCCGCTCCTCCCCTTCCGCCGGAGCGGCCGTGCCGGGCGGCTCCTCCTCCCGCGGGCGGCATTAGCTCATCGGCCGCGGCTGCGAGCGGCCCTTTCTTCGCGCTGCCCGCCGCCCCCATGGCCCTGTGCAACGGGGACACCAAGGTCAGTGCTGCGGCCGCGGGGCCGGGGGTGCTGCCCGGCTCGGCCCGGCTCGGCCCGGCTCGGTGCTGCCCGCCCGGGCACATGGCGGGGCCGCGCGGCCCGGGAGGGGAGCGGGTGACCGGGGAGAAGCGGGGACCGCCCGCGCCGCAGCCGCAGCGCTGGGTGCCGGCAGAGCGCTAATTCATTAATTACCTGATAATTCCCCCAGCGGGGCTGTTCTGCCCGGCCTGTGCCCGGCTGTGTCCCCGCTCGCAGCCGGGGCCGGGGGCTCGGTTCGTTCAGCGGCACGGGCAGAGCCCCCCGCCCCAGCCCCGTCCCGGGGTGGCCCCGCATGGCCCCGGTCCCGCCGCGGCGACAGCGACAGGGCGGGCACGTGTCCGTGCGGCTCGGGCACACCGGGAACGAGCCGTGCGAGTGGGAACTCACAGCTCCTTCTGATAATGCAACTTCTCAGCCAGCCCTGCGAGCTGCCTCCAGCCGCTGTTAGAGCGGGATGAAAGGCTTGTTCTAGTTTCTTTATCTACTTTGCGAAAAAACGTGACTGGGGGGGGTTAGTGCTCAGTTTTGAGTGCTCGCTTGGTCCCTGTGTAAGTTTTGTGACGTGCTTTTCCTTGGCTGTGGTCACAACCTCCTCTCCTCCCTTGTTCTCAGCTCTTTATCTAGTTTTGTAAGAAGCTGTGCATTTAAAGGGTTTTTTGAGTGCTCAGTCCGTCCCTATGTGAGTTTTGTGGCACGTTTTTCCCGGCCGTGGTCACAGCCTCCTTTCCTGGACAGGGATGCAGTCGTCCCTGGCAGTGCTGGATGTGGAGCTCAGGGCTCATCCTGCACTTTCTGCAGGCACCGGGTCCCCGCAGCCCAGGGACACCTGAGTGACACTCCTGTCTGTTAAAGTTTCCCTGGCATAATGATTTGGGGGGCTCTGATCTCGGTTTTGGGGATGGCCTGAGTTTGAGGGAGCTGCTTTCCTGTTATACTTTGAAATAGGAGTGAGTGTTCTTAGACCTGCTTATTTTTAATACCACAGGGAAACAGTTAATCTCTCGTAAAACCTGTGCTGGCTTGAAAGTGCAAGATCAAGGCTCCTGGTTTAGGCTTCTCCCAATTTACCAGTGTGGGTGAAAGCTCAGACAGAGGAGCTGCTGCTGCTTCCCAGTACTCCAGAATGGGACTGGTCTGTATGGAAATGTGGTTTATAAATTGCATTAATGACCAACCTGCAGGCACGTGGGTGTGTGAAACGCTCAAAAATCCCCTGATTGTGCACAAGTGGGCTGCCAGGAACTTGCACACTCAGTTTCAGGCACTAGGCAGGGATGTGAGGAACAGGATTTGTGGTGTCCTTGGCTGGTAGCCCAAACCTGCTTCCAGTTCTCCTACCTCAGCCCACCAGAGAACTCGGAATTCCTCGGTTTGGCACCAGGAGAGCAGCGGTGATGGAAGATTTTTGCCCTCCAGTGTTACCTGGTGGAGCTGAGGTGGTGCAATGAGGCTGACCCTTGGTGTGGCAGCACAGCTGGGGTGACCACACGGCCCAGGTGGCACTTGGCACCTTGGTGGCACGTCTTGGGTCCGTGGTACTCAGGGTGATTTGAATTAGCTGAATAAAGGCTTGCTTCTCTCAGTGTGCACAAGTTTTTAGTCCTGTTTTTAGTCCTGCTCTGGGTACAGCATGGTGCAGTGCCCCAGTGCCTGGGACAGGTGTCAGAGCAGCTCCCACAGGTCTCAAAATCAGTGAGTTCTCCAGATTTTTGTGCAAATAGACCAGAGGACAAGGAGCTCTGGTTCTAGCTGTAGTGAGGGGAAAAAGAGCTTTCCTTAGAGGCTGTCCCCAGCAGGAAGAGCTCCATAAGCCCCGTCCATCCCTGCAGGAGCTGGGCTGTCTACTGTCCTCCTAATCTCTCTGCTGGCACACCCGTGGCGAGCAGAGCTCAGCTGCCATGCTGGCTGCACACGAACAGCATCTGTTCCTTTTTGCATTTCATCAAATGAAGTTTCCCTTGGTAAATTTGGGGTTAAAACCCCCAGCCTTGGATCTGTGCCTTTCAGTAAGTAAAGCCAGATCCTGTGATGACTTTTCTGCCTTTCTTCCTTTCCTCTTTTTGCCTGTGATTTATGGTGGAGTGCTTGGGCACTCTTAATCCTGAGCCCCTTACAGTTCTACTTGTCTGGTTATTCCAGAGGAGTCTGGATTGGGTTTCTGCTGGGATCTGAGGGAGGTGCACGTTCAGGACACAGACCAACTTTTGCTGCCTTAACAGTGCTTCTCCAGCTGCTCCTGCTGTACCTCTGGGCTCTTTCTGTTTTCACACTCCTGTGTCCCCCACAGCTTTGCTCATGCCCCCATTAACCACACCTGCCTGCCCAAAACATCTCAGGGTAGGGGCTGAAAACCAGATTTATTTGTTAGCTACAGGTGTAGATGCTCGGCTGTCAGTCCAGCTGAGCTGACACCAACAGGAACTTCTGTTTAGTCTTTTTTCATGAGAGGGCTGCAGAGCTCTGTCCCTAAATGACACAAGCTACTGCTCTGAAACAATTAAAGACCTGAAATTTAAAAATAGCACTGCAAGGAATAGTGTTTTCCCCAGGATGGGCTTAGGAAAGAATAAGGATGTTGGTCTGTCTCACAAGAGCTGCTAATTTAGAAACTGCCAGGTGAAAATGCCCAGAATCCCTCTGAAAGTGATTCCCTGCCATGCACTGGAAGGGAGGACAGTTCTGGTCACTCTGCCTCCCTGGGGATGTGAAGGGGGTCTTTGCTGCTCAAGTCTGCTCTCTGCCAACACTTTTTGTTGTGTAACCCAGGACTAACAGCTCCCCGTCAGGCAACTTGGCTGCCAGCTGAAGGACAAAAATTAAATACCTGATTTTAACCTGGATTTAGGCTTTTGAAGGATTTAGCACTATTTTTTTTTTCCCCCCACTAAGGTCCTTTAATTAAGATAAAACCTCTTCCAGCTGCTGTGAGCTTTGGGCGTTCCCAGTGTGTTTGTTGGGAGGTGGGTCCCAGCAGGATGATGCTCTCCACAATCACCTGTGGCCAGTCTGGGGTGAATTCCTGCCCTAGGTGGAAATGCTGGAGCAGCAGTGATGGGAACACAGATGGGAGCTGGAGGTTCTGCTGCCTGGTCCAAAGGAGCAGAACAGCTCCAACCTGCCATCAGTAAAACCTGAAATGGAGCTCCAAGATGTTTGGAGTCAGCGTTTGCCAAAGTAAAACCCTTCCCAGTTTGTCCTTCACCAAGCTGAATTGGCAAGGAAACAGGGTAAGCTTTAAGTTAAGGGAAGAACTCTCTAAGAGAAATAAATTCTTCAGGCAGCAGATTTTTAGTGCTGGAGATGGCTGTTGGTTCTTCCTTGGACATGCTCTGATATTCCATGGAGTAGCTGCCTCTTCTCACCAGTTTTTAATGAAGAAACTTGGCCTTGTGTTTTTTAGCACTCCTTCAGATTTAGCCAAAATTGGCCAAGCAGTTCAGGCTCAGAGGGAACCAGTGCTTTGTTCTGATGTGCAGTCTGCTCATATGCTGCACTCAAAATGTGGTGTTGTTTTTCTTAATCATTTAGCAGCGACATTTGTTCTCAATTTCCCCTTTTTATTCTCTCCAGGAGGTAATGTCAAGTGAAGTTCAGCATATGAGGCAGCATCACGGGGGAAAAACATTTTTTTTGTTTCATTTTGTGCTGTTTTGCCTCAGAAAAAGGCCGAGGCTCTCAGTTCTCATGGGCTGTGCTGGGGTTCACGTGGAACTGCAAAATGGGAAAAGATGGAGAGGCTGCAGATGGTGATCAGGGCACATGAGCTCTTCTTGTGGAAAGCTCTGCCTTCATTAGATCATTTGCATTTTTCTTCCCTAATTTGTGCCCTGTTTGTTTTGGGGATGCTGTGTCTGTGTGTCTGCCTGGGGTGGATGTTCTGTGCTGGTGTCCAGCACCTTTATCTTGCCAGTGCTTCAACTGATCCTTGTAATCCTCAAGATTTTTTTTTTTGTTCATTTTGAAGTTTCTTGGCTGGTCTTTATCATTTTTATCATAAATTAGCATAGCTGATTAGCAAAGCCTGGCACATGTTAGTTGTTAAAGAGATCTGGCTTAGTCAGTGGGCTGTCAGTGCAAACCAGAGGAGGTTTAGGCTGGATAAAAGGAGACATTTCCTGGCAGGAAGGTTTGTAAAGCATCAGAGGGGCTGCCCAGGGCAGTGGTGGGGTCACCATCCCTGAGAGGGTTCCAAAAATGTGTGGAAGCAGCACTAGGCATGGGTCAGTGGTGGTGGGCTTGGGTGGACAGTGAGACTCAGGCTGCTTGCAGAGGCTTTTTCCAGTCTTGTGTCCCAGCCGTTTCGTGGGATCTCTGATGTGGGTGTCAGTGACTCCATGGGATCACTGATGTGGGTGTCAGTGACTCCATGGGATTGCTGATGTGGGTGTCAGTGACTCCATGGGATTGCTGATGTGGGTGTCAGGGGTTCCATGGGATCGCTGATGTGGGTGTCAGTGACTCCATGGGATCTCTGATGTGGGTGTCAGTGACTCCATGGGATCACTGATGTGGGTGTCAGGGATTCCATGGGATTTCTGATGTGGGTGTCAGGGGTTCCATGGGATCTCTGATGTGGGTGTCAGGGGTTCCATGGGATCTCTGATGTGGGTGTCAGTGATTCCATGGGATCTCTGATGTGGGTGTCAGGGATTCCATGTGATCACTGATGTGGGTGTCATGGGTTCCATGGGATCTCTGATGTGGGTGTCAGTGACTCCATGAGATCACTGAGTGGGTGTCAGGGGTTCCATGGGATCGCTGATGTGGGTGTCAGGGGTTCCATGGGATCACTGAGTGGGTGTCAGGGGTTCCATGGGATCTCTGATGTGGGTGTCAGTGACTCCATGGGATCGCTGATGTGGGTGTCAGGGATTCCATGGGATCTCTGATGTGGGTGTCAGTGACTCCATGGGATCGCTGATGTGGGTGTCAGGGATTCCATGGGATCAATGATGTGGGTGTCAGGGGTTCCATGGGATCACTGAGTGGGTGTCAGTGACTCCATGGGATTGCTGATGTGGGTGTCAGTGACTCCATGGGATCACTGAGTGGGTGTCAGTGACTCCATGGGATCGCTGATGTGGGTGTCAGTGACTCCATGGGATCTCTGGGTGGGTGTTGGTGATTCTGTGGGGTTGCTGATTCCATGGGATTGATGATGTAGGTGTCAGTGATTCCGTGGGATCTCTGATGTGGGTATCAGTGATTCCATGGGATTGCTGATATGGGTGTCAGTGATTCCTTCCATGGGTGTCAATGATTCCAGGGGATTGCTGACCTGGGTGTCGGTGATTCCATGGGATCTCTGATGTGGGGTTGGTGATTCTGTGGAATCTCTGACATGGGTGTCAGTGACTCCATGGGATCTCTGATGTGGGTGTCAGTGACTCAGTGGGACCTCTGAGTGGGTGTCAGTGACTCCCCATGGGATCTCTGAGTGGGTGTCAGTGATTCCATGGGGTCGGTGACTCCGTGGGATCTCTGACATTAATGTCAGTGACTCCATGGGATCTGTGACATGGGTGTCAGTGATTCCTTCCGTGGGATCTCTGACATGGGTGTCAGTGACTGCATGGGATCTCTGACATTAATGTCACTGACTCCCTGGGATCTCTGACCTGGGTGTCACTGACTCCATGGGATCTCTGACATTAATGTCACTGACTCCATGGGATCTCTGACATTAATGTCACTGACTCCATGGGATCTCTGACATTAATGTCACTGACTCTATGGGATCTCTGACGCGGTGCCGTTGACAGCCCGAGAACGCCGGGGCAGAGCTGAAGGATGGGCAGCACCACTACGAGGGCGCCGTGGTGATCCTGGACGCGGGCGCGCAGTACGGCAAGGTGATCGACCGGCGCGTGCGCGAGCTCTTCGTGCAGTCCGAGATCTTCCCGCTGGAGACGCCCGCCTTCGCCATCCGTGAGCAGGGGTTCAGGTACGTCCTGGGGCTGCTGCCCTCCCTCCTGCCCTGGGCAGTGCCAGCGGTGTCACTGGTTCCATCTGAGCCGAGCTGGGGACACCTGGGCAGAGATCCGTGGTGTACATTTGTCTCTCAATGCATTTTTGTTCATTTGTACATTTGTTTCTTAATGTAATTTCAATAATTTCTATTCCAAAGTATCATTCAAGAAGCTGCATTTTAAATGCCTGCCAAAATGTAGATGATTTTGCTGTTTTACCTGTTGAATTTTTTGTTGTGAACTTCTAAAATTTTTTTTTTACTCTTTTTTTTCATTTAAACTAAACTAAGTTGGATAGTGAAGGTATCATACCAGATGTTTCTGGGACACCTGCCTTCTCCTGGGCAGGGCCTCCAGTGCCAGCGGTGTCACTGGTTCCATCTGAGCTGTGCTGGGGACACCTGGGCAGAGATCCGTGGTGTACATTCGTCTCTCAATGCATTTTTGTGCATTTCTTTCTTAGTTTAATTCCAATAATTTCTATTCCAAAGGCTGTGCTCCAAATACCTGCCAAAATGTAGATGACTTTGCTGTTTTACCTGTTGCATTTTTTTGTGGGCTTCTAAATTTTTTTTTTTACTATTTTTTCTTAATTTAAACTTAACTAAGTTGGATAGTGAAGGTATCATGCCACATGTTTCTGGGACACCTGCTTTTTTCCTGGGCAGAGCCTCCAGTGCCAGAAGTGTCACTGACTCCATCTGAGCCATGCTGGGGACACCTGGGCAGAGATCCGTGTTATATATTTGTCTCTTGAAGCCTTTTTGTACATTTGTGAATTTGTTTCTTAATGTCATTTCAATAATTTCTATTCCAAAGTATCATTCAAAAGGCTGCGTTCTAAATCCCTGCCAAAATGTAGATGATTTTGCTGTTTACCTGTTGAATTTTTTGTTGTGAACTTCTAAAAAATTTTTTTTTACTAATTTTTTTTAATTTAAACTAAACTAACTAACTTGGATACTGAAGATGTTGTGCCAGATGTTTCTGGGAAGCAGCTAAAAAATCCCCTAACTGACACTGCCACTCATTGTTTGCAGCAGAGAAAGGTCTCACAATTACTTAGTGCTTTGTACATTAATTTTTCATGTCTTGTTAGGCTTTTTAGGGATAAATAGGGATATACATCTCTCCTGTGTGTGGAGAATAAATACCCTGAAGTCTAAAAATCACCAAAGATTTGTATTTACTTGGGTACAAATCCAGAAATTGGTTCACATGGGATTTTGGTTGTGCTCTGTAACAGATCAGACAGTGCTGCAGAAGTGAATTTTTCCAGTCAATGATAATTAGTGAAATAAATAGTTTGTGTTGGTGCAGGTTTGCAGAGGGAAGAACTTCAGAACAGTTAAAAATTCTTCAGAGTGTTGGGATTAGCCCTGCAGGACTTGTCACTGCCAACAGCTGCTCTGTAAAACGTGGCAGAGCCTCTCCTTGCAGGTCACTTCCCAAGGTTGGGGTGGAGGTTTCAGGTCACCCAGGCTGGTCAATAACTCTGTGCCCACAAAACCTGTTTGAGTCCAGTGTTGGTCAGTCAGCAAACCCAACAGATCCACAGCTGTGGTCACTGTGAAATGGAGTTTGTGGTTTCAGTGCAGGTTTTGGTGCATGCTGCATGTGCTGGGAACAGTCAGGTTCCCACGTTGGTGCATGGAATGGGCTGGAGCTGCACCTGGGCTGTGCTGAGGTTTGGGGTGGGCAGCAGGAGCCAACATTGTGCTGAATCATATTTACATGTGGTGTTTAAAAAGCCAGCCCCTCAATGTTCAGGACACTCCAGTGACAAATGTCACCTAAATGTGACAGGAACATGAGCATTTCCCTGGCTCTGGACTCAGCCTGGACTCTGGCACGGAGCTCTGGCAGGAGTCCTGGCCTGGGGTATCAATGCCCACATTTCCCCTGGGTGTTTGTGTGTGTTCTGGGGTTCCTGTAGTGCAGTGCAGAGGTTTCCCAGAGCTGGGCCAGGTTATTTGGGAAGGGGTTTAGGGTAAAGCAGAGAAAGGGATATTCATACCAACACAGACAAGTGTGCAGGAAATTGCACTGCTGCAGGAAAGCTTGCAAAGTCTGCATCCTGTGCTGCTTCTGGCTTCTCCTGCACAGCTGAGACCATGCAAGTCCTTCTCTCAGCCTCAATTCATTTTAGTTCAATACTTGGGCACATTGCAAACCTCTCTGTATTATGTCCAATTTCAATTGGTATGGAAAACCCCCAGGTTTTTGAGGCTCTAGAACAGTGTGTAACTATTCTGACTTCCCATAAGAATGTTCAGTCTCTAGGTGTGGCTGTATTCCCTCAGTTCCTTCCCAGAACCCAAGGGAGCAGCTGGAGCAGTGTCAGGGGAGTTTGGGGTTGGAGATCAGGGAAAGGCTCTTCCCTAGAGGGGGGTGAGCACTGGGAATGGGCACGGCCCCAGGGCTGCCAGAGCTCCAGGAGCAGGTTCTGTGATTTTAATTAATATTAAATAGTGCCCTGTACATCTGGCACTGGAGCAGATGCTTCTGTGCATGGAGTTATTTGGGGCAGCAGCCACGGAGGGAGTTCAGGCTCTTTCCAGCAGTTCAAGATGAGGAAATCCACGGTGTCTCCAGGCTGAGCAGAAGTGCAGGAGCAGCAGGGAGGAGCTCTGGATGGTTCAGTGTGAAGCTACACCCAGCTCAGCTGTGCTGGTCCCAGAGCTGCCCTGGGGATCCCAGAGGAAACAATTCTGCCTCCTCCAGCTCCATCCCTCTGCTCTCCCTGCTGCACTGCAGGGGCTGCAGGTGACCTTGGTGCCTGGTCCTGCAGGGACCTTCTGCTGGTGGTGCCTGCTCCTGCTGCTCAGAACCAGAAAAACTCTGTTTTGTCAGCACTTGCATGGAGCTAAGGCTGGGAGAATTATTAGATACATTTAATCCCATTTATGCAACTTCTGTCTCGTTTGGTTTTGCATTTCTGGCTCGGAACAAGTTTGATGTTCTCTGTGAAACAAACAGTTCTGAGTCCAAGGTCTGGTACAGCCCTGCTTGATCCTGAGCTGAGGCCAAAAGTGTTGCCCAACTGCAGTTTATGGTCTTGTAAATCATTATGGTTTGCAGAAACTCTCTCTTCCCCTTTGAGATGGTTTAATTTTCTTTTGTAGTGTGAAGTATTAACTCCAAACCCTCCATGATCACGTGTATTGAGCTTGTAATTCTCAGCTTGCTGCTAATGCCATCTCTGCATAACCAGAATGGATGAAGGGACTTTTTTTTCCAGCAGATTTTGGAGTTAGGGAGTGGATTTTTTTGACTGCAGGACTTCAGATGTCACAGACTTCATAAATTTTGTGTGTGTGTATATATATATAAATATATATATCTTGGTACTAATTCTCTGCATTTGTCCCAGCCATCCTGCTTCTCTCATAGCTGATGATTGGCTATGAGGAATTTAAAATACAGGCACTTCTTATGATGGTTTATATTTAAATTTGTTTAAACTGGGGAAATCCCAACCTTAAAACCTGCTGGGTTTGACAGCAAAAATCGAGCTATGTGTTTATGATATCTGTGTTAAAATGTCTGTTAGAAAGTATCACTGCTAAGAGTGGTATGGGACAGTGCCAATGCTTAAAGTAAATAGATTTCAAAGTCACCAGGGTATTTGTGTTCATGATTTCTTCGTGTTCTGTCTGCAGAGCCATCATCATCTCTGGAGGACCAAACTCTGTGTACGCAGAGGATGCACCGTGGTTCGACCCGGCCATATTCACAATAGGAAAGCCAGTGCTTGGGATCTGCTATGGCATGCAGGTGCTGTGGGGAGATCACTCAGAGTCCTTGGGGCTGGGGAACATCTCCAGAGCTGGTCCAGAGCCACCTTCTGGGCCTCATTTCTGCAAGGGCTGTGCTGGGGGAGCTGCTTTCCCAACAGGGGCAGTGCCACAGGAGCACTCAGCTGATGAGCTGAGCCTGCTGTGTGTTCCTCTCTTGGCTCTGCCTTCTCTTGTCATGGCATTAAACTGAAGGAGGGCAGATTTGGATTGGAGATTAGGGAGAAATTCTTCCCTGGGAGGGTGGGCAGGCCCTGGCACAGGTACCCAGAGCAGCTGTGGCTGCCCCTGGATCCCTGGCAGTGCCCAAGGCCAGATTGGACATTGGGCTTGGAGACCCTGGGACAGTGGGAGGTGTCCCTGCCATGGCAGGGCTGGCATGGGATGAGCTTTGAGTTCCTTTCCAACCCAAACCAGTTTGGGATCAGTTGCATAAATGGTTTTTCTGTGCTGCAGTGCTGTGCATTGAGTTGCACACTGCCTGTGTTTGTCAGAGTAAATATAACCTGTCAGTCACTCATGAATTCTGCCCAGCTGGTGCTGAAAAGGGCAGCTCTCCTGGCAAGGGGTGCAGTGTCCCAGGCATGGGCTGGTTCTAGCACAGTTCTTAAGAGTTATTAACAATCGCTCAAAAAAAAAAAAAGTAACCCTTACTTACCTTTGGGCTCACTGGTGATCCTGCAGGGATCTGGTAGAGCCCAGCTGAGCAGAACAAACTCCAGGGACACAAGGGCTGCTTTAGGGGCATGACCTCTGCTTGTGCACCTTGGTTTTTCCAGGGTTAGTTACAAAATAAAACCAAGGGAATAAATCCAGGGTTTTGATGTGACCTCAGGTATCAGCTGCTTTGCAGAGCAGCCATTTCTGAGGGAAGGAGCTGTGCCCTGTGGAATATCCCTTATTTTGTGAACCTCTGCCTGTGGGGTTCTGCTCTGTGTGTGTGGCAGAGGGGAACGAGCAAGGATTAATTCTGCAGGGAATTCTTCCAACTCTGGAAAACAGCAGGGGTGTGGTGAGGCTTTGGCAGCCCTAGTGAGGGCTGGGGTGGTGGTGCAGGTGTGAGGAGTCTCTCATGGAATCCTTTTCTCTGCAGATGATGAACAAGGTGTTTGGAGGCACAGTGAGGGCTGGGGTGGTGGTGCAGGTGTGAGGATTCTCTCATGAAATCCTTTTGCTCTGCAGATGATGAACAAGGTGTTTGGCAGTCCCAGACAGGGATGGGGTGGTGGTGCAGGTGTGAGGATTCTCTCACGAAATCCTTTTCTCTGCAGATGATGAACAAGGTGTTTGGCAGTCCCAGACAGGGATGGGATGGTGGTTCAGGTGTGAGGAGTCTCTCATGAAATCCTTTCTCTCTGCAGATGATGAACAAGGTGTTTGGAGGCACGGTGCACAAGAAGAGCGTTCGGGAGGACGGAGTGTTCAGCATTACCCTGGACAACACCTGCTCACTCTTCAGGTGCACAGACATTTCCAGTTATCAAGGCAGTTTCAGTCTGGGAGAGGGTGTCTGCATGAGAGGAAGGTTATTTTTTTTAAAAAGAGTGAATTTAGCTGATAATTTCTAATAAAACTTTTACAATGTGGTCACAAATAGGTTTACAATAGGTTCTGCAGGTTACTCATGGAAACCAATACTTAGGGATAACTTTCCACCTGGCTCTAAAAAAGCAGGGAATTTGCTGGGAATATTGTATAAACTCCTTATTTCAGAGTCTTCATTGAGACACTGCAAGTGCACCATGATCTGAGAATATTTGAGTTAAGCTCTTGTCTCACTGCTCTTGTATTTGTTGGTGCCCATCCAGTTTTGGAAAGGGCACAGAAAATCCAAACCCGTTCCTCTTCTTCCTTCAAAACTGCTGTGTGATGTTTTATAAACCAGAATTCAATTTCTTGATAATTTTGTCAACAGCTTTCAAGTTCCTTGTAAAAAGTCTGACAGTTTACTCATCCCTGGTGATCCAGTTTTATCATCTTCCTTCTGTAGGAAGATAGATAGAACTGTGTGCTGTGCCCAAATTGTCCTGAAAACACATAGTTTTGAACAAGAAAAGTTCACTTTGTTGAAATAAAAAGCAAGACTCCCAGTATCCAGATTGGCTCCCCATGTCCAAGAGGGCACTGCAGTGCTGGGGTGTTGATAAGGGGAAACCACAAATCCTTCAGAATTAAGATCAGTTCCAGAAACCCCAAACCCTTCAGAATTCAGATCAGTTCTAGAAACCAACAAACCCTTCAGAATTAAGATCAGTTCCAGAAACCCACAAACCCTTCAGAATTAAGATCAGTTCCAGAAACCCCAAACTCTTCAGAATTAAGATCAGTTCCAGAAGCCCACAAACCCTTCAGAATTAAGATCAATTCCAGAAACCCACAAACCCTTCAGAATTAAGATCAATTCCAGAAACCCCAAACCCTTCAGAATTAGGATCAGTTCTAGAAACCCCAAACCCTTCAGAATTAGGATCAGTTCCAGAAACCCCAAACCCTTCAGAATTAGGGTCAGTTCCCTCTTGCAGGGGGCAGCTTCCAAGGGAGGCATCTCAGAGCTGCAGGTGGCTGTTCAGGGAAGGAAATCCTGCAGACATTTCAAATGTCCTGGTCTGTTGAGATGTGCTTTTGTTGAAATCCCTCAGGGCATCTCTTGGAAAGGCAGGGAGTTCAATCTTTGTTCTTTCTTCAGTTGATTCTGGTTTTTAATCCTGGTTTAGGGGCCTTCAGAAGGAAGAGCTCGTGCTCCTCACTCATGGAGATAGCGTGGATAAAGTAGCTGATGGGTTCAAAGTGGTGGCACAGTCTGGGAACATCATAGCAGGTATTTATTTTATCCTGAATTTGGCTTCTGATCATGTTTGGTAAAGATTTATGGCAGACATGACTTAGAACCAAATGGGAACAAAGTAATAGCTCTTGTTATTTAATTGCCAAATAAATGAATTGTTTTTAACAATTTCTGGTGTGTGTTTCTATGTCAAGCTGTCACAATAATAAAGAGATAGACTTTAAAAGGAATAGTTGTGATTGAAATGTGGTTGAAATTAACATTATTTATATAATTTATATTATTTTAAAGCATGCATGTGTTTTTTGGCTCAGAAATAAAAAATCCTGTGCCCTGAAGGCAGGGGAGAGGGAGATCTGCACTGTGGTGTGCGGTGCCAGTGGGGTTTGGGTTGTGCACTGTAACTGTACAAGTCTGTTTAATTATTAAAGCTTTATTAACTTGTTATTGTATTTAATATTGCATGAATGTTCAACTGAGCAGGAGTAATGTAGGTACTGAAAGCAGAGCTTTAACATCACACAGAGATTGTCACAGGGGACTGTGGGACCTCAGAGTTTGGGGTTTGAAAGGCACTGGAGTCACCAAATCCCAAAGAGCCACCCTGACTTGTGTATGCATTCAGTTCCAGCTTTTTTATTTCTTTTTGTTTTGTCACGTGTCCCAGGCATAGCAAATGAGTCTAAAAAGCTCTATGGAGCACAGTTCCACCCTGAGGTGAGCCTCACAGTGAACGGGAAGATGATCCTGAAGAATTTCCTGTACGACATCGCGGGCTGCAGCGGCACCTTCACCGTGGAGAACAGGGAGCTGCAGTGCATCCAGGACATCAAGGACAGAGTGGGCTCCTCCAAGGTCCTGGTGAGTTCAGCCACACCTAGGGCTGCTTTGCAGAAGCCCTGGCAGTTGCTGGGGTTGGTTTGGGCAGTGGGGATTGTCCTGGTTTGGGTCCTGTGTTAGTCCTACCCCTGGCCAGAGTGTAATGAGCCCCATGAAGATGTATCAGGCCTGAGGGTTGATCTGTAACCTCCCAGAGTGGCTTAATAATATTCCCAGGTGGTTCCTTGGGTGTGTTTTGTAAAGCAAAATCATTTTATCATTTGATAAATGGTAAAATAACAAACAATACAGAAATAAAAGGACAAAAGCTGTTCCCACATGCCAGAGAAGCATCTGACACATAAGACCCCCCAAAAAAGCCCTGAGCAGCTCTGTGCTCCTTCTTAAATACTTGATGTTTTAGGAGGGACAATTTGGCTTGCTGCCAGTAGAATCTGGCTGTATTTCTGAGGAACAGCTAAAGAGACCCATCAGTGTTTTTATTTTGGTATTGAGCCAATTACTGCCAGGTCAGCAAAGAAATTTCTGGGTCCTTTGCCTTATTAGAACAGCAAGGGGTGAGTGTTAAACCTTTCCCTGTATGGAAACAGCTGCTGGGGCGTGGGTGCATTCCTGCAGTCCTGCATTCCCAGGTTTTGGGGAGGCTGCACAGCTGGGGCAGAGCGTTGTTGGCTGGCTGCAGGTCAGTGGTGTTGTCTTGGTTTGGAGAGACAGGTGTCAGGGAAAGCTGGAGCGTCCCTTGGAATGCAGAATGTAAACCCCCTTCCCTCTGAATTATTATAATTTTGCAATTAAGGGGCTTTCAGGCAAAGATATGGGAATAGGAATTAAAGTTCTTTACTAGGAATATTAAAAATAGAAATGTAGTAGTGCAAAAAAAACCCAAGCAAACAAAAAATTCCTAGAAACACTGACAGAGTCAGAACATGACCTGACCCCCTGTTGGTCAGGGTGTTGGGGACAGTCCAGATAAATCCTCCTGCAGTGACAGGTGTGGTTCTGTTGGAGCAGAGATGATCCTGGAGCAGGGCCCAGGGGTGTGAGATGGGTCTGGTTTTCCTCTGGGAATGCCATGCACACAGGCTGTGCTGGGGTTCTGAATGCCAGGGTTTATCCAGGTAGGAATGCTGGGCTCCTTTCCCATGGGCTGATGGAATTGTATCAGCCCTGCAGTGAGCCTGGATGGCCCATGGACAGCAGAGATTCCCTGGATTTATGAGGGATGGGTCCTGGAAGGGATAAGGACACTGCCCCAGCTGGTTTAACAGAAAATATTCTCCTGGAATTATGAGGGATGGGTCCTGGAAGGGATAAAGAACCCTGCCCCAGCTGTTTTTAAGAGCTGCCCATTAACAAAAGGCACCCACTCCCTCCTCCCTGGGGTTATGAGGAGTGGGTTATACAAAAGATAAAGAAAACACCTCCTCAAATGGTTTCAACAGATGGCAGATACAATACACACTTTTGGTTACACATTGCAACCCCAGACAGTTGTAC
Source organism: Acrocephalus scirpaceus scirpaceus (assembly GCA_910950805.1). Lineage (NCBI taxonomy): Eukaryota > Metazoa > Chordata > Aves > Passeriformes > Sylviidae > Acrocephalus > Acrocephalus scirpaceus. The sequence goes on from OU383781.1 coordinate 1,002,733, forward strand.
TGTCCCACTCCCTCCAGCTGTGTGTTAACCCCTTCCCTGTGCCCAGCTGTGTGTCACCCCTTCCCCAGCTGTTACCCCACACCCAGCTGTGTGTAACCCCTTCCCCACTGTGTTAACCCCTTCTCTGTGCCCAGTTGTGTTCCCTCTTCCCCAGCTGTGTTCCCCCTCCCCACACCCAGCTGTGTGTTCCCCCTCCCCACACCCAGCTGTGTGTTCCCCCCTTCCCCAGCTGTGTGTTCCCCCCTTCCCCAGCTGTGTGTTCCCCCTTCCCCAGCTGTGTGTTCCCCCTTCCCCAGCTGTGCTTTAACCCCTTCCCCAGCTGCGTTCCCCCCTTTTCCCCAGCTGCGTTCCCCCCTTTTCCCCAGCTGCGTTCCCCCCTTTTCCCCAGCTGCGTTCCCCCCTTTTCCCCAGCTGCGTTCCCCCCTTTTCCCCAGCTGCGTTCCCCCCTTTTCCCCAGCTGCGTTCCCCCCTTTTCCCCAGCTTGCGTTCCCCCCTTTTCCCCAGCTGCGTTCCCCCCTTTTCCCCAGCTGCGTTCCCCCCTTTTCCCCAGCTGCGTTCCCCCCTTTTCCCCAGCTGTGTTCCCCCCTTTTCCCCAGCTGTGTTCCCCCCCTTTCCCAGCTGTGTGTTCCCCCCTTTCTGTGTGTAAACCCCTTCCCCAGATGTGTGTAACCCGTTCCTCACACCCAGCTGTGTGTCCCCCCTTTTCCCCAGCTGTGTGTCCCCCCTTTTCCCCAGCTGTGTCCCCCCTTTTCCCCAGCTGTGTCCCCCCTTTTCCCCAGCTATGTCCCCCCTCCCCGTGCCCAGCTGACCCGTGTGTCCCTGTCCTGTCCCCCAGGTGCTGCTGAGCGGCGGGGTGGACTCCACGGTGTGCACGGCGCTGCTGAACCGCGCTCTGAACCGCGAGCAGGTCATCGCCGTGCACATCGACAACGGCTTCATGCGCAAGAGGGAGAGCCAGGCCGTGGAGGAGGCGCTCAAGAAGCTGGGCATCCAGGTGAAAGGTACCACGGAGGGAACCAGGGTTGGGATGGATGGGGATGGGAGATCTCTGGGGTCAGGGCTGGGTTTGGAGCTGCAGTTATTGCACAGGGTGTGGGTGAAAGGGCCCTGCTACACTGCCAGCCACAGCTCAGAGCAGGGAGAGAGGGTGAGAAGAGAGTGAAGAAGAGAAGGAGCAAGAGAGGAGGAAGAAAGAAAGAGAGAGAGAGCGAAATTCCCGTTACAATCCATTAAATCTTCTTCTATACTGAATATTCTAATTTACACCAACCAATCCAGCACAAGATACAAATCCTACAGCATTTACACACAGCCTATAAGAATCATTATATTACCAATCCATTAAATCTTCTTCTATACCGAATATTTTAATTTACACCAACCAATCTAGTATAAAATACAAATCCTGTAGCATTTACACACAGCCTGTAAGAATCATTACATTACTGTACTGTGTTATATTTTAAACACTAAAAACTACAAATCCTACAGCATTTACACACAGCCTGTAAGAATCATTACATTCCCATCCTGTGTTATATTTTAAACCCTAAAAATGACTCTTGGGACCCCTCCTGACCTCTCCAGCAGGGTCTGCTCTGACCCTTGGGCTCTTGGTAAGGAGAAGGGCATTGTTTCATCAAGGGGGGATTATTTCAGCTGACCACACCATTGTTTTCCAGTTGTTCAGTAACTAAAGCTCGGCATCTTAGACATCAAAACTTGCCTCCAACTCTATTTCACTGATAGATTTCATATTCTCTACAAATAAGCAGTCATATTGATAAGGTTTTCCTGTTTCATCCTCCCCAGCAGTACCACCCCCCTGCTCTGTGTTCCTCACCCCAGCCACGAGCCCTGGTGGTTTTCCCAGAACCTGCCCTTAGGGTTGGCTTTTGTTGTTCTGCTGTTCCCAGACTGGTACTGAGGTCAGGTTGGTGATGTGGAACCACCTGAACCCCTTCACAAACTTTAAATCTGAAATCTTAGCCCTTGTTTGCTTGGCTGGAGAGTACAGTGAGCTGCCACATCTCTTCAGATGTTGGTGTGGGGCACAGCAGAGCAGTGGGTTTGTGCTCTGGTCACTGCTCTGCTGAGGGATCCTGTCCAGCAGCTGCAGAATTCACTGCAGTTCCATTTTCTCCAGTACCCTGATGAACACTTTGGGCTTCATTTCTTATCCTGAGTCTCTTTCTTTGTCAACTGTGAGCTCATTTGGGTGATTGAATGCAGCTATAGCCAAAATGACTTCCAAGGCATTTTTTCTTGCTTTGAAAGATGTAATTATTTCAGAAAGAGGTGCATTTTAATGGTTTTGGGGTCACTTTGTGAGAACAAGGTGTTGATTGCCCAAAGGTTGGACTCAATGATCTGGGAGGTCTTTTCCAACCTTTATAATTCTGTGAAGGAGATAACTGAGGGAGCAGAAAGTGCCCAGATGTGGCTGATGGGAAGGCTCAGAGGGTTTTTGTGCCTGAAGTATGAGGAGGTCAGAGAAGTCCAAGTTTGTGCCATCAGCACGAGCTGCTCTGTGCTGCCTGCCTGGGGATTACTGAGCAATGCCTGCCTGTTCTGGGGCTCTGGGCCTTGTCCAGGGCTTCTCTGTGCTCTGCACAGGCAGTGTGGCACTGGGCTGTGTCCTGAGCTTCATTCTGAACACATTTTCCTAAATTTATTTTTTTTTAATTGGAAAATCCATGTCTTATCCTTTTCCCCTCTGGAGCAATAAACCTGGGCTCTGGCAGGCAGCCAGAGGAACAAATTGAGGGAATCCCTTTGCTGCAAATGCTCCTTCTGTAGGTCATGGAGTTCAGAGCTGGTGGAAGATGCCAGAAATCCTCCCAGCTGATCTCGGGGTGGGAGCCTCTCTAAATGAAGAGGCATAATGTAGCATGAGTAAATAGTGCATCATTTAATTTTGGTTGCAGAAGGGCCTTGGGGAAATACTGTCTTGTAAACTGTTTAAAGTAAATTATAATCTAAGAGGGAAGCATGGATTGCATGTGGCTGTCTAATCTCACAATGTGGAGAAAGTAATAGGTTCATCAGAGAAATAAAAAGCTCTTGTTAAAATTAGTTTTTGAGATATTGAGCAGCCCTGTTCAATGCAGTTGAAAGGAAAGGATTTTTTTTGTTGTTGTTGTTGTTTTTTAAGCAATAAAGTGAAACTTTTATTTTGTAACCTGCATAAAAATCTTTAATTTTTGCAGTCAATTTTGTAAAAAAAAATAAAATCTCTGTGATTTCCTGCAGTGGTGAATGCAGCCCATTCATTCTATAATGGCACAACAACCCTGCCCATCTCAGACGAGGACAGAACTCCACGTAAGAGAATCAGCAAGACCTTAAACATGACTACAAGTCCTGAGGAAAAGAGAAAAATTATCGGTGACACCTTCGTTAAGGTAACATTTATTTGTTGTTTGGTTGAAATTTTTAAATATTGTGATTCCTGGGTCCATCTTTTACTGTTTAATCAGTGACATCAGGGCTTGTGTGAGCTGGGGATGGCCCCAGAGGCTTTGGGCAAGGGACAGGGGGAATATTGAACAGGGGCTGATGTTCCTGCATCCTGGAGTGATTTTTTCCATTTTCTGTTCTACAAAAGATGGGCTTACAGGAGTGTTTCAGCATTGGCATCATTAGTTTGCTGGTTGTTTGTGTTTTTACAGCTCCCTCTCATGGTCTGTTCATTTTTCCTGAGCCCTTTGACAGCCCCAAAGTGCCTCAGCTCTTCCTTTCTCTGCCCGTGCTGCAGATTGCCAACGAGGTCATCGGGGAGATGAACCTGAAACCCGAGGAGGTTTTCCTTGCTCAGGGCACCCTGAGGCCTGACCTGATCGAGAGCGCTTCCCTGGTGGCCAGTGGCAAGGCTGAGGTGATCAAAACCCACCACAACGACACCGAGCTGATCCGCAAACTGCGCGAGGAGGTGAGGCCGGGGCTGCTGCCCCTCCTGCTCTGCCCACAGCAAAAACTCTTCTCTGCTGGGGTGTCTGCACTGGGGGCACCCCCACAGTCTGGTGGAATGTGTCATTTGAATTTTGAATTTGAATTGCAGTTCTTTGGTTGCCAAGGGTCTGCTTATCCAAAGCCCAGAAAAGCTTTATAAACACCTTTCTCTGCTCTTTAGTGTTTGCATGTGAAGCAAAGGTGGGAGGCTGCCTGGTTTGATTTTCTGGCATGCAATGGTGAGTTCTGCAAGTGTGTTATATTCTGAGAAAGAACCAACACAGGACAGAGCTCACCCAGCCTGGTGGAATTAATGTGGTGCTCAGATACCCAGTGCCACCCACAGGAGAGCGGTGGTGCTGCCCATTTCTGGTGGTGCTGCCCATTTCTGGTTCTGATCCCCATTTCTGGTGGTGCTGCCCATTTCTGGTTCTGATCCCCATTTCTGGTTCTGATCCCCATTTCTGGTGGTGCTGCCCATTTCTGGTGGTGCTGCCCACTTCTGGTGGTGCTGCCCATTTCTGATCTTGATCCCCATTTCTGGTCCCGATGCCCATTTCTGGTTCTGATCCCTGCACAAAGTGTTTGCAAGGCCTTGGGCTTGGTTTGAGCATCCAGCAGAGACAGGAAAGGTCTGAATTCCTGCAGGCAGAGCCACCTTGGCCGTACAGCTCTGTGTGCCCTGCTGCAGCCACGGATCCTTCTGGCACAAACTGGGATTTCCTGCTCTCAGCCTGTGTCCTGCAGCTGTCCTACAAAGCCCACATTCACATGGAATTCCTTTCCAGTGCTTGTGGAATCATTGGCACTGCTGCCCTGAGGTCAGGCCAGTTTGGGTGCCAGAACCTAAAACATTTGAGGCTTTTTGTTTGGTTGTGTGAGCTGGAGTGTAAATTACCTTTTTTTTCTTTTTTTTCTTTTTCAGGGTAAAGTAATAGAACCACTGAAAGACTTCCACAAAGATGAAGTGCGAGTGCTGGGCAGAGAGCTTGGGCTTCCTGAGGAGCTGGTTTCCAGGCATCCCTTCCCAGGTGTGGGGCTGTGCATCACAGCAGTGTTCTTCAGAGATCCAGGATAACTGCAGAACAAAACTGAGCTTTAGACACAGAAAAAATCGATTCAGCTTTTCACTTAAGCACAATCCTTCAGGGAAAGATGACTTGAGAGCAGCTTGATAAATACACACAGTGTTTTATCATTGAGCCTTTGTTTGGCTTTGGTGGGAGAAGCCAAAGAGGAGTTGTCAGTAAGTGCAGTGAGCTCTGCCTGAGCTGGCTCTGACTGGAATAATGGCCTGGCTCTGCCTTTCCAAGGGGCATTTCCTGCTTGAAATTAAATGCTCAACATTTCTAACACGAGATCTCCACTAGAAAAGAGCAAAGTTGATAATTGTGGGTTGGTTTCTTTTTTCCTGGAGGGTGTTAAGAACTGAAAATTAGACACAAAGGCAGAATTCACAGTTCTCAGTGACTGCCTCACTGTTCCACACTTGTAGCTGTGGAACACCTTTTTTTATATATATATATAAAGATATATATATAAAGATATCTATATATAAATATCTTTTAAATATTTTAAATATAAAGATATATATATCTTTATTTATATACACCTTATATATATACACACCTTATCTATCTACCTTTATATGTATATATTTTTATATATATATACACCCCTTTATTTGGTATAATATTTGTTCAACTTTGCAGGTCCTGGCCTGGCCATCAGAGTGATCTGTGCTGAGGAACCTTACGTGTGCAAAGACTTCCCAGAAACAAACAACATCTTGAAAATAGTGGCAGATTTTTCTGCCAGTGTGAAAAAGGTGAGGAAATTCCAAACGTGGATTTTGAGTGCTGGCTCTGCAGTGACCTGTGGTGAGGTTTAATCTGTTAAAAGGTTAAAGGGACTGGTCTGTGCTCCTTGAGGAATGCAGCCTCCAAGTACAGCTCACTTGAAGCTGTTCAGTGGAATTTTTGGTGCTGTGACTGGTGCAAGTGTTGAGCCATTGCTGGAAAATGCAATTTTATTTACCTTTCAAATAATAAACAACTTCTGTTGTAGTTAAACTTTGTGCAGATGAGATCACACAGTGTCAGGAAAAGATCCTCCCTCCCTGAAGAGTTGTAACATTTTAGGTTTGCACACCCCAAACCCTGGAATTTTGGATGGGTGATGTTTGACTGGGACATCTCCTGACTGTGCTGACCTTTGTGGTGTTTGTCAGTCATTAGAGGGGTCTGCTCTGAGCTGTGAGCTCAAAACAACTTCCAGAACCTTTCTAGGAAATCCTAAAGGGCAGAGATTTCCATCTGCCTTTCCTTTAAAAGATACAGAATTGTGGTGCCATAAAACTGAAAAGTGCAGCTTTGTGAAGGAGAAAAGGAGCACAGGAAAAGAGCTTCCCCTATGGCCTTGGAGAGCTGAGTGTAATCACAGAAAAGTGCTTTTGCTAATGTTTAATTTTCAGATGAGAGGTATCTTTTAAATAGTTCCAAGGCGTAAATGTGGACTAAGCAAACAGTTACTTAAATAACAATTTTATCCACACAGTGCAAGTTCTGTTTGAGGGAGCTTTATTTAATTTAAAAATTCCAATTTCTTGTTCTCTGTCCTTGCCCAGCCTCACACTTTGCTGCAGAGGGTGAAGGCGTGCACGAGTGAGGAGGACCAGGAGAAGCTGATGCAGATCACAAGCCTACATTCACTGAATGCCTTCTTGCTACCAATCAAAACTGTGGGAGTGCAGGTACAGGGCCCCTCCTGGCTGTGCTGGGAGCTCTCCTGGCAGGGTGAACATCGCTGCTCTGCTGCAGGGCTGGGAGCACAGCCTGGCACAGAGGGGAAGGGCTGGAGGTGGCAGTGCCAGCCTTGTCCTGTGTGTGTGCAGGGGTTGAGGTCCCTGAGCTCAGGGGTTCCTGGGGGTGTTGTCACTCACCAGCAGCTGCTGCAGCCCCTCTGGGCTCTGCTGGCCCCACCAAGGCTCAGGAGGGCTGGGCTGCACGGGGGAAAAATCCCACTTTGCTATGTTTGGATGTGGTTGTTGCCCTTGGCAGTTCTTTCCTGAGCTGTGCTGATCCCTCTCCTTGGGAAGGGGGAGCTTTGGGCTCTGTGCAGTCAGATTTGGGGATCTGTGCAGTCAGATTTGGGGATCTGTGCAGTCAGATTTGGGGATCTGTGCAGTCAGATTTGGGGTCTGTGCAGTCAGCTCTGGAGTCTGTGCAGTCAGATCTGGGATCTATGCAGTCAGATTTGGGGTCTGTGCAGCCACTGTGGGATCTGTGCAGTCAGCTCTGGGCTCTGTGCAGCAGCTTTGGGATCTGTGCAGCCACTGTGGGATCTGTGCAGCAGCTCTGGGATCCATACAGCAGCTCTGGGATCTGTGCAGCCACTGAGTTCCCTTTCCCTCCCTGTGGGCACAGACACAACCCAGGGGCTGGCGCTCTCCTGGAGCTGTGTGCAGTAACTCAGATTTCCCTGCTGAGCACTCAGGGATGTTAAGCACCTTTCTGTGCCTCGAATTCCTCCTCCTGTTTTATTTCCAGCCGCCTGATGCTGTGTGTGGCTCTCTGCAGTCAGCTTTGGTTACTGCTTCAGGCTGCAGTGTCATCAAATTTCTGTGCTCTGCCACCACAATACCACCCCTGGCCAGTGTGTGCAAATATTCCCAGAGTGAATATTCCCTTTTCCAGCTCTCTCATCTGGCTCTGTGTTTTCTCACCCACTCAGTCTCAGTGAGGGGCCTTGGCAGCAGAGCTCAGGGTCGGGTTGTCCTTTCTGTCCCCCAGGGTGACTGTCGCTCCTACAGCTACGTCTGTGGCATCTCCAGCAAAGATGCTCCCCACTGGGAGTCCCTGATGTTCCTTGCCAGGCTCATACCACGCATGTGCCACAACATCAACAGGTGAGCCCTGATTTACCTTGATTTTTCCTTATCTAATTCGTGTGTGGAAGTTTAGCAGGTGCAAACATTTATTCTGTTTATTCCGGGGTATAATGTTTTTATATGTTGGACAGGTGTACCACACAGAGGTCACAAACACACAATAAATCAAAATATGGGTTTATTTCCAGCTTGAAAAGAAACTGCTGGCCTATATCCTTGGATTAGGCAGCATCCAATATAATTTATGCAAATCTCTTGTGCAAGACTCCAGCCTGGTGCTGAGCTGTGCTGTGCTGCAGTTTGGTTTGCCTTTGTGTCAGGAGGGGATTTGTGTGGGGCTGTCAGTTCTGATGGTGAGGGAGAGCTCCAAAGCTGGGCAGTTTGATCTAAATTGAGCTCTCTGAGGATACATTTTCTACCTACTCGAGTCCATAACTTTTTTTTTCCCAGCAGCTGAAGGTGCTTAGACATGAAATCAGCTCTGGAGAATTATGGCCTCCTTGCCTGGCTGGGGGATTGCTGCCAAAACTGCTTAGGATTGCTTATAGCAAAACTTCATTTTCTCCCATAAGTGACACCTCCTGACAGAGCTTTTACTCTGAAAGGTGACACCTGGAATTGCAAGATCTCTGTTTAAATTGAGTGCAGAGGGGACAAAAGGTATAAACCAGGATTGCCTGTGCAGTTCCAGAGGATGTCACAAAATGAAAATAAAAGCCAGTTTCTGGTTTTAAAGCACTGCTGATGTCTTTAAGCTCTGCTGGGTTTAACACTGCCCTCCTGGGCACCCCACAGCTCTGGGAGCTCTGCTGTCCCTGGGGTTTGCAGCTCCTCTGCTGTTCAGGGGCTCTCAGGAGGGCACTGCCATGGCTGATCTCCTGCCCAGCTGTGCTCTCAGGCTTTGTGTTCCAACAAAACTCCACAGAATAACCTGGCATGACTGGTTTGGATTTCAGACAAGCTCTCCTGGCTTGTGTCTGCAGACTCAAAGAGCTGCTGTGAGCACCTGGTGGTGAATCCATGCACGAGGCCACTCTGCTCCTTGTTCTGCAGGAACACAGGGAACGAGATTAAAAACATCAGCCTGATGTGACTGCTCTGAATTCAGAAGATGTTTAGTTGCAGATCTAGTGCTTCTGCAGATCTATAAATCCCAATTTATAAATTGCTGTGCCGAAAACCCTTCATTAACAATAAGGTGCAGCATTAATGGGGGCTTGGGTGGCTTCCTGTTAAAAACTGAACAAAATAAATCATGGTGCTGTTTTCCAGCTCAGTTTCTCCCCGTGGCCCTGCAGCAGCAGGTCTGAGGCAGGCTGCTCTGCTCTGTTCTGTTGCAGGGTGGTGTATGTGTTTGGCCCCCCTGTCAAGGAGCCCCCCACGGATGTCACCCCCACCTTCCTGACCACAGGAGTCCTCAGCACTTTACGTCAGGCTGACTTCGAGGCTCACAACATTCTCAGGGAGTCTGGTAGGTGCTGCACCTCATCCCAGGGGTCACCCTCGTGTTTCCTGCAAACCCACTGGGTGCAATCAGAGCGCTGCTGTCAAAATCTGCAAGCAAATATCTCAAAAAAAAGTGGTCAGTTGGTGGAATGACAGTGACAATTGTGGAAGCTGATAGCTGAAGGACAGGGATTCATTTTAGGGGATTTTGGGGGCTGAGTTGCTTCTAACACATGGTGAGGCTCAAAGCTGTGGTGCTTCACTGCAGACTTGTGCAAAAAGGGCTGTCAGGCAGCTCAGCCACCCAAATCCCTTCTCTCTGCTGGTCTCAGTGGTGAAGAAACTTGATGTAGATTTTAAATACTGTTGGGTTTGGGGAAAGCCCAGATGCCAAGTTTCTCATGGGGGTGATGCTCACAGCCTGTGGTGCTCTCAGATTTCTTAACTTGAAGCCAAAGCTGCAGCCCCAACCCTGCACAGCCAGGGAGTGTGGAGTCCTCTGGATGTGCCAGAGCTTGGGAATGATCAGTTCTGGGTTCAGCCTCCTCAGGTTTTTACTGAATTACCTTTGGAGATGAGATCTGTGTGGGCAGCACTGCACCAGCCCTGCCTGTGTTCATACAAATGAGGTTAGAACAGATCCCTGCCTTTGGGGATCCGTGTTCAGCTTGCAGGGCTGTGTGAACAGAATCTGCACAGAATTACCCTCCAAAGGCTGAGGTGACACTGTTGGCTGTGTTGGTAAAGCTGTAGCTGTGTCTTGCTAACTTCTGGTGACACTTGGCTTTGTGTGAATGAATTGCTCCTAAAAATAAGCCTGGGGTTGTGGTTTAGTGAAAAAAAAAAAACCTCCCTGAGCAGCAGCTCAGGCCAGGGCTGGCAGAGGCAGAGCCTGAGCAGTGTGAGCTCCACACCTGCATTTTGGACTTTTAGATAGTTGAGACAGGGAAATTGGGGAGCTGGGCATTGCCTCTCAGGAGGAGATGTTGAAAATTCAATAAAATGTCCTTGTCTGGAGCTGCCTGCCCACCACCAGCCAGGGACACTGGAGAGCTTTCTCCTGAGTGTTTCCAAGATTGTTCAGATTTATTTAGGCACATCTCTTTATTGGGCTTGATATGGGGACTGATAAAACCCCATGATTTTATGTGGGAAGGGAAATGGCTCCTCAATTGATTCACAGTGAATTACAGGGATAACACAGCTGGGATTTTTCTGCGTGCCTGCAAAGGCTGAGAGGATCATCTCAAGTGGCAATTTAGAGAATCTCAGAGTGGTTTGGGCTGGAAGGGACATTAGGGATCATCTGTTCCAGCGCCTGGGGACACCTTCCACTTATCCCAGGCTGCTCCAAGCCTGGCCTTGTGGACCCTTCCAGGGATGGGGCAGCCACAGCTGCTCTGGGAAGCTGCAGCTGCAGCAGCACTGTGGCAGCAGAGGGAGCAGCTCCCACAGGCTGCGGGAGCAGGATCCCACGGGCTGCAGGAGCAGGATCCCACAGGCTGCAGGGAGCAGGATCCCACAGGCTGCAGGGAGCAGGATCCCACAGGCTGCAGGGAGCAGGATCCCACAGGCTGCAGGGAGCAGGATCCCACAGGCTGCAGGAGCAGGATCCCACTGGCTGCAGGAGCAGCTCCCACAGGCTGCAGGGAGCAGCTCCCACAGGCTGCAGGAGCAGGATCCCACAGGCTGCAGGGAGCAGCTCCCACGGGCTGCAGGAGCAGGATCCCACAGGCTGCAGGAGCAGGATCCCACAGGCTGCAGGAGCAGGATCCCACAGGCTGCAGGGAGCAGGATCCCACAGGCTGCAGGGAGCAGGATCCCACGGGCTGCAGGGAGCAGGATCCCACAGGCTGCAGGAGCAGGATCCCACAGGCTGTAGGAGCAGGATCCCACAGGCTGCAGGAGCAGGATCCCACAGGCTGCAGGAGCAGCTCCCACAGGCTGCAGGAGCAGGATCCCACAGGCTGTAGGAGCAGGATCCCACAGGCTGCAGGAGCAGGATCCCACAGGCTGCAGGAGCAGGATCCCACAGGCTGCAGGAGCAGGATCCCACAGGCTGTAGGAGCAGGATCCCACGGGCTGCAGGAGCAGGATCCCACAGGCTGCAGGAGCAGGATCCCACAGGCTGTAGGCGCAGGATCCCACAGGCTGCAGGAGCAGGATCCCACAGGCTGCAGGCGCAGGATCCCACAGGCTGCAGGCGCAGGATCCCACAGGCTGCAGGCGCAGCTCCCACAGGCTGCAGGAGCAGGATCCCACAGGCTGCAGGCGCAGCTCCCACAGGCTGCAGGAGCAGCTCCCACAGGCTGCAGGAGCAGCTCCCACAGGCTGCAGGAGCAGGATCCCACAGGCTGCAGGAGCAGGATCCCACAGGCTGCAGGAGCAGCTCCCACAGGCTGCAGGAGCAGCTCCTGCTGCAGAGCTGGAAGCAGGGGCAGGAATTGTGGCTAACCCCCCGTGTGTGTGTGTGTTTGTGCCCCGTGTGTGCTGCAGGCTACGCTGGGAAGATCAGCCAGATGCCAATAATCCTGACCCCGCTGCATTTTGACCGGGACCCCCTGCAGAAGCAGCCCTCGTGCCAGAGGTCTGTGGTCATCAGGCCCTTCATCACCAGCGACTTCATGACGGGCATCGCCGCCACGCCGGGCAGCGAGGTGCCCGAGGAGGTGAGGGCTCCACTCAGCCTGCCCCCTCCAGCCTCCCTCTCACCCTCTTCTTCATTTTCTTGCTGTTTTGTTCTCTCTCCTTTATAAATGATCATTAGAAATGTGGTGTTTTTGGGGAAAAAAACCAAACAAAATAAAGGGCTGGCAGATGGGTGTGACAGACTTGAAGGGTTTCCAGCAGAGCTGAGCTAAAATAACCCCAATTAAAGAAGCAAGAATGCCCCAGCCGTTGTTGGGATTTGGAATTGGTTTTTGCAGCAGTAATTGGAAGTTTCCTGGCGTTAGGAATTGCCTTTGTTTGGCATTTCTGCTTTTACTGGAACTTGCAGTTTAACATCTCAGTGTCCTGTGTGCTCTTTAGGTCACTAAAAGGACTTTGGAGTCAGGTTCGAGCTTTTTTTTATTTTTTATGGGCAGCTTTATCCATGTCCAGTCAAGTACTTCATCCCTCTGGAAATGCACTGTAGGAAATGGATTTACCTTCTATTTTAAACACACTTTAAGAGCATATGAGCATTGTTTAGTAATTGTGTATAATTGAAGTCCTCTGCTTCAAGGCAGCCTATCCATGAGAAGAACTGTTCAGGTTGCCATGTGAACTGTCCCCCTGTATAAAATGAGAGCTCATTTGACCTCAGTGTTTGTGTTTAAAAACAACCAAACACCACAAAACCCACCCCCAAACAAAAACCCTGCATTCTTCAAAATGAAAAATGGTCGTTTGAAGGCTTAGGTAGTAGTGTGGTGACTAAATAATGCAGGTTATAGAGAAAAATCAGGTTTATGGGGGAAATAATAATGTTTTTATATATAGAGCAATGCACTGTTAGTTTGTGCTTTCACTGTGAGCAGTGTGTCATGTAAGTGGTGTTGGGAACTGGGGGATTTTTAAGGAATCTGAACTTCTGAGGATCATCAGATCCTCCCCTGGAATATTCCTGCTAACATGGATTCATTGTGAGCTCTGGAGGATGATTCTCACAGGGAATCAGAGATTTTCTTCCAGCTGGTTTCATTTTGTGCCTGATGGCAGCAGGCTCTGGTGTCCAGCAGGACTGCAGGGAGCAGTTTGCCCTCGAGATTTCCTGGGGTGCCTTCACCAGGCCTGTTCCACACCTTTTTTTCTGATATTCTGTTTCCCTCTAGATTTCCTGGTTTGACTTTCACCAGGCCTGTTCCACACCCTTTTTTTTCTGATATTCTGTTTCCCTCAAGCTTTCCTGGGGTGACTTTCACCAGGCCTGTTCCACACCTCGTTTTTTCTGATATTCTGTTTTCCTTGAGCATTCCTGGGGTGCCTTTCACCAGGCCTGTTCCACACCCCTTTTTTTCTGATATTCTGTTTCCCTTGAGCTTTTCTGGGGTGCCTTTCACCAGCCCTGTTCCACCTGATTTTTCTGATATTTTGTTTGCCTTGAGCTTTCCTGGTTTGACTTTCACCAGGCCTGTCCCACATCCCATTTTTTCTGATATTCTGTTTCCCTTGAGCTTTTCTGGGATGCTTTTCACCAGACCTGTTCCACACCCCATTTTTTCTGATATTCTGTTTTCCTTGAGCTTTCCTGAGGTGCCTTCACCAGGCCTGTTCCACACTCTTTTTTCTGATATTCTGTTTTCCTTGAGCTTTTCTGAGGTGCCTTTCACCAGCCCTGTTCCACCCCCCGTTTTTTCTGATATTCTGTTTCCCTCGAGCTTTCCTGGGATGCCTTTCACCAGACCTGTTCCACACCCCGTTTTTTCTGATCTCCTGCTTCCTCTCCACCACAGGTTGTGCTGAAAATGGTGGCAGAGATCAAGAAGATCCCTGGCATCTCTCGGGTGATGTACGACTTGACATCGAAGCCGCCGGGAACCACGGAGTGGGAGTAATTAACTGTTCCTATCCAAGTACTGTGTGCAGTCAGAACCATATCAGAAACCATTCCCAGTGTTGACATGCAGTACTGTGAAAGAGTGACTGGAGCTGCTGCCTGGCCTCAGGTTCCTCTCCTGGAGCGTACTCCTGCAGTTCAGAGCTGTGCTGGGGATGGCAGCGGCGTGGGGCTGAGGACTGTACGGGTAAATGATGGTGGCAGTGCTGCCAGGCCAGGCCCCTCTGCTTTGCCTTTGTCTTTCCAGTCCCCTCCCCGTTCCCCCCGTGTTCTGTTACCTGTCATTTCGGTGTCTCTTTGTTTTTGTACACTGTGTCAAGAAGAGACAGTTTATTTACTTCTACCAAAAGCATTGTTACAGCCCAAACATGTACGAGGAGTTCGATTCTTTGTGACCAACCGCTTTGGGACGGATTTATTATAAATAAATATTTTGCCAAATGGAGCAGCGGGTGCTGTTGAGTCGTGGAGTTTGGCTGTGTGTGCCCCCGTGGCAGTGCTGAGCTCTGTCCGTGTGTCTGTCCCTGCTGGGGCACAGCAGAGCTCCCGGTGCTGTGGGATGGCAGAAGGGCAGAGCTGGGAAAATGCTGCAGCACAGCTCTTGTGTGTCCCAGCACTGCCCCTCTGCTTCCCTTGATGGCATTTTTGGCTCTGACAGGGGTTTTTGGGGTTTGTTGTGCTTAGCTGGATCTGTGAGATCATTCTAGGTGTTGGTGTGGAGTCCTGGGTGGGCTGAGCCCCCCGCCCTGCAGCCCCTCTGTCACTCGTGTTCTGTCTGTAGTGAAGCAATAATTGCAGGTGGGTGCTGGGCAGGAGCTTGCTGATGTTCTGAGGCAAAGCCATTTCTGAGAGCCCTGTCCTGTGACAGGAACAGCTGGATCCTGACCTGGGTGCTGCTGGTACCCCCAGTGGGGCAGCTGGAATGTTCATCCCATCCCTCCTCTCCCTGGTGTTTCAGTTGGAGCAGTTGTGTTTTGTTCAGCTGCAGGATCCCTGTGATGTTCTGGGGTAAAACACTTGGTTTGAGCTGTTCAGTGACATGGAGTATTCCATGGCTGTGGCTGCCCTTGCCTGGATTTGTGAACTGGAATAACGTTGGAAGTGTTTTTGTTCTGTATTTTCGGTCGCACGCGTTCTCCTGTTCTTACATTCCCTGCCCACACGTTATGGAAATGGGCTTTGGAAATTTCTGCTCCTAGGAAATGGCCAGCTGGTGTCAATGGATTTATTTTTTTGCCTGTGTTGCACGAGGGGGAGGAGGTGGCACGTCCCAGGGCTGCTGGGGACACGGGGGTGCAGCAATTGGGGCTGGGGGGCTCTGCCTCCCCTCCAGCCCTGCTCCAGGAGGGCTCTGCAGCTCGGGCAAATTGAGCTGAATTGATAACTCAGTCACCCCCTTTCCAAAAGAGTGATTTGCACCCACTCACACCTGTCACAACCCCTGTGAGCCTCGGTGATGTCAGTGATTCCATCCCTCTGCTGCAGGGTGGGATCTGGGCTGGGTTAAACCTGTAAATGTTTGCTGGGGCAGCAGCTGTCCCAGCAGGTAAAGGCTGAGCTCAGACAGAGCTCCCCAGGGAAGTTCCAGTGAATTTAGGGTTGGTCAGGAAGGGCTGAGGGCAGCTGCTGTCATTCCTGGGTGCTGTCTCACTCCAGAGGGTGCAGAGCCAGGAGCTGAATCCATGGTGAGATGCAGAACCCCCTCAGCTCTCACAGCAACAGGCTGTGTTGCCTTGACAGCAAACAAGCAAAGCTGAGGGAATCACTAAAAATAATGCAAATAATACTGAGAGCACAGCAGCCCCTGCTGGGCCCTGCCGGGGCTGTCCTGTGCAGCTGGAGCTGCAGGTGCTGTGATGGGGCTGGGGGCTGCAGGGGAGCTGCTGCCCCTGGGACACCCCCTGGAGCTCCTGGGTCACCCCCTGCAGCTCCTGGGACACCCCCCTGCAGCCCCTGGGACACCCCCCTGCATCTTTCCTGGGCAGAACCTTTCCCTCCCTGCACGCTGCACCCTTGGAAAAGTCTCCTTGGAGCTGCATCCCAGCTCTGGGCACGGGGTCTGCCACCATCCCTGAACCCCTGGGCTCTTCCCTGTGCATTCCTGGGGCTGGGCAGCACCTCCCTGCTCAGATTTAGGGCAGAAATTTGAATATTGAATATTTTAGGCGTTAAACTATTGCACTATGGATGAAAATGTCTTGCTGCAGTGCAGCCTGTGCCCCTGAGCCCCGTGTCCCAGCTGTGCCATGCCTTGCAGCCCTGCTGGATTTGGGAAGGGTGCTGTGCTCATCCCAGCAGCTCTGGGTGCTTCTGTGGAATCCCTGTGTGCTGGACAGCCAGAGTGGAGAGAAACATCATAACTCTGTTCACATTTCTTAAAAACCAGTTCTATTTAGCACCTAGTTTACAAACTAATACCTGTAGCTGCCCTGTACAATTGTTCACCTGGAGTCTGCAGTAAAACATGTCAGCAATTAGAGGAATTTGTATCGGGGGCACTCCCCAGCAGTCTCAATTTTTAACATTTTTCTGCTTGTGAAATGATAAAGTACTGTGAGCCTTAATTTTTATCCACAAATAAAAATATTATGTTTGATCCTTGGTGTGTTTTTTTTTTAAGGGTTTATATGTAAAAGTTATATTATGAATGGGGCTGTATTTTGGGTTGAACAAGCTGCTTTTATGGATGTAATTGATTTAAATTGATTTAAATGTTTGCTCAAGAGCCCCTCTAGAGCTGGGATATTTCTCCTTTCCCGGAGTGGTTTGGGATACAGAGATCAATATAAAGCTGCTTTCAGGATTTCCTTACTTTTTAAAATGTTATTTAGGGTGGAAAAAACCATTGTGGGGTAAATGAAGCTTTGGGGAGATCCGAGCTTGAGTTAATTAAGGGATAATTAAGGAGAAGGATTTCTGCTCCTTAGGGGTGTGGCTCTGCCTTGGTGGCCCTGGCTCCTGTGGGGTTTGTGCCAGGAATGATGTTTGGAGCAGCTTTTATCCCTGGGAAATGCTTCCAGCTCTGCCCCTGCGGTCATTTTGTGACAGTTTGGGCCGAGTGACCTGGGACAGGTCCCTGACAAGGGCCCAGCTGCTCTGTCCAGGGCTGGAGCTGGCCCAGCTGTGGGGTGTGTGGTGTGGAAAGGGAATGCAGCAGGAATTGGGTTTGGGGGCTCTCAGAGGGAAAAGATTTCTGGATGAGCCCTGGGGTGATGCTCCAGGGCACTCTCAGTGGGTCAGGGCTGCAGAAGCTGTTCCAGGGGGGCCCAGCAGCCATCCCTGGGTTGGGGAGGATGGGGAGGCAGCAGCAAACACCCCCGGGCTGGGAGGTGGCTGAGTCAGGCTGGGGCTGGGGATGATCTCTGTGCTCCGCAGAGCTGGAGGTTATTTTTAGTCCCTGAGTGGTGCTGATTGCCATGGCAATGCACAGCGGGCTCCAGGGATGTGCCAGCCTGGGGACAGGGCTCCTGGCCCTGCTTTGGGATGGGGTGGCAGCTCCGTGTCCCCTGGGTGGGGTTCAGCTCCCAGCCAGAGCTCTGGGACACAAACACAACCCTGCAGGCACAGCAGGCTGGCCAGGAACAGGATCCATTGGGAATGAACATTCTGAATCCATCCTGGAGCCCTGACCTGCTCAGCAGGGAATGCACTGCTCAGGAATATCCTGAATTCATCCTGGGAGCATTTACCTGCTCAGCAGGGAATGCACTGCTCAGGAATATCCTGAATTCATCCTGGAGCATTCACCTGCTCAGCAGGGACTGCACTGCTCAGGAATATCCTGAATTCATCCTGAGAGCCCTGTCCTGCTCAGCAGGGAATCCACTGCTCAGGAATATCCTGAATTTATCCTGGAGCATTGCTCAGCTCAGCAGGGAATGCACTGCTCAGGAATATCCTGAATTCATCCTGGAGCACTCACCTGCTCAGCAGGGAATGCACTGCTCAGGAATATCCTGAATTTATCCTGGAGCACTGTCCTGCTCAGCTCAGCAGGGAATGCACTGCTCAGGAATATCCTGAATTCATCCTGGAGCACTGTCCAGCTCAGCTCAGCAGGGAATGCACTGCTCAGGAATATCCTGAATCCATCCTGGGAGCTCTGTCCTGCTCAGCAGGGAACACACTGCTCAGGATTATCCTGAATTCATCCTGGAGCATTCACCTGCTCAGCTCAGCAGGGAATTCACTGCTCAGGAATATCCTGAATTTATCCTGGAGCATTCACCTGCTCAGCAGGGAATGCACTGCTCAGGAATATCCTGAATTTATCACCTGCTCAGGATCATGGCCAAGAACTACCCTGAATTCATCCTGGAGCACTGACCTGCTCAGCTCAGCAGGGAATGCACTGCTCAGGAATATCCTGAATTTATCCTGGGAGCACTCACCTGCTCAGCAGGGAATCCACAGCTCAGGAATATCCTGAATTCATCCTGGGAGCATTTACCTGCTCAGCAGGGAATGCACTGCTCAGGAATATCCTGAATTTATCCTGGGAGCACTCACCTGCTCAGCAGGGAATGCACTGCTCAGGAATATCCTGAATTTATCCTGGGAGCCTTGTCCTGTTCAGCAGGGAATGCACTGCTCAGGAATATCCTGAATCCATCCTGGAGCACTGACCTGCTCAGCTCAGCAGGGAATGCACTGCTCAGGAATATCCTGAATTCATCCTGGGAGCCCTGTCCTGCTCAGCACCTGCTGGGCTGCAGCAGCTCAGCCTCTGGTCTGACATTCATGCAGAAAAGCCAGGACCATGTGAATGGTTCTGCACCTTGTGGTGCTGTTTGAGCAGGTCAGGGCTCACCAGGCCCAAAGGGCTCCTGCAGCCTCTGCCCAGCACAGCCACGTCCCTCCAGTGAGGTCTGAGCTCCTGGATTCTCCTTGGCCTTGGAAAACTTTCCCCTTTCCCATCACGGGGTGCTCGGTCACCCCTTGGTGCAACTCAGAGCAAGCCCAGAGCAGCTGCTCATGAGTGACCTCCCTGAACCCAGCAAAGAGGGGAAAAGGAGTTAATTAACACTGCCAGGAATTTTCCTCTTCGCTGGGGTGTGCTGGGACTGGCCTTTGGCCCTACAATCACATCTAGAAATTATTGGAGAAGATAAAAGGCTGGAGAGAGCCACTTGCACTTGAGATTTTAATTTCAGCAGATTGGCTCATTGGAGGCTGCTGTGACCCGCTGCCCTTCAGGGAGGCAGCTGGGAGCTCTCCCAGGGTTTGGGATTGGGGTTAACAGGTGAACTCAGTGATCTCAGAGGCTCTGAAGAGCTGCCTGACTCCCCAAATCCGTGCTGGGGGAGCAGGATTGCTGAGGATGCCCAGACACAGAGCTGCTGGCCCAGCAGAGGTTCATGTGCCACTACCTTTGAGCAGGGTGAGCTCCTAAACCCAATTAAACACCTTAATGAATCGTTCCCTGAAGGGGTTTCAATTACCTGGAGCAGAGAGAGGAGCCAGAGCTCCGTGGTTAATTGGATCAGGAGGTGGGAATGGCTGTGCCCCTGTGGGGCCAGGCTGGTTCGTGTGCCCAGGGATCAGACAGGCACATCCCAAACTCATCTGGGGCCAGACTGGTTCCTGTGCTCAGGGATCTCTGACAGGCACATCCCAAACCCATCTGGGGCCAGACTGGTTCCTGTGCTCAGGGATCACTGACAGGCACATCCCAAACCCATCTGGGGCCAGACTGGTTCCTGTGCTCAGGGATCACTGACAGGCACATCCCAAACTCATCTGTGCCCGGGCAAGGCTTGGGCTGCTCTGCTCCCACCTCTGCCAGCAGCACCTCCAGGAGATGAGCTCTGCTCCTGTGGCTGGGTGTGCAGAGCTTTGGGGTTTGCAGAGCTTTGGGGTGTGCAGGTGCAGAGCTTTGGGATGTGCAGAGCTTTGGGGTGTGCAGAGCTGTGGGGTGTGCAGAGTTTTGGGATATGCAGGTGCAGAGCTTTGGGGTGTGCAGAGCTTTGGGGTGTGCACAGCCTTGGGGTGTGCAGATGCAGAGCTTTGGAGTGTGCAGAGCTCTGGGGTATGCAGAGCTGTGGGGTGTGCAGAGCTTTGAGGTGTTCAGAGCCTTGGGGTGTGCAGAGCTTTGGGGTGTGCAGAGCTTTGGGATGTGCAGGTGCAGAGCTTTGGGGTGTGCAGGTGCAGAGCCTTGGGGTGTGCAGGGCTTTGGGGTGTGCACAGCCTTGGGGTGTACAGATACAGAGCTTTGGGGTTGCAGATCTGTGGGGTGTGCAGATGCAGAGCTTTGGGATGTGCAGAGCTTTGGGGCATTCAGGTGAAGAGCCTTGGGGTGTGCACAGCTGTGGGGTGTGCAGAGCTTTGGGGTGTGCAGATGCAGAGCTTTGGGGTGTGCAGAGCTTTGGGGTTGCAGAGCTGTGGGGTGTGCAGGTGCAGAGCTGACAAAATGAGGAGCAGATTTGGACAGACTGCTGCGGGATGTGCAGGGCAAGGGCGGATTTGGAGCTGGTTCTAAGAGAGGATTGACTGTGACTGTGTTTTAGTGGAATTACTGGGGAATTGCAGGATCAGCCCGGGTGTCCGGCATCCCTTTACTCTGGAATGAGGCATTGACAGCCAGGGAGAGCTGGGGGGGCTCACCTGGAGAGGAGAAGCTCCAGGGAGAACTCAGAGCCCCTCCAGGGCCTGAAGGGGCTCCAGGAGAGCTGGAGAGGGACTGGGGACAAGGGCTGGAGGGACAGGACACAGGGAATGGCTTCCACTGCCAGAGGGCAGCGATGGATGGGAGATTGGGAAGGAATTCCTGGCTGGGATGGGATTCCCAGAGCAGCTGTGGCTGCCCCTGGATCCCTGGCAGTGTCCCAGGCCAGGCTGGATTGGGTTTGGATCACCCTGGGACAGTGGGAGGTGTCCCTGCCATGGCTGGGGTGGCACTGGATGGGATTTAATGTCCCCCCCAACCCAATCACTCCACCCAAATCAATGTGTGGTGCAGAAATCCAGGCTGGGCCCCTGTGTGTGACATGTGGGGTCTGGTTGGTGTCCCTGCAATGGCACATCCCGCTGGGAAGCTGCTCAGGAGATTTTCCAGCCCGGTTTTACCGGGGCCCCGTGTGCGGTGCATTAACTCATCCAGGCGACCTCCTGCTTCCCCGAGCAGAAAACAGCTGCTGCGGGGGGTTTAGAAGCTTCTCTTATTTACATCTGAAAACAGGAGGTTCGGCTAAAAGGGTGCCTGAGCCGGGGGAAAATGAATTAATCCCGAGCTCTGATGCTGGGGGCTGCGGGCTGGGTGCTCTGGAATGTTCTGCATTAAAACCAGGGCCACAAACAGCACGGGGGGGTTAAAGCTCCTTGGAGGCTGTTCTGGCCCTGGGACACCCCTCGGACCCCATTTCGTGTGTCCAGCTCTGGGGACCACAGCAGGAACAAAAATCAGATTTTACAAATTTGGACATTCGTAAATCATTCTTTTCTTTGGGTTTGGATTTCTTCTTTTCAGAAGAGACAGATAAATTTTCAAAACCCGGCATAATTTATTAATAAATATACGTTCTAAACATTATATAGAGCTTACATTATAATATATTATAATATATTTAATATTACAGTAATTAATACTAGTTATTATAAGGTTGTAATAATTAATATAATAATCAGTTATAATTCACAATGAGCTACAGGCAGAGAGCTCCTAATCATGGCACTATGCATTTATACAGTGTGCAGGCAAGCTAGAAATGCATAATTGTATTATATATCACTTAACAGATGATTGCCTAGAAAAATGGAATATAAAAGGAAGGAAAAAGGAATAGAGATGAAATATAAAAGGAATACAAAAGGAATGAAAAATTAATATAGAAGGAATATGAAAGAAAAATGAAAGGAACGAAAAAGGAATATAGAAGGGACGAAAAAGGAATACAAAAGGAAAGGAAAAGGAATATAAAAGGAAAGGAAAAGGAATATAGAAGGAAGGGAAAAGGAAAGGAAAAAGAATATAAAAGGAATATAAAAGGAAGGGAAAAGGAAAGGAAAAGGAATATAAAAGGAATATAAAAGGAAGGGAAAGGAAAGGAAAAGGAATATAGAAGGGATATAAAAGAAATATGAAAGGAATGAAAAATGAATATAGAAGGAATATAAAAGAAGGAATGAAAAAGGAATACAAAAGCAAAGAAAAAGGAGTGTAAAAGGAATATAAAGGGAACACAGAGGTGCCCCCAGCCCCGAGCAGGGTCAGTTTGAAGTGTCACTCCCTGGAGCATCCCTCCCTGGTCCTGTGTGCCATCCGGAGGGGCTGGGCTGGGTTTGTCCCCCCCGGAGACGCCTCTGGACGGCTCTGAGAACCGCGGCTTCCAGTATCAATATTTCACGGCAGCTTTGCTTTCAGGAAATCAATCGTCCTGCAATTTTTATGAGTTCGGCCGGGCTCTCCTTACGTGCCGGGCGATAGAATGGCCGGACACGGAACCCGCAGCCCCGGGGAACGTGTGGGCACACAATGGCCCGCGACACCCCGACAATGCCCCGCCGCGAGGGGACAAATGGCCCGCGGCTGCTGGCATTGAATTCACCTTCACAGCCACTGACACCTCGCAGAGCCCTCGGGAGCAGCGCGCTGTGCTGGGCTGGAAGGAATCATAAACACGGCAGCCTCGGGGAGTACAATGAGCCTTTAATGCAGCTCTTGAGAACTTTATTTGAGCTTTGATAACCAACTTCCACCTGAAGGACCTGAAGGATCTCATGAGGCTTCAGCTCGTGTAAAATAAATATGTATTGCTTCACTGCTCGGGGTGGGTTTAAAGGATTCTGCAGAGGCTTGGAAACCTTTTCCCTCCTGTGAAGCACTTTGGGGATAAACACGATGGATCAGGCACAGAACTAGAATGTTTTAACAGCTCAAAGTTTGAGTCATTTTTCCAGAGTTTCGCAGAACTTCCAGTGAATGTTTTAGTGATTTTCTCCTAAACAGGTCGGACAGCACCAGCTCTTGTCAGAGGTAAATTCTGTAGGGCTTGTTCCAAAAGGTGATGGGACTGCTTTATGGAAAAGCAGATAAAGAGGGGTTTTGATTGGTTTTTTTTTGTCCTGTAACCCCTCTGGAAGCACAGAGAGCTGCTGTGTGTGTCTGCAGAGCAGGACCAGCTCCTGCCAGGGGGCTCCCAGTGCTGGCGCTGGCTCAGGGGGTCCGCAGGGCTGGGAGGGATCCCAGACTGGATCTGGAGAACCCAGCTGGTCCCACCTGGCTGAGAGGAGACCCCACAGAGCCGGGAGGGACGGGGAAGGTCCAAACCCTGCTGGGAAGTGGTGGGGGGGTAAGGCAGGGCCACGGGCACTGGGATGGATGTCAGGAAGGGGCTGGGGGAGCCTCCAGCCCCGGCTGGGAAAACCATCCCTGGCTGGTGCCGGACCCTCTGGGAGTGGGACTCTGCCCAGAGACCCCCCGAGCCCCCTTTGCCCTGACCCCAGGGATCCCTCCATCCATCCATCCCCACCCCCGGGGGAGGGCGGCGCTGCTTTGGGGTGATCACGATGCTTTTGAGGCCGTGGGTTTTCAAACCTCGCCGTCCCCGAGGGGTTCTGCTGCGGCGGCTCCCCGGGCACACGGCTGTGCCCGTGCTCCCGAAGTGGCTGCCGTGATTAGAGCTGTAATCTCTCTATCAGCTTTTACATTTCAGGCCGCGGAGGGGAATTAAAGCCGTGCCGGGGTCTGCCCTTTCGTACGTTCTCCAAACACATTTGCGGGGCAGCGCTGGGAACTTTGTTCTCATCCTAAATGTGGCCGAATCCCCAAATTCCTGCAGATCCCTCGGAGAATGGAAGCTCCTGCTGGATGGGGCTGCAGGAGGAGGAGGAGAAGGAGGAGGAGGAGGAGGAGGAGGAGGAGGAGGGCAGCGCCGGGCACGGGGATGCTCCAGCACAAACCGCCTCAATCTGCCCGGGCCAGCCCACGTGGGCCGGGGTTCGCCCTCAAGGTGACACGTGTGACTTCCCCTGCGATGTTTACAGAGCCGCAGGGCTTTTCCAGAAGGCTCCAGCCAGAGCCCCGGCCCGTCCCAGGCCGGCCGAGGCCGGGTGATGTTTTCCAGGGCTGTCCCCCGCCCCGAGGCGCGGGCACGCCACAGATGTTTCCATGAGGAGCTTGCTGCTCTCCTTTCCGCTTAAGCCCCGCACACGCGGCTCTAATTACAGCTCTGCGGCCGGCCCGAGGTGACAGAGGGAGAAAAGAGCGCGCTGAAATCACTTCCAATGATTTGAGGCTGAGCGCTCGGGGGCACCGAGGCAGGAGGCGAAAATGCTGGCGGCGCGCACGGGCACGGTGGGCGGCAAGAGCACCGACGAGTCCCTGAAGCTGAGGAAGCAGTCGGTGCTGTCCGTGAGCAGCAGGGACAGAGCCCTGAAGAGCTCGGCCGAGAGCAGCAAGGAGGGCCGGCCGAGGGCCGGGCAGCCCCAGCAGCTGGCCCGGCGGCTGGCGCTGCTGCGGGAGCTGGAGATGAACTGGTACCTGCGGCTGTGCGAGCTGTCCCACGAGTACACCATCGCCTACACCACCGGCATGCCCCACAGGTACGTGCCCGGCGCTGCCCTCCGGGAGTGCTGCTGGCCGGCAGCGCCGCGATCAGCATCGTGATAATCGTGTTATTAATGATAATAACGACAGCGATAATGATAATCACAGCCACAGTGATAATAATAGAAAGGTCTTTGGCTGTGTAAGTCTGACTTTTCTGGTCATTCATACTTCACAGAGCTGAATCTCCTGCAAATTTCTCTTGATTCCCTTAACTTCTCCAGCACAAGCTTGCTGAGCCTGGTTTCTAATTTGCCCTGTGAATGTGGGTTTGTTTCAATAGAGTTCAAAAGTTGTCGAGCCGGGA
Source organism: Acrocephalus scirpaceus scirpaceus (assembly GCA_910950805.1). Taxonomy (NCBI): domain Eukaryota; kingdom Metazoa; phylum Chordata; class Aves; order Passeriformes; family Sylviidae; genus Acrocephalus; species Acrocephalus scirpaceus. The sequence goes on from OU383781.1 coordinate 1,027,409, forward strand.
CCTCGTTGGTGGCAGGAGGGTCCCTGTCCCCCTCCCTGCTCAGCCCCGAAGGAGCCCCCGGGAGGGAAAAGCTGCAGCGGCTGCATCTCTCACTCCATCGGTCTTAAATGTCGCAGCCTCCAGAATCCGATCTTGCTCCTTTAAAAAAATATAAGGGGATCTTGGTATTAGTGGAAATTAGACGTGCGAGTCTCTAATCTCCTGCGCGGGGTCAGACCCGCACTGAAATCGGAACCTCCGCAGGAACTGCCCGGGCTGAGGCTGCCCCAGAGCCGGGAGCCGCGGCCGGGAGCGCCCCGGGGCAGCTCCGGGACCGGCCAGGGACGGGAGGGTCCCTGCGCCTCACTTGGTGTTTTCCCTGCACCTCACCTGGGGCTTTTCCCTCACCTCACCTGGGGCTTTTCCCTCACCTCACCTGAGGCTTTTCCTGCACCGCACCTGGGGCTTTTCCTTCTCCTCACCTGAGGCTTTTCCCTCACCTCACCTGAGGCTTTTCCCTCACCTCACTTGAGGTTTTCCCTCACCTCACCTGGGGTTTTCCCTCACCTCCCTTTGGTACCCGCCGGGATTCCGGCTGAGAATCGGCCGAGATCGTCCCAAATCCCAGGCAGGATGGGGATGCAGTGCCCGGCACAAACCGAGCTCCTGCAGATGTGCTCGGATAAGAAATGAGTTAGAATGTCACTAAATATGAGGAATGGGATAAGTTAAAACTGAGAGAAGGAGCAGGTGGGTGTTAATGCAGGAATGTTCACAGGCACCTGGAGGGAGCACGAGGGGCTGGGAGGGGGCAGATTCTGGGTCCGGTGCCCAGCAGCACCCAGGGGCTCAAACAGCACCATAAAAACAAAGTGAAAACTGAGGAATAACTTCTGGGAGAACTAAGTTTCTAATAATGCTGATCCACACAAACCCTGATCCTCCAAACCAGCAAAGCCCTTGTGTCCAACAAACTCAGAAGAGCTTGCAGAAATATTTATTTCTTATTTTCTGGTTCACCTTGCATTATAGATGAGCAGGGAGCTGGGGCTGGCGGGAGGTAAAACCAAAGGCAGCTGCAGCAGAGATCACAGGTACAGCCTTGGGGTTACACTGCGGGGAGCAAACACGGGGGGCTGCCAGGGAGAGCCTTGGGGACACGGCAGGGACAGGGCAGGGACAGCCCTGGGACAGGGCAGGGACAGCCTCAGGACAGCAGGGACAGCCCTGGGACAGCTTTGGGACAGGGAAGGGACATGTCAGGGACAGGGCAGGGACAGCCCTGGGACACAGGGCAGGGACAGCCTCGGGGGACAGGGCAGGGACAGCCTCGGGACAGGGCAGGGACAGCCCTGGGGGACAGGGCAGGGACAGCCTCAGGACAGCAGGGACAGGGCTGGGACACAGCAGGAACAGCCCTGGGACAGGACAGGGACAGCCTCAGGACACGCTGCCATCCCTTGAGTGTCCTTGGGCTGCAGAGAGCTGTGCTGAAATCCCCCCTGCACCCCCATGGGATCAGCCCTGTGACAACAGCACCCCCACCCTTGGGCTGGACCCTCCTGGGGACAGCCAGGGCCACCCAGGCCCTGATGTGACAGTCACACAAGGAGAGTAACGGGGTAATCCCACTGTTCCTGCCAAGCTCCCCTCTGTGACATTGAATTATGAGCTTTTCAAATATATTCTGGGGTTGGGATCAGTCTTTCTTTATCTGCTTTGAAAGATTTAAGGATTAGTTGAGTTCATGATACATCCATCACTTGATTATTTAACTTATTTTCCTAATGTGTTTGGGGGCTGAAAGGGGGCGAGTTTTTAAAATAGAAGAGTCTCAGACATCTGCCTCAGTGGCATGAACCAGACCTTGGCAGGACTGTCTGCTGTGGCCAGGAAAGGTCACTGTGGCCAGGAAAGGTCACTGTGGCCCTTCTGGGTGTTGCAGGGATGAAGGCCTACAAAACCCATCCTGGATTGTCCAGGGCCAGGTTGGACATTAGGGCTTGGAGCAATCTGGGATGGTGGAAGGTGTCCCTGCCCAGGCAGGGGAGTTTGGGATAAAATGATCTTTAAGTTCCCTTCCAGCCCAAATTCTGTGAGTGTATGAGCCAGAACCTTTTTGTTTGCTGCTCAGCAGTGGTAAATCATTGTTAGCATCATAATTTAATTGCTGTGCATTGTCACAGCCCGGGAGGCTGCAGATGCTGGGGAGTTCCCAGAGCAGGTAAGCCCAGCTGTGAGAGCTGGCAGTGCACTGTGACAAAACGAGATGTTCCAGGGAGCTGCACAGGAGATGCCTGCAGAGTTCATCTGGCCAGCCCAGGGCCTGAAATACACCCTGTGAGAGAATCTGGTTGGTGTTTATTGGCCTTGGATTGGATCCCAAGCAAATATTTCTCATTATCTAAATATAAGAGCTGGGAAGCAGGGTCGGTGCTCTGTTCCCACCAGCAGTGCTCACCCCTCGGAGCGCTGGGCCAGGAGAGGTCCCAGCAGATGGACAAGAATGCTGGTCTGGGCCAAAATCCATCCCGGGCACCAACCAAAAGGGGATGGCTGCAATAACAGAAAGAATGTCTGGGAGAGGAACAGAACCTTTCCCCAGCTCTGGGAGAGGAACAGAACCCCGTCCCAGCCCTGGGAGAGGAACAGAACCCCTCCCCAGCTCTGGGAGAGGAACAGAACCTTTCCCCAGCTCTGGGAGAGGAACAGAACCCATCCCAGCTCTGGGAGAGGAACAGAACCCCATCCCAGCTGCAGAAGAAGAACAGAACCCCATCCCAGCCCTGGGAGAGGAACAGAACCCCATCCCAGCCCCGGGAGAGGAACAGAACCCCGTCCCAGCCCTGGGAGAGGAACAGAACCCCATCCCAGCTCTGGGAGAGGAACAGAACCCCATCCCAGCCCCGGGAGAGGAACAGAACCTTTCCCCAGCCCTGGGAGAGGAACAGAACCCCATCCCAGCTCTGAGAGAAGAATCCCATCCCAGCTGTGAGAGAAGAACAGAACCCCATCCCAGCTCTGAGAGAAGAAGAATCCCACCCCAGCCCCGGACGAGGAACAGAACCCATCCCATCCCCGGGCTGAACCCCTCCCTGCTGACCCTGGCGGGCAGCTCCCGCGCTGGGTGTCCCGCATGCACCTGTACAAGCCGGCGTGCCCCGACATTCCCCCGCCGCGGGCGGGGCCGGCGCGGGGCCGGCGGGCGGCGGAGGGGCCGCGGGCGCTCAGCCCTGCCCGGGGCCGGCCCGGCCCGCGGGGCCGCGGCACCGACAGCAAACACCTGCACAGGTTCCTGCAGCTGCACGGGCTGTCCCTGCAGGACACTGCTCGCACCACCGGCATGAGGTACAGGTACGTGCCTGACACCCTGCTGGGCTTTTTGTCTTCTTGTCTTCTATTAGAGCCAGGATTAATGCACAGGAGATGCAATTTTTGTGTTTGGACTCAGTGTTTATTAACTCTTATCTATAGCACAGCCTCAGAGCTGTGAGTTCCAGCCAACAAGGTAGGAAATGATCCTTCTGTAAGGGATCTTCCCAAGGTTATTTAAGCACTAATCACCCAATAACAATATGGCACCTTTATTATTTATACTTTTAACCCAATAATTGACCACCCAAGGCCTGCAATGCAGACCTTTTCACCCAATTAGAAAAAATCACCCAAAACCAAGAAGAAAAATGTGGAAGAAGAACTTAGCCAAGGCCCTAAATCCTCCATCTTGCTTTATTTATATTACTCTATACTAAACCCTTAAACTCTCAGTTTTGCACCCTGTGATATCACACACTTCTATTCAAACTACACACCCACAGCCCCAGTGCTGTCACTCAATTTTGGAAGCCATAGGTATTGAAGGATTTGGGTGGGTTTTTTGGCAAACAGCCTAATAGAGAACAGCTGCATTTCTGAGGAACAGGCAAACCCATCAGTGTTTTTGTCTTGGATTGAGCCAATTACTGCCAGGACAGCACAGAAGTTTCTGGGTCCTTTGCCTCATTAGAACAGCAGGGGGTGAGTGTTAAACCTTTCCCTGTATGGAAACACCTGCTGGGGTGTGGGGTGCATTCCCACAGCGTGGCAGGAGTGATCCTGGGCTGGCAGGAGCTGTCCCCAGGCCACATCCTCTCCTTCACTGGGGCTTCTGGGAACTGGGCACCCTTTAATGAGAAATTCCTGTGCTGGTGATCCTAATCCCACATTGCAGTTGTGTTTGAAAAGGTCGATGTCCTGTTCAGGACAGGAAAATCCCTGTTTATCCTGTTTTCTCTCACTTCCCATGCTGTTGGCCTGTGCAGACACAAAGTAAAACTTTGCCCTCACTGAGGAGCAGAGGTGTGGGCTGTTCCCATGAAGGTGATCCCATCTGATCCCATGTGATCCCATCTGAGGTGTCCCCCAATGATTGTCCTGCAGTTGTCCTGGTGCAAGGACACATCCTGGCCTGGGACTGGGCTGGGACAAAGCCCAAAAGGCATCACCCAAACCTGACAGCAAAGTTCATCTCGGTGTTTTGCTCCACCAGCCTGGGGGAGAAACCTGCAGAGAGCCTGGGGAGAAAATTTCTGTAGGGAGTTTTAAAGCCATAGAAAAACGTAATTAATGAGAGCTGGAGGGACTGGTGTGGGCAGCCCAGGGCTGTGGCTGCAGCAGCCTGCACACCCTTCAGCCACCCCTGTTCCTTGGCTCAGCAGGTGGAGTATCCCTCGTTCAGCAGAGCCATCAGTCATGGGGAAATAAAGCATGTGCTTAATTTCTGTTGAAGCTGATGGATTCCAGCCTCTGCTCCCTTTTAAGTGTGTACATTTTTCACAGCTTTCACAGAATCAGTAACTTACTGCATTTCCCATGTATCCAGAGATTTATCCTGTGGGAGAGGGGCTGGGCAGAGGGCTCTGCTGAGGGCAGGGATGCTCCAGCAGTGCCCACCTGCTGCTTCCATGGGGTATTTTCTCTTCCAGAAGTTTATCTGACTGTGAGCTTGGACATTTTCTCTTTCTTATTCTGCCTCCTGGATGTTTCTTCAGCTCTGCACGGGCCCAGTCCAAAGCCAGCACAGCAGAACCTCCTTTCTTATTAAGATTTATTCAATTACATGCGGGAAGTAATGAATTGTGAACAAGAAACACTTACACTAAACACTTGTGAGCTGGTTCATTTACAGGCTGATCAGTTTTTCCCTGTCATTGCCTCAGCCTGTGCAGCACAGCTCAGCTGTTACAGGAGACCCCAAAGTGCAGCAGTGCGTGAGCCTGGCTCCTTTCTGGTGACAACAGAATTTCTTTCAGATGAAACACCATTTGCAAAGCCAATTTGGTGTCTTGTTATCCATCGAGGTGCTCACTGCAGAGCTCCTTTGCTTTGCTGGGCTGAGGCTCTGCCTGGAAACCCTCCCGATGTTCTGCTCCCTCCTGATCCCAGCAGGGTCTGTGAGCTCGGGCAGCTGCGCCCAGAGGGCCTGGGGGTGAAATCTTATAGGAGTCGATGTGTCTGTGAGAGCACCCAGGCAGCCCTTGCAAAACAGCTGCTGGCAAATGTTGGGGTGGAAAGTATTTATGGAGGCCACGGAGCCCCGGGGCACTGCGGGATTAACCCACTGCAGCCGGGCTGGGCTTGGGATCCCTGGTTTATCCATTTTGTGTCAGCTGAGGTTCTGTTCCAGGAGGGTAAATTCTGCCCCCAGCACAGAAATCCCTGGCAAACCCACCTGGCGTGGCATGGGCTGCTTGGGGTGTCCTGCAGGGACCCCCTGAGTTCCTGCCTCCCATCCCGAGGGAGTGCTGTGCTCTTCCTGGTGTGTTGTTGGTTCGGCAGCAAACAAAAACCTGGGAATTGAGCACTGTGAAACCCTTATGCAGAGGGCACTTCCCCGTGTCTGGCCTTCTCCCCAGCGATCTCAGTTCCTTGGGGTTTGTGTTGTTTTTGTAGGGTCCTCCCCCTGCCCACGGATGGGCTTTAATGTCCCTTCCAACCCAAACCACTCCATGATGATTCCCTAAAATCCTCACAGAGCCACGCCAGCAGGCAGCCCTTTGTAGGATGTTCCCTTCTTACTCCTTTTCCCATTCTCCTTTCCCCTTCTCCATTTTCCCTTTTCCCTTTCCCCTTTCCTGCTTGCTGTGGGAACTGTGAGGAGCTGACCCAACCCCTTGGCCAGTGCTGGCCATCCCATTGCAGATGGATTAGGAAAAGTTTTTTTAAAGAAAGGGTGATAAAGTACTGGAATGTTCTGTCCGGGGAGGTGGTGGAGTCACCATCCCTGGATGTGTTTAACCAAAGCCTGGATGTGGCACTGGGTGCCAGGGTTTAGTTGAGGTGTTGGGGCTGGCTTGGACTCAATCTTGGAGGTCTCTTCCAACCTGGAAATTCTGTGATTCTGTGTGAGTCTGTGATTCAGCAACCTGGGCAAACAGAGGGGTCTGAGGGGTGGGATTGTCCCCACAGCAGGTGATTAGACAGGCTTTGAGCTTAGGGAAAAGATGATGGGCAGGGATTACAGATGTGTTTAAATCAGGACCAGCCTGCAGCCACTCGCTCACCGTCTCCCACAAAGCAGCATCAGGGGCAGGGGGGAGCAAAGGACTTTCTGTACAACAGGTTTGAGCACAGGAAACCCTTTCCCAGCCTCTGGTGGTGGAACTGGGGAACTCCCCAGCATGGGATGGTGGCTGGGAGCTCCAGCAGGTTGAAGATGTTGTCAGGTATCAGCCACGGCCATCCAAGGTGTTGAACACCAGGGGGAATTTAACCCTGAGCAAGCAGAACCCTCTCTTCAGCCCTGTTACACCCCTGCAGAGCTCCCCCAGAGGAGGGGAATTTGGGAATGATCCCTTTGCCACAGCTGCTCTTGCAGACGTCCTTAGCCAGGCCCATTTTGTGCATTGGAGCTTTAAAATATTTAGATTTAATCTTTAGATGGCAAAATATAGGAGGGCTCTGGATGGGGTCCTGTAATCCTGCACTGTAATCCTGTCCTCATCTGCTCTGTCCTGAGTGCTGCTGCATTATATTTATTGGGATATATCTTACAGCCTGAATGTTTTCCCTGTTTCCTGTGCAGATTGATCTGCAGAGCTGCATCCAGCTGTGTCCTTTTTTAACAGCCAGTACCAGGCGTCCTGAGTGGGTTTTTTAGTCTTTTTTAGTCTGTTTGAACTACACAGCAGCCACCTGGTGCAGTGGTGACAGGACACTTCCCCATGTCTGGCCAGTGATCTCAGTTCCTTGGGGTTTGTGTTGTTTTTGTAGGGTCCCCTCCCTGCCCATGGAGGAGCTTTAAGGTTCCCTTCTGCGAAAAATGAGGTTCACTTTCTTGGAAAAATTTAGAAGTTTAATAAAAAAATAAAAAGAAAATAGACAATTAGGAGAGACAAAATCAAAATATATTTTCTTGTCTGAGGGTGCCTGGCACGGAACCCACCAGCACACTCTTGCTAACAAAAAGTTTGTTCTTTAAAAGTATCAGCCTTTTGCACATTTAAAAGTTCACATGCATGATTCAAACATTCCTTTTGAGTATGAATTTTCTTTGTTCAGTTTTAACTCCCCCCATTTTAACCACTTTATCTGCGGGTGGCTCCATTCTATCTGGTAGCACAGGTCCCATAAACTCTTCTCCTGGGGTTCTGGTCATCTTCATTTGGACAAGATACTTGATAACAGAAGTTCAGTAGCTTTTTGGTCTGCAATCTTCATGCAGGAATGAAGGATAACACTTCTTTCTTTCTCCCACACCTGCTACAACACACAGAGAATGTTCTGAGAAGCCTCGTGCCCTCCCTTAAATATTGAATGATTTAAATGGGATTTTTTGGCAAACAGCCCAAAAGTGAACAGCTGCATTTCTGAGGAGCAGCTAAAGAGCCCTGTCAGTGTTTTTGTCTTGGATTGAGCCAATTACTGCCAGGAGAGCAAAAAACCTTCCACTGTTCTTCCCTTAAAAGGTTTTGGGTGTGTGTTAAACCTTTCCCTGTATGGACACACCTGCAGGGGTGTGGGGTGCGTTCCTACAGCTGCCCAGCAGGGATTTTTGGGTTTGCTGCTTCTCCCTCACCTGTCCTGCTCCTGTGGAGGTCTGGCCTGGAGCCTGGGCTGGCAGATGCTGCTGCAGCCCCGCTCCGTGGGCAGCAGCTCCTGCTGAGCCTCCTCCCTGTGTCCGGCGCCTCTCCGGAGGGCTGACTGCAGGGTTTGGGATATTTCTGGGGATATTTATAGACATTTTTGAGGGCTGCAGCCGGGATGGAGGTCAGCCCACGTGGTGCCGGTTCAAAGCTGTTTTATCCGGAGTCTTTGGGCTGACTTTGGGATCTGCTGAGGAAGGGATGCTGCCGGATGCTGCGCCGACACAAAGCGCTGACAGGGGGTGAGCTCGGGAGCAAAGCCTCCTCTCGTGGCTGGCAGGTTCATTTCTAGGCTGCCTGCTTTGGGAAGGATGATAAATCCTGGCTGTGGCAGGGCTTGGTGCCAGGGGGAGCAGGTCCTGTGTCACCAGGTCCTGTGTCACCAACCTTGGTGCTCCGGCCATGCTGAGTGTGCCTGGGCGGGCACGGCTCAGGTGGGCATGGCTCAGGTGAGGCTCAGGTGGGGCTGAGGTGGGCATGGCTCAGGTGAGGCTCAGGTGGGCATGGTTCAGGTGGGCACGGCTCAGATGGGTATGGTTCAGGTGAGCATGGCTCAGGTGAGGCTCAGGTGGGTGTGGCTCAGGCGTGGCTCATGTGGGCGTGGCTCATGTGGGCGTGGCTCAGGTGGGCGTGGCACAGGTGAGGCTCAGGTCGGGCTATTCTTTGAATCTTTTCACCAGAACTTGGTGTTTTCCAGTCCAAGGCAGCCCAAACCCTCAGCTGAGCTGTTTGTCTGTGTTTTCCCCCAGGCTGAGCTGGGCACCCCTGTGCTCCTGCTCTCCCTGTGCAGTGAGGAGGGGGAGGCTGGATCAAAGGCACTTTTCCATGGATAACCCCCCTGTGCCTGCCTGATAAACCTTCTCTTCCCTATTTTCGGTGTATTTTTGTAGTTTCTGGCTTCACCCCTGCGCCAGAAAGGCTCCAGAAGCCGGCACAGTGTTTCCATCATTGCAAGGGCACGGCTGCTGCTTTCTCCAGAGGTTTTTGTGGAGAACGCGGGGATCCTTGGCTGCGGCTCCCCATGCTGCAGCTGCGCCCCCCCAGCCCTCAGCTTCCCACCCCGGCTGGGGAGATGGAACCGTTTCCACTGCAGGAAAAGACACAATCTGTAGATTGCAGGAGTAATTATTCATTTCCCCCGAGGGCCTAATGAGCGGTTATGCATTTGGCAGTAAGTAATGATCCTCTTGCAAATCTTTTTGTTAATTAAATGGGCGCCGTTCCAGTGCCAAAGTGGTTGTTCAACGTTCGGGATGTGCCCAGAGATCTGGGACTGCTTGCCCGGCCAGCGCTGGCCTGGGAAATGCAGAAATCCTTGGCTTGCAAGTGCTTGGCTGTGGCTGGAGGTCACCTGAAGACTTGACAGTGCCTCGCAGTTGATTTATTAAAATGACATTGCCCCATCCCTGGCAGTGTCCCGGGCCAGGTTGGACTGGGATTGGAGCTCCCTGGGACACTGGGAGGTGTCCCTGCCATGGCAGGGGTGGCACTGGATGGGATTTAAGGTCCCTTCCAACCCAAACCATTCCATGGTGCTGCTCTGAGGCACATCGTGTTCTGGCCTCGTGGGCAAAAAAAAAAAGTAAAAAAAAAGGAAAAAAGAAAGAAGTTAAAATCCTTTGCAGAGAATTCTGGAAGTGTAAAAACAGCAAAGGAAGATTGGGGAGCTGAAGGGTCACCACGGGCCTGGCAGCAGTGCTGTGCCCACACCTGCTCAGATGGAGAGCAGGTTCCAGAGGCCCTGACACGCTGATTTTTAACCAGCAGCGTGGGCTGCTAACCGAGAGGCAGAGCAATGCTGACACAGCGGGTTTGCCAATCCCTCCCCCGACCAGGAGCCTGGCAGTGGGAAAAGGATCCATGAAAATTAATGGGGCTGAGAATTGTTCCCGGGTAATCTGCTGGATTTCGGGGAACACCATTGTGCTGGGTGATGTGCTCGTTCTCCTCGGTGATTAATTCCTGCAGATGCCTCATTCTTTTGGGATGCTGGTCGGGGTGAGGAGTTTCTCCTCGGAGCAGGGAGCAAGGCCTTGTGGCAGCTTTGCTGATGGGATTTGTACCCTGTGCCATTCACTTTAATAATTAGAAATGCTGCTGCAGCTGAAAGAGAGACTCTCAGGAGAAGACTTGAAATTCTCCTTTGAAAAACGCTCTTTGGGAAGGTGGCATTTTTAATGGTGTTTATTATGCAGCGATGTCTTATATAAGATAATGACTGATGGAGACTCTTGGCTTTCGCTGAGCTGCTCACAGAGGGGCCAAGTCCCTCCATCGGCTGTAGGAGGAGGTGAACACGGAGGGTTCCAGGAGAGGGGGAAGGTTTCTGAGGGGATATTCATTGGGAAAGAGTTTCCCAAGCCACACAGCCTGCTGCAGCTCCCCTCTGTGCTCAAAGGACCAGAAGTTGTTGCTCCATAGTTGTTCCCCCAGCGTGTCCCAGAGCAGGGCAGCTCGGAGCTGAGCTGTAGGATTTCTTTCCTGTATCCCTGAGGGTCCAGCTTTGCAGAGAGATGGCTGAAATAATCAGCCAGGTGGCTCTTCAGGTGTGTTTTGTAAAAGCAAAAGGTTTAATAAATGCAAAGTAATAACTGTTACAGAAATAAAGGAAAAGCCGAGCACAGGGGTTTGAGAAGCTTCTGCACCTTGCTCAGACACCCTAAAAAGATCTTTAATTCCTTTGTGCTCTTCTTTTAGTCCTTGATGGTTCAGGTGGGCTGTTTGGCCCAATGAAATCAGCAATAAGTTTTGACTTTCACTTTCCAAACTCCATCAATGCCCCTGAGCTAATGACAGAACAGCAAAGAAGTTTCTGGGCTTTTTACCTTACAAGAAGTACAAGGGGTGAGTCCCAAAGCTTTCCCTGTATGGACTCACTCCCTGGGGGCAGGGTGCATTACTACACCGAGTGTTTGTTACCCAGATCCAACCCCAACACCTCCTCAGCCTCTCTGCACAGGTTCATTTACAGCTCTGAGCTGTTACAAGGAATGCTCGGGTGAGATTTGACACGTGGGGATAACACAGCAACGTTCATCATTGCCTCAAATCTACCGTTCAGCAAGCACAGCCGAGCTGGAAGAACACAGCTCGGGCTGAGCTTTATTTGGAATGCATTTCTCCGTCAGGTGATGCGAGGCGCACGGGGAAAAAAATCTGCATTTTGTGTATGCACGGTGCAGAACACGGGTATGGCAGAAGGGAAAATAATTTCTTGGCCAGGAGCTGGCACGAAAGAGAGCCCGGAGTGTCTGAGGGGACACTGCCCTTCCCGGGGCTGGGATGGCAGCTCAGTGTGTCTGAGGGGACACTGCCCTGCTCGAGGCCTGGGATGGCTGCTCAGTGTGCCCGAGGGGATGCTGCCCTGCTCAGGGCTGGGATGGCTGCTCAGTGTTCCTGAGGGGACGCTGCCCTGCTGGGGCTGGGATAGCTGCTCAGTGAGAGCCCTGAGAGTCTGAGGGGACACTGCCATGCTCGGGCCTGGGATGGCTGCTCAGTGTGTCTAAGGGGACACTGCCATGCTCGGGCCTGGGATGGCTGCTCAGTGTGCCTGAGGGGACGCTGCCCTGCTCAGGGCTGGGATGGCTGCTCAGTGTGTCTGAGGGGACGCTGCCCTGCTGGGGCTGGGATGGCTGCTCAGTGTACCTGAGGGGACACTGCCCTTCCCGGGGCTGTGATGGCTGCTCAGAGAGAGCCCGAAGTGCCTGAGGGGACACTGCCCTGCTGTGGCCTGGGATGGCTGCTCAGTGTGTCTGAGGGGACACTGCCCTGCTCAGGCCTGGGATGGCTGCTCAGTGTTCCTGAGGGGATGCTGCCCTGCTTAGGGCCTGGGATGGCTGCTCAGTGTGTCTGAGGGGACACTGCCCTGCTTAGGGCTGGGATGGCTGCTCAGTGTACCTGAGGGGACACTGCCCTTGCTGAGGCCTGGGATGGCTGCTCAGTGGAAGCCCTGAGAGTCTGAGGGGACACTGCCCTGCTCGGGCCTGGGATGGCTGCTCAGTGTGTCTGAGGGGACGCTGCCCTGCTCAGGGCCTGGGATGGCTGCTCAGTGAGAGCCCGGAGTGCCTGAGGGGCTGGGATGGCTGCTTAGTGAGAGCCCAAAGTGCCTGAGGGGACACTGCCCTGCTCGAGGCCTGGAATGGCTGCTCAGTGTGTCTGAGGGGACACTGCCCTGCTCGGGCCTGGGATGGCTGCTCAGTGTGTCTGAGGGGACACTGCCCTGCTCGGGGCCTGGAATGGCTGCTCAGTAAGAGCCCGAAGTGCCTGAGGGGATGCTGCCCTGCTCGAGGCCTGGAATGGCTGCTCAGTGAGAGCCTGGAGTGCCTGAGGGGACGCTGCCCTGCCCGGGCCTGGGATGGCTGCTCAGTGTGTCTGAGGGGACGCTGCCCTGCCCGGGCCTGGGATGGCTGCTCAGTGAGAGCCCTGAGTGTCTGAGGGGACGCTGCCCTGCTCGGGGCCTGGAATGGCTGCTCAGTGAGAGCCTGGAGTGCCTGAGGGGACGCTGCCCTGCCCGGGCCTGGGATGGCTGCTCAGTGTGTCTGAGGGGACGCTGCCCTTTCTCAGGCCTGGGATGGCTGCTCACTGATGCCAGGGGCTCCCAGGGGGGATAAAACACAAAAACCCCTCTTGTACTGCGCTGGAGCTTCGTGCAGCTCCAAGTGTTTTAATCCTATTTAATCACAGAGTGGCTTGAGCTGGAAGGGACCTTAAAGGCCATTAAGTGCTCGGTGTAGCACGGTACATCAATATAATGGTGACTTCTGGAGCCCTTCATGTGAGGCACCGGCTTGCAGTCAGCTGAGAAATGGAAGAGATAGCATGGAAAAATTAAATTCCCTGCTCGGGAGCGGGGATGCGGCAGCTAATGGGCAGCAGGCGCCGTGGGGGGGTGTTCTCGTTAATTGGATTGGGCTCTGATGAGTTCCACCCTCCGTGTCAGACATGCAACGCTCCGGGCTGCTCCCACCATTGATCTGTCCTGTTTATTTATTTAATGTTGCCCGTGCAGAGCTCCTCGGGGCTCCCTGGGGCTGGGGGTGCCCGGGGTGCTCCCACATCCAGGGTGGGGCTGGCCTTGGACCCTGCAGTGTTGGGGATAGGATGGGAATTGTGCAGGAATTTTGGACAGCGCAGAATCCGGGAATGGTTTGGGTTGGGAGGGACCTCAGAGCCCACCCAGTGCCACCCCTGCCATGGCAGGGACACCTCCCACTGTCCCAGGCTGCTTCCAGCCCTATCCAGGCTGGCCTGGGACACTGCCAGGGATGCAGGAACATCCACAGGGATGCAGAACAGCCACAGCTGCTCTGGTGCTGGATTTATCACAGCCCAGCCTCATCCCCAGCCCGGGCTGGCACAGCAGCATGGCTCGGAGCTGCCACACTCCCAGGTTTGATCCATCCCGGGTGGTTGAAGCTCTCAGAACTGCCACTCTCCCAGGTTGGATCCATCCCAGGTGGATGGAGCCCTCAGAACTGCCCCAGGGGGTGACAGAACTCCTGTGGCATCAGAGGAACCCCGGGCTGGGCGCTGCCCCCAGCCTGGCTCAAACCCTGCCAGAACGCCGCCTTTTAACTAAAACCCATTTAATGGGAATTCTGATCGGTTTTCCTCAAGTGCAATTACAGATGCAAATGGAGTTTTTGATGTGAAAGCGGCGGAAACGCCGTGGCTGTGGGCTCGATAAGCGCCGAGCTTTTGTTCCAAAGCTCATTTCCCGGCCCCGCTTTCCCTGGCGGTATCACAAAGAGCCATTCCCGGCGGGTTCGGCTGCACCCCGAGGAGCTGCGCACCCCGCGGGGCCCGGAGCGCCGCTGCCGGCGGGATCGCTGCTCGGGGGGGGCTGCAGCCTGGCCCTTAACTGGGATTAACGCCAGGGAAACCCTGCTGGAGCTGCCTCCCCACCCCGGCTCCACTCCTGATCTCAGCCGTGTCAGTACCAGCCCAGTTTCGGGAGACGTCAGGAATTCTCCTGGAAAAATGTTCCCAACAGGAAAAGTGTTCCCAACAGCTCTGGGGATGGAGGGGCAACAGAGCCCTGAGCACCAGCTGGGTCTGGCAGCTCTTGGGGCCAGGGAAACTTTCTTGGGACGGAAATGCCCTGGAATCATCCTGAGTGCGTCCTGCTGCCTGGGCAGAGCTCCGGGGGAGGATGGAAATGTGGGACTGGGGATTGTCCTTGGGAGAATGGAAATCTGGGACTGGGGATCATCCCCTCGGGGAGGCTGGAAATCAGGAATTGAGGATTGTCCTTGGGAGAATGGAAATGAGGGACTGGGGATCATTCTCATCCTTGGGAATGCGGGAAATGAAGGATTGGAGATAATTCTCATTCTTGGGAGGGTTGGAAATCAGGGATTGGAGATAATTTTCATTCTTGGGAGGGCTGGAAATCAGGGATTTGGGATCATCCTGGAGAGGCTGGAAATGAGGGATTGGGGATCATCCTGGGGAAGGCTGGAAATGAGTTATTTGGGATTGTCCTGGGGAAGGCTGGCCCTGCAGAGAGGCTGCAGCTGGCAGTGTCTGTGCTGGGTTTGGGGAATGTGCCTCTGGGGCTCTGGACAGAATGTGGGGGCTGCAGCCAGGTCTGGGCTGTTGGATAAAATAAAGAAAGGCTTTTTTGGGTGGAAAAGCTCTGATTTTGGAGCAGGATCCTGCCCCCGTGGCACTGCCAGCAGCATTCCCAGTGCTGCCATGAAATCTCCTGAGGCCTGGCCCATCCAAGGGCATTGCATGCAAAGTCTCACTGAGCATCTGTCTAAGTGTCCAACGTAGTTAAAGCTCTCCTTGTGAAGGCTGAAACCGTGGTTTTGATGTGTCTCCAGCCTGGAAGCACTGAGTGTTCCATCCTGCTGCACCTCCCGGGGCTGCCCTGGCCACGGGGAGGGCAGAGGGAATGCTGATAACACTGATCACAGAATCCCAAAATCGGCTGGCTTGGAATTGTCCACCTTGTTCCACCCACCTTCCAGTGTCCCAGGCTGCTCCCAGCCCTGTCCAACCCGGCCTGGGACACTGCCAGGACTCCAGGGACAGCCACCACCTCTGTGGTGGGCACTGCAGGTGCCCACACAGCAGGTTTGCTGCTGAATTCAGCTGTTGTCTCCTCTGGGCATGGAAGGATTTCAGTTAAGGAGCTCAGACAGGCTGGTTTGGATCATTGCTGTGACAAGGACTGCTGCAATCACAGGCTGCTGTGGCTGGAGGGGCCTCAAAGACCCCCCAGCCCCAAAGCCGTGGCAAGGAGGGTGAGCAGCCTGTGGCTGCAGCCTTGAGAAGCACAACCTCCAGCCAGACTCAGCATGGTATTTCAAGGAGCTCCACTACAAGGTAAAATTTAAACCAGGAAGGAGCAATCAGTGTGCTCAGCTCCGGCCGTGCTGGGCCGGGGCTGCAGCAGCTCACGAGGTTTCACCCAGCCCAGACTGCAGGACCTTGATTCATGCTCGGATTTTGGGCTGCACGAGCATCTCTGCACCTCTGGCTGCAGCCAGGGCCGTGCTGCCGGCTGACCCCGGAGCAGAGCCCCCTGCAGGAGCTCCGGGAGGGGCTCCTCCCTCACCCCCGCCCTGTGCCCGGCCCCACGGCCCCTTCCAGCCTCCACGGGGCTGCAGAAAGAATTTGGGGCTTTTTGGAGGTTTCCGTGCTCACAGCAGGGTGTGCAGCATCCTGCCCCTGCAGGGTGCTGGGCATGGGGACAGCTCTGAAGCCAGGGATGTTCCTGGTGCCCTGTCCCACAGGGACAATTTTGAGGCCAGGGATGTTCCTGGTGTCCTGCCCCACAGGGGCACAGGGACAGCTCTGGAGCCAGGGATGTGCCCTGCCCCACAGGGACATAGGGACACTTTTGGGGCCATGGATGTGTTTGTTCCTGGTGTCCTGCCCCACAGGGACAGTTTTGGGGCCAGGGATGTTTGTTTCCGGTGTCCTGCCCCACAGGGACAGCTCTGGGGCCAGGGTTTGTTCCTGCCCCACAGCCCCTGCTGGCCCTGGCTCTGGTGGCTCTTGATTTGTCCCCCGAGGTGGCCGCAGTGGCCCCGGGGCTGGGGGGTCACAGGGGGGTCACAAGCAGCTGTGTTCAGGCACATTTGCTCGATGAAGCGTTTGGAGCGAGTTGTTTAATGAGCGATTGTTGTCCTGCTCGGGGGGAAATGCACGCGGGCATCTTATGACAGTGATTTGGTGGCACTGAGGTGTCACAGGGGGCCCGGGCTGGTGGCTGAGTCCTCTGCCAGGGTTGTCACGTACTCCTCCTCTATAAGCTCGGGATTTTCATCATGCAGAATTACATTACTCCAACGTTTTACTCCAGAAGTGATTATCTTGCTCAGGGAAATGAAATAAATCCCATATTTAAATACATATTCTGTGGGGAGACTGTAACCCCTCCAAAGCTAAGCAGCTTGAGGTAAGACGTTCTGTGGGATGTGCCAGTGCAGAGCGTGACTGTCCCTTTGTGTCCCCTTCCCTGGCCCTCCCCTGGTACCTTGGGGCATGGGTGGTGGCCAGGACTGGGTGACAGTGACCTGGGTGACAGTGACATGGGTGACAGTGACATGGGTGACAGTGACATGGGTGACAGTGACATGGGTGACAGTGACCTGGGTGGCAGTGATCTGGGTGACAGTGACCTGGGTGACAGTGATCTGGGTGACAGTGACCCGGGCTCATCCCAGGACCAATTCACGGCGTTTGGCAGATCTGGCTGCAGTGGGAACTCTGCAGAGATGTCCAGGACAGAGGTCAAACACACCTTGGGACACCTGGGCCCAACCAGAGGGAGTGAGGGGAATATCCCAGGTTTGTCAGTCCTGCTCTGGGCTCTGACACACAGCTGGGCTCCAAAACCCAGTGGGTGCACCCAGCAATGCTCCAGGTGTGAGGGGCACCCCGAGGGTGTCCTGGGTGTGAGGAGCACCCCGAGGTGTCCTGGATGTGAGGGGCACAGTGAGAGAGTCCTGGGTGTGAGGGGCACCCCGAGGTCTCCTGGGTGTGAGGGACACCTTGGGGTCAGTGACCCCCTGGCCTGTGCCCCTGCTGCCCCCACTGCTGGCTGTGCTGGTGTCTGCAGTCCTGACTCACCCATGAGGGGTCTGGGAACCGCCCAGGGGTCCTGCACCCCCAAATCCCTGCTGGGGGGGTGAGTGCAGGAGCCCGCTCCCAGCTGGGTGTTGGTGGGTTGCTGCGTGATGAACTGTTAATCCTCTTTGGGAACATCACGCCGTAGCTGTCTCTGCTGGGATTGAATCTTTCCATCCCCAAAGGATGTGCTGGGTGCTGTTAAGGAGCCCTTGGGAAAGGAGCTGCAGCGAGCTGGGCAGAAACTCGTCCCTGTCCCAGGTGTGGGTGACCTTGGTGGCTGCCAGCTGCCCCCAGGCGCTGTCACACTGCCCCTCCCCAGCAGGACAGAGAGGGGACACCCCATGGGGTCAGAGCTCTGTCACCCTGAGCTCAAAGCGGGTTTGATCACCCCCAGCTCACCCTGCCACTGCTCCCCTCCACCTCTGGGTGCCCTGGGCAGGGGGGTCCGGCCTGGGAGCTGCTCCCACCCCCAGGGGACAGGCCTGGGGCCTGGCAGGGAGGCGGGGACAGGCACGAGGAGTCCCAGAGGTGCCCCCCAGCCCCCCAGACAGCCTGGGGCAGGTGTGGGACTGCAGAGCCCCCCTGGGACAATTCCCGTGGCCTGTGCAGGGTGGGGAAGGTCCCATGGGTGACCCTGCCCTCGCCCACCCGCCCTGCCACCCACGGGCACCCTCTGCTCTGGGGCTGCACCCAGGGGCCGCCTGTCCCTCCCCGGGGCCACTCTGCAGGTGACAGTGACAGACGGGGCTGCTGGGGGGCTCCAAACCCGGCCACCCTCCCATGGCTCCCGTGAGCAGCGTCCCCGCCCGGGGGTGCCCTGGGTGCCCAAAGGCCCGGCAGAGGTGGCACAGGGCAGTGCCGGGCTGCAGGCACAGCCTGGGCCGCAGCCGGGATGGGGATGGGGATGGGGACAGGGACGGGGATGGGGCTGGTTTGCTCTGCCGAGGTTTGGGGATGGTTTTCCCTCAGAGCCTTTGCGCTGCGGTTTATTCCGCCGGGGATATTGGGGGAGCGGGATTAACCCCGGCCCTGCTGCGAGCCGGGGGCTGCGGGCGGCGGCTCCGGGAGCACGGGATTAACGTGTTAACTCCCTCACCCACCGGAGCACCGCGATTTTCCTCCCCCTCCCCCCTATTTCTTTTTTTTTTTTTTTTGCCTTTCCCCCATAATTAACCCATTTTAACACCGAATAGAAGACCTCGCTTAGCGGCGCCGGCAGCGATTTTTCCGGGCGGATCTGCCTGAATTGCCTGCCTCCCTCCGAGCACAAAGGAGGCCCGTCTCTCGCATCCTCCCCATCCTCCCCATCCTCGCCATCCTCTCCATCCTCCCCATCCTTCCCGCAGGCTCTGGCGGGGGGATCCCGGCGCCGCTGCGGAGCCGCTGCCAGCGCTCGGCGGGCTGCCATGGGTGGGAGGTAGCGCTGCTGCTGCGCCTGGGCGAAGGACACCGATGGATGCTGCCGCTCCTTAGGGACGCGCCGGGGCTCGGCTGTGCGTGCTCAGCACTTGGCGGTCCAGCGGCGCCGGAGCCAGCGCTCGCAGGATGCCCGCAGTGATTTAAAACCAGCGGCCGGCAGCCTGCAGCGAGACACAGCGGCTGCGGAGCCATCACCATGAAGGAGCGGCGCTCCGGGAGCACCTGACTGCATGGATGCTTCTGGCTGAGCAGCAGCATCGCCGCCGAGAGCTCCGGAGCGAGCCCGAAGCCGCCGGCGCGGTTGCCGTGGCAAGTTCGCCTTCCTGTGCCGGCGGCATCGCGGGGACGCGGCGCGGCTCTGCCGGAGCCCCCGGAGCTCGGGGAGTCCCAGGTCGGGGGTTTGCCGGCCGTGCCGGGCAGCTGCAGCCCCTGCGGGGCCGGGGGTCCGCCCGCCGCCCGGCCGGGGCACCGCGGGCGCGATGCAAGTGTCCATCGCCTGCACGGACCACAACTTGAAGAGAAATGGTGAAGACCGGCTCATCAGCAAGCAGAACACCACCACCCCGAACGTAGTGAATGCAGCCCGGGCGAAATTCCGGACAGTGGCTATTATCGCTCGCAGTTTGGGGACATTTACCCCGCAGCACCACATTTCGTTAAAAGAATCCACCGCAAAGCAAACGGGCATGAAATATAGGTATGGGCACGGTCTCGGTCTTTGTTCCCTGGCGGTGTGATCGCTCCTTACTTTGCCTGCCTGGATGCACCTGGTTTTGCAGAGCAGCTCTCTGCTCGGGTTATTAATAGATTTTTGAACTTGGGCATGACTGGAAGGCTTTGGGGCGTTTGTATTTTTGCAGGCGTGTGTGTTTGTGGTTTTGTACCCAAACCCCGCTCGCTCGGGCAGATCCTGTGCCGCGTTGTGAATTGGTGACAGCGGTGCTAAGATGGTTCCTATTAAGTGCTCAGTGTAACTAATATCGGTGCTAATGAGCAGGAAAATCAATTAGCAGAGCCTGCTCGGGGCTGGGCAGGGAAAGTTGGTTTGCAGGGCGTTGTGAGGAGCAGAGGCGTCTGCCGTGGGTACCGATCCACCGCGGGGGCGGCTCACGGACTTCTCACCTGGTTCGCTCGGGGAAGATGAGATCAAAGCCAATTTTAGGCGAATGCAGAGAGCCAAATCTCGGGCACTCTTACGGAATGCCTCCCGCCTCTCCCAGGTTTTTATTCCTCCTAACCTAGGCAGGAAAAATAATGCTGTGAGTTCGGTTTGAAGCACTCAGTGTGGGCAGCTATCAGCTGCTCCGTCCTGCCTTTGGCTGCGAGTGAGGAGGGGGTGTGTGCCTCTGGTGCTGGCTTTTGCCTGTTCGGGGTGTCCCTTCCAGCCACCCATGGGTGACATTCAGGCTGGGACAGCCTGGCATCCCTGCACCCCGTGCCCGGCACAGGAGGGCTCCCCGGGCAGGCTGAGGGGCGTGGGGCTCCGGGCAGCTTCACCCTGCTGGTCCCCAGCCCCTGGGACACCATCCCGGGCTCCCTGACGTGCCCGGGGGAGCCGCAGGATGCAGCTGGGTGTCCGTGCTGGGTTTGGGGTCCTGGGACGGCTGCAGAGCCGCTCTGGGCTCGGCAGCCACTCCGGGCTCCAGGCGTGGTGCAGGCAGTGCGGGGGGATCCTGCAGCTCGGGAAACGTCACAATTAACTCTCCGTGAGCTGCACACAGTGCAGGCAGCGTGCATGGGCTGCTCAGGAGAGATTCTCCCTGCTTTGCTTGGGTGGTTGGTCCATGCCAGGGAGGCTTTGCCAGAGTGGCAGCCCGGCCTTTCCGGCTGATGTCCCTGTCCCTGCTTGTCCCTGTCCCTGCTTGTCCCTGTCCTTCAGCCGTGACCAACTTTCAGCAGGGACGGTGCACCCTCCTGGCGTGGTGCTGGCAGCAGAGTCCTCAGTGAGCCTGTGGCCAGGGCAGGGACACAAAAAATGTCAATAAATGTCCCCCCAGCTGGGGGTGGCACAGCAGGGGCAGTGTCCATGGGGTCCTGGCAGGGGCAGTGTGCAGGGGATGCTGGCAGGGGCAGTGTCCAGGGGGTCCTGGCAGGGGCAGTGTCCCTGGGGTCCTGGCAGGGACAGTGTCCATGAGGTCCTGGCAGAGACAGTGTCCATGAGGTCCTGGCAGGGACAGTGTCCAGGCTCCCGGGCACTGCAGTCCAGCCCCAGCTGTGGGGAGGGCAGGGTTTGGGGCATGGCAGAGGGCCTTGTCCGAAGACAGGACACACAAAATCAGTGTAACTTGTCCTTTAGCCACCTTCCCAGTGGAGCAGTGGCAGCCAGTGGCTCCTGTGACCCCTGACCCCTCTGGCAGCCCCATCCCAGCCATCGTGCCTCAGTTTCCCTCATAAGCTCATCTGTGGGAGATGAGTCTTTGATGGTGTCCCTCAAACCAGGACCTGTTCCATGCTTGTGGGGTGTCTCTAAAATCAGGACCTGTTCCATGCTTGTGGGGTGTCCCTCAGAGCCAGGAGCTGTTCCCAAGCCATGCCCATGGGGTGTCCCTCAAACCAGGACCTGTTCCCAAGCCATGTTCATGGGGTGTCCCTCAGAGCTGTTCCCAGGCTGTGCCCATGGGGTGTCCCTCAGGGCCAGGAGCTGTTCTGTGTTCATGGGGTGTCCCTCAGGGCCAGGAGCTGTTCCCAGGCTGTGCCCATGGGGTGTCCCTCAAACCAGGAGCTGTTCCATGTTCATGGGGTGTGCGTCAGGGCCAGGAGCTGTTCTGTGCCCATGGGGTGTCCCTCAAACCAGGAGCTGTTCCCAGGCCGTGTTCGTGGGGTGTCCCTCAAACCAGGAGCTGTTCTGTGTCCATGGGGTGTCCCTCAAACCAGGAGCTGTTCCCGGCCGTGCTGCAGGGGCACTCTGTGCTAACTGCCAGCATTTATCCCCTGATTTCCCCGGGCTCCCTGCGCTCTCCCCCAGGGTACCAACACCCCGGGAATCTCTCAATTCCTGCTCCCTCAGCCTCCTCAGCCGGGCCTTTGCGAGTCCTTTCTGCTCGTTGCTGGCGCGGTTTGCAGAGTGAGGGTGGGCTGTCCCAGCGGAGCTCTCACAGCCCCGGCGCTCCGTCTGCCCCGGACCCGGGAGTTGCACCAGGAATAGCAGCTCGTTGGCGACAAGGCTGAGGTTTTATCTTTATGACTAATCTCTGTTTCTGCTCGCGGATCTCTCGGTGCGCAGAGCTGATTTCTCCCCCAGGAGAAGCGGCGCAGGGGAGTTTGGAGGAAGAGCTGAGTAACCTCGGGCTCAGCTGCTGAAACCTTTGGGTGGGGAAGCTCCTTCCAACCAACGGAGCCGGAATTTCTGTTCACCCCGGGACCCATTCCTCAGCCCGAGAGCCAAAGGCTTTTCCCAGCGATAATTCTGCAAAGTCCTCAGCTCCCTCCCATTGGAAGCTGAAGTCCTTCCCAATTCATTTTCTGCCTGAATTGTGCCCTTGATGCCGAGCTCCGCAGCGTGAGCTGCTCCAAACGCCACCACAGCCACGCTGGCCCTCGATTGAGGCTAAAAATACCGAGAGCCACCCCCGTGCGCCCCCGGGCGCTGCCGCCGCCCCCGCGGCAGGGCAGGGCTGCCCCGCAGCTCCCGGGATGCTCCCGAGCCCGGGCCGCCTCCCCCGGCCGCCAGGCGCTCCCGATCCGCGGGGATTATGTAAAAGGGAGAGACAGCGACTACGCCTGTGACAGGGGTGGGGGCGGGAGAGGAGCCAGCTCGGGGGCTTCTCACCGAGTGACATCTTTCTGGCCCCGCTCCAGCTCGGGGACCGAATTGGAACATGAAAGGCAAAAGTTTACGGGAATGAACGCGCTCCCCGGGGAACAGCTGCGGCTGCGGGGACTCAGGTGCGTCCCCGCGGCGCTCACCTGAGCGAAGCTGGGCTCTGCCTTGGCCGAACGAGCTTTGCACATCTTCCCCGGCCGGGCTGGCAGGGGCCGGGCACAGACATCCCCAGCTCCGCTGTCCCCAGCCCGCTGCTCCTCCCGCCGAGGGCGGACGGGCTGAGGGCTGCTCCTTTTATCCTCTCTAACGCTCCCCTTCAGTGCCACCGGGAGCCTGCCCAGAGGCTCGGGAGGAATGTCTGGGATCACCCCAAGCCTTTCTTTGGAAATGGTGTAGTTGCAGCGCTTGGCTTGGAAAATTGCAATCTGCCGCACCGCTGCTGGAAACAAAGGCTGCGGCTTTGCCGGCCCGGGATGGGGACGCACGGCAGGCAGCAGGGACGGCAGCAGGGGCACGGAGAGGGCACAGCCCGGGCTCTCCTCTCTCCTGATTTGAATCTTCCTTAAAATTCTTTTCAGGAGAATGGATCCAGCCCTGATCCGGTGCCGGGGGTGTTCGGGATGTGGTGCTGCTACCGCAGGGAGCAACTCCTGAGAGGAGGCTGGCACCAGCCCTGCTGCTCTCAGACGTGAGATTGCACAGCAGAACTTTGTGCACCGGGGCTGGTGGTGCCTTGGCCGGGGTCTTTAGGGTCCCCTGCAGCCCGAGCCATTCCAGAATTCCCGGGTGCTTCGATAGCAGCCCCTTCTCATCACAGCTGCAGCGGGGCAAAGCCTTGCCCAGAGTGCCCAGATGTGCTCAGAGCTGGGCTGGGAGCTGGGATGTGCTGGGAACTGGGATGTGCTGGGAGCTGGGATGTGCTGGGAACTGGGATGTGCTGGGAGCTGGGATGTGCTGGGAGCTGGGCTGGGATGGGAACTGGGATGTGATGGGAACTGGGATGTGCTGGGAGCAGGGATGTGCTGGGAGCTGGGATGTGATAGGAACTGGGATGTGATGGGAACTGGGATGTGCTGGGAGCAGGGATGTGCTGGGAGCTGGGCTGGGATGGGAACTGGGATGTGCTGGGAACTGGGATGTGCCTGCAGTCAGGATTTGGAGCAGGGCTATGCCCGGAGCTGGGCCGTGCCCGGAGCTGGGCCATGCCTGGAGCTGGGCTGTGCCGGGCTCCGCCGCTGCAGGGCCGATTTGGGGCCGTCAGCAATTCCAAAATAACCCTTTTGCCGAGCCCTGGCCGCGCATGGGCACGAGGGACCCAATTTGCAGAGCACAACTATCTATTTGTGCTCATCCATAATTGATGGAGGCAGCTTTGACCATTAACTCCGGCGCGAGCCGAAACAAAAAAAATGTTCTCTGCAAAGGCAGATTGGTGGAGTTCAAATTCCGGGGAGCCTGGGCAGGGCCAGGAGAGGCCGGGCACCATCCCCCGAGGGGAAACCCATCCTTCCCTCCCAAAGGCTGAGAACCTCCCCTCGTTGGAGAAGTGTTACTAACGCTTGTACGATAAGAGCTGGAAAACAAGGGAATACAGCAGGGAGAAGGGAGGGCAGGAAAGGATTGTTTCCCTCCCCAGGATTGTTTCTGAACATGGGGGAGGTGAGGTGATGGTGAAGGCGCAGGGAGGAATCCGTGGAAGAAAAGCTGCTGACATTGAAATTACGTAAAGGTGATCCGGAGAGATAAACCTTGAGAAGCAAAGTTTGCTTTCTTCCTCATCCCCTGGGAAAGAGGAGAGATTTAGAGCAGATTTTGGGCAGGAATTGTTCCCTGGGAGGGTGGGCAGGGCCTGGCACAGGGTGCCCAGAGCAGCTGGGGCTGCCCCTGGATCCCTGGCAGTGCCCAAGGCCAGGCTGGATGGGACAGAGGGAGGTTGGGATAGATGGCACTGGATGGGTTTGAAAGTCACTTCCAGAGCCGTGAGGATTGTGTGGTTCACCCCTCAGCCGTTCCCGGCGGGTTCCTGTGCAGCTGCAGAGGAGGAACCCCCGGCTGGGAGGGGCTGGAGCCCCGCGGAGCCCCCGGGCGTGTCTGAGCTCCATCAGACCTCGCCTCCACCATCCTTCCACTGCTCTGAACATGCCCGGGTCAGCCGGGGGCTGGAAGCAGAAACGCTTTTGTTAAGATGCAAATTCCCTCGGTGCCATCGGGGCATTACTGACGCTGGAATGGCCCTGCCAAGCACGCGGTGTCCCCGACTCCGAGGGCCAAAGCAGCCCCCAAACCTGATGGGCTGGGAAACGCACACGGGTCACCTCGGGCTGCAGAATTCCTTTGGGAATTCGAGTTAAATCTTGTGCTTGCCAAGGGCTGTACGTGGATGCAGGTATTTCTTAGCAGTGTTCCAGGAGCTGTCTCTTCTCCTACATTTCCTTTTCCAAGTGTTAACCATAATAACAACCTCACATATTTAGGAAATTGTGGTTTATTTAAGTCTGGCTGCATTACGAGCGGTTTTAAAACTCTCACATGCAAATGGCACAATTATTTTGATATCAAGTTCCATATTGTTTCAGTGCTCTCCACATCAGGCTGACTTTTATGGCTCATCGTCTGATCTTCATTTTCCTGCTGCAAATTAAGATTAATCCAGTGAACAGAAGGGATTTACGCTGAATTCACAATGCTTTTCCCCCCAGGACTGTAGCTTATAATGGCTACAAAGGAGGCAGGAATAACTCAAAAGGAACCAGTTGAGTAAAAAGAATCTGATTTGTGCTGCTTTCACATTCCCAGTGGCTCCCCAGGAGTTTGCAGCTCCGAGGTGAGGCTGGGGTTTGGCGGGGTCTGGATTTCTCTCCTCTCATCACACTGCAGTGCTGGGTTTGAACACACATTTATGATTATTTCTGCCCCAAACCCAGGGCAGTGCCCTCCTCCCTGGCTGCCTTGGGGCTGGCTCTGCCATCCTCCAGCACTTCCCAACCCCAACAATTCCATGATTCCATGGGTGATAAAACCTTAGCACGTGGCTGGAATGGAAATCAGCTACGTGAAGATTTATCGAGTCTCTGAGGATGTCCAGCACCTTTCAGAACTGCTTAATAACAGCCAGACAGCTCTTCAGAGGTGTTTTGTGAAGTGAAAGGTTTTAATAATGACAGAGATAATAAACATCATAGAACAAGGAAAAAACCGAGCACAGGTGTCAAAGAAACCTCTGACACCTCACTAAAAACACCCTAAAAAAGCCCAGAGCACCTCTGTGCTTATCCTTAAGTACTGAACGGCCTAGGAGGGTTCTAAAACAGCCACAGGTTTTGAGAACCATCCTAAAGATCCACCCTGTGCTGGCACTGAGCCCATACTGATGGAAAGGGCACAGAATTTTCTAGTTTGGCTTCCTTACCTGTTCTAAGGTAAACTGAAACTTTTTTCCCCATATAGAAAACACCTGCTGGGGTGTGGGGGTGCATTCCTACAAATGGGGGCTCTGCAGGTGCCTGGGCACCCGTCAGCACTGGAGGTGGATCTCCTCCTGCAGGTGTCAGACAGGGCAAAGCTGGCTGTGCCCGTGGCCCTGGGGACAGCCCTGCCACGGTGTGGGTGGCACTGGGGGCACGGCTGGGATCACCCCATGGTGTGGGTGGCACTGGGGACACAGCCAGGATCACCCCACGGCAATCCCGAGGGCCAGGGCTGGGTTCAGGGACAAACCCCATGGAGCTGTGCTGCCCTGGCAGCACGGTGAGTTTGGTGTTTTGGGAGAGGTTTGAAATAATGCAGGGGAGCTGCAGGGGTTGGGCTGCAGAGCCGCCTCCCCATGGCTGAGGGGCACGGGTGGGGCAAGGGCACGGAGCAGCCCGGCTGGGTGGCACTGTCACCCCTGGGGGGGTGGCACTGTCACCTGTGAGTGGGTGGCACTGTCACCTGTGAGGAGGTGGCACTGTCACACACGGCTGGATGTCCCTGTCACCTGCGGGTGGGTGTCACTGTCATGCATGGATGACTCTCCGTGTCACCCATGGGTGGCTGTCCCCATCCCTTACAGCTCCCTATGCCCATCCCCTACAGCTCTGTGCCCATCCCCTACAACTCCCTGTCCCCATCCCCTATAACTCTCTGTGCCCATCCCCTACAGCTCTGTGCCCATCCCTTACAGCTCTGTGCCCATCCCTTACACCTCTCTGTCCCCATCCCCCAGGAGTGGCTGTCACAGCACTGTCCCTGCGGTGCCCCCAGGCCCGTGTCCCCTCTCTGGGCGGTGGCAGTGGCAGTGGCAGGGGCAGTGCTGGTGGCGGTGGCAGAGGCAGTGGCAGTGGCAGTGGTGGTGGCAGTGGCAGGGGCAGGGGCAGTGGCAGGAGCAATGGCAGGGGCAGTGGCAGTGGCAGGGTGAGTGGCAGTGGTGGTGGCAGTGGCAGTGGTGGTGGCAGTGGCAGTGGTGGTGGCAGTAGCAGGGGCAGGGATAGTGGCAGTGGCAGTGGTGGTGGCAGTAGCAGGGGCAGGGGCAGTGGCAGGAGCAATGGCAGTGGCAGTGGCAGGAGCAATGGCAGTGGCAGTAGCAGTGGTGGTGACAGGAGCAGGGGCAGTGGCAGGAGCAATGGCAGTGGCAGTAGCGGTGGCAGTGGTGGCTGTCCCTGGTGCTGGTGACAGGAGCAGGTCCCTGCTCACAGCCTGCTCCGCCCTCCTCCCAGCCCTTCCCCGCAGCCTGGTATTTTCCATGCAAAGGCTGCCTGACAACTTTAATCTAATGCTTAAATGGATGGAAGAGGAGCCGTCGTGCAGGAACGCTGTAATTTAATTACTTGGGAAGAGCACAGTTTAAGACATTTAAAATGTATTATTTTAGCCTGGCTGCTTTGGCAAAATCCAATTGGAATTTTGAGCGTGCTTATTTTTATTTCAGGCCAACGCCACAAAAACGCCTTCTGCAGAATGTGCTTGTTAAGAAATTAATTGTCTTTGAGGAAAGGAAGATGCCCCTGGGTGGGATCTGCTCCTCCAGGCACCCAAATGTCTTTGGATTGTTTCTCAAACCACTTTTGGAGCACCATGAGCCCCCCTCAGGGCCTGGTGTCCTGATCCCTCCCTGGGCTCTGCAGGCTCCGTGCAAACGAGTTTTGGGGATATTTATCAACAAAGCTCTGTCCTGAACAGAAATAATCAGTGGGACACGGGGTTTGAGGAGCAGGAGAAGCAGGAAAATGATGGAAAATGCGATCCTGAAGCTCCTGATTTGAAGTCCTGCTGCCTTAGCCCTGGCAGCTCCTCAGGGGGGAAGCCAGAGGTTTATCCTTGGTTTTGGTTACAAAATTCAGGATTGCTGTGAGGGTCTGTGCAGGGCTCACAGCAGCTAAAATCCAGCTGGATGCAACATGTGGAGAGCCTTGGGGGATGGTGTGTGTGCCTGGGGGAGGAGAGCCAGGCTGGGGCTCCTGGATCTGCTCTGACAGCCACCAGGAGAACGTGCCCTTTATGTAAACAAGCTGCTCTGGAGATATTTTGAGGATGAAGTCATAAAAATTTTATGGCATACCTATATTTTCCTTTTGGCATCGAATTCCCCGTAAAAACCGAGGCAGGGAAACAGCTTCAGCTGTGCTGGCTGGGAAAGGGCTGCAGCTGCTCCAGAGCCATCAAATCCCCCACAGCAGCTCGGGTTGGCTCCGAGGGACCCCTGCCACCCCCCGCCGTGGGCAGGGACACTTCCCACCATCCCAGCTTGCTCCAAGCCCTGTCCAACCTGGTAATTTTTTCCCCATATCCCGTCCATCCCTGCTCCCTGGCAATGGGAAGCCCTTCCCTCCTACCCTGTCACTCCAGGCCCTTGTTCAAGTATTTCAAGCAACACTTGAAATCTTTAAAAAAATTTTTATTTTCTCTGTTGAAAGGCAGAAGCCCAGCGCAGTAATTAAAACATAAATTCCGTGATTTTTTCCCGCTGGTTTCCCTACCTCAGGCTGCTTGTTTTTATAACAATTCCTGCCAGTTGCCTTTACCTAAATATTGTGGCAAGGATGAATTGTCCCTGTGAAGGGAAGTCTCAGCACGGCCATCCCCATCCTCTGGAGCACCTTGGGCTGTGCTGAGAGCCCAGAGTCACCCTGGCCCTGCTCAGATCCCGTCCCCAGGCTCAGGATTGTGTTATAATGGCTACAAAGGAGGCAGGAATAACTCAAAGGGGAAGGAAAAGGAACCAGTTGAGTAAAAAGAATGTGATTTGTGCTGCTTTCACATTCCCACTGGCTCCCCTGGAGTTTGCAGCTCCGAGGTGAGGCCGGGGTTTGGTGGGGTCTGGATTTCTCTCATCACACTGCAGTGTTGGGTTTGGGCACACATTTATTCCCCAGCTCTACCCCATCAGCCCCTCCTTCCTATGGAGAAAGAACTTGTATTTAATTTCCATCCTATTCACCCACTTCAGCTCGGTGAGTGATGCTGCCCAGGGTGGGTGGAGGGATGGGGAAGGCAGCGCCCTTGGCAGGCTTTCAGCGTTTTTATTTTGCCTCTTTGAGCACGGAAAGGAGGGCAGGAGGCATTTGTGACTGCCAGCCCCGCGGGGTTTGGTGGCTGTGCCCCTGCACGCAGGCAAGAGTGGGATTCCCAAAGAGCGGGGTGTGTGACAGGGCAGGGACCCCCACGGGACCCCGGGGGCTGCGGTGACACCTGGCCCAGGTGGGATGGAGCTCTCCCCTCTCTCCCTGCCGGCACCAACTCGGTTTTTTGCACGGATAACGTAATCCCCTCAGACATTTGAAATCCCGCACTGGAAAAGCCTCGCTGCAGAATGACAAAGAGGTTTTTTTTTTTTCCTCCCGTGCTGCCGGGGTCGGACGGTGACGAAGCGCGGCGGGGGCAGCGCCGTGGGCAGCGCTCGGGGCTGCGCTGGGATGGGGCAGGAGCTGCGCCAGGGGAACGCCGCTGTCCCCGCCCCGCCATCCCCCCGGGGACACCGCAGCGCCCGGGGCAGCTTGGCACTGTGGGGACAGGGTGGCACTGTGGGGACAGGGTGACACTGTGGGGATGAGGTGACACTGTGGGGATGAGGTGACACTGTGGGGAGAAGGTGGCACTGTGGTCATGAGGTGACACTACAGGGATGAGGTGGCACTGTGGGGATGAGGTGACACTGTGGGGACAGAGTGACACTATAGGGATGAGGTGACACTGTAGGGACAGGGTGACACTGTGGGGACAAAGGTGGCACTGTGGGGACAAAGGTGACACTGTGGGGAGAAGGTGACAATGTGGGGACAGGGTGACATTGTGGGGACAGGGTGACACTGTGAGGTTGAGATGGCACTGTGGAGACCACAGTGGCACTATAGGGATGAGGTGACACTGTGGGGACAGGATGGCACTGTGAGGACAGGATGTGACACTGTGGGGACAGGGTGGCACTGTGGGGACAGGGTGTGACACTGTGGGGTTGAGGTGACACTGTGGGGACGAAGGTGACACTATAGGGATGAGGTGACACTGTGGGGATGAGGTGACACTGTGGGGACAGGATGTGACACTGTGGCACAGGCGGGCCCATCACAGCTGGGCTGTCTCCCGCGCTGGTACGGAGCAGTTTGGGTTACCCTGGGGTTCCATTGAGGAACAGGGAATATTCCCGAGGGACACGCAGGGAGCCGTGCCCGAGCCAGGAACGCTGCCCGGCGGGGTTCGCTCCACTCGGCATTACTGACGGGTTTAACCCCAGCTGTGCCCGGCCCGGCCCTGGCTCCGTGCAGGGCTGGGCACGACCCATCTCCTCTGCTCAGCTCCCTTTGAATGCGTCATTGCAACTCCTGCAGCCAAGGAGAACGCCGGGGAGCTGCAGCTGAGGCGGCCACCCACACAGCCGGTGGCCCCACGGGGACGGGAGGGGAGCTGGGAAGTGAGGAGGGAGCCGGGAACGGGGCTGGGTGCCCTCAGGGTCCCCTGTGCCACCCACGCCGGGCTGGCTGTCCCTCCTGCCACCCAGCTGGGTGCCCAGTGCCCGGAGCCACCTCCTGCCTCCCCCTGCCCGGGAGCCACCTCCTGCCTCCCCCTGCCCTTCCCCAGCCCACCAGCACTGCCCAGCATGTCTCTGCTGTTATTCCAGGAGCAGAAGTTTCCTATTTTGTATTGCTGAGCTAATCCTGAACATCCTGCAAGGAGGATGCACAGAGGGACACCTGGGGCTGTGTCATGTTCCAGCCCAGGTTGGACACTGGGGCTTGGAGCAGCCTGGGAGAGTGGAAGGTGTCCCTGCCCATGGAATGGGATAATCTTTGATTGGGTTTAATGAACCCAGACCATTCTGGGGCTCTGTGATCCATCTCCTCCTCCCCTGAGGCAGCGGGGAGGCAGCGTTGCTCGGGGAGCACGTGATCCAAATCAAATCCTCTTTTATTTCTGTAACAGGTAGGAGATCACACAGCAGTTTGCAGAGCAGCCAACACGAGCACAGTCACACAGCGCAGGTGTCAGATTGAATGCCAGAGCAAAGTGAGGGTTGCACGTGCTGCAGGCAGGGGAGAAATCTGTGTGTGCAGCTTGCACAGGTTGGGCCACCTACGCCGGCCCAGCTGTGCAGCTTTGTGTGTTTGTCTGTGCTCCTCGTCCACAGGGAGCAGAGGTGAAAAATTCCCGAGGTTTGATGCTTTGCATAAACATCTGAATTTCATCATTTGGGAGGCTCTCAGGGATGGCCAGGGTGGGATTGTTGGGGTGGCTGTGCAGGGCCAGCAGCTGCCCCAGGTGACCCTGGAGTCCCTTCCAGCTGCCCCAGGTGACCCTGGAGTCCCTTCCAGCTTGGGACATTCTGTGCCTCTTTGCTGCAGTGCCATGGCCTGGAGCTGTCCCGGCTTCTGTGCACACAGGGAAGCTCTGCTGGGCTGTGGGGCCTTGGTCTGAGCACCCAAAGGTCCCAGGCCATGGGCTGCTGGGGGACAGGGTGGCACTGTGGGGACAGGGTGGCACTGTGGGGATGAGGTGGCACTGTGGGGATAAGGTGACACTGTGGGGACAAGGTGACACTGTGGAGACCATGGTGACACTATAGGGATGAGGTGACACTGTGGGGACAGGGTGTGACACTGTGGGGACAGGGTGGCACTGTAGGGTTGAGGTGGCACTGTGGAGATCAAGGTGACACTGTGGGGACCAAGGTGACAGTGTGAGGACAAGGTGGCACTGTGGGATGAGGTGGCACTGTGGGGACCAAGGCGACACTGTGGGGACCAAGGTGACACTATAGGGACGAGGTGACACTGTGGCACAGGACCTATCTCCCACGCTGGTACGGAGCAGTTTGGGTTACCCTGGGGTTCCATTTAGGAACAGGGAATATTCCCGAGGGACACGCAGGGAGCCGTGCCCGAGCCAGGAACGCTGCCCGGCGGGGTTTGCTCCATTCGGCATTACTGATGGGTTTAACCCCTTCCTCACCGAACCAGCGGTGACCGGCGTCCCCCGGAGCAGTGGGACCGCTGTGATTTGTCCCTGACCGGGGTGCCGGGGGTGTCCCGGGCTGCTCGGAGCCCCTCGGTGCGGTGCAGGGGGTTGGAGATGCCCGCACCCCGCACGGCTGCGATTAGCGCGGGCACGGGCGGTAATTCAGACGCGCTGCTGTGCTGTGTTCTCAGTGTTTTGTTCCCTACACGAGAGGCGGAAAGCAGCGATGTTTGCCTCTCCTCCCACCCGCCGCACTCCCTGACAAGCTCCTGCCACCGGGGCTGGCCCGGGGACAGCTCCGGAGCGCCCGCAGGGCCGGGGGAGAGCCCAAACGCAGCCGGGAGAGCAGGAAAGCAGCTTAAATTAAAGTGAATTAGAGGCGAGAATTGGCACCTCCGGGGGGCTCAGGGCTGGATGGTGACAAAGGGATGTACCCGAGGTGCCAGCACGGGCTGAGCATCTTCGGAAAAAACGGGGAGAGAGCAACTTCTTACCGCCGGCAGAGAGTGATGGGACACGGGGGAGAGGTTTTAAGGGAAAGGGGAGAGGTTTGGATGAGATGTTGGGAAGGAATTCTTTGCTCAGTGGGTGGTGAAGCCCTGGCACAGGCTGCCCACAGAAGCTGGCAGTGTCCAAGGCTGGGTTGGACAGGGCTTGGAGGCACCTGGGACAGTGGAAGGGGGTGGGACTGGAGGGGATTTCATGTCCCTGCCACCCAAACCATCCTGGGATTCTTATTTTCCCCTGCAGGAGCAGGGATGGGGTTGGGGTCAAAGCCAAGTGTTACTGTCACTCCACAGGTGGCAGGTGAGGGACAGCAGATGAGCCACAGCAGGAGAGGGAAATGGGGAGGGTCTCTGCTTTCAGCAGGATTTTGGTGTCCCTTGAAACAGCCCGTGTTTTTCAGGGAATAAATTACATATTTTATTCATTTTCAGCTCAGAAAGGAGCGGTTCTGGAGCCCTGATGGGGATGTTTCTAAGCAACGTTGTTTTCCCACCACCAGCGTCAGGAACAGTGACTTTTTTACTTTCTCTTTTTTTTCGTGTTTTTGTAGCAATCAGACAAACTCTCTGCAGTTCATGTCAGGAAAACTGTGCCACGATTTCCCCAGCTGGGCTGCATCCCCCAGCTCCGAGGGGGTGTGAGAGGGGTCCCCTGGAGGTCACCTGCCCCCGGGGGCTGCACTGGGACTGTCCCCTCAGGTTTCATTTTTTGGCTGCTGTGGGCACAAGCACAGACACAGGGCAGTGAAACCAGGCTTGGAAGCAGCCAAAAGCAGCTTTATCTGAATTCTCAGAGCTCTCCCGAGCCTGGTGATTCTTCTGTGGGTGTGGACTGGAAAATGTTTTAGTCATTGTATGTGTTATTGCAGGGATTTTATTTAAAACTTCTGCTTTTGCACAAGGGGAAAAACTTCTCTCTCCTTCTCTGCCTCATTTCTGATGGATGGGTGGGTGAATAAATGCACGGATGGGGAGATGGATTCATAGAGAGATGGGAGGGTGGATGGGTGGAGGGATGGATAAATAAATCAATAGAAAGCTAGATGGCTGGATAGATATAGATTATATAGATATAGATAATATAGATATAGATATAGATATAGATATATAGATTATATAGATTATATAGATTATATAGATATAGATGAGATAGCTATAGATTAGATATAGATACAAACATATAGATGGTATATAGATATAGACAGATATAGATATATAGATACAAATATAGATATAGATGATACATAGATATAGATACAGATATAGCTATAGATTAGATATGGATATGGATATAGATATAGATTAGATATAGGTATGGATATAGATATAGATTAGATATAGGTTTAGATATAGATAATATAGATACAGATCTAGATAATGTAGATATAGATTAGACATACAAACATAGATGATATATAGATATAGACAGATATAGATATATAGATACAAATATAGATATAAATGATATATAGATATAGATACAGATACCGATATAGATATAGACAGATATAGATATAGATTAGATATGGATATAGATCTAGATCTAGATATAGATTAGATATGGGTATAGATATAGATGATATACAGATACAGATATAGATAATATAGACATAGATTAGACATAGATACAAACATACAGATGATACATATAGATACAGATACAGATATAAAGTTATATATATATATTTATAGATACAAATATAGATATAGATGATATATAGATATAGATGATATATAGATACAGATATAGATATAGACAGATATAGATTAGATATGGATATATAGATATATAGATATATAGATACATAGATATATAGATATATAGATACAGATAGACAGGCAGCTAGGATGGTTATCCTGATCACTTCCAGCTGGGAATACCAGATGGGAAGGGAGGGTTGGGGCTGATTTGGGGGTGTTGATTGGGCCAAACCCGAACTCTCCGTGCCCCAGGGCAGGGCAGCAGGGAAGGCAATCCCCAGCTGGCAGGGAAGGTGGTGCTGTAATTGCTGTGTCCCTGAAGCACATGGGAACCAGCTGCAGGGTAACGAAATGATTAAACAGCACCAGTGTCTCAGGCCATAAATCTCTGCCAGGGAAAGGGGTGGTTGTGGGTGATGTCCCTGTGCGGAGTTTGTGCTGCTCCTGCAGCTCCGGGGAGCGCAGCTGAGGCACGGTGAGTGTGATGGATGGGGAAGGGTTTCCTGAGGGGGGAACTGCCCTGGGGATGGAGGTGGCTCTGCAGGGACAGCCCCTGACCCCTGGGGAGCTCAGCCTGGGCTGGGCCTGGGCCTGGTACTGTCCCTGGGTCC
This sequence comes from Acrocephalus scirpaceus scirpaceus, assembly GCA_910950805.1. Taxonomy (NCBI): domain Eukaryota; kingdom Metazoa; phylum Chordata; class Aves; order Passeriformes; family Sylviidae; genus Acrocephalus; species Acrocephalus scirpaceus. Next base: position 1,062,021 of record OU383781.1, read on the forward strand.
CTCAGCCAGTGCCACCGAGCCCTTAGAGGGGTTTGCCCAGGGGATGGAGGTGGCTCTGCAGGGACAGCCCCTGACCCCTGGGGAACTCAGCCTGGGCTGGGCCCGGGCCTGGTGCTGTCACCAAGCCCTTAGAGGGGTTTGCCCAGGGGGTGGAGGTGGCTCTGCAGGGACAGGGACAGTCCCTGCTCCTCTGGGCTGGGCCCGGGCCTGGCGCTGTCCCCGGGTCCCTCAGCCACCGAGCCCTTAGCGGGGTTTGCCCTGGGGCTATGCCCGGGGAATGGAGGTGGCTCTGTAGGGACAGGGACAGCCCCTGACCCTCTGGGGAGCTCAGCCTGAACTGGGCCCAGGTCCCTCAGCCGGTTTCACCGAGCCCTTAGAGGGGTTTGTCCTGAGGCTGTGCCCAGGGGATGGAGGTGGCTCTGCAGGGACAGGGACAGTCCCTGCCCCTCTGGGCTGGGCCCGGGCCTGGCGCTGTCCCCGGCTCCCTCAGCCACCGAGCCCTTAGAGGGGTTTGCCCAGGGGATGGAGGTGGCTCTGCAGGGACAGGGACAGTCTCTGTCCCTCTGGGGAGCACAGCCTGGGCCTGGTGCTGTCCCCAGATCCCTCAGCCGGTGTCACCGAGCCCTTAGAGGGGTTTGCCCAGGGGATGGAGGTGGCTCTGCAGGGACAGGGACAGTCTCTGTCCCTCTGGGGAGCACAGCCTGGGCCTGGTGCTGTCCCCAGATCCCTCAGCCGGTGTCACCGAGCCCTTAGAGGGGTTTGCCCAGGGGATGGAGGTGGCTCTGCAGGGACAGGGACAGTCCCTCTGCCCCTCTGGGCTGGGCCCGGGCCTGGCGCTGTCCCCGGGTCCCTCAGCCGGTGTCACCGAGCCCTCAGTGCCCCGCGGGGCTCTCACCCATCCCCTGCTCTAACATTCATTACAATCGCACAATTACAATTGTTTTCTGCCCTGTGCCTCAGGGAGCAGCCCCATTCCTGCCACGGGGTGCTGAGCAGGGATGTTTTAGCTCTGCTTTCTCTCCTTTCCTGTGTTTCAGACCAGAAAACCCATTGAAATGCAAAGAGTTCTCAAACAAATCCATCGTCATTTCCTAAACATGGTTGATCACAAAAGCTGTGAAGTTTTAATTCAGCAAATGCTTAAATTAGTGTTTTATAGGAAAATAGATCTATTTTTCACATCCTGCAAGGCCTTTCTTAGTCTGTAGCCTCGTGTTCCTCCTGGCTCTGGCCCCAGTGTCCCCTGCAGGGCTCTGCTGGCCATGGTGACACAAGTGTCACCACCTTGGGTTTTCTCTCCTGAATCCTCTCTCGGTGTGCCAGAGCTGAGCCTCACCCTCCCCACAGCCCCCAGGATCCCAGGGAGCTCCAGGCTCATCCCACACCTCCATGTACACTCATCAATTACAGATTCCTTTTGTTCCCCTTCAGCCCTGCCTGCACAGTCAGCACTCACCCTCCCCGGGGAACGCTTCAGCTCCCAATTCCATAAAAACCATGCAGGAGGCATGGGCTGAGGGAAGAGGAAAAGGAGGACTGGGAATTTTCCATGATTTCCACAATCCCTGCTGCTGCCCCGGGCTGGGCACTGCTGGTGTAAGGCAGGATTCTGTGCAGCCTCCTCCTCCCAGGAGCAAGGGAGGGTCAAACCCAATCCTGGGGATTTTCCCTTGTCATGTGGCCCCAGCTGAAGATTGGATTTTAGTTAAAAGACTCTTGAAAATCTGTGATATTTCCCTGTGTTTTTGCTGTCAGGTTTTATCCCAGACCCCTCTGTGCTGCTGCTGCAGGGTGTGTTTGTCTTCCCTTTCCCTCTGTGCCACTTCTTGGCTTTCTGATGTTGAACCACAAGCCAGAAATTGTCACCTTGACCTTTTCTGAGCGTGTTGGACCCTGGTGCTTTCTCTGGCTGCAGAAGGAGCTCTCCTTACCCAGCACTCCCACCTGGATGCGTCTCTGTAGGATTTTCCTTGGTTTTTCCCATTATCTGCTCTCAGTTTAGTGACTGACAAGCAAAATGATGAATTTTCCCCCAGATTTGAGGAGCTGGAGGCTTTTGCAGCTCTGGGTGTGTCCTCAGGGCTGGTTGTGGTGTCTCCCTGTCCTGCACAGACCTGTGTCACCCCCTGAGCCTGTAATTATTTAACAAAATAATTAACTCGGTGAATTAACTAATTAATTCAGCTCTGCAGCAGGATCAGTGTCTCCTCTGAGCAGCGTTTCTGCCCTGTAAAGGACTCGGTGCTGGGGTGGGTTTGGGTTGTGGTTCTGCCAGGTTAGTGGAGTGTCTTATCCCTAAAAATAACTAAATCCTACAAGTAAGATGAACACGTTTTAACAAAACTCAAAGTAACTTTAAAGTCAAACAATACTTAAACATAATATGAATAAATGTTGGCAGGGAGAGTTTTAAAGTATATGAAAAAATTATATGAACTTAAATCTTACATATAAAACCCCCTTAAATTAATAGGATGTAAACTTTATATCTTAATATCTAAATTTTATGAAATGTGAACTTATCAGATGTCATAATAAGACACAAATGAACAACACTCACACAATGAGATGTTTAAGGCAAAAAAGAGGGTCGTTTATTTGAGACTTCAGTATTTATAGAATTCCAAAAGTGACAATGGATTGGAGGGTGAAATTGTCACCTCCCAACCACACTGGTCAAACCAAGAGTCCATCAATTCTCTCCTCCCCCAGAAGGGAATGCAAAACAATCATTATTTACATGAAAAGTGCTTGAGACACTCCATTACAAAAAAGGAGGCAGTCCCAGACTGGGGGGCTGGAGTGAAGGGAACCAGGCTGGCTGCAGGGATGGGGCACATCCAAATGCACCTCAAAACTCCCTAAACGTGCCCCAAAAATCAACGCAAATTCACCCAAAAATCACTGCAAGGATGGCTGTGCTAATGAAAACCAGGAGAGGATGGAGCAGAGCTGCTTTAATCAGCTCTTGGGCAGGCACAGTGATCCTCAGACTCCTGCTGTATCCTCGCTGATGGCTCCTGTATCCCAGAGAGGAATTCCTCCCTGATATCCCCCCAACCCTGCCCTGTGGCAGCGGGAAGCTGTTCCTCCTTATCCCAAATCCTTCTCCAGCTCTCCTGCAGCTCCAGGTGCACTCCCTGAGCTCCCTGGCACGGGCAGCTCTCCCAGCAGATGCTCCTGATGAGCTGGGATTTGTTGCCAGCACCTCCCGAGCCCAGCTCAGCCGTGCCGGGGGCTGCTGCCAGTTCAGCTGCGGGGACCGGGCTGGTTCATTGTCTCGGAGCCCGGGGTTGGTGCGAGGAAGCACAAAAAGCTTTCACTGCCTGCCCCGTTACTTGGAGACAGCCCCTTGGTTTGGCTTGGCAGTTGTGCAGCTCCAGGCACGTGTGTGTCTGTGTGTCTGCCTGTCTGTGTGTCTGCCTGATCTGTCTCCATGTGCATCCACTGGGGTGCTCCAAAATCGGTGTAAATGTAGATACACGTGTAAATGTAGATGTTTGCTCGGTGGGGTTTGTGTTGGTTTGTTTCTTCTGCTTCGGGAGGCAGAGGAGAAAGAAGCAGGTCTTGAGTGCCAAACTCCAGCTAAATTCCTGCCAAATTCCAGCCAAACTCCTGCCAAATTCTTGCTCTCAGTGAGCTCTGATGGGGGGGCACACCTGGGCATGGATGGGGGGGCACACCTGGGCATGGATGTGGGGGCACACCTGGGGATGTGGGGCACATCTGGGGCTGGATAGGAGCACGCCTGGAGATGTGGGGCACACCTGGGCATGGATGTGAGGCATACTTGGGGATGTGGGGCACACCTGGGCATGGAGGGCACACTTGGGGATGTGGGACACGCCTGGGGCTGGATGTGGGGCACACCTGGACGGGGATGTGGGGCACACCTGGACGGGGATGTGGGGCACACCTGGGGATGTGGGCACACCTGGGGATGTGGGCACACCTGTCACTGCTCCCCATGCTGGGCCGTGGGCTCAGGACTCCCCCTGCCCAGCAGCCTCCCCGCTCCCCTTGCAGGCCCTGCAGGGATTTGGCATTTCCAGCACAATGTCCCAAATATCCGGGTCAGGTGTGCACTGAACAAATGGCAGAGCTCTCAATCCAAACAGAGCCTTTCTGCTCAGGTTTGTTGGCTGAGCTGGGTGTTACTCCCTGGAGCAAATCTGGGCGTGTTTTACCCCAAAATCTGCCTGGAGCAGGCAGGGAGCAGCCCTGGCGTGGTGCTGTGGCACAGGAGCAGTGGGGAAGGACAGGGAAATCATTGGGGACCCTAAAACAGATCCCACTGCCGGGGTGGTGAATCCTATAAATGCAGGGAATAACTCACCCTGTGTGTCCATACAAATACATTTATATGGGGATGTGGGGAGAGGGTCTGAACTTGCACATCGATACTGGGAATATCTGTGTGGAGATATATAAAGGATCCATGAACAAATAGATTTAAAGAGTATATGTGTGCATTTACATAAAAGGTTACACATAAAGGATATGTATGTGCATGGAGCTAAAGGATATTTGTGCAAAGGGGTGTACATATATGTGCAAATATATAAAGAGTGTATGTAGAGATTATTTATTTTTATATTATTTTTATATTATTTTTATATTATTTTTATATTATTTTTATATTATTTTTATATTATTTTTATATTATTTTTATATTATTTTTATATTATTTTTATATTATTTTTATATTATTTTTTATATTTTTTAATATTTTTATGTTTTTTATATTTTTTAATATTTTTATATTTTTATTTTTATTTTTTATATTATTTTTACATTTTAATATTTTTATATTATATTTATATATATTTATATATTTTTAATATATTTTTATATATTTATATTATATTTATATTTATGTGGAAGAGGGGTTCATGAGCCCACAGACTCTTGAGAAGCAAAGAACAGATCAGTGAGAGACAGGATCAAAATGAATCTCTATAAAATACTAAAATTTATTATTTTAAATTATAACAACAGTTTTATAATCGCCTATAAAATAATTGGAAGCTGTGTGGGGATGAAGAGCAGCACTCAACTCCAAAGAGCATTATGGAAGGAATGCAGAAATCCCATCCCATGGATCTGGAATTCCAGAATTCTGGAGTTGGTGCTGCAGCCCTGGGGCTTTGCCTTTGAACCTCCCGAGGGTTCCAGTGCTGCTGGGGAGGACGAGGAATCATTTGTGCTGTTCTGGGCATGGATGGGTTTGGTGGGCAGGGCTTGCACTCAAAAGATGGGGGGGAAAAAAGGAAAGAAAAATAGAAAAGGAATAAAAAAAATAGAAAAGGAATAAAGAAGAAAAAATAGAACACACACACAAAAAAAAGAGGTCAGTGCCTGCCCTAGCTGTGCTGGGAGCCTGGGGGCTCACAGGGCTCGTGCAGCTGCAGCTTTTCAAACATTGCTGCAGGTCAAGTTCCTGCCTCTCAATATCTGAAATCCCCATTAGCAGCATAAATTTGGGGTGCAGGGGGGCATTAAAGGGTCCTGGAGGGCTGGGGGAGGATGGGCAGTGCTGCCCCCAGGCCTGGCTGGGGTTGGGGTGGTCCCCCTGCCCACCCTGGGGTGCTCCTCAGGGAAATTGTGCAGCAGGAATGGAAACTGAAACTGATGGGAAAAATGGGATGAGCTGAAATTTGAGGTGCCAGCCTGGGCTGTTCTGTGCAGCCCTGACCCGGGGCCAGCAGGGCTTTTTCTGCTCTTTTATTTCATCTGCCTTCAAATAAAGCCAAGGAGCAGGCAGAAAGTGCAGGGATGCAGCACAGGGGTGGGCAGGGGTTTGTACCCTGCTCTCTTTCTCTACACAAATAAAAATAAAATCTTCATCCATCAGTTCTTTAATAAAACAATCAACAAACAAAATACCTACGTAATAATCTGTGGTTTAGAAATCAAGATTTTTTTTCCTTCTGCCTTTTTAGTTCACAGGAAGGGTGTCAGATTTGTCATTTACCAGTTATTTAGTTGTTCTATTTTTTTGTAAATGTGTTTTAAATGACTAAACTGAGGACTCAGTATTTGGGTGCTTTTTAGGGAATAAAATAATCAAAGGACCACTGTGAGATCTGTCCCTTTGGAAGGAAAACTTGGGATTTGGAATAAATTTGTCTTCCCCAGCTGCTGCTTTCCTGGGGGGTTGAGCTGTGTCCCTCAAGGGCTGGACTGTGTTTCCTGATTATTTATTTTCCTTTTCCTTGCAGGAACCTCGGGAAGTCCGGGCTGAGAGTGTCGTGCCTGGGGTTGGGTGAGTAGCTCTGGTCCCTTCCCCCAGCACAGCTCAGCCCTGCTGGGGCTTTTCCTCCCCTTTTTTCCCCCCTTTTCCACCCCTCCTCCCTTTTTCCCCCCTTTTTTTGTGCCTTGTTTTCCCCTTTTCCCCTTTTCCGTGCCTTGTTATCCCTGCTCCACGCTGGCTCCAGACCCACAGAATTCCTTGTCAAAGGTACCCCTTTCTCAGTGAATAATAAATATATATTTATAAATAGAATTAAATAGTCATAAAAATAATGACATAAAAAGATAAAACAATAAATATATTATAATAAAATTATCTATAAATATATTTATAAATATACTGTTATAATCATATACCTATAAATATAAAATTATAGTTATATAAATATACTAATATAAACATATACCTGTAAATATAAAATTGTAGGTATAAAAATATACAAATATTTTTATATTTATAGATAAAATATACAAATATTTATATATCAATATATAAATAGTTATATATTTATATATGAAATATATAAATAGTTATATATTTATTAAAAATATATTTATATATTTATATAAAATTTTCTCTTCAACCCAGGTTGAATATAAATTTATATATATAAATATACTAATATAAACATATACTTATAAATATAAAATTGTAGTTATAAAAATATAGAAATATTTCTATATTTATATATAAAATATATAAATATTTATATTTATAAAAATGTATTTATATATTTATATAAAATTTTCTCTTCAACCCAGGTTGAATATAAATTTATATATATATAAATATATAAATATACTAATATAAACATATACTTATAAATATAAAATTGTAGTTATAAAAATATACAAATATTTATATACTTATATATAAAATATACAAATATTTATATAATTATATTTAATATATAAGTATTTATATATTTATATGTAAAATATATAAATAGTTATATATTTATAAAAATATATTTATATATTTATATAAAATTTTCTCTTCAACCCAGGTCGAATATAAATTTATAAATTCACAGAGTTTGATGGCACATTTCATTTCCTTGCCACGCAGACAGAGCACATGAAGGAAAATGAGGTTAAATTGGGTCTGCAGGGTTTAGGTGGGTGCTGGGACACAGGAGGGAGGGAGGAAGGGAGATCCCCCCATGGAATCCTGGGGTTCAGAGCAGCCCCAATGCCAACCCCAGCCTGGATCCAAGCTCTGGGTCTGAGGGATTCAGCAATGCTCAATCAAACACAACAATAGCAGCCCTTAATCAGTTGACTAATTTAACATTTATCAAGTGACTCAATAGGATTTGCTATAAGCACAACAGTGGCTTAATTACGGATCTAAGCTAATTATGAATGTAAGATGGCAGCGCTGATGCTGCTCTTACTCAGAGTATTTAAATCACTTGGTGCAGCCACAGATCCGAGGAGGCCGTGGGAAATGATGGACCCAGGAAGGAGTTCAGGGAAATTCTGCTGCCTGCAGAATCACAGCCTGGGGATGTTTGCCTTCAACCACCAGGAAATTTCCATCCTGGGGGCGAGTTGGGTGGGTAGGTACTGGAATTTGCTTTGGGAAGTCCAATAATAACAACAATAATAGCAATAATAATAATAACAACAATAACAACAATAATAACCATAACACCACCACCAATAATAATAGTAATAATAATGTTTAAAATTCTATTATTATTAGGTCAGAGCAACCTGATCCACTGGGAAGTGTCCCTGCCCAACACAGAGATAATGGGATGAGCTTTAAGGTCCTTGCAGCCCAAACCATTCCCTGATTCTGTGATTATTCTGCTCAGCTGTTGAGACAGAGGAATCAGGCTCTGGGGCTGTTTGTTGGGGAACAGGAGCTGGTTAGAGCCCAGGCTGGGAGAGCAGAGGGTGTTTGGGATGAGCTGTGAGGGTTTTACCTGCCTGGGTGCCCTGAGTGAGGGCTGGGATGGAGGAGGAGCAGCCTTGGGAGCCCTGGGCTCTGCCAGCTCCTTCCAGCCCCATCCCTGCCAGGGCTGCCTGCTCCCAGGGCAGCTCCCAGCCCATTTTTCCAACTTTGGGATCTGCTTTTAAACTGGAGGGAATTGTCAAAGTCACCCTGAGGCACGAGTCAGAGAAGCAGGGCTCGTTCTGCCAAGAGCTCTTCTGGCTAAAATAGCCCCAGCCTTGGAAAGGGCTCATCTTGTCCTGCACAGGTTTTATTTATCAGCCTCACAGCTTCCCCAAGGGCTGGAGGAGAAAAGCCATGGGAAGGAAGTAGCAGCAGGAAAAGAAAAAAAGAAAAAACAAAAAACCCAACCAGTTTTGCAGAGCTTTTCTTTGATTTCTAGCGGGTGGAACTGCAGCAGCATCTAAATATACTGAGCCTTTGTGAGTGCAGCTGTGCAGGGGGCTGGGGAGGCTGCTGGGCACCTCCTCCTGCTGCAGCACTGCCAGCCCTGCAGCCCCTGCACGCAGAGGGCAGCTGGAAAACCTGAAATCCAGGAATTCCCTGGAATGGGCAGGTATTCCTCCTGATTTTATTTTTTTTTTGATGATTGTTTTGGGTTGGAAGGACCTTAAAGCTCCTCCTGTTCTCTCCCTGTCCCAGGCTGCTCCAGCCTGGCCTGGGACACTGCCAGGGATCCACAGCTGCTCTGGGAAGGATTTCTCCCCAAGATCTGATCTAAATCTCCTCTCTTTCAGTTAAAAACCATCCCCCTTGTCCCACCTGCAGATCCATCAGGTGTCTGCTCCCGGTGCTGCCTTCCCTGACTTTCCTAAATGGCTTCTCTCTCACAGCTCCCCCCAAAAGATAAATGTGCTTCCCTGTGTTCTCTGCAGCGTGAAAATCTAATTTAGGGCTCAGGAAAGTTTCTGAAGGCTCAGCAGTCTTCCTCAAAAGCCTTGCAAAATCTCAGCCAGGTGGGAGTGTGCTTCATCCTGGGATGAAAGAGTGGAGGAGAAGGGGAAGTGGGGCAGGAATCAGAGGTGGGCAGGGCTGAGGCAGCGGTGTGGGAACGAGGGTGGTGATGGGATGGACAGGGATGGGAGATCTCTGGAGTCCAGGGTGGGTTTGGAATGTGCAGTTTATTGCACAGGGTGTGGGTAAAAGGACCCTGCTACACTGCCAGCCACAGCTCAGAGCAGAGAGAGAGAGAAGAGGAAGGAGAGAGCAAAGAGGAGCAAGAGAAGCAGAGAGAGAGTGAAGTTCCCATTACAATCCATTAAATCTTCTTTAATACTGAATATTCTAATTTACACCAACCAATCTAGTTGGGACAGCCAGCAGCCCTGTGCTCCTGCACAGGTGGCACACAGGTGACACACAGGTGACACACAGGTGACACTGTGCTGCTGGCACTGCTTTGGCAGCACACCCTGTGAGGGACACGGAGCCACAGCTGGGCTTTGTGCAGAGATTCCCTTGGAAGTGAGGGAATCCAGCTGGAAAAGTGGTGTTGAAAGGAGAAAGGTGAGGGCCGAGGGGCAGCAGAGGGAGCTGAGTGTGCCCCGGGGCAGGGGATCCCTCCCTAAACCCCCCCTGGGATGGGTGAGAGGGAGAGGCAGTGACTTGGAAAGGGCGAAAGGAGCAATTTTAAAAAACCTCTCTCTTTCTGCAGTATATTTTTCTTCCCAGATGAGTGTGTTGGCTGTGGCTGTGAATCATCCTTGGCTGTTGTTTGAAATGCCAAATGTGCCTTGTGCTTTTTTTTTTTGCCCTTTTTTTAAATTTTATTTTTTTTTAATTTCCAAGCCGGGCTGGGAGGGGGCCCCTGCCCTGCTCCTGAGTGCTGCAGCAGAGCCCCCTCCCTTCCTTCCCCTGCTGAGCCAAAATTCACCCTGCTGAGCCAAAATTCACCTCCCTGCCTGGGTTTGTGATGATGATGATGGAAAAAAAAACAAAAACCAAAATTACCCCTTGGGATCCCCATCCTGGTGCTCCTGTCCCCAGCCCCTGGTGTCCCCCAGCTGGGAGCACAGGGGGGGCACAGCTGGACCTCAGCACCACAGATATTTATTTATTCCTTGCATTTAAAGAGTTTTAAAGTGCTTTTTATTCTCATCTGAGCCATTGTGGGCTGCTCTCGCTGTGCCCCAAGCCCTGAGCACGTTGTCCCTCAGTGGGACGTGGATTTTGGTGTCAGGAGGGGAATTTTGAGAGGATGTGCACTCCGTGGGGGGGGATGAATAATCCCCTTCCTTCTCACCTGTGCACCTGTGTGCTGCTTATGCAAAAAGAACAAAAAAAAAATCACCTTGACATAAACAGTCTCAACCCATTTTTTTGGGTACAAACAGGTTTTAATGTATTCCTGTAAAAATAACACCTCCGAAGCTTTAACATGGAAATCAGGCTTGGTTTGGTTTTTTGTTTTTGTTTTTTTTTTAATCTGCATGAGGAAGCTTAAAGATAAAATGAAAACAGGTTTCAGTTTTATCTTTGTTGTGCAGGACCAGAGCATTTTAACTCCAATAATCAGAGAAAATTCCTCTCCTGAGGTCTGTAGCCAGCAAGGTGTAGCAGGGGGTACTCCTGCCCTGTTATTTTTGTCCTTACAGAGCTAAAAAAATTACAAAATTAGCCAGAAAACGTGTGCTCTTTGCTCATTTATTTAATTCCCATTTCGTCTCTGATCTGTGGCAAACTTGGCTTTTCCAGCTCGGGTTGTTCTGCAGGAAGTCAGGAGTTGCAGTTTGAACTCACACTTTGTGCATCTTTAAATAGCTTTATTTGCACTCAGAGAAACCTGACGTATTAAAAAATTCAGATTGGCCTTTTTTTTTTTTTTTTTTTTTTTTGAGGGAAAGGGAGCAAGGTTCTGCTGCCAGAGATGATGGCTGTGGTGGTGATGTGAGCAGGGCTGATCAAAGCTGCCCGAGCTCGGGGTTCATGTCCCAGCACCCAGGGACCCAATCCCTCTTTGATGAGGGGCTGGGAGCAAATTTTGCATCTTTTCAAGTGCAGGCAGGGAGGGAATCTGGGATTTCTGTCCCTTTGCAGCGTCAGAGCTCAGCCCTGGCCCTGCAGCCTCTGTCCTGCTCAATTCCTGCTTCACTGGGAGTGCCCCAGTACCACCCCTGCCATGGCAGGGACCCCTCCCAGTGTCCCAGGCTGCTCCAGCCCTGCCCAGCCTGGCCTGGGAAATCTCACTGCATTTTCCAGCCTGGAGCCTGAACCCCTCTGCCCTCCTTAAAGCATCCTCCCATAAATCAGAATTTTTGGTTCTGGGCAGTTTTGAGAGCCCCACGTGAGCTCTGCCCCATCCAGTCAGTGAATGACATCTGAATTTCTGTGCAGCTGGTGTGGAGCTCTTGAGGAGTGTCTTGGTTTGGGAAGACAGGTGTCAGGGAAAGCTGGAGCTTCCCTTGGAAGGGAGAATGTAGCCCCCCTTCCCTCTGAATTATTATAGTTTTGAAATTAAGGGGCTTTCAGGCAAGAATATGGGAATAGGAATAAAAGTTCTTTAATAGGAATGTTAAAAATGTAGTGGTAAAAAAAAAACAAACCCAAATGAATAACAAAAAAAAAAGAAAACAACACCTGACAGAGTCAGAACACAGCCTGACCCCCTGTTGGTCACGGTGTTGGGGGCAGTCCAGATAAATCCTCCTGCAGTGACAGGTGTGGTTCTGTTGGAGCAGAGATGATCCTGTAGGAGGGTCCAGTGGTGCTGAGATGGGTCTGGTTTTCCTCTGGGAATGCCAGAGGGTTCTGAATCCCAGGGTTTATCCAGGTAGGAATGCTGGGCTCCTTCCCCATGGGCTGCTGGAATTGTATCAGCCCTGCAGTGAGCCTGGATGGCCCATGGACAGCAGAGATCCCCTGGAGGGAGGATGGGTCCTGGAAGGGATAAAGAACTCTGTCCCAGCTGGTTTAACAGCAGATATCCCTCAGAGTTATGAGGGACAGGTCCTGGAAGGGATAAGGACACTCTCCCAGCTGGTTTAACAGCAGATATCCCCTGGATTTATGAGGGATGGGTCCTGGAAGGGATAAGGACACTGCCCCAGCTGGTTTAACAGAAAATATTCTCCTGGAATTATGAGGGACAGGTCCTGGAAGAGATAAGGACACTGCCCCAGCTCGTTTAACAGTAGATATCCCCCAGAGTTATGAGGGTGGGTCCTGGAAGGGATCAGAGCACTGCCCCACTTGGTTTGAACAGCAGATATCGCCCAGAGTTATGAGGGATGGGTCCTGGAAGGGATAAGAACACTGCCCCAGCTGGTTTGAACAGAAAATACTCCCCTGGAATTATGAGGGATGGGTCCTGGAAGAGAAAAAGAACACTACCCCAGCTGGTTTTAAGAGCTGCCCATTAACAGAAGGCACCTGGCCCCTCCCTCCTGGAATTATGAGGTAAAGAAAAACAAAAATCACCTCTCAGCTGGTTTCAGCAGGTGGGAATTGAATACTTCTAACATTTGCAACCCAAATTTGAGGGGAGCTGTGCAGGGGCTCCAGGGGACGTTGTGCCAGGCTGGCAGGAGGTACAGGGGGTCACAGCCCTGGCAGTTCTGGGGTCACAGCCCCAGCAGGGCTGTCTGAGCAGGGTCCCACGTGTGCCCTGCTGCCTCCCCACTCCCTGCTGCCTCTTTCCCACTGCAGGATGGAATTCCTAAAATAAATATCCGCTCCCAAAATAAATCCGTACGTACAAAATCTATATTCAGGAGATAATGTTCCTACAGGAATTCCTTGGGGTTGGACCAGCTGACCTTTAAAGGTCCCTTCTAACCCAGGCTGTTTTATGATCCAGTTAAATCCACACAGGATATTTTAATTTTTTTTTTTTTTTAAGCAATGATCATAAGGAGATAATGCCTCAAGTTTTCCTAATAATAGACCAGAGTCAGCAACTGAGCCTAAACTGCAGCTGCTTTAGGAGCCAGCCTAGAGAAAGCTCTGCCCCTGGGCTCTGCTGGCACTGGACGTTGGCTTCATGGAAAAGTTCCTGGGGAAAAGTCACTTTGGGATGGAAATCTTTCCTGTCAGAAGAAATATTTCTCTAGTTTATGTCTTTTTTTTTTTAAATTCTCATTTTGACTTTGAGGATACTAAATGCTGGAGTGCATATTTAAGGAGACTTTCATTCCCCAAATGATGTGTTGTGGCAGCAACACAAATTTTTTCCAATTTGTCAAATTGAAGCTTTGGAAAATGATTTCTGGTTTGGAAAGAGCTTCAGATTGCAGGGCCTGGCAGTGTCCAGGCTGGACAGGGACAGTGGAAGGTGTCCCTGCCCATGGCAGGGGTGGCACTGGATGATCTTTAAGATCTCTTCCAACCCAAACCATGCTGTGATTTTAACCCAGCTCTGTATTTTGGCACCACAGCTCTTCCAACCCAAACCATCCCATGATTATTTGAACCCAGCTCTGTATTTTGGCACCAGAGCATCCCCTGGGTGCTGCCCTGAGCACCCTGTGCCAGTCCCACCCTGGAGAAGGTGCCCTGTCCTGCCTGGCTGCAGGAGCTGAGCACCACCCCTGAGCTGGTTCATCACCCCATCCTAAACCCATTTAATCCCAGAGAGAACTGTGGTGCAGTCTCATTTTTGGTGTCAAAACCCTCTTGTAGTAACAGATTATTTTTGTTCTCTCCAGGGACCTGGGTCACTTTTGGAGGTCAGATCTCAGACGAGGTGAGTGCTGCTCTGGAAGTGCAAAGCATGGAACAAACCCTGCCCTGGGACATTTTTAAATGAGATTGAGGCTCCTGGGACCTCCCTGCACACAGAGACACAGCAGGTCCCTGCCCAGAGCTGTGCCACGACATCCCCAGAGATGGATTCTCCTGAGCCCCATCCACCCCTCAGGGCCACCTCCTGTCCCCAGCAGTGTCCCCTCCTTCCCAGGGGCAGTGACACCGCTCCTGCAGCAGAAATTTGGAATTGTTTTTGTGTGTGGACATAAAGGGAACAGCTGTAAATACAGGCAGGGGCTGGGCTTGCAAAGGTGATTTATTTCTGACATAAATAGCTGAAAACGAGCTCGGGTTTCCTCTGTGCTGTTCCCTGGAGCAGACGGCTCCTGATCCCAAGGAATCACCCCCGGAGCCCTGGGCTGCACCCACAGATGTCAGCGCCCAGGGGAGAGCAGCTGCCTGCCCCCGGGATGGGAATAACCCAAAACAGCTCTGGAGTGAGGGAAAGAGCCTGGATCCAAAGGGATTTTCCTTTTAATTCACTTGATCTGCCATGATATCGCTGCTTCTCCTGGGGGATCCCCAGGTTTGTTCTGTGGATCCTCAGCCTTGGTTCCGTGGATCCCCAGCTCTGATCCCATAGATCCCCAGATTTGATCCCACAGATCCCCAGCTCTGATCCCATGGATCCTTCACTTTGGTCCCGTGGATCCCCAGCTCTGATCCCGTGGATCCCCAGCTCTGATCCCGTGGATCCCCAGCTTTGATCCCGTGGATGCCCAGCTTTGATCCCACAGATTCACAGCTCTGGTCCTGTGGATCCCCAGCTTTGATCCCGTGGATCCCCAGATTTGATCCCATAGATTCCCAGCTCTGCTCCTGGCACTGTGGGATATTCTGATGGTCAGTCTGGTCCTCCTGCCCTCCTTGCTGACCATAATTCCCTGCAAAGTGGTCACAACAATTCCCTGCAAAGTGGTCACACCTGGAAAAGCAGGACAGGAGCCCAGCCCTGCCTCGGGATGCTGATCCAGAGCTTTCAGCATCCCCAGGGAGCAGCAGGAGCCCCGGGGCTCCCACAAAATGTCCTGCAGGCATTTCCACAGCAGGAGAAGCTGGCAGGCGGCCAGGGGAATATTCACTGCCCCCATTCCGTGTCAAACGCTGTACATTGGCAGAGTTTCTCCTGTGGCCCTGTTAAATTCTTGGCTGCCGTCCTGACAGACACTCCTGTGAGAGGAGATGAATTCCTGGCGGGCTGGGGGCGAGGGGAGCTGATGGAAATCCGTGTTTTGGTGTCTCTTCCCTCCCTGGGTGTCCTGTCGGAGGTGTCCCCTGGGCAGGGGGGTCTGAAGCCAGGTGTGGGATTCTCCTGCTCTGGGATTTTCCTGCTTTGGGATTCTTGTGGCACGGGATTTTCCTGCTCTGGGATTTTCCTGGTGTTAGGGCTTTTCCCTGGTGTGGGATTTTCCTGCTCTGGGATTCTCCCAGCACGGGATTTTCCTGGCACAGGATTTCCTGTTCTGGGATTCTCCTGGTGTGGGATTCTCCTGGTGTGGGATTCTCCTGGTGTGGGATTCTCCTGGTGTGGGATTCTCCTGGTGTGGAGGCTTTTCCTGCTCTGGGATTCTCCTGGCACAGGATTCTCCTGCTCTGGGATTCTCTTGGTGTTAGGGCTTTTCCCTGATGTGGGATTTTCCTGTTCTGGGATTCTCCCAGCGTGGGATCCTCCTGCTGTGGGATTCTCCAGGTGTGGGACTTTCTTGTTCTGGGATCCTCCTGCTGTGGGATTCTCCAGGTGTGGGACTTTCTTGTTCTGGGATCCTCCTGCTGTGGGATTCTCCAGGTGTTGCATTTTCCTGCTTTAGGATTTTCCCGGTGTGGGGTTTTCCTGCAGTGGGACTCTCCGGGTGTGGGATTTTCCCGCTGTGGGGTTTTCCCCACTGGCCGGGGCTGAGTTTTGCCGCCCCTCATGTGTCTGTCCGTGCCCCCCCAGGTGGCCGAGCAGCTGATGACCATCGCCTACGAGAGCGGGGTGAACCTGTTCGACACTGCCGAGGTGTACGCGGCCGGCAAGTGAGTGCCTGAGCGCCCTCGGGGCTGGGATGGGATGGGATGGGATGGGATGGGATGGGATGGGATGGCAGGGCTGGATCGGGGCTGGAAACGCCAAATCCCTGCGGGGCCTGCAAAAGGGGCTGGGAGGGTTCCTGAGCCCACGGCCCAGCCTGGAGAGCAGCCCCAGGTGTGCCCCCACATCCCCAGGTGTGCCCCCACATCCCCAGGTGTGCCCCCACATCTCCAGGTGTGCCCCCACATCCATCCCCAGCGTGGTGGGGATGATTTGCAGTGATCAGCGTGGTGGGGATGATTTGCAGTGATCAGCGTGGTGGGGATGATTTGCAGTGACTGATCAGCGTGGTGAGGATGATTTGCAGTGGTTGATCAGTGTGGTGGGGATGATTTGCAGTGGTTGATCAGTGTGGTGGGGATGATTTCCAATGATCAGTGTGGTGGGGATGATTTGCAATGGTCAGTGTGGTGGGGATGATTTACAATGGTCAGTGTGGTGGAGATGATTTGCAGTGGTTGATCAGTGTGGTGGGGATGATTTGCAGTGGGGTCAGTGTGGTGGGGATGATTTCCAGTGACTGATCAGTGTGGTGGGGATGATTTCCAGTGACTGATCAGTGTGGTGGGGATGATTTCCAGTGATCAGTGGTGGGGATGATTTCAGTGATTGATCAGTGTGGTGGGGATGATTTCAGTGATTGATCAGTGTGGTGGGGATGATTTCAGTGATTGATCAGTGTGGTGGGGATGATTTGCAGTGATCAGTGGTGGGGATGATTTCAGTGATTGATCAGTGTGGTGGGGATGATTTCAGTGATTGATCAGTGTGGTGGGGATGATTTCAGTGATTGATCAGTGTGGTGGGGATGATTTGCAGTGGTTGATCAGTGTGGTGGGGATGATTTGCAGTGGTTGATCAGTGTGGTGGGGATGATTTGCAGTGGTTGATCAGTGTGGTGGGGATGATTTCCAGTGATTGATCAATGTGGTGGGGATGATTTCCAATGATCTGTGGTGGGGATGATTTCCAGTGATCTGTGGTGGGGATGATTTGCAGTGGTCAGTGTGGTGGGGATGATTCACAGTGAGAGTGGGGCTGGCACATCTGTCCTGTGAGGGGACAGCACACGAGGGGCACTGCGGGGCCAAGGGGCTGTGGGTGGGGGGATCTGTCCCAGCTGGGGGTCCCTGTCACCCGGGAGGGCAGCACTGGGTGGTGACCGTGGTGGCCCTGAGCATCCCTGAGCATCCCTGAGCATCCCTGAGCATCCCTGAGCATCCCTGCCTCCCTCACGCCGGGCTCTTCCTGCAGGGCCGAGGTGATCCTGGGGAACATCCTGAAGAAGAAGGGCTGGAGGTACGGTACTGCATCCCCTGGGTCTGGTGCTTTCCCTCGGGGTTTGGGGGTTCCCCACCTCGGGGGGGCTGTCCTGGTCTGTCCCGTGGCTGCCCTGGGCCCACAGGAGTGGCTGCACCCCCCCAGTGCTGGGGGAAGGGGCTCCCCTGGGGGTTGGGGTGTGCAAAGTGACACCATGGGGCTGTGACCACACTCTGGGGCTGCCCTGTCTCAGTTACAGCCCTGGAGTGTGTCTGTGTGTCCATCCATCCCCTGGGAGTGTGTCCATGTGTCCATCCATCCCCTGGGAGCGTGTCTGTGTATCCACCCATCCCCTGGGCAGCGTGTCCGTGTGTCCATCCATCCCCTGGGAGCGTGTCCATCCCCTCTCCATGTGGGAGTGTGTCTGTGTGTCCATCCCCTGGGCAGTGTGTCCATGTGTCCATCCCCTGGGAATGTGTCCATCCATCCCTTCAGGAGCATATCCATCCCCCCTGGGACCATGTCCGTGTGTCCATCCCCTGGGGAGCATGTCCATGTGTCCATCCATCCCCTGGGGAGTGTGTCCATCTCCTGGGAGTGTGTCCATCCCCCTCGGGAGCATGTCCATGTGTCCATCCATCCCCTTGGGGTGTGTCCATGTGTCCATCCATCCCCTGGGAGTGTGTCTATCCCTTCAGGAGCATGTCCATGTGTCCATCCCCTTGGAGAGTGTGTCCATGTGTCCATCCATCCCCCTGGGACCTTGTCCGTGTGTCCATCCCCTGGGACCTTGTCCGTGTGTCCATCCCCTGGGACCTTGTCCGTGTGTCCATCCCCTCTCCATGTGGGAAGATGAGCACTGGCAGCCCCTCCCTGCTCGGGATGTTGTGGATTGGGGCTGCAAATCTGTCAGGGTCCCTCATCTCCAGGAGGGGATGACACCCATTCAAAGGATTCACATCAGCGAGTGCTGTGGGGTTTTGGGAGATTTGCATAATCTTTAGAGGCCTCCCTGTGTGTCCTGGGCAGGTCCAGCAGGGCTCTCTCCAACCCAGCATCCCTGCCCTGGGGATTAGGGGGGTGATTGATTGTTTGGGAAGAAATCTTCTGTGTGATGTGGAGAAAAAAAAATTAAATCCAACAGAAGCTGGGGGAATTGTGTTGTACGTGTCTGGTTGTGCAGCAAGGTAGCTGGAGGGTGATAAATCTTTGATTTAATGTCATGTAGGAGTTTACAGATTAATTCTGATGCCTCATGCTCGAGTTTAATAACTCTGGGAATGCTGCATGGCCATGAGAAGCACGAGGCATGGATTGCAGGAGGGAGCAGGGCTGCAGCCCTTGGTTAAATCTGCATGGTGATTACTCAGTAATTAAAAATGTTTGGGGGTTTTGGTCACTCCCCTTGGATTCCCTTTGGTTTCTATCCCAATGTCCAATCCAGAATTCCCCTGACTCCACTGCCTTCAGTTTCTTCCTGCCCTGACTATTCATGAGTGTATTTTACCAGAGCACCTGCAGGAAATTTCACTTTCCATCCTCTGAAGGAGCAAAGCTCAGATCCCCCGTGCTGCCTACACCCCGTGGGGAGGGACAACTCCCTGTGCCATTCCCTAAGGCAGGTGGCAATTCCCGGGCTCTCAGTGCAGGGAATTCCCCCCAAATCAACACTGCACTCAGTGTGTCCCCAACATTTCACAGCTGCTCTTTTCCTGCTTGAGCACTGCCAGCAGAAATCCTGCTCCTGGTTTTAGAAGTTGCTGATGGGCAGCATCCTGCTTGGTTACCTTTTATTACTATTAATAATAATTTAATTTTTTTTTCTTTTTTTTTTTTCTTTTTGCAGGAGGTCCAGTTTGGTGATAACCACGAAGCTGTACTGGGGTGGCAAGTAAGTGTGACAGTCACTTGTCCTGGTGTTTGCTGTCCCAGCCCTACAGCCAGGGGAGTTATTGACACCTGGTGGGTGGAGCTGCTGCTATCACTGCATTTCTGTTTGTTCTGCCAAGGGTTTTAAGGGGTTGGAGTTACCTGGAGAGGAGAAGCTCCAGGGAGAGCTCAGAGCCCCTCCAGAGCCTGAAGGGGTTCCAGAAGAGCTGGAGAGGGACTGGGGACAAGGGACAGAGGGACAGGACACAGGGCATGGCTTCCACTGCCAGAGGGAAGGCATGGATGGGAGATTGGGCAGGAATTCCTGGCTGGGCTGGAATTCCCAGAGCAGCTGTGGCTGCCCCTGGATCCCTGGCAGTGCCCAAGGTTGGACATTGAGGTTGGAGCAGCCTGGGACAGTGGGAGGTGTCCCTGCCATGGCAGGGGTGGCACTGGGTGGGCTCTGAGGTCCCTTCCAGCCCCACCAGCCTGGGATTCTGTAATTTTGGGGCTGTTTAAATCAGAACACAAACCCGAGTTGCTGGCCCTGTCTCCCAGCTGTGTTCCTGTTCTTCCCCTGCAGAGCAGAGACAGAGAGAGGCCTGTCCAGAAAACACATCATTGAAGGTACCAGGGATGGGATGGGATGGGCTGGGCTGGGCAGGGGGCTCAGGCTGCCCCTGGGGTGGGATTTATCCAGCTGATCCCAGTGCCCGTGGGGTGGGATTTATCCAGCTGGACCCCAGTGCCCATGGGGTGGGATTTATCCAGCTGATCCCAGTGCCCATGGGGTGTATCCAGCTGGATCCCAGTGCCAATGCGGTGGGATTTATCCAGCTGGATCCTAGGGCAGTGCCCATGGGGTGGGATTTATCCAGCTGATCCCAGTGCCAATGGGCTGTACCCAGCTGGATCCCAGGGCAGTGCTCTCCCCTGAGCTGGGGCTGTTTGATCCCACTGCTCCCTGTGCCATTCCCGTGCAGGGCGATTCCCAAACGTGTCTGTAAACACCCAGACTGCCCCCAAGGCTCGTTTTGGCTCCCCTCAAACACAGTGGGAGCCGATGAAGTGCCCTGAGAGCCCCCCTGCTCTGGGTGGGGTTTGCTGGGGTCGCTCCCTGCACACCCCCAGCCCTTCCCCGTGCTGCCAGACGTGCCCAAGGGGGCCTGGGCTCCCTCTGGAGCTGGGAAGGATGAGGATGTGGATGTGGCTGTGATGTCAGCCTGCAGAAAGAGCCTCTGGAGGGGTGCCAGACCCCAGCTGAGGTTTGCTCCAGGCGCTGTTCCTCCCCCAACGCTCAGTTCTGCCCATCCCCTCACCCGGCTGCACAGATCTGCATCCCTGGGGTTTATTCACCCCAATCCCTGCCCCTGGTCCCTTCCCTGCTGCTCTGTCCTGTCCTGCTGGGTGTGTTCCTGCAGGAGAGGGCGGGAGGGCACGGACAGAGTGTTCTGTCTGCTCATGGCACAGCCTGCCCGGGCTGTACCCGGGCTGTACCCGGGCCTGTACCCGGGCCGGCTCTGCGGGGCGCCGGGGCCGCCTCGGGCACGGCTGCGGCTCTCAGAGCACAGGGGTGAGGTTCTGGTCTTCCTTTATCACACGGCTGTGAGTTTCTTATCTTATCTTCTTCCTGATAGAGCCAGAATTAATGCACAGGAGTCACAGTTTCATATTCAGCTCAGTGTTTATTAATTCTTATCTATAGCACAGCCCCACGAGTCGTGAGCTCTACCTAGCAAGGTAGAAAATGGATCTGCCTCTGACTCTTTCCAAGGTTATTTAAGTGCTAGTCACTTAAATTATGAGATGACACCTATATTATTTATATTTTTGACCCAATAATGACCACCCAAGATTTGCAATGTGGACCCTTTCACCCAGTTAGAAAAAAACCTCCCAAAACCAAGAGGAAGAAGGTGAAAGAAGAGGGACTTGGAGAATGCCCCAAATTCTCCATATTACTAGATATTAAAATCTTCAATCTAAGTGTTTCACCCTGTGATATCACACGTTTCTATTCAAATTACACACCCACAGCCCCAGTGCTGTCACTCAATTTTGGAAGCTGTTCCACGGCCTCAGGTCAATGCAGTGTTTGCTTGAGGGTCAGTGTTTTTAGCACAGAAACCTGAAATTCTCAGCACCCAGAGTTCCACCACAGAGGGAGCAGTGCCCAGGAGCAGCCCCGTGCCTGGGGAAGGGAGGATCACATCCAGGAGCAGCAGTGGCAGCTGGGACCTTGTCCCTGTGCCCGTGGAGCAGGAGCATCCTGCAGTCCCTGGGCTGGAGCAGGAGCATCCTGCAGCTCCTGGGCTGGAGCAGGAGCATCCTGCAGCTCCTGGGCTGGAGCAGGAGCATCCTGCAGCTCCTGGGCTGGAGCAGGAGCATCCTGCAGCTCCTGGGCTGGAGCAGGAGCATCCTGCAGCCCCTGGGCTGGAGCAGGAGCATCCTGCAGCCCCTGGGCTGGAGCAGGAGCATCCTGCAGCCCCTGGGCTGGAGCAGGAGCATCCTGCAGCCCCTGGGCTGGAGCAGGAGCATCCTGCAGTCCCTGGGCTGGAGCAGGAGCATCCTGCAGTCCCTGGGCTGGAGCAGGAGCATCCTGCAGCCCCTGGGCTGGAGCAGGAGCATCCTGCAGCCCCTGGGCTGGAGCAGGAGCATCCTGCAGTCCCTGGGCTGGAGCAGGAGCATCCTGCAGCTCCTGGGCTGGAGCAGGAGCATCCTGCAGCTCCCAGGCTGGTCCCAGGGCTGTGCTCTGCAGGAACCCTGGGCAAAGCAGCCTGGCCAAAGCAGCCTGGCCTTGGGAAATGCTGTGGAGGGGCATTCCAGGTGTTCCAGCTCCCATCAGGGCAGTGCCAGCTCCCTGGGCAGGACCCATCCCCGTTTGTACCCACCAGGGATGTGCAGAACCTGCTCTGGGGGGCTCAGATTAAATCCTCTGGGTGGATTTCCCCTCCTTTCCGGGTGCTGCACATCTGGAGGAGCCCCAGGGCAGTGCCCAGCTCAGCTGGGGTGAGTGTGAGGGACAGCAGCCCCTCCCTGGTTTGGCTCCTTCCCTCCTCCTCCTCCCCTCCCTGCTCCTGGTGAGGTTCATCCAGGATTGCCCTGGAGAGTTTTATCTTGGAGTGTTTTCAGGATCCAGACACTTCAGGATGTGACTTTCCCAGTGAGGTAATGCTGGGGAAAGCTTTTCTTGTGGCAAGATTTTAGTGGATTTTCATCTGAATAAGCCTCAGTTCACTAAAGGTGCTCAGATGTGTCACAGGCACTCCAAACCCATCCATTTCCCATTTCTTGTGGAGCTACTTCGTGAAATGACAGAAAAGCACTGGCAGGAACTGGAATAATTTCACAGAACACCCAGCAAACAACGTTAAGGTCAATGAGAGATATTTTATATTTACATATATGTATTTTTATATAGATCTGTGTGCGTGAGAGAGAGAAGAGCATTTTTAAGAGTTATTTTCTACAAATCTTCCCAAGAACAAAATGTTTTTATGAATGTTCATGAAGAATGAGTCAAAATAGAGCGGGCTGAAAATGTTTGCTGAATTTTGAGCTGGATGAAATGCCCATCCTCTGCTCTCCCTCTCTCATACACTCATCCATAGATATATAAATACATCTGTAGGGGTTTGATGCCACCTCCCATCAGATCCTGGCAGGAAGGCTCTCAAAACTTGGACATTTATGGGCTGAGCTGCAAAGGGCTCTGGCTGGCTCTGCCAAACTCCCTGTGCAGGTGGGCACAGCTGACCCTGAGCAGGTGAAGCCCTCCCTGCTGCTTTACCAGTTCCTTGTCACCAGTGCCACCAGTGCCCTCTGGGGCTGCATCCCTGCAATGTCCCCCTGGGCTGGGCATCAGCAGCTGGGGCTGGAAAGGTTCTGTGACAAAATTCAGAATTAATTAATTGATTAACTGCGAGCAGAGCACTGCAATAATCTCTGGCAGCTGCCTGTGCCAGGCTGGCATGGGCACCCCCTGTCCCCAGGGGCTGCTTGGGGGGCACACCCTGTCCCCAGGGGCTGCTTGGGGGGCACACACCCTGTCCCCAGGGGCGGCTTGGGGGGCACCCCCTGTCCCCAGGGGCGGCTTGGGGGGCACCCCCTGTCCCCAGGGGCTGCTTGGGGGGCACCCCCTGTCCCCAGGGGCTGCTTGGGGGGCACACCCTGTCCCCAGGGGCTGCTTGGGGGGCACACCCTGTCCCCAGGGGCTGCTTGGGGGGCACACCCTGGCCCCAGGGGCTGCTTGGGGGGCACACACCCTGTCCCCAGGGGCTGCTTGGGGGGCACACCCTGGCCCCAGGGGCTGCTCGGGGGGCACACCCTGGCCCCAGGAGCTGTTCTGCCCCACCCTGGGGGCTCTGAACTAAAACACATCCCTGGGGAAGGAGGGCTCAGCTGTCACCAAACTGCTGCTTGCTCCCTCACATGGCTGCAGGGATCATTCAGCACCCCTCTCACACCCTAAGTGTTTGTGTGTATAGATGTATATATAAAATATAAATATTTAAATAGACCAGGCAGTGTTTGATCCCACTCTGGCTCTGTTCTGTGCCTGACCCTGTCCTTGTCTCTGCTCTCCCATCCCCAGGGCTCAAGGCTTCCCTGCAGAGGCTGCAGCTGGAATATGTGGACGTGGTCTTTGCCAACCGGCCGGACAACAACACCCCCATGGAAGGTTGGTGGGAGCTGCCCTTAAAGGTTTTAACCTGCCTGATCCTGGCTTAAGGGCTTAGGGTGAGGAGGGCAGGAAATGAAAAACGATTTTTAATCAAATGTTCAGGTGGGGCGGTTTGAATATGAAATATCTCATTTGTGGTGGCCTGGTCCATGGAAGGTGTCCCTGCCCACGGCACAGGGTTGGAATTTGTGTCCTTTAAAGTCCCTCCCAACCCATTTAGGGTTTCTGTGTCTGCCCTGCTATGACATGGAACACAAACCCTGTGAGGAACGGCTGGGGGAGCTGGGCTTGTTCAGCCTGGAGAAAAGGAGACTCAGGGGTGCCCTCATCACTCTGCACAGCTCCCTGAAAGGTGCCTGTGCTCAGCTGGGCTTGGGCTCTTTCTCCAGGCAGAGCAAGGGGACACAGCCTCAAGCTGCACCAAGGGAAATCCAGGCTGGATATCAGGGAAAAGTTCTTCATGGAAAGAGTGATAAAGTATTGGAATGGTCTGATCTGGGAGGTGGTGGAGTCACCATCCCTGGATGTGTTTAAAAAAGCCTGGATGTGGCACTGGGTTCCAGGGTTTAGTTGAGGTGTTTGGGCTGGGTTGGACTCAATGATCTTGAAGGTCTCTTCCAACCTGGAAATTCTGTGATTCTGTGACATGAATTTGTAAGTTTTGGAAGGAAATGGAAGTTTCCTTTCTGTCCCAGGAGTGGCTTTAGTGTCTGGAGTGTTTCCCTTTCCTGATCCCTGCAGATGAAGCGTGTTTGTGGCTGCACTGAGGGCAGGTGTCCGTGGCAGATGGCTGCAGGAGCTGTTGTGTGTGGTCTGTGGAATCAAACAGGGCTGGAGCTCCTCGCTGGGAGTGCTGACACCCATTCCTGGCTGCAAAGGGGCTGTGCCACCCGGGGTGACCCATGGGTGCCACCCAGAGCGGCTCAGGGACCAGCCTGGGGTTTTGGGAGCAGCACAGCTTCCCCAGGAGCTGCTGAGGTCAAGGACAAGGCCGTGCTGGGAGGCAGCAGTGACCTCTCTGCTGGGTCACTTGTCACTGAGCAGCGTGGCCGGGCTCCCAGGGCACAGCTGATCCCCACTCCCGCTGCCCTGGCAGCCTGGCACGGGCTGGGACTGCAGCAGGGTGAGAAAAGGGACAGGGCTGTTATGAATGGCGGGGTGGAGATCCTTCCCATCTTCCTCCTGCCTTTTTTATGGATCACCTACTAAGCCACTTCCATTCCCAGAGCATCTGCTGGGCCATCTGTCGGTGCTGTGTGCTCCATCCTGCTGGGTGCCACACACGCCTCGGCTGCTCCCACACCCAGCAGGGACTGCCTGGCTTGGAAAGGACCTGAAACTCATCTCAGCCCTTCTCATCCCACCCTCCACTGTCCCAGGCTGCTCCAAACCCCGTCCAGCCCGTCCTGGGGATGGAGCAGCCACTCCTGAAGGAGAAGGTGACCTTAAAATGTGGCAGCACCTGTGGGTCCTGCTGGAGCAGCACGTTGTGTGCAGGGAGGCACAAACAAACCCAAACCTGGAATGATCCTGTTGTGTTCCCTGCTGGCTGCTCCTGGGGTTTGTCCCCCTCCCTCAGAGTCCTCCCTGTGCTGCCCCAAGGATTTACAGATCCTTCTCTGAGCCAGCCAGAGCAGATCCCTCCCCTCCAGGGCTCTGTTCCTCCCTTGGGGCACGGAGCAGATGAGCATTCCACAGGGGGTTCTGTGCTGCCAGGGACTCTGAGCCTCAGGGCACCTGGCAAAGCTGCTTAACCTAAACCCCCGAAATGTATTTAATGTTCTTAAAGGTCTCAGAGCAAATTAAAATCATTTTCTGCTGTAAAAGCAGTGAGGGTTGGAGGCAGGGAGCAGCTGGAGATGGGGAGCTCGTTGCACGTGGGTCTGGCTGTGCCCCAGAGCCAGGCTGGGATGTGCCAGGCAGGGGTCTCAGAGCAAATTAAAATCGTTTTTTGTTGTAAAAGCAGTGAGGATTGGAGGCAGGAGCAGCTGGAGATGGGGAGCTCGTTGCAGGTGGGTCTGGCTGTGTCCCTGAGCCGGGCTGGGATGTGCCAGGCAGGGCTGAGGGCTGCCCACCCTCATGGGGACCAGGTCAGCCGTGTGGGTGTCCCTGCCACCCTCTGCCACCACCCTGCCCGCTCCAGCAGGGACCCTGTGGGTTGGGAGGATCCATCCTCTCCAGAATTCCCGTGTGTTTCCTGCCTCATCCCTGGGGCTCAGATCTCATCCCCCAGCTGTGCAGGCAGGTGATTTTTGTCCATCCCAAGGGGCTTTTCCAGCCCTGCAGCTGGAGGGGAGAGTCCCTGAGGTCCCTGGAGTGTCCCCACTGTCACAGGGCCAGCATGCACGGAGGGAAGGTGACAACGTCCCTACCAGGGAACATGAAGCCACTTCAAAGTTATTATTGTTATAATGCCAGGGGCTGTTATTTGGGATTTGAAGCATTGATTTATATTAAAAAAAAAATAAATCTGTTCTTAAGTGCTGCCATTTGGGCATCCAGCTGGCAGGACAAGAGATCCGGGCGTGTGCTCCTCCCCAGTCCCATCGCTGTCCCCTGGCTCTCTAAACAAGAATATAAATATATTTATATATATATTTATATACATTTTCTGAGTTGACTTGGGTTTTTTTTTTTTGAAAGGAGTAGAGGCTGGAGAAATGAAAACAACCACGGGCTGAGATGTGTAAGAGGCGTGTGACGAAATGTTTTTCAAAACTCCGAAATGGTGGCGGGGCAAAAATAGAAAACTAAACCCGGGGAGAAGCTGCTGAGGAGGGAGGGAGGGAGGAGGGGAAGGATCACTTACAGACTTAGACTGATGGTGGTAGGAAATGAAAAACGATTTTTAATTAAATATTCAGCTTGAAATTGCTCATTAGTTGCATTCTGGAGCCTTGGTCAGGTAGAAGTGTCCCTGCCCACGGCAAGGGCTTGAAAGAAAATGACCTTTAAGGTCCTTTAGAACCCCAACCAGCCTTTGATTCTATATTTACACTTCACTGAGACGAATTGACATTTTTTCAGGGAGGAATGGAAGTTTCCTTTCCATCCCAGCGCTGGCTTGGATGCTGTCTGGGGTTTTTATTTCCTTCCCCTCAGTCCCTGGGACACAGCAGGTTTGTGTTTGTGTTGAAGGCAGGTCTGTGTGTCAAACACAGGGACGGCAGCCCTGCAGGTTTAAATGGAGCCTTCCCCCAGAGCTGCCTGGCAGTGCTGCAGGAGCATCCTCAGCTTGGAGTGGAACATCTCTGTGCCAGGCTCCAGCTTTTTCCTGGCCATAAGTAGGATGGGAAAGCTGGGAAAGGCAGCGTGTGTCAGCCTCGGGGCAGCACTGCCTGCAGCCCTCATCCCAGAGGGGTTTGCTGGGCACTGCAGGCTCCAGGGCAGCCCTCCAGAGGGATTTGGGGTGCTCAGAGGTTCTGGGGTGGGTGGGTGCTCAGAGGTTCTGGGGTGGGTGGGTGCTCAGAGGTTCTGGGGTGGGTGGGTGCTCAGAGGCACTGGGGTGGGTGCTCAGAGGCTCTGGGGTGGGTGCTCAGAGGCACTGGGGTGGGTGGGTGCTCAGAGGCACTGGGGTGGGTGGGTGCTCACAGGCACTGGGGTGGGTGCTCAGAGGCACTGGGGTGGGTGCTCAGAGGTTCTGGGGTGGGTGGGTGCTCAGAGGTTCTGGGGTGGGTGGGTGGCAGTGCCAGCCCCTTGTCTCTCCCATGGAAGGAGCCCAGAGGTGTGGCAGTGCCCACTGGCCACAGGCAGCAGAGCCCAGAAATGTTTTCTTGTGCTTCTCACAGTGAGTTCAGTTCTTTTTTCCCATTTTTGTGTCTGTGCTGCAGCCCTGTCAGAAATTGGGTTTATTACCACAGCCAGGGAAGGTGGTGATGGCTCAGGGCTGCTCCTGGGGGCTGTGGCACAGGGCAGGATGGGATTTTGGGCAGGAATTCCTGGCTGGCAGGGTGGGCAGGCCCTGGCACAGGTGCCCAGAGCA
Source organism: Acrocephalus scirpaceus scirpaceus (assembly GCA_910950805.1). NCBI lineage: Eukaryota > Metazoa > Chordata > Aves > Passeriformes > Sylviidae > Acrocephalus > Acrocephalus scirpaceus. The sequence continues at coordinate 1,089,844 of OU383781.1, forward strand.
GCTGTGGCTGCCCCTGGATCCCTGGAAGTGTCCCAGGTTGGACAGGGCTTGGATCACCTGGGACAGTGGGAGGTGTCCCTGCCATGGCAGGGTGGGGCTGGATGAGTTTTAACATCCCCTCTAACCCAAACCAGCCTGGGATTCCATTAAACTAAAATTTATGGGATTTTTTTCACCCCAAGGCAGGCAGGGGTGAAATCCAGGATCCTGTCCTGGTTGTGTGACCTTGCAAGCTTCCATATCCCAGGGAGCACCGTGGCACTGCCAGGCTGGGTTTGGCACAGGTGACACCTGAGGGTGGCAGGGCCCTTGCTGGAGTGGGGTTCAACCATCCCTTCTTGCAGCTTTGTCCCTGGTGTTCCTGGGCAAAAGGGGCAGACCCAGATATGTGCTTTGAGGAAGCAAATTAAAAAAAAAAAATAGAATAAAAAAAATCTATTTTTAAAAAATTCTATTTTAAAAAAATTCTCCTTATTTCTTATTTATTTATTTTTAAATTTTAAATATTTTAATAATAATAATTAAATAATTCTAAAAATTAATAATTTAAAAAATAATTATTTTTTATTTTATTTATTTTTTCTATTTATTTAATTCTATTTAATTTTTTAGTAGATTTTTTAAATTTTTTTTTTTTTTAATTTAAAGTTTATTTTTCCACTGTGCTGCCCTCTTGTGTTCTGTTTTGAAAGAAACGTTCTCCTAAGACCGTGGTAGGCAAGAGCCAGGCAGGAAAAGCAGATTTTAACCAACTGCAGCGTCAATATTGTGAGGTTTGCACTGAAAACGCTTCTCCAGCCACAGCTGGGCAGGAGAGCAGAGCAGGAGCGGAATTTTGAAGTGGATTTGGTGGAAATGTGGCCTCTGGGCACTCCTGAAATTCCTTTTTTTTTGCCTTTTTCTGCAGAAATCGTGCGGGCGATGACACATGTGATCAACCAGGGCATGGCCATGTACTGGGGCACGTCCCGCTGGAGCGCCATGGAGATCATGGTGAGGGACTGGGGTGCCAGCCTGGCCAGAGACACCCCAAATGCTGAACAGCCTGGCCACTGAGACACCCCAAATCCTGAACAGCCACTGAACCACTCCAAACCCTGAACAGCCTGGGCACTGAGACACCCCAAACCCTGAACAGCCACTGAGCCACCCCAAACCCTGAACAGCCACTGAGACACCCCAAATCCTGAACAGCCTGGGCACTGAGACACCCCAAATCCTGAGCAGCCACTGAGACACCCCAAATCCTGAACAGCCTGGGCACTGAGACATCCCAAATCCTGAACAACCCAGCCACTGAGACACCCCAAATCCTGAACAGCCACTGAGACACCCCAAATCCTGAACAACCCAGCCACTGAGACACCCCAAATCCTGAACAGCCACTGAGACACCCCAAATCCTGAACAACCCAGCCACTGAGACACCCCAAATCCTGAACAGCCACTGAGACACCCCAAATCCTGAACAACCCAGCCACTGAGACACCCCAAATCCTGAACAGCCACTGAGACACCCCAAGCCTTTAACAGGCGCTGAGACACCCCAAATCCTGAACAGCCACTGAGCCACCCCAAATCCTGAACAGCCTGGGCACTGAGACACCCCAAACCCTGAACAGCCACTGAGCCACCCCAAACCTTTACCAGCCCAGCCCAGAGCAAGCTCAGGGCTGGTTAGGAGAAGTTGGGCTGACATTCAGGTGGATTATTTGGTTTTGTGCCATTTTGGTTTGCCTGAAGCCGAGTCCTTCACTTCGATCTCAGCCTGGCCCATGGCAGGGGAGGAATGAGAGGGGTTTTAATGTCCCCAGCCAGGCTGTGACTGCAGGAGATGCCAGGAACCTGCTGGTCCCACATCCTGTGGCTCTGTATTTTCTGGGGCTTTGGATTTTTACTGCGAGTTCCTGCTGGCTGTTTCCCATGGGAACAAATTCCCATTCTCATTACAACGTCTTTGTTATTTGCTCTTCTCACACAAATTTCCCCAAACAATCTCTGTCCCTGTTGTTTGCTAAAGGAGAAGAGATGAGATCCTTCTCCCACCAATCACAGCCTCTTTTGCAGACCACGTTATAAAAGAGCAAAGATTCAAAATAGAAAAAACCTTCTGATCATGAAGAATTTTGAATCTTTGCAAAGATTCAAAATAGAAAAACCCTTCTGATCATGAGGAATTTTGAATCTTTGCAAAGATTCAAAATAGAAAAAACCTTCTGATCATGAGGAATTTTGAATCTTTGCAAAGATTCAAAATAGAAAAACCCTTCTGATCATGAGGAACTGTCTGTGTGCCTTCTTCACCACCCAATGGCTGTAACAACTTCCCCTTGCCCAGGACAGTGAGGGTGGCCTTGGCCATCTCCTGTCCCCTCAGGGAACGTGTCCTGCTGTGTCCTGCAGGATATTTTCATTTACTGAGCTGTTTCTCTGTGAATTTCCCCCTGCAGGAAGCCTACTCCGTGGCCAGGCAGTTCAACATGATCCCCCCCGTGTGTGAGCAGGCTGAGTATCACCTGTTCCAAAGGGAGAAGGTGGAGGTGCAGCTGCCAGAGCTGTATCACAAAATCGGTGAGTCTGAGCCTGCTCTGCCTCTTCCCTGGGGCATTCCCAGAAAGGAATGGAGACTGGGATGACTGGGAGACTGGGATGACCTGGAGACAAAGCCAAGTCTCCATCTAGTGACCTAAAAGAAAAACCAGCTTACTGTGCCTCTGATAAAGACACATTGCTTAATATTTTATATAAATAACTAAAGTATATTAATAAATGTATTGAGTATTAATTGGCTTGGCTAATCCTTCCTCTCTGAGATTCATGTGGCCCAGTAAGTAAAATAAATCCTTAATACCCTTAAGGGCATCAGCAGCACCTTCCTGGAAGACCAACTGAGCAATACCAACTAACAAGCAGCAGCAATTGGTGTGCTTTTGGTTTAGTTTTTAACTGAAATGTGTATTTTTGCTACAACTCTGGCTTGTCCCAGTTCCCCTCAAAGCCCCTTTTCGTGTTCCCTCTGCAGGGGTGGGAGCAATGACGTGGTCCCCCCTGGCCTGTGGGATCATCTCAGGGAAATACGGCAACGGCGTCCCTGAAAGCTCAAGGGCTTCACTCAAGGTATTTGTGGAGCTCTGCTGCTCCTGCCAGGGCAGGGAAATCACAAAGGGGGAAAAAAGGGCTCTGAGAGGGCCGGGCTGGGCGGGGATGGAGCAGCTCCGTTTCTCTGGCAACCACGCTCCAAAGAGCAGCAGAATCTGGGTTAGAGCAGCTCCGGTTCCCCCGCAGGCAGGGAGGGCTGAGGGGGTTTGGGGCAGGGCTGGGGCTGCTGTCCCCACCCTGCTCTGAGGGGCAGCCCCCAGGAGGAGCCAGGGCCTCTGTGCTGCTCCAGGCTCCTCACTGGTGTTCATCCTGGAGTCCTGGAGGTTGGGAAAGATCTCCAAGGTCATGGAGTCTGTCTGTGCTGCTCCAGGCTCCTCATCCTGGAGTCCTGAAGGTTGGGAAGGATCTCCAAGGTCTTGGAGTCCCTCTGTGCTGCTCCAGGCTCCTCATCCTGGAGTCCTGAAGGTTGGGAAGGATCTCCAAGGTCTTGGAGTCCCTCTGTGCTGCTCCAGGCTCTTTGCTGATGTTCATCCTGGAGCCCTGAAGGTTGGGAAGGATCTCCAAGGTCATGGAGTCCAACCATGAATGGATGCAGCTGCTGCCACTCCCAGCCCCCTGAACCACGCAGGTCCAACAGCCTTGGACAGCATTTCCCTGGGTACCAGCCCAGGCCATGGGGGTGCTCAGCCCCCCAGCATCCCCCCAGTGATCCCAGTAACCTCCAGAGACCCCCAGGCCAAGGGCAAACCTGCTGAAGACCCATTGGCTGCTGGGGGCTGCCCTCTCTAACAGGTTTTGGCATTCTGCTGTCACCACAATTTGGTTTCTCCACAATTATCCTGATTTTATTCTTACTTGGGGTTATGGGGTCCAAAAAGGAAACTGGAGAGATTGCAGGTTCTGGAGTGAGAATAAAACCAGAGAGCTGAGGACAACAGGAGACACTCTGGTCATGCCAGAATTGCTTTGGGTATCCAAACTTTGTGTTAACTCAGCCCCTGTGACCTTCTGGGTTGGACGTGGCTTCTCAAGCGCTGCTATTTATACATACTTATAAATTATAATTATAAATTGCCTTAAACTCCCTGTTTTGGAGGATGAAATCTGCTGTGATTGCTCTGCAGTGCTACCAGTGGCTGAAGGAGAAGATCATCAGTGAGGAGGGCAGGAAGCAGCAGGGGAAGCTGAAGGACCTGTCACCCATCGCCGAGCGCCTGGGCTGCACGCTGCCACAGCTGGCTGTCGGTGAGTCCCCGTGGGGCTGCCACCCCTGGGGCTGTCACCCCTTCCTCAGGGCTCTGGGTGTCAGTGGGTCTCTGCACAGCTGCCACCCCTGGGGCTGTCACCCCCTCCCCAGGGCTCTGGCTGTTGGTGAGTCCCCGTGGGGCTGCCACCCCTGGGGCTGTCACCCCTTCCCCAGGGCTCTGGGTGTCAGTGGGTCCCCATGGAGCTGCCACCCCTGGGGCTGTCACCCCTTCCCCAGGGCTCTGGGTGTCAGTGGGTCCCCATGGAGCTGCCACCCCTGGGCTGCTCCCTCCATCCTCAGGGTTCTGGGTGTCAGTGGGTCCCCATGGAGCTGCCACCCCTGGGGCTGCCACCCCCTCCCCAGGGCTCTGGGTGTCAGTGGGTCCTCCTGGAGCTGCCACCCCTGGGGCTGTCACCCCCTCCTCAGGGTTCTGGGTGTCAGTGGGTCCCTGCACAGCTGTGTCCTGGTTTGGAACAGATTTGGGTCAACCCAGAACAAGCTGCCACCCCTGGGCTGCTCCCCTCCATCCTCAGGGCTCTGGGTGTCAGTGGGTCCTTGCACAGCTGCCACCCCTGGGGCTGTTCCCCTCCCTCCCCAGGGCTCAGGGTGTCAGTGGGTCCCTGCACAGCTGTCACCCCTGGGCTGCTCCCTCCCTCCCCAGGGCTCAGGGGGTTGTTCAGGAAGGGTTAACACTGAAAATTTGTTGCTTTTCCACCATGGTTTGGTCCAGGCCTGTGGAAATACAAGCAAATCCATTTACCCTCAGTTATGAGGGAAAAAAAAAAAAAAAGAAATAATTTATAACCTTCAGGTACTTGGTAATTAAAGAAGGATGTCCAGCTCTGGACTGCATGGTTTAGAAGTGCTCTGTACTCCAGTACAGCCCCGAATTACTCTCATGAGAATCATTCAGCACTTGCTGCTCGGTGTCTACTGTCACTGGATCCTTGGAGATGTGTGCTCTTGCTACTACTCTGCAGTGAATTTAAAAGCACAGTTGATCTCTCTTCTAACCAAGAATAACCTTGTATTTTCTTACCTTCTTGACTGAGTTCATTAATTTTTACTTTACTCTTTGCACCTCATGCTTGTGCTGTGACAAACACTTGTAAAGCAAAAAAAAAAAAAAAAAAAGATTTATAACCTTCAGGTACTTGGTAATTAAAGAAAGACACCACATGTCTGTCTGATCCCTGGTTCAGCATCCCAGCAGGAAATCCTTGTGACAGGGAGAAGCCAAACCCCACAATCAGAAGTTGGGGATGAGGCTCGGGTGGGATCCTGGAAGATCTGTGGGGTTGGATGTTTGATCTGTGCCTCTTCCTCCTGAAGTGCCAGAGGAGCAAAGCTGAGACAATAATGAGATTATTCTGAGGCAGAGGCTGTGTCAGACATCAGGAACCAGAGCCAGGCCATGCCTGTGCTGACCCCTGTCCCTTTGTTGGCAGCCTGGTGCCTGAGGAACGAGGGGGTGAGCTCTGTCCTTCTGGGATCCTCCAACCCCGAGCAGCTGATCGAGAACCTCGGAGCCATCCAGGTGAGTGCAGGGCTGGCAGCTCCACACCTCAGCACCCTCCTTCTCTCAAGACAGGGATCCCCCTCGGGGTTTTGTGTCTCAGCCCCATTCAGGCCCCTCCCTGGTGTCACCGAGCACCGTTTGGGGTCATTGAACTCATACCTGGTGACACCAGGGTGGCACCAGCAGCTGTCATGTACTGGAAATGCAGCTGGTTCCAGGACATGTGACAGATTCTGTGCTGTCACCTGCACCCACCTGAATTATTCCCTGTTGTTTTTCCCCAGTCAGAGCTTCCCCTTCCCCTGCTGTCCTTGGCACCAGCTCGTGTCCCAATATTCCAGGCAATATTCCACACGGAAAGCTGAGAGGCTTTGCTGTGATTCTCTCACTGACTAAAGACACTCCAGTGGTTTTTCCTTTAAGGGAGAAAGTTATTAGATGAATGCTTAATATCTGTCACACAAAAACCCCAGAGGAGATGTACTTTGATGAAAATCTAGCTTTCATTTTGGAACTATCTCGATGAAACATCGCTTTCTTCCACCCCAGGTCCTTCCAAAGATGACATCCCATATTGTAAATGAAATAGATAATATCCTGGGCAACAAGCCCTACAGCAAGAAGGACTACAGATCCTAATGCAATGCATGAATTTCCTGGACTGCATGGTTTAGAAGTGCTCTGTACTCCAGTACAGCCCCGAATTACTCTCATGAGAATCATTCAGCACTTGCTGCTCGGTGTCTACTGTCACTGGATCCTTGGAGATGTGTGCTCTTGCTACTACTCTGCAGTGAATTTAAAAGCACAGTTGATCTCTCTTCTAACCAAGAGTAACCTTGTATTTTCTTACCTTCTTGACCGAGTTCATTAATTTTTACTTTACTCTTTGCACCTCATGCTTGTGCTGTGACAAACACTTGTAAAGCAAAAAAAAAAAGGCAAAAAAAAAAAGAAATAATTTATAACCTTCAGGTACTTGGTAATTAAAGAAGGATGTACAGATCTATTTTTTCAATGAAGAAAAAGCCAGACACAACTTCAGGTTTTAATAAAACCACGTTTGGGAATTCTCAACTATAAAGTTTCTTCAGGTTAAACAGATGGAAGGGGCAAGCTCAGACTTTGCTTTTCTACGCTGAATCTAAGCTCTAGGATTTCTTTGTAGTTGAATGAAGGCTGTGAGACAGAGAATTAGTTAGCAGTTAGGTAATTGAGCTCTGAATTTCACAGCTGCTGCAGCTGTGGAGTGCTCCTGGAGCAGTGCTAGGGAGCCCAAACACGCATGTCAGGTTACTGAATGCAACAGCTCTGCAACCTTCTACTCCTCCATAAACCTTAAACCAAGAAAGCCATGATTAAATATTGGGTTTTGCATCTATAGAAACCTGCCTCTCTACTTCTGCCTGCTTGTAGACAGAGCTACTGCAAATTTCAATATTCAGGAGCTTTTAAGGATATAGATACTATAAATATATACAATATATAGCTGCTGAGAACTGCAGGAACAATCAGGTACGTACGCCTGCTTTCACTCGCCTTGGAAGTGGGGATAAGTGAATGCACAGATACATTTTAAACTGATTTTTGTGAGCATTTACAGGAGCTGACAGGAAGAATTTACATCTAAATTTGCCCATCTCAAGCCCCGCGTTGTCTCTTCCCATGGGTTCGCTCTGTACCGTGCTCCTCTGATCTCAGTCTGGATTTCTCCCACCCCTGCTGGGATCTGTACAGTGTTTGTAGGACCCCTGTACCCCCCTCCTGCAGAGCTCACCTGGGCCAGGTGAGCAGCTCCCCACACCTGAGTGCTCTCCTCCTGTATTTGAAGCTGTGGTGTGTGTGTCAATGACTCCTGCTGTACATGAGAAATGCAGTCTGACTGGAATTCTGCTTGGATACAATAAAAGCATTTTGTGCATCTACCCTGCGAGCTGCAGAGCCGTTACTGACCCCGGAGCTGCTCTGGGCCAGCTGGGGCTCCTGCTGAGGAGAGGGAGGGTGTGGTTCCATGGGGAAACATTCCAGCTGTGCCCGGGGAAACATTCCAGCTGTGCCCAGGGGAAACAATCGTTCCAGCTGTGCCCAGGGAACCATTCTAGCTGTGCCCATGGAAAGAATCATTCCAGCTGTGCCCAGTTAACCATTCCAGCTGTGCCCAGGAGGTGCCAGCCCAGCAGGGACAGGAGGGAGCTGGGCTGGCCCCAGGGTGCTGCTGCCCCAGGGTGCTGCTCTCAGTCCATCCCCAAGGAGCACAGCAGTCCCAGGTAAGGTTTGTCCTGGCCTGAGGCTGAAGGGGGCAGGGTTGGGTGGGATTTTGGGCAGGAATTCCTGGCTGGGAGGGTGGGCAGGTCCTGGCACAGGTGCCCAGAGCAGCTGTGGCTGCCCCTGGATCCCTGACAGTGCCCAAGGCCAGGCTGGACAGGGTTTGGATCACCCTGGGACAGTGGGAGGTGTCCCTGCCATGGCAGGGGTGGCACTGGAGGGGATTTAGGGTCCCTCCCAGCCAAAATCCTTCTGATTTGGCCCAAAATGAACCCAGTGCTGTCCCCAGCCCCTCCAAGGTGACACTGGCCAGTCCCAGCCAGCTGAGGTGGAGCCCACCTTCCCCTGCCCTGGGAACATCCCCAGTGCTGCATTACCACGAACTATTGTTGATTTGTACAAAGGCTTCAACCATTGCACAGTTAACAGCTTTATTAATTTAATATAATCATCCTCCCAGTGGCAGACTAATTCCTTTTCCTCCCTCTGGAGGTGCAATTTAATGTTCTCTCTTCCCCTTCTCATGTACTTGGGAATCCAAGAATCCATTAAAACTAGATCAATTCCCAACTTTTTCTTTAATTGAGGAGATGGCATTGTCCCTTACAGGCTCTGAGGACAATGTGGGGCAACCCTCAGCATTAGTCAAGAGAAATATAATTTCATTTTTTCATATAATTGCATTTTTTATTTATCATTGCACCTTGTAGTGGGGATTGCAAGGGAAAAAACCAACTACTGCCTCTCAAGGGAAAAAAAAAACAACTGAAAAGTGAAAAATCCAAATGCCAACCAAAAAAAAGCCCCAAACTTTTCTGTGAAAGCTCAAGATTAGTTGTTTTTTTTTTTTTTTTTGCAGAACACAACCCACCCCACCCACCCACCTGCTTTTGTTTCAGGCTGTCAGTGCTCAATGTTCCCTCTCCAGGAAAATTCTGACACTCACTAAGCTCCGGGCCTCAGCAAGTGTCAATACCAAAAAAGCCCTAAGAGGAGATGAAAAGCTGCTAATAAAAGAGTCAGTGAGCTGACAGTAATGGCAGAACAAAGTGCTGCTCCCAGGCTCTTGGCAGACAGCAGATCTTATGGAAAATACACCTGCTAAAGGAAAGTGAGTATAACATTGTCTGTTCAAGGGTTTCCATTCAGTACTGGGGGTTCTGAGAGGAAAAACAGCAAAATCCTGCAGCTCCCAGAGGAGCCAGCCTGGCTTTGTGCTGGGCTGTCTGGAGAGGTTTGATAAAAATCTGCTTTATGTGAGCTAAACACTCAGCCTAAAATCCATCAGTGATAGCCCTTGGAAGAAGTGAGGCCAAGGAAAGGGAAATTGCTTTATGGAATGTGTCCTTCCAGTGCTGAATAGTCAGGCAGAAAGGATAAAGAAAAATCCATGTATTTCGAGAGAAAACAGATAATTAAAGAGTATAAAATGACCAAAAGTACTTGAATTTGTCAGAAATAGAGCTATTACTGTCTCTTGCTCATCACATCCTCCATTTTACTCTATTTTCCATTTAATCTTATTGAAGCCCAGATTAGCAGAGTAATTGTTACATTAAATCTGATTATAAACTTTCTCTTTAGGATCCCAAGTCTGTCATGGCAGGATCTGTAACTGGAATTCCATTAATATCAGCAGAGTTTGGCATTTAAGTGAACAGCTGCTCCAGTGATAGCCAGAAAAGAAGGCACAGGATTGCCTGATAAACCCATTATTAAAAGCCAGCTAAAGCATTTTTCTTCAGCTCTGCAGGGAGACTGGCAGGGTTTTTTATTTATTTACGACTTTGAAGATTAATGAAAAAAAAAAGTCAATTCAAACCACTTCAAAAATGTTTTCTAGGAGATTTAGGTTTTGTCCTGACTCCAAATTACTCAAAAATGAGGAGTATGAGCTTCTAAGGAATATGTTAGCTTGTAGGAGTCTCCTCTCTTCTGGAAGCAGAAAGAGCAGACAAACCTAGATATGGAAATCCCTGGGGTTTTTTTTAAATGAAGAATGAAAATACAAGGAATCAAATGGCAAAAAAAAAAGAGCTCTTTTTATTACAACTTTTCAAGTTACAATGATAAATGGATTGTCCCCAGGGTGGAGCTGCAGAAAGGTGATGTCTGCTCACAGCTCACACCCCACTCCCTCTCCTTGCTAAGTAAAAAAAATCCTGAATAACTCCAATATCAAATACCATGCAAAGATACCAAAAGTAAATATAATTCAACCAGTTTGGATTCAAACCCTCTCCACATTTTCCTCATGCTTAAAAAAAAAATTTCCTATTCCACCCTTAGGCATTTTGATGGCAGTTGAAGCCTCTCACAGAAACTGCTCTGGGTTTTTCTGTCTACTTGGATCCTGTGGACAGCAGAGCAATCAGTCCTGAGGAGGCACTGATGGAAAGGATGTAGTTTCTATAGGGAACAGGTTAAGGAATTGTCAAGATCCCTCTTTGGTAGGAGTTTTATGAAAAGGAAGAAATTGAAATGCTCTTTATAGTTTTAAAATTGGAATATTGCAACCTGAAACAGATTCAGAACTCACCTTCAGAATCAGAGACCCATAAAGTTAAGGCTGTTCTCTTATTTTATAAATACAGATCTTGAATTAACTGCCCTGTTGGCAACACTGACATCCTTCAGGAACAAAGCATTTTACCTGTGAGTTACTGGAGTTTAAGCATCCTGTCAGGGAAGAGCTCCTGGCAGCCAGCACTGACAGTGTTTCTGCAGGGAACTGAGCTGTGTCCTCACTGGAAATGGCAAAGCCAGCAGAATTCCTGTATGCTGTCCAAGCAATAACCTTAAAACACCTCATGTCACATTTATGTGATTGGGAGACTTTTTTCTTTTTGTTTCAACATTCTAAGCTGCTGTACTACAATGAGCTGCACTTACCAAGAGAGGAATGCCACAGGACAACCACAGCCAGTGGTGAGAATTAATAGGAGTGGGGCTGTGGGGGTTTTGGGGTGGGATAAAGGATACACAGTGGGGTTGAAGTTCTTCAGCACAAAGAAGGAAGCGATGATGACCAGGACCAGAAAGAGGGTGTTGTTGTAGAAGATGGAGAAAGTTGTTGCCTCGTAGTCTGCAACTTCATTTTTCTTCCACAGAATCCTAGGAGCAAGTGGAGATAAAATGTCAAATATATTTAAATCAGTGGATATCACGGAATCCTGGAATGGTTTGGGAGGGGCCTTAAGGCTCATCCCACTCCACCCCTGCCATGGCAGAGACACCTTCCACTGTGCCAGGCTGCTCCAAGCCCTGTCCAGCCTGGCCTGGGACAATTCCAGGGATATCCTGGCACACCCACATGATGAAGTGTGCAGTATTTTCCCAGTTTGGCTGCAAATCTCCCATCCTGCACAGCCCCAGTGGGGATCCCCTCTAACACTGATTGCATCCCTTGACAACTCTCCTCAAAATGGGCTGAAGCTGAAGCAAGAGCTGCCCTGCAGCTTCTGCCTACCAGAACAGAGAAAAAACAGTGCCAGGCACAGCCCCTACTACCCCAGAGCCTTACAGACAGTGAAAGCTGTCCTGCACCAAGGAAGAGAAGGAAGAGGACAGAGAAATCACCTTTCATCCTTCTCCTTGCGGGACATCTTCCTGTTGTCTGCCTCGGACAGCTTGCGAGTCACCTCTTTGGAGACAGCATCTTCTCTTTTCTGGGCTACTCTGTAAGTACCAGCACTCATGTCACACCCCAAAAATGGGAAAAAAACCCCACAACCCAGCCCTGGGATTACAGAAGTTTTATGTACAGTGAAGTATATAACTTAGCCAAGATACTGGACAGTTTTGTCAAGGTGAAGGACAACAAGGAATAGTAACAGCAATTACTAAAAGTAATATAATTCACCTACAATAAGTAATTTATAATTTAAACACAATTTGTTTATGTTTAACCAGCGAGCATGATGGTGGATTTACTTTTTCACTATACTCTTAGCTGACAAGATTTGACTACAATGACAAGAGAACAACAGAAACCAATTAGGAGATAGTTCTGTGCTAAATACTTTTTGGAGTAACATTTCAGGCATTCTTATTAATAAAAAGCTACAGTAGAAAATGGCAGTTTTGTTAAATTATGGAATTAAATTTGTTAAATTATGAAATGATAAATTCAAACAGGCATCAAACTCACTTGTGTTTGAGGACAAACTTGACGTTTTTATATGCAAAAGCCACGAGATAAGTGCTGATGAGGGTCATGACGCTGTACAGGACTGCAGACTGAACAAGATCCATATGCCATATTCTCCAATAAAGCCCTTAAAAAAAGGAAGAATGGTATTTGAAGCAGTTTCTCTCCAAGAAAACTGTCCCTTACTGGAGACCCATACAGGATCTGAGCTCTATAATTCCACAGTCTCTGCATGAGCAAAGCCAAAATCACTTGGAGGGTTCTTTCAGCTGCATTAAGAATATTTTGGAAGGGGGAAATGAGCTTTGCACGTGGCTGAAAGAGGTTTTGTGAGAGCAGGGCAGAGCCTGCGAGGCAGCGCTGCTGCGGTGACACGTCAGTAATGCCGCCCGCCAGGGCTCCGGCACCGCCGGGCTGGACCCGGGACGGCCGAACCGGGACCCGGCACGGCGGAACCGGGACATGGCACGGCTGAACCGGAACCCGACACGGCTCAGAACCGGGGGACCCGACAAGGCTCAGAACCGGGACCCGACACGGCTGAACCGGGACCCGGCACGGCTCAGAATCAGGACCCCACACGGCTGGAACCGCAACCCCACAGGGCTCAGAACCGGGACCCGACACGGCCGAACCGGGAGCCGGCACGGGTCAGAACCGGGACCCGGCACGGCTGGAACCGGGACCCCACATGGCTCAGAACCAGGATCGCACACGGCTCAGAACCGGGACCCGGTACGGCTGGAACCGGGACCCGACACGGCTGGAACCGGGACCCGACACGGCTCAGAACCGGGACCCGGAACGGCTCAGAACCGGGACCCGACACGGCCGAACCGGGAGCCGGCACGGCTCAGAACCGGGACCCGGCATGGCTCAGAACCGGGACCCGGCATGCTGGAACAGGGATCCCACACAGCTCAGAACCAGGATCCGATAGGGCCCGGAGCCAGGATCCCCCACAGCTCAGAACCAGGACCCGACAGGGACCGGAGCCAGGATCCGACGGGGTTCAGAGCCGGGCGCGGAGCAGCAGCCCCGGAATCCGCCGTGGGCAGCGGGACAGAGCCCGCGGTGAGCGGTGGGGAGCCCTGATCCCTCTTCCCGATCTCCTGATCCCCTCGGGGCTGCTGATCTCCCTTTTCCAGGGTATTTTGCTCCCCCAGGGTCGCTGATCCCCCTCTCCCAGGGTCTCCTCTCCCCTCAGAACCCGCCGCTCCCCTCACGGCCGCCGCCCGCCCTCGCCCGCTCACAGATAGGGATGGCGGAGACGATGAAGGCGTTGCCGAAGAAAAGCGCGGAGGATTTGGCCGAGAGGTTGCGGCTGAAGTCCTGCAGCAGCAGATCCTCCTCGGACTGCTGCCGGCCGCCGGGGCCGCCCTTGGGAGCCATGGCGGGACAAGGCAGCGTCAGCGCGGCCCGAGCGGCTCCGGGTCAGGCGCCACGGGGCGGGGCGGGCCCGGCGGGCCGGGAGCGCTTCCGGAGCGCGGCCCTGCCTCAGCCCGGCCCCGAGGCAGCCCGATCCCATCCCTCAGCCCGGCCTGATCCCATCCCTCAGCCCGGCCCCGAGCCGGCCCGATCCCATCCCTCAGCCCGGCCCGATCCCATCCCTCAGCCCGGCCCCGAGCCGGCCCGATCCCATCCCTCAGCCCGGCCCCGAGGCGACTCGATCCTATCCCGATCCCATCCCTCAGCCCGGCCTGATCCTATCCCGATCTTATCCCGTTCCCATCCCTCAGCCCGGCCCCGAGCCCGGCAGGATCCTATCCCGATCCTATCCCTATTCCATCCCTCAGCCCGGCCCCGAGCCCGGCAGGATCCTATCCCGATCCTGTCCCGATCCCATCCCTCAGCCCGGCCCGAGCCCGGCAGGATCCTATCCTGATTGCATCCCTCAGCCCGCCCCGATCCTATCCCGGTCCCATCCCTCAGCCCGGTCCCAAGCCGGCCCGATCCTATCCCGGTCCCGTCTCTCAGCCCAGCCCTGAGCCGGCCCGATCCCATCCCGATTCCATCCCTCAGCCTGGCCCCGATCCCCTCCCTCAGCCCGGCCCCAATCCATCCCGATCGTATCTCATCCCCATCCCGATCCCATCCCCGTCCCCATCCCGATTCCATCCCCGTCCCCATCCCGATCCCATCCCCACCCCGATCCCACCCCGATGTAGCCCCGCTGCCCGTGTGCCTGAGGCAGGTGAGTTCCCGGCGGGCCGGGATCCCTGCGGGCTGTCCCGGTTCGGCTGGGAAGGAGTGGAAATGGGCCGTGTTTGAAGGAGTGGAAATCGGCCGTGTTTTCTCTCTTGTTTTCCCCCTCTGTGAAAAATCTCACCCCTCCAGCTCCCACGGCAGAGCAGAAACACAGAGCAAAAACACACAGCAGAGTGTTTCTGTCTGGTGGCTTTTAGAACCACTCCTGATCTCCCCAGCTCGGGGAGCAGTGCAGAGTGCCCTGCTTTTTTCACTGTTTTTGACGTTCCCTCTGCAGTTCGTGGTGACAGCCTGCAGAGATTTTGGGGATGAACAGGAGCGTCCTGCAGTGGGAAATACTTGCCACTGGGGTACAGGTGTTGTCCTGATGGCCTGGGCTGGCTGCAGCACTCCTTGTCCCCTGGACTGCCAAGTCTCTTCATATCTTTAACGTTTTGGTGCAAACTTCATTTAGCAAAACATGTATTTTTCTAAAATTTAATTCACATTATTTCCCCCATTTATTCCCCTCCAGTTAGTAGTGTTCTCTGCTTCCAAAAAACCACTTCAGGTGCTTGCCATGAGAAGATGCTACGTGGAAATGAAATTAAATTTAAGTGAGGTTAAACATGATCAAAATGAATTAATTATGATAAAGCTTTATACAACACTCGAGTGCAGCAGGACTCTGCTTTTTGAGCTCATAATAAACTTCCAAGAGCAAAGAGGGCAGATTTTCAGATTCAGTGTGCTAACAGATCTGTTGATGTCATGCAGGCAGCTATGGGAGCCACACCTCTGCTAGCCAGACCTTCCTTCATGCTTGGAGCTCTGTGTCCTGCAGGGATTGCCAGGCTGGCTTTGCAGACACACCAGCCCATCAGATGAAGCACAGGAGCTCTGAGGAGCAGCAGGAACTCCTGTGAGTACCACTGTGGCCACACTGTGCACAGAGGGCAGGTGTGCAGGGACCCAGCCCTCCCCTCACCATGGAATTATGGAATGGGTTGGGCTGGAGGGGCCTTTAAAGCTCATTCCACTGTCCCTGCCCAGCCTGGGACACTGCCAGGGATGAGCCTCTCCTGAAGTGCTCTCAGCAGTTCTGGCTCCCACAGGTGGGACATGCAGTTTGCCTCATTCCCAAAAGTGTGCTCAGGATGGTTCTTCAGCAAGAGTGATCAGGGTTGGTTTCTGTGTAAAACAGTTAAACCCACAATGTCCCTGCCTGTGGTTGTGGGGTGGAACTGGATGGGTTTAAGGTGTTGCCCAACCCAAACCACTCTGATTCTAACAGAAAACATCAGTAATTAATCAATGCTGCCAATCTTGTGAATGCTTTTATTAAATAGCATACTCAGAGTTGTATAAAGTAGTTGGAAACTGTAGGGAAAATGAAGTTTAAGATGGTTTCAAGATTTAGGTTAGTCAGTATCTCTGCCCTTGCCCAGATTTCTTCCTTCCTCTCATCTGGTAAATTTGTTTTATGTTGTGGTAGGATGTAATTAAGTCTTTTTTGTTCTTGGTTTGGCTTACATGGGAAGGATGCTGTCATTTTGGAATGAAATCTGCCCAGTGACCATCTGTCTCCCCATTAGGATGAAACAGGACATTGATTTAGGCAGTGGAATGATGAAAGATTTTCTTGAAAAAACAAATGAGCACTTTGCTTTTTTAAAGTCCCTGCCACTGGCAAACTGTGGCTTCAGGCAGAACTCTGTGTACAGTGAGAGCTTCATGCCCTGTGTGTGTGTCATAGATGCTTCCCCAAAAAGAAACAGGGCCACCACTTTATTTATTTGATGATAAATAAATCAGTTCCAGGTTTTGTTTAAGTGCCTAAATTTGCGTCTTGGCTAAACCCTCACTCAGAAGCTGTTGGAAGTGTGAGGCATCAAGGTCAGAGGAGCAATGGCTCTGTGACCCAAAAGCAAAAGTTCTCTTTTCATTTTCATTAGAAAAATGAATGCTGCTGTCTTTGTAACTCAGCAATTAGGTTTCTTACCAAATTTCTTCTGAAGCACAGCAGCAGTGATAAGTATTCTGAAAATACATGGATTGTCTCTACTGCTCTCACTTTTTCTCTAAATTTATTAGGTGGACTAAGCTGAAAAATTTAAATGAGGGCAGTGATATTTCCTGGCAGGATTTGCTTTATTTTATTGTTGCCACTTATGTGTGTATAGACTCAAAACACCTTTGTGTCAGATCACTGCAATTTACCACGCAGGAAGGGATTGAAATGCTGAATTTGGGATCAGCTGATGGGGAATTGTTTAAATACAAAAGAAAACCTCCTTTGGATGAGCACTCATGGGCTGAGCAGCTTCTCCCTGTGTGTGAGAACTGGGTGAGTGAGAGGCCTCCCAGTTCTCCTGTGTGCTGTGCTTTTCCTGAAACATTCTGTGGTGTCTGAGGTTTACAACTGGAGCCATCATCTGGCTGTGTTATTTTCCAGACAAATCAGTCCCTCCGTGTGGTTTAGAATCCCAGAATGATTTGTGTTCGAGGGGACCTTAAAGCTGATCTCATTCCAAGCCCTGCCATGGGCAGGGACACTTTCCACTGGAATGTAGCCCCCAAAAGAGGTGCCAATCATTTCTAAAAGCTGGGAATTGCTGGGTTTGTGTGGCACTTGCTGTTGGTGAAGGCAGCTCAGCATGTTGCATATGTGACCCATTTTTGATGTCTTGAAATGGTCTCATCTGCTCCAGTTTCCTTCTTTAGCATTTTTAAGGTTCTTGTGCCTTGTGGACCACATGAATGAAATCATGTCTAGGAATAGATTCAGCCTTGCTCAGCATTTATTCTGGGAACAGTTAGGAACTGTTAGGCCACTTTTGAAAAGCGATATCAGGGGCGCTGTTTGGAAAATAACCACATTTTAGGCAATCAAGCAGTTGTTTCCATGTGGGACAGTGAGCTTGTGCCTCTTGACTAGCAGCCCCAGTGTGGGGGAGCCACTCTGGGATGTGTGAGGTGAGGTGCAGTGGAGTTATCCCACCACAGGGGAGCCACTCTGGAATGTGTGAGGTGCTGTGCAGTGGGATTATCCCAGTGCAGTTCAGCAGGCTGGATCCCTGTCAGTAGGAGGGAGCAGGCAGGTGGGATTTCTGAGGTTGGAGATGTGTGAGGTGCTGTGAAATGGGATTATCTCACCATGGAGGAGCCACTCTGGGATGTGTGAGGTGAGGTGCAGTGGGATTATCCCGGTGCAGTTCAGCAGGTTTGATCCTGCATGGGAAGGAGCAGGCAGATGGGATTTCTGAGCTTGGAGATGTGTGAGGTGCTGTGAAATGGGATTATCCCACCACGGAGGAGCCACTGTGGGATGTGTGAGGTGAGGTGCAGTGGGATTATCCCATCACAGAGGAGCCACTGTGGGATGTGTGAGGTGCTGTGCAGTGGGATTATCCCATCACAGAGGAGCCACTCTGGGATGTGTGAGGTGCTGTACAGTGGGATTATCCCAGTGCAGTTCAGCAGGCTGGATCCCTGTCAGTAGGAAGGAGCAGGCAGATGGGATTTCTGAGCCAGGGGATGTGTGAGGTGCTGTGCAGTGGGATTATCCCACCATGGAGGAGCCACTCTGGGATGTGTGAGGTGCTGTGCAGTGGGATTATCCCAGTGCAGTTCAGCAGGTTGGATCCCTGTTGGTGGGAAGGAGCAATCAGATGGGATTTCTGAGGTTGGAGATGTGTGAGGTGCTGTGCAGTGGGATTATCCCAGTGCAGTTCAGCAGGTTTGATCCTGCATGGGAAGGAGCAGGCAGATGGGATTTCTAAGGTTGGAGATGTGTGGGGTGAGGTGCAGTGGGATTATCCTGGTGCAGTTCAGCAGGTTGGATCCCTGTCAGTGGGAAGGGGCAGGCAGATGGGATTTCTGAGGTTGGAGATGTGTGAGTTGAGGTGCAGTGGGATTATCCCGGTGCAGTTCAGCAGGTTGGATCCTGCATGGGAAGGAGCAGGCAGGTGTGATTTCTGAGGTTGGGGATGTGTGAGGTGCTGTGCAGTGGGATTATCCCAGTGCAGTTCAGCAGGTTTGATCCTGCATGGGAAGGAGCAGGCAGGTGGGATTTCTGAGCCTGGCATGTGTCATGCTGGCAGCCACCCACCGCTGCTGCTCCACCTCTCAGCACTGTGGGAGGGGTTCACTGCCACCTCCCACCTGGGTCTTCCCCATTCCTGCAGCCTCCAGCTGGGCAAACACCTGGACCTGAACCACAGGAACGTTTTAGCCTGCAGTGTGTTGTCAGAAGAGTTGACCATCCCTGTACTGACTGTTCCTAAAATGTTCCTTCTTACCTAAGGTAAGAAGGATGAGCTAAAACTGAAGTGCCAAGTGAGGAATGTTTGGCTGAGGGAATAGGAGGGGGTGTCACTGACTGCTTCATCTGCTGGAACAGATAAAACTTTGTGTTATCCAGCTGGCCAATCATGGCTCAACCTGAGCCTGGTTAGGAAAAATTCTACCAAGTTTTTTTTCCTAATTTAAAAATCATTAGGAAATGTGAAAGGCAAAAAAGTCATGAACAGAATGAACTTAACAAGGCAGTATCCTGTACCCTTCAGGAATGCTGGATCCAGCAGCACACAGATGGATGAATCCCAGGAATAAAGCATTTCTAGTGTGCTCCCACACAGAATTCTTGTGGAAAGAAATGTCCAAATGCAGATTCTCATTTGCAGAGCATCTCCTACTCAGAGCACTTCAGGCTGTTTCCAAGAACAGCTGCTGAGCAGAGCAGGCATTTGGCTGTTTCTGCATCATCCCAGGGCTGGTTTTATTTAGGTGTTCTGCAGCCTGGGCCACCCAGCTGCTCCCTGAGCTTCAGATTTTGGTTCTTCAGTTCCTGCATCTTACAAGAAAAATGTGTTGTTGAATTTAGCATTGATTTTGTCCATTCAGTTCTGTTATTCTCAGTTTAAGTTGTTTACACTCCTGTTTCCCTCCTTGCTGTTTGAGTCCTGCAGAGCCTGAGAGGAATTCAAATTTCCAAGGCCTCTCCCTTTTCTCTTGTAAGGATTGACCTTTTCCAGGGATATCCAGAGACCTTCATTCACACCTTCAACTTCTCCAGGAGCAGCTCTTAGCTGGTTTCCAGATGTCTGAAAACTGTCTTTGTGCTAGGTAAAACCAGCTGGTGATTTTAGGAAATACTCAGCTTTCAGGTGCATTGTAAAGGAACATTCCCATTTTGTTTAATTTTAAAAGGAGTTGGCCTAAAGGAGAAGGACCCACACATCACTGCTCACCTGGTGGCAAGATCCACCTGGGAAGTGTTCCAGAATCATCATTATCCATAAAAACCCTCAAAAGTTCAGTGGTGTTTTATGAACCAGTTCGTGTTCCTTAAGGATTGGTAAGTGTTGCTTTGGCCTTGAATAAATTTCCAGGGCTTCCATGGATTTAAGAGACTTCCACGAGAGGGTGCAGCAGTTCAACAAAATCCCATCCAAACCAGACAGGCCTGTCCCCACTTTGGGCACATTTTGACTCATTTTGTGCATTAATTTGTGTATTTACATCAACTTCCAAATGGGATGGGCACTTCAGCAAGTCAGTTCAGTGTCCCAGAGTGTCCCTCCAGTCTGGTACTTTTTGTTGTCCTGTGTCCTGGTCTCAGTCTATACCTGATTACCTGCTAAATGCTCACTATGTGCATTTTACAAATAAAATGTAGAGCTTTTAAAAAATATTATTATTTTAGTTTGGAAATATAATTAATTTCCCCCTCAGACTGGTCCAGCTGCAGAAGGAAAGTCCATTTAGAAGGTTGAGTTCTGGAGAAACTGCTGACCTGAGTGTGACTGATAGAACAGAAACAGAAAAAAGTTCTGTGCTAGATGATTTCTTGTGCTAAATGATTTCTTGTGCTAAATGATTTCTTGTCCCAAATGATTTCTTGTTCCATGAGACAGTGAGGAGCTCTCAGGATGGTGCAGCTGTGCTGACATCCTGAAAGCACAGAGCTGGTGTCAGCTCACACAGGCCAAGGGTCGAGGTCCATTCCTCTGCCTGGGGCATTAAAATACCTCTGCAGAAATGATTAACTCCTGACACATTTCCAGGCCCACCCTGGAATCTTGTGTTCCCTGTCTAAATTCATCAGTCCTAAATCACTTCCTGAGATAAGATTATTTGATAGGGAAATAACCAGAGGTGTGGTGATACTCATGTAAAATACATGATTTTTTTTTTTCCTGATGAATGCTGTTTTCACCAGACTTGATATTCAGCATGTTGTGCTTTCAAAACTTTTCATTACTAGTACAAGATATTAAAAGAGGGAGATTTTGAGACCAATGAAATTACTTTGGTTACTGCCAGCTGCAAATGTAAAAGGTGGGTCTGAATTCAAAAGGTTTCACTGATTAATTGGAACCACTCTAGTTTTGGGACTTTTCTTTTGAGCAGTGTAAAAAAGAAAAATCTGAGGTTTACTAAAAAATCCCCAATGCACAGTGAATGTGTAACCAGCAGGAAAATGTTTATTTTAAAGACTAGCACCACCTTCCTCCACTGACCTGCTCTAGATTATCATGTATAAACAGATAAGGTCTGGAGATGAATAGAATGAATGAACAGAATGAAATAAATTAATAGAAATTCGTTGATAAATGAATTTAGTGAATAGAAAATTTCATCTTGACATGCTTAGAGTGTGACACTTCTGCCTTCCTTGTCCTGAGGACAGACCAGAGCAGGTGGAGCCCAGTAGGTGTCAGTCCAGCCAAGGCTTCCTGAGTGCAGCTGTGAATAAACCTCTGCTGCCCTCCTGCCTGGTCCTTCCCGTCAGTGAAACCTGGCTGGCATCATTTCCTGTCAGAGACACAGCCAGAGATTCCCTTTTCCCTGCTGTTAACTTTTTATAAATATTTGCATCCCTGACCTTTCCCTGGGTGCTCGCCTACCCAGGCTGGCTGGCAGAGGGGAGAGCTTGGGCTGCTATTTGCTTTTGCCATCAAGCATTGGGATGGAAAAGCACAAATCCAGGCACTGGGAGAAGAATTTGGGAGCTCAACATGACCCGACCTGGCCCCAGAACCTCCCCAGCCCCAGTGTGGGCAGCAGGGGAGGGGAAATTCTGCCCTGCTCACCTGCAGAGCTGCCCCAGATCTGGGGCCTGGCACAGGAGGGACCTGGAGCTGCTGGAGAGAGTCCAGAGGAGGCCAAGGAATTGTTCTAGAGCTGGAGCCAGGCTGGGAATGTTCACCAGGAGAGGAGAAGGCTCCAGGGACACCTCAGAGCCCCTTCCAGAGCCTAAAGGAGCTCCAGGAGAGCTGGAGAGGGACTGGGGACAAGGGATGGAGGGACAGGACACAGGGAATGGCTTCCCACTGCCAGAGGGCAGCGATGGATGGGAGATTGGGCAGGAATTCCTGGCTGGGCTGGAATTCCCAGAGCAGCTGTGGCTGTCCCAGGATCCCTGGCAGTGTCCCAGGCCAGGTTGGACAGGGCTTGGAGCAGCCTGGGACAGTGGAAGGTCCCTAAGCAGGCAGGGGGTGGAATGAGATGAGATTTAAGGTCCTTGCCTCCCCAACTATTCTATGATCCCTTTGTTAGTTGTCAGCACGGTGCTGTTTGTTGGCTTGTGTGAAACACCAGAGAGGACAATGAACTTTCCTGTACTGGGATGTGTTTTAGGAAGTGAAGAATGTTCATTGTGCAAGAGTTGAGGTGGAAAAGGAGTTCTGTCACTAGAAAAAAATCTGTTGGAGCCTGAGAGCTTTGTTGTTTTATCACAAACATTTAAGTCATATGTTTCCCCTCTTTCATCAGCGAATCCAAGTGTGCATACTGATTATCCTGTATTTGCAAGTCAGAGTTGTTAATTGCTGTATTCAGCTGGGGCCGTTTACCATCTGAAAGAAATAATTAAAGCTTTCTTTCTCTTGCTTAAGATTTAAACATGTATTTAAAGATGAGATCATGCTTTCACGGTGGTCAGAGTTCCTTTCTATATTTGTGTGGGGCGGCCTCAGAAACGGGTGTCCGAGGGTCTGGTGTGCTGTGTTTGCTTTAATTACAGATTTGTCTGGGCAAAGATGGTTATTCCAGCCTCTGTCTTTGCTGCTTCCATCCTCCCAGCCCCAGTGCAGCGGGAGCTGCGCCCACCCCAGTGTGCAGATCAGCCATATGTGCCTCTTATTTATAGCTCATGCGTGAAGGGAGCTATTCCAAAGTGGTAATTTCTGTTCTGGTGGTGGCACATAAATACAAGTGTGTGTGTGTGTGTGTGTGAGCAGCTCCTTCTCCCTGAACGAGGATGTGACACATCCCAGTCACCCTGCTTGGGAACGCTCCAGTCCAGACAGACTGGGAGGCTCTGTCTGATGCTTCAGACACTCCAGAGCTCAATTAATTTATAGATGATAATTTGTTTTCAGCTCCTGCAGATACAGATGCCACCTTTACTCAGCCTCTCTTGAGTCATCCTCTCTCCAACTGCTTTGGAGAGCGATTTTTTACAAGGACATGCAGGAGCAGGACAAGGGGCAATGGCTTCATCCTGACAAAGAGGAGGTTTAGGTTGGATAAAATTCTCCCCTGTGAGGGTGGAGCACAGAGAAGCTGTGGCTGCCCCTGGATCCCTGGAAGTCCAAGGCCAGGTTGGACAGGACTTGGAGTAACCTGGGACAGTGGAAGGTGGCACTGGAGGGGCTTTAAGGTCCTTCCCAACCCCAAAAAGTCTGTGATTCCCTGGAGCTCCATTTCTGTAATTTGTTGGGAAAATGGCATATCCTACCTGCACTACAACTGCAGCTGTGCAGTATTTTCTAACTGTGCTGCACAACTTGTGCCACCTTAAAGCAAGTTTCCTTCCAGCTGCCTGTGTTTTCTGTTGGTGTAATTTCATAAAGTCACTGAGCGCAAGGAATGAAAGTCTGGCTTTCAAAAGAAAACAAGAACACGAGTTGTGGAAGCCCGGAGTGGTTTGGGATGGAAGGACCTTAAAGCTGATCTTATCCATGGGCAGGGACACCTTCTACTGTCCCAGATTGCTCCAAGCCCTGCCCAACCTGGCCTTGGATATTTCCAGGGATGGGGAGTCACAGCTGCTCTAGGAACAATAGGTGTTCCATCAACATTTTGAAGTTGTTAACTCCTTTTTAAGTGACCCTATTGGCGCTGTGGGTGCCTGGGCTGTGGTTGGTGTCCGTGTGAACTGCTGGCCGTGCCCCGCCGGGGTTTTCTCGGGGAGCAGGCGGTGATTCAGCAGGCAGGCACGCCAGGCCGGCACGGACAGCTGAACCGGCCGTGCTCGCTCACACGTACGGCCGGACGGTGACAGCACGGCCACGGCTTTGGGACAAAGGGAGGTTAACCAATCCCGCCTGTAAAACACTCTGCAAGTGAACAATAGCTGCCTGCAGTGCGTTATCACTGCGTGCTTTGGGTTGGGAAGGGACTTTAAAACTCATCTCGCTCCACCACCCTGCCATGGGTAGGGACACCAGAGTGCTCCAAGCCCCGTCCAGCCTGGCCCTGAGCACTTTCCGAGCTGGGGCAGCCACAGCCTCTCCGGGAAACCTGTTCCACTCCACGCTGGCTTTTCCGGAGTGTGTCACCGGCAGGAGCACAGCCCCGATGGGGGCAGCGCCGCGCCAGGGGCTGCGTGTGGGTGCACCGAGTGAGTCAGGGTGACTTTGTTCCGGCACGGGCACCCTGTTTGTCTCTTACTCATTAATTAGCGCGCCTGGAGCCGCTCGCACCGAGAGCTGGGAGGCGCAGGGTGCCGTCCTTGCCTTTCCTTGAGGACGGTGTGTTCCTCCGTGCTGCGTGACTGGAGCGCCCGGGCTGCCAGGGCTGATTCCCGGCGTGTTCCCGGCTCGCGTGCGAGCCCCGCGCACGCAGCGCCCTGCTCGGGGACATCCCTCCCTCCTTCCCTCCCTCCTTCCCTCCCCGCCGGCCCGAAACGAAACGCTCGGTGCGTGATAAATGAAACGCGAAGGGGCCTCTCGTCCTGCTATCGCTCTTGGGAAGGGCCTCGGGCGGCGCTTTCGGTTCTCGCCGCTGACAGCGGGGCGTGCTGCAGCCTGGCCGGCGCCGCGGGGGGACCGGCCCGGGGCGGGGGCAGCGGCCCGGGGAGGGCGGGGGGAACCGACCCGGCCCGCCCGCGCTCCGCCCCGGCCGGCGCTGCCCTCGCAGCTGCCTCGGCAGCGCTATTTAATCGGGCGGCCGAGCCAGCGAGGGAGGAGCGCGGCGAGTCCGGGGCGGGATGTGCGGCGGGACGCGTCCCTCGCTGCGGACACGGCGGTGCTGACCCCGCACCGGCCGCGGTCAGGGTGTCCCGGCACCGCCCCAGCGCCCGCCGCGTTTATCCCATCCTCCCCCGGCAGGAAAGTGATTTCTCTCTGGAGTTACCGTGGATTTGGGTCAGAACGCGGCGGGAGCAGCGCCGAGGGAGCCCGCGCCGGTAGGTCCCAGCTGCGCTGGGCTGGCTGCCCGGCAGCTCCGCCGTGCTCAGGTTGTGTCTCCGGGCCGCCGCTTTTATTGTTCGCTGTCCAAGCGTGTCTTAAGGCCGGCGGAGCGGCGTTCCCGAGCGGAGGAGGTGCGGCTCGCGTGCGAAGCGAGCGCTCGGGGAGCGAACCCCCCCGGCTGCCGGAGCATCGCTGCGGGACCGCTCCTGCCTGCTGGAACGCCGAGACGGGAATGCCGGCAAAGCCCCGATCCTCGCCCTCCGTGCTGCTTTTATTTTTAGAGTCGTTGGGGGATCCGGCTCCGCTGGCTAAGGCAGTTCTGTAAAAATAGCAGCAAAACTTAAACGCTGCTCGAGTGAGGAATATAAATGTTGAAATAGCAGCCAAGGGATGGCTGAAGGAGATCAGAAGTCACTTGCTCGGCGCCTGGGCGCTGCGGGGGTCCCTGAGCCCTGGCAGATCCTCCCCGGGATCAGTGAGACCTGGGCGGCGTGAACGGGAACAGCTCATTCTCTTCGGAGCCGAGGATTTTTTAAACCTTTGGAGTTACCTGAAGGTGCCTTTGGTGGTTTGAAGGAATTGCCTGGGTGTCTGTGGAAGAATAACAGATGTACCGATGACTTTGGGGTTAACTACCAAACAGATATACCAGTTGCTTTAAATTTAATCTAAAAATGGGAAAACTGGACAGGCACAACTTTTTTTTTTAAATTTTTTTTTCTTTTTCCTGGCAATCCTGACGTGCTGTTTCCCAGGGAAATGGAAAAGCTTTACAAATGAATGTTCCAAAATACAGAAGACTCAATGAGAATTTTTCCAGAGCAAATCATCAGTAGTAAGAAATTATTGCCAAATTTTCTCGGTTTTTTGGGATTTTGTTTTGAAGCGAGGAGTAACTTTGCTCGGAACGCATTTCTCCAGGAAGTAATCCTTAATGTGCTCCACTCTGAGCATTGAGCCTGCACAGGAGATTGAAGAAGGCTTAATTAAATGTAATCAAATATTACAGGATTCCTGATTAAAAGGCATAGAGCACTTGCTTTTGCTGACGTGCGAGACACGCCGCTCATTTGTGCTTTAAAACAACGCAATTCTGCAGCTTGCAAGTTCTTTTCTGGGTTCCCGAGTAACCATCACCCTCCAGTTTGTGTCCCTGCCCAGTTTAATTCCTGCTGCCCAGCGTGGCGAGAGGAGCGCGGTGTGTCACCAGCGGGTGCCACAGAGCCGGGGCGGGGACAGGGTCGGGCCGAGGGCTCTGGAATCCCCGGGAAGCCCGGCTGGATGCCGCGGTGGCCCCGCTGCAGCCCGTGGGAAGTTTGCCGTGGGTCTGGGCGCAGGCAGCGCCTCCCCGGGATGTGGGAGGTGGCACGAGGGAGGACACATGCCGATGGAATGGGAACGGGAATGGGAACGTGTAGGTTTGCCGCTCCGGTGGGAGAGGAAATGGTGCAGGAATGTCTGAAATGCGGGGGGGAGAGACGTGTCTCATGCTGCTCGGGTCTGCGTGTGAGGGAGGCGCAGCAATCAGCGCTGCCGTGTTGGCTTTTGTGGAATAGAACGAGCCCGAGCGCTCGTGGTTTGTTGAACATCCTGACAGGGAGGAGGCGTCGGACCATCCCCCTTTCCTGCCCACCCTCCGGGGACTGCGTGTGCGTGCCGGAGTGTCTCAGAGCCTGGATGTGCGGGGAGATGAGTGTGGGTTTGGGATTAATTAGCCGGAGTTTTGCTGTTTTCATGCTTTACGTGCCTAAGGGCTACCCGCAGTCACAGCGAGGGGAGGAGTTTGAGCTGTTGCTGGCTCGAAATCCTCTCCAGGGGTGATCTTGTTCGTGTCAACCATGAGCAATTAGAGAGATTAACTATCTTGTTTTCCTTTCTGCCCTAGATTGATTCTTGGGAGGCTCTGGGACTTTTGAAAGTGATTTGGAGAGAGCAAAGTCCGTGTGGGATGGACACCGAACCCCAGCCGGCCTGCGTGGTGCCCCAGGCTCCCTGCCCAGCAATGAAGTGCTCTCCTCCAGAGGACTTTTCTCCCCAGGTGAGGCTGTCTGAAAAGATCCCACCGGTGAAGCCTTGCTTCAAGAAGAAGCAGCAGGTGCAGAAGAGACTGGACCCACAAACTCTGCGGGCTTTGAGGCCAATCTTCACCAGCCTGCTGGGGGCTGGGGCCTTGGACAGGGTCTTTGTGCCCCGAGGCCAGCGTGGTGGCCACGGTGATTTATGTGAACCTGCTGTGAAAAAGGCTCTGGACCTTGGTACCTCTTGCCCCCAGACAGAAAATAACGTGACTGTGCTGATGCCAACAGCTCCAGATGTGCAGGGTCAGCTGCCCGGAGCTCGTCCTTCCTCCGGGCATCCTGAGCAGGATGTCCAGTCAGGAGAGCAAGGCTTCTCCCCAGAAACTCCTGGAACTGCTGCTGATAATGGTAACGAATCATTCCAGGATCATCCTTTGCACCCAGGCACCGGTGATGGTGCAGCTTGTCCTTTGTTCCCTGACAAGGTTCTGGAAAGTTACACATCTGGCCTGCTCCAGGAGAACAGCTGTCCAATGCAATACAACTTGACCCCGAGCAATAAATTCAGTGCTGGGATATTCCAGGATAAAAGTGAAGAAGCTTCCCTTGACCTGGTGTTTGAGCTGTTGAACCAGCTGCAGTATCACACCCACCAGGAGGACGGGATTGAGATCTGTGTGGATTTTCTGCAGGGCACTTGTGTTTATGGCAGTGATTGTCCCAAGCACCACACGGTGTTGCCCTATCACTGGCAGGTGAGGAGGACAGCAACACAGAGGTGGCAAAGTGTGACCAACGATTCCCAGGAGCACCTGGAAAGGCTTTACTGCAACCCTGACAACGACAAGATCAAAGTCAAATATCGGTAGGTAACTGAATTTACTGCCTTGCTGGGAAGGGTGTAGAAATGTAACAGCACGTGGGTTTTTTCCCCAAGTGTGTTCTAAACCCTGGGATGATGTTTCCTGATTTATATCCAGCAAATTTAACTCGACAAAAAAATCCTTGTTCACCTGTAAAACTGTTATTTAGCGTTTGGAATGTGTTCTTTGAAGCTGGAGGACTTGGAGTGGGTGAAGTGAGAAAACTTCAGCCCTGTAGGAATTCAGAGGCCGTTGGGGAATGCTGTGCTTGTTCTTGGCGTTCCTAATGAGTCTTTTCTCTGTGTCAGACAAAGTGGCAGCATGAAAGAGCCTTGGCAGCGCTGGGGACAGGAATGACAGAGCAGTTGCTCTGTGTCACTGTGAGCACAGCCTGGCTGTGCCCTCCCAGCACAGTCTGCATCTTTCCATCCCACACAGCTCAAGCAGAGGGGGGCTCTGGGGACACCTTGGGAAATGTCATGTCACTGGGAGTAAATGGAGATGTTTCAGCTAATTCCCTGTGAGCAACCTGAGCCACACTGGCAGAAATGCTGATCATCCCCACTATTAAAGCACTTATTGCAAGTTATTGTTTTCTCTGTCAGAGCTGTGTTTATTGACTCATTTTCTAAAATTAGCCAACAGCTGTTAGGTTGATGTTGTGTGACCCGTGTGGGCTCCTGCACCCTGAGCTAAAACTTCTTCAGCTTCTCCCTGCAGGTTCCAGTTTGGGGAGCAGTGGGGAAGAGTGATGTTTACAGGGCCCAGTTCGTGCAGGGTGCAGCCTGGTTTGGTTTTTCTCTGGAGGAAGTGTGTGGTGCACATTGTGGCAGGGCAGATAAGAGAGGAGAAGTTTGCCAGGCTGGCACAACTCCAGTTCAAAGTGACATTTCTGGAGTGAAAACTTCCCGCTGCCTTTGCCACCTGAATCCTTCGGGGTTCTGCTCACTGCCTCTTCTTCCTTTCAGTTCCTGAAGGAAGTATTACATCTCTGCTTTCTCAACATTTTATTTTCATTTATTAAGTTCAGATTTCTCATTCAGCACCAGAGACCAAATCCTAGTGCTTAAAGTCTGCATTAATCTTTACTTTCACTTAATTTGATGTTGGATTAGACACTAATTCAACCTTTTTCATAGACTCAAACTGGTTTAGGTTGGAAGAGACCTCAAAGATCACCCAGTGCCACCCCTGCCATGGCAGGGACACCTTCCACTGTCCCAGGCTGCTCCAAGCCCTGTCCACCCTGGCCTTGGACACTTCCAGGGATCCAGGGACAGCCACAGCTGCTCTGGGCACCCTGTGCAGGGCCTTTTTAGTGATGGCAATATCAGAATATGAATGCCCCACACTGAAAATGAAAATGAAGTAGGACATGTAGTAGGGAACAACTATATTTTATAGAATTATCTTGAAAAAATATGCCAGTCTTTAAAAAAAAATTGAAAAATCCAGTGAGTGCATAGCAGATAAAATTTGCTGTATTTTACAACAGAGGAACTTCAATTTCCCAAGTGTTAGACATGATTTCTGAGAACCAAACAGCCAGAGACAGAGCCCAATAAATGATTTAACTCTGAGCTCTGTGCTGATGAGCAAATGGTTTTCTTTAGAAGTTGTGTCACTGAAGCCATCAGTGCACATGAGCTCTGTGTCCTGCAGGATGGGCCTGGGGATGATGAATGGTAACGGACACAGGACACAGGGCTTGTCATGGCTTAGTCACCCCCAGCCTGGGGAGCTCCTGTGCAGGGCACCTCCCTTGCACTGGTCCTGGTGGGGCTGAGGGATTTGTGCCTGTGTGATCCCAGGGCTGGCAGGGACAGGACATTCCCTGAGAGTGAGGGAAGGCAGAGGAGCAGCCAGGCTGGTGGGACACTGCCCTCAGAGCCAGGCACAGCCTGGGGACACACACCTGACCTTGCTGGGCTGAGGGGGGTCTGCCAAACTGCAGATTTACTCTGGATATTGGGGAGAAATTCTTCCTTTTGCGGGTGGGGAGGTCCTGGCACAGGGTGCCCAGAGAAGCTGTGGCTGCCCCTGGATCCCTGGAAGTGTCCCAGCCCAGACAGGGCTTGGATCAGTCTGGGACAGTGGGAGGTGTCCCTGCCATGGCAGGGCTGGAATCAGCTGATCTTTAAGATCCCTTCCAACCCTGGAAGAGCTTCACGTCTGGATCAGTGTCAGTGAGACCTTTGGAGTGAGGCTCTATTTAAGACCAGAGCTTCCGATTTCAAACTTTGAGTCTGATCCTCCCTAGAACTTTGACTTGCCAAGTTTTTAAGCCGGGTTTTGAGGTGGGAGGTCAAATGTTTTACTGTGCATCGTCACCACCTTCCTCTTAGGCAACAGCACCTTGTCTGAGGAGAAACTTGCCAAGGTGTGGGGAGGCCCAGTTCCCTGGTGGTCACTCAGGCTGGTTCCTTGGTGGTCACTCAGGCTGGTTCCTTAGTGGACACCCCAGGCTGGTTCTTTGGTGGTTACCCCAGTCTGGTGCACTGGTGGTCACTCAGGCTGATGCCGTGGTGGTCACTCAGGCTGGTTCCTTGGTGGTCACCCCAGGCTGGTTCTTTGGTGGTCACTCAGGCTGATGCCCAGTGTCCCTGTGCCCAGTGTCCTTGTGCCATGTCCCCTGTGCCGTGTCCCTGTGTCCCCATGCAGTGTCCCTGCACCATGTCCCTGTGTCCCTGTGCCATGTCCCCATGCCATGTCCCTGTGCAGTGTCCCTGCACCATGTCCCCTGTGCCATGTCCCTGCACTGTGTCCCTGTGTCCCTGTGCCGTGTCCCTGTGCCGTGTCCCCGTGCCGTGTCCCTATGTCCCCATGCCATGTCCCCATGCCATGTCCCTGTGCCATGTCCCTGCACTGTGTCCCCGTGCTGTGTCCCCTGTGCCATGTCCTTGTGCCATGTCCCTGTGTCCCCTATGCTGTGTCCCCATGCCGTGTCCCTGCACCATGTCCCGATGCCATGTCCCTGCACCGTGTTCCCTGTGCCATGTCCCTGTGTCCCCTATGTTGTGTCCCTGCGCCGTGTCCCCATGCCATGTCCCTGTGCCATATCCCTGTGTCCCCATGCCATGTCCCCATGCCATGTCCCTGTGTCCCAGTGCCGTGTCCCTGCACTGTGTCCCCATGCCGTGTCCCCGTGCCATGTCCCCATGCCATGTCCCTGCACTGTGTCCCTGTGACGTGTCCCCCATGCCATTTCCCTGTGCCATGTCCCTGTGTCCCCATGCCATGTCCCTGTGCCATGTCCCTGCACTGTGTTCCCATGCCGTGTCCCTGTGTCCCCATGCCATGTCCCTGTGTCATGTCCCTGTGTCCCCATGCCATGTCCCTGTGTCCCCATGCCATGTCCCTGCACCATGTCCCTGTGTCCCCATGCCATGTCCCTGCACCATGTCCCTGCACCATGTCCCCGTGCCGTGTCCCCTGGCAGCTCGGGGAGCTGCGAACGTGCCCCGCCAGCGCCGCGTCCCATGGTTACGGCATTATTTGTTAAAGCCATTAATCTCCCGTGGTCAGACGAGCTTTGCAGGCCTGTCTGCTCCCTGGCAGGCGGAGGAAACGCCTGCTCAGCACTCAGCCTGGCCAGCCAGGCTGCTGTTTGTCCTGCCCCGTGTCCCACACGCCTTGGGGGGTGTGGTGGGTGAGGACTGCGGGCAGCCCTGGCACCGCCGCTGCCCCCGGGGAGCTGGGCCCTTCCAGAAAGTGTTGGCTCTCAGCTCAATTAGGGAATGAGCTCTAAATTAGGGTGTTCTTCAAGGAACTATTTATATAAACCTTCCTTCCTCTTCATTATTGGGATGAGTAATGATGGAGATAAGTTATTGAGATGAGTAATGTGAAATACGCATCAAGTTGTTGCCTCTCACCTAAGGGAATGTGATCTCAGAGGAGTGGTAAACCTTGTTTAGTTACTTTGTAATGCAACTCCTTCAGCTGCTTCTTGCAGCTTGGCCTCCAACTGAGTATTTATCATAAATTAATTACGGTTTTTTGTATTCTTGAGTCTGCCAAGTATGTAGAGCCACATACCAAGCTATCTAAATAAATGGGGGAACATCAACTTGAACAGGTTAAAGTACTTAGAGGCACTCAGTTTTCTTCATAGATGTGAGGAGAGGCCCTGGAGAAGTTCCAGCTTGCAGCAAAGAGAGAGCAGTGCCAAGTGCTGCTTTCCAGCAGGAGATGCCCACGTTGGGATATTTTAAGATGCTCTTTGCTAAGGGGAAATACTTGGCTGAGGAGCTGAGCAGGTTTCCCCACACACACACACCTGTCCTATCATGCACAAACTGCTTTTCAAAACAAAGTGTTAGAGATTACAGGAGGATTTGTTTAAAACAACTCTGCAGTTCCTGACCTATCAGTTCCCCCCTGCTTTGGCTGAAAATTCCACTCTTTCTCTTGGCAAAAAGGGCTCCCAACTCGCCTGACACAGCAGCTTCTTGCTGTTGCTTTGATTTCTTTCCTTTCTCTTTCTTTTTCCTGTAATTTCTGTAAGTTTTATGGAATGGCTCCTAGCTGGAGGAGGGACCAGGATGGAATGGCTGCAGTGAGGGAAAAGCAGGTGGCTCTGCAGTGGGATGGGTTCTGCCCAGGAGCTGTTCCCTCTGTGCACACTCCTGGCTCCTGGGTGAAGCCACTAAATGGTGACAGGAAACTCAAGCTGTGTCCTGGGGAGGTTCAGCTCGGATATCAGCAGGAATTTCTTCCTGGAAAGGGTGGCCAGGCACAGGAAGGGTCTGTCCAGGGAGGTTTGGAGTCCCCAGGCCTGGAGGTGTCCAAGGAATGACTGGACGTGGCACTGAGTGCTCTGGGCTGGGTGACAGGGTTGGACTCGGTGTTCCTGGAGGTCTTTTCCAACCTAAATGATTCCGTGACTCTGTGAATACAGAGTGTTCCAGGGCAGTTATCAGGGGGCAGGCGAGGGGACTGGGAAGGGAAGGCACGGACACAGCGCACAGGAAACTGGTTTTCCTTCATTCCTCCGTGTGTGGGATGGCTGCTGCTCTGCTGCTGACAGAATGTGCCTGACGTGTTAAAATCATGCAGAGCACGGTGGAGGCATTTCAGGCATGGGATCACGGAATCACAGAGTGCCTTGGCTTGGGAAAGAACTTAAATCCCAGCCAGTGCCATGGCAGGGACACCTCCCACTGTCCCAGGTGCTCCAAGCCCCATCCAGCCTGGCCTGGGACACTGCCAGGGATCCAGGGGCAGCCACAGCTGCTCTGGGCAGCACTTTTTTGGGGAGTTCTGCAGCTCCCTGGCCCATCAAATAGTTAAATGTCAGAAGTTTTCTGTGTGATGCACAGTGTGTGAGATAAGGCACGTGTTAGTGATAAGGGGAGATGGGAAACCAGCTGAGAGCCCCTCTGCCTGCATTTGGGGGAGGTTCTTGGCTGTACCCTCAGAGTGCTTGGGAGCTGCTTTTCATTCCTTCCCAGGAGGAATGCAAGGCAGAGCCTCCAATAAAACTCCCATGAAGTGGATTTGGAAGTGTTTACCTTGTGCTGTGTGGGTTCCTTCCTGCTGCACTTTGCAGCACCATTTCCGTATGAAATGAACCTAATTTGCTGTTACCTGTACAAACCTGAGTGCTGTGAGGGACCAGCAATCACGGCCATCCCTGCTCTTGTTTCCTGTCAATAACCAGATGGCACTTGGGGGGAACAGCTGTCACCTGGCTGCAGGCTGAGGTCAGCCTGTTCCTGGCACTGGAAAAGCCCTTCCTGAAACAAAGATCAGGGGCTGCTCCCAGGTGAGGCAGCAGGCACAGAGCTGTGACAGGGGACACAAAGGGGCTGTGACAATGATTTGCTTGGCAGGGGCAGGGATCATGAAGTTCCTCCCTGATCTGTTGAAATCAGGAGGGATTTGAGCTGAGTAATAATTGAGCTTCTGATTGTTGTAGTCAGATGTACTCAGGAGTGCTGTTTGGTTTGGGAGGTTGATTTTGGATGGTGTGAGGTGGAGCATTCAGTTTTAGGAAAAGCCTGGAATGGCAGGACAAGGGGGAATGGATTTCCACTGGCAGAAGGCAGAGATAGGTGGGATATTGGGCAGGAATTCCTCCCTGGCTGCCCCTGGATCCCTGGCAGTGCCCAAGGCCAGGCTGGAGCAGCCTGGGACAGTGGAAGGTGGCACTGGGTGAGCTTTAGGGTCCCTGCCTGCAGCAGCTCTGCAGCCACTCAGAGCTGTGCTTGTTCTCCCCTAAAACATCAATAGTTTAGGTTGGAAATGACCCTTAAAGGTCTTCGAGTCCCACGCCCTGCCAGGAGCATCTTCTGCCAATTTAACACAATTAAATTTAATTTTTGTTTAATTACACAAACAAACCAACCTCTCCCAAACACATCCACAGCTGGAACAGCTCAGCCAGGCTGGACAGGGACACCCTGTTTGTGCTGCCCTGCAAACACAAGGTGTGCCTGGGGTTTGGGTTGGGAAATGGGGTGCCTGTGGAACCCTTGGGAGAGGGGGATGTGTCCAACACCCCCATTGCTGTGGAGTGCTGGAACTTCCCTGTGCTTCCCAGCCCAGGACCTCGTGTTCAGGAGTGGGTTCTTGGGAAGAACAAACAACTTCTGGTACAGTTTCTTCTCCTCCAGCAGCCCTGCCTCAAGGACTTCCTGATCCAGAGCTGGGAGGGGTACTTTTATTATTATTATTGTTTTTATTTTCCCTGCCAGCCGTTCCTCTAAGCTGTATTACATGCATATATGGGCCAGTGTGTCAGCTGCTGTTTCAGATTTACAGGCTGGCCCCCCTCACTGTGAAAATTCCAGAAGATTGCTTCTGCAAGCAACTGTAAAAGCAGGGGAAAACAGTCTTTCCAACCTTCAAAAAATAAATGGGAGAAGCAGCAAAGTCACTATTTTGGATTCTGTTGTCCCCTGAGGATGGAGCCTCTAAGCTGAGAGGGAAATGTGTCTGTAGCATCTTTCCCCAGTGTGAGGTGTCACCTCCCACGTGGCCCTCGGTCCCCACAGAGAGAAGCAGCGTGAGCTGATGAGAGGGCAAATTGTGTAAAATCTGAAACTGCTGTGCTGCCCTGGCACTGCTGCCCTGGCACTGCTGCCCTGGCACTGCTGCCCTGGCACTGCTGCCCCTCCCTGGGGGTGCACTGAGGGGACACTGATGGGATGGGGGCTCTCATGGGCTGTTGGTGCTCCTGCCCTGCTGCCGAGGTTCTGTGTGCCTGTCACACCCTCAGCCCAGTCCTGCTGTGCTTTTCCTGCTGGGTTGGGCAGAGCTGCTGCTGCTGCACATCCCCTGGGAGCATTTTCCTCCCCTGTGCCTTTCCATGGGAGCACGTTTGGCTCTGCTGTCTGAGCTCTGCTGTTGCTGTCCCAGTAGCTGTGCTTCAAAATTAAACTCGTGGTTGGGTGTCTGAGCTCTGCTGTTGGTGTTTCAATACCTGTGCTTCAAAATTAAACTCGTGGTTGGGTGTCTGAGCTTTGCTGTTGGTGTTTCAATACCTGTGCTTCAAAATTAAACTCGTGGTTGGGTGTCTGAGCTCTGCTGTTGGTGTTTCAATACCTGTGCTTCAAAATTAAACTCGTGGTTGGGTGTCTGAGCTTTGCTGTTGGTGTTTCAATACCTGTGCTTCAAAATTAAACTCGTGGTTAGCTGTCCAGCCCTGGTGTTGGTGTTCCAATACCGTACTTCAAAATTAAACTCGTGGCTGGGTGTCTGAGCTCTGTTGTTGGTGTTCCAGTAGCTGTGCTTCAAAATTAAACTCATGGTTGGGTGTCTGAGCTTTGCTGTTGGTGTTCCAATACCTGTGCTTCAAAATTAAACTCGTGGTTGGGTGTCTGAGCCCTGGTGTTGGTATTCCAGTAGCTGTACTTCAGAATTAAACTCGTGTTTGGGTGTCTGAGCTTTGCTGTTGGTGTTCCAATACCTGTACTTCAAAATTAAACTCGTGGTTGGGTGCCCAGGCTGCCTGGTGGAGTCCCCACCCCAGGAGGGATTTAACAGCCCTGGGCATGTGGCACTTGGGGACATGGCTCAGTGGTGGCCTTGGCAGTGGTGGGGAAATGGTTGGACTCGATGGTCTGAGAAGGCTTTTCCAATTAACCCAATCTGTGATTTCTCTCATCTTTTGAACCCAGTATCCTTAAGGTGACGTTTGGTTTCATCCAGGAGCTTTAACACTCAGCCCCCCCACCCAAAGCTGGGCCCATCTCTGGGCCAGCCCTTCCCCTGCAGCTTCAGCCAGGTGCACAAACATGAAATCTTGCTGCTGGTGTGTCACCAGGAAGTGTCAGTGCCTGCCTGGTGTGCTGCTGAGCTCAGTGTGCCTCTCCCAGCCCTGACTACAAAAGCTTCTGGTGCTCTTTGAAGCCCCTGAGCTCCCCGGGGGGGCTGGCAGGTTGTTGCTGGTGCAGAGAGGAACTGGTTTAGTCAGAGAGAGAAAATCACCAGTTTCAGCGTGGCAGGGTGTTTGAGTCTCACAGCTGTTCTGATGGGAACAGGGTTTCATTTCCTGCTCAGCCCCTGTTTCTGTTTTTTTCTGAACCTGTTTGCGGTAACTCGCCACACGTCCCTGAACTCGGAGGGGAGTTGCAAACCACATGCAAGTTCAGTGCAGTTGTAATCAGATTTCTGTACTCATCTATTTGTACAGCACAGCCAGAGAGTGCTGTACTTCCTGCTGAAGGGAAAGGGCCTGGGGGATTCATGGATTAGCCTGAACTTCTTCAGCAGGATAGAAGGAAGAGCCTGAATATCTTTATTTTGGCTGCACTCATCTAAAAAAAAATCTATCAGTGTTATAACTTGCCAGTCAAGGAAGCAGCTCAGTCCAGTGTCCTGGAAAGTTTACACCTTTCTGTTATTTCTTACATTTAGGGAACAGAGAAAATGAAACTTTTTCGTGGGGTCACGTTCCGCTGTTGAGAGCTCGTGGAGTTTTATTTTGAATTGTGCTGTTCTGCAGCACCAAATTTGGGTTGTGTGCCCTGTTCTTCTGAGAGTTCAACGTGCTCATTCTCTCTGTGCAAATAGTTCCACTGAACTGCTTTATTTTATAAATAGAGACCTTTATTTGGTGAGCTGGTGAGGAGAAATTCTTCAGAAATCTCTGTTCTGCTCTTGAGCCTCCGTGGGACCTTTAACAAGGGCACTTAGTGCCAGGACAAGGGGAATGGCTTTGAACTGCCAGAGGGCAGGGATGGATGGGATTTGGGGAAGGAATTGTTCCCTGGGAGGGTGGGCAGGCCCTGGCAGTGGCTGTGGCTGCCCCTGCATCCCTGGCAGTGCCCAAGGCCAGGTTGGAGCTCCCTGGGACAGTGGGAGGTGTCCCTGCCATGGCAGGGGTGGCACAGGATGGGCTTTAGGCTCCCTCCCAACCCAAACCATTCAGGGATTCTACACCTCAGACAACTGCTGGGTGTTCATCCCTCTGTGCTGAAAACCGTGGGTTTAATGGCACACCAAAGGTGACAGTTGTGTTTCTCCCACTTTTCCCAGGGGCCAGGAGTCCTGGGTGGATCTGAACCTGATGAAATTGTACGAGAGCTCGGAGTTCGACCAAATGCGGCGCCTGTCCACAGCCTCGTGCCCCAGCTCCAACAGCTCCAACAGCTCCAACTGCTACACGGTGTGGAAATACTTCTGCAGGGACCACTTTGGCTGGAGGGAGTACTCTGAGGTATGGCTCCTTCCCTTCCCTGCTCCTGGGCTGGAACCCCAAACTCTCCATGCCCTAAATCCGTCCCTGTTCAGCCTGGCTCCTCTGCAGTCACTCAGGGAAAGGATTTGGAGTTCCTGTGAACTGAGAAAGCAGTAAAGGGACAGCTCTGCTGTGGCTCTGTGATCCTGTGACTTGAATTTCCCTGCAAACATCAGAGCCATGAGAGTGGCCACACTGTCACACTGTGGAGCAAACCAGCCTGTGGCAAGGAAGCCCTTCCGGAGCCTGATTTGTTTTTATGGCAGTGGGGCAGTCTCTGCAGCTTTTAAACCACAACCTGCATTTACCCTGGCGGTTTTTAATTGATTTAATTGATTTCCCTGTCCCCAGAGCTCTGCTGGGGCAGGACATGCACTGCCAGAGCTGAGGGTGCAGCCCTTGGGCCGGGCACAGCTGATGTTTGCAATGAAACCTCATCAGTGCTGCCAGTCCCAGGAATAATTCCTGAGTGTGAGAGCTGGGGAGAGCTGGGCACAAACACCACAAATAACCAGTGAGGGTGCTTGAGCTGGGAGGGGAACTGCAGGGCCTGGGTTTGTGCAGTGTAGAACAGGAATGTGAGGTTTGGAGTGTGTGGTTTCTCATGTGCATTTCCCTTCCCCTTTTTGCCCTTCTTTTCCTTCTGTTTTCCCCCCATTTTTCCCTATTTTCCCCCTGCTTTTCCCCCTGTTTTACTCCTATTTTTCCCTGGTTTTCCCCCTGTTTTCCCTCATTTTTCTCCCCGTTTTTCACCCCATTTTCCCCCATTTCCCTCATTTTCCTCCTGTTTTACCCCCATTTTTCCCTGTTTTCCCCCTTTTTTCCCCCCATTTCCCTCCTGTTTCCCCCATTTCCCCCATTTTTCCCCATTTTCCCCCTTATTTCCCTCCCATTTCCCCCCTTGTTTCCGTCCCCTTTTCCCCCATTTTCCCCCTTGTTTCTCTCCCATTTTCCCCCTCTTTTTCCCCCGATTTTTCCCCCCATTTCCCCCCTTGTTTCTCCCGTTTCTCCCTCATTTTCCCCCCATTTTTCTCCATTTTCCCCCTTGTTTCCCCCCCTTTTCCCCCCATTTTTCCCCATTTCCCCCCTTGTTTCTCTCCCGTTTTCCCCCCATTCCCCCCCCATTTTTCCCCATTTTTCCCCATTTTCCCCCCTTGTTTCTCTCCCATTTTCCTCCCATTTTTCCCTGTTTCCCCCTTGTTTCTCTCCTGTTTCCCCCCATTTTTCCCCCGATTTTTCCTCGTTTCCCCCTTGTTTCTCCCCTGTATCTCCCCCCATTTTTCCCCATTTTCCCCCTTGTTTCCCCCAATTTCCCCCTTGTTTCTCTCCTGTTTTCGCCCTCATTTTCCCCCTTGTTTCCCTCCCATTTCCCCCCCGCTTCCCTCCCATTTTCCGTTTCCCTCCCGTTTTCCCCCCATTTCCCCCCCCATTTTTCCCCATATTTCCCCATTTTCCCTCTTGTTTCTCTCCTGTTTTCCCCCTCATTTTTCCCAATTTCCCCCCCTTGTTTCTCTCCCATTTCCCCCTTGTTTCTCTCCCATTTCCCCCTTGTTTCTCTCCCATTTCCCCCTTGTTTCTCTCCCATTTCCCCCTTGTTTCTCTCCCATTTCCCCCCCATTTTCCCCCCAATTTTCCCCATTTTCCCCCTTTCCCCTGTCTCCCCAGCCGGTGGTGCGGCTGATCGAGCAGGCGAGCTGCCGGGGGCTGCGCGAGGTTCGTTTTGTCACCTGGCACAACCAGTACATCCTCAACATCCGGGACGGCTTCCAGCAGAACTCCTGCTTCCGCAGGGAGATCAAGAGGAGGCCCCTGCTGCGCTCCTGCCTGCTGCTCATGCCCTTCCTGCAGTACGTATCCCGGGAAGGGGCAATTCCTCAGGGAGGTATCCCAGAGAATGGGCAATTCCTGCAGGAGGTATCCCGGGAAATGGGCAATTCCTGCTCCCCTTCCTGCAGTAGGTATCCTGGGAGATGGGTAATTCCTGCAGTACGTATCCCGGGAAAGGGGCAATTCCTGAGGGAGGTATCATCCCGGGAAAGGGGCAATTCCCACTGCCTTTCCTGCAGGAGGTGTCCCAGGAAATGGGCAATTCCTGAGGGAGGTATCCCAGCAAAGGGGCAATTCCCACTGCCCTTCCTGCAGCAGGTAACCAGAGAATGGGGAATTCCTGCAGGAGGTGTCCTGGGAATGGGTAATTCCTGCGGGAGGTATCCTGGAAATAGGGAATTCCTGCTGCCCTTCCTGCAGTAGGGAATGGGGAATTCCTGGTGCCCTTCCTGCAGGAGGTATCCCAGGAAAGGGGCAGTTCCTGCAGGAAGTATCCTGGGAAAGGGCAATTCCTGGTGTCCTTCCTGCAGGAGGTATCCTGGAAATGGGGAATTCCTGGTGCCCTTCCTGCAGCAGATATCCCAGAGAATGGGCAATTCCTACAGTCCTGGGAAGTGGGGAATTCCTGCAGGAGATGTCCCTGGAAATGGGGAATTCCTGGTGCCCTTCCTGCAGCAGGGAATGGGGAATTCCTGGTGCCTTTCCTGCAGTAGGGAATGGGGAATTCCTGGTGCCTTTCCTGCAGTAGGGAATGGGGAATTCCTGGTGCCCTTCCTGCAGTAGGGAATGGGGAATTCCTGGTGCCTTTCCTGCAGTAGGGAATGGGGAATTCCTGGTGCCTTTCCTGCAGTAGGGAATGGGGAATTCCTGGTGCCTTTCCTGCAGTAAGTATCCCAGGGAAATGGGCAATTCCTGCAGTAGGTGTCCTTGGAAATGGGGAATTCCTGGTGCCCTTCCTGCAGTAGGGAATGGGGAATTCCAGGTGCCCTTCCTGCAGGAGATATCCCAGGAAATGGGCAGTTCCTGGTGCCTTTCCTGCAGTAGGAATCCCAGGAAATGAGCAATTCCCAGTGCTCTCCCCCTTGGGCTGGTGGGGCA
Organism: Acrocephalus scirpaceus scirpaceus; assembly: GCA_910950805.1. Classification (NCBI taxonomy): domain Eukaryota; kingdom Metazoa; phylum Chordata; class Aves; order Passeriformes; family Sylviidae; genus Acrocephalus; species Acrocephalus scirpaceus. The sequence continues at coordinate 1,130,221 of OU383781.1, forward strand.
GTTGTGTCCCTGGGCTGTGGCAGGGAGCAGACACTGCCGGGTGGGAAATGGGAAGGAGAATCCCAAATTTGGGTCGTGCTGGCAGCTCCTGCCACTTCCCAAAGTCACACTGATCTGAGGAACTCCTTGTTTAAATCTGGAATGTACCTTGTGGGTGTTGGAACAGCATTTTACCAAATTCCTGCCCATTTTCAGCACCCTGGGCTGTGGAAGGCGTCCCTGCCCTGGCAGGGGGTGGCACTGGGTGGGGTTTGTGGTGCTGCCAGCCCCAACCATCCCATTCTGCTTTACTGGGAGCACTGGGAGTGCTGACAGAGCCCTCACCCTGCAGTGTTTGGTGCCAGCCTCAGCACAGGTGGGCTGGGAGGAGTTTCCAGATTGGTTTTACAGGAAGGAAACCCCAGGTGATCAGAGAGAAACTGCAACATTCCAGTCAAAAAACAAGAGTGGGTTTGGTGGTTTGAGCAGCCCTGGTTCTCATCCTAATAAAAAATGAGGATTTTAGGGCTCCTCCTCGTGTTTTGCTGCCTGGGACTATTTTAGCACAGAGATCTGCTGAAAGTCTGCAATTCCCAATTAATTCCCAGCTAATTTTGTTGGACCTTGAGGGCTCATGAGGGACTGACCAGAACTGTCTGTGCCAGCTACCAAACCCACAAACTAAACTCTGAGATTCTGCACCAAACTTCACTCTGATTTTATTTATCCAAAGACCTTGTAAAGCTCACTTAAAAACACGGATTCTTGGCAAGAACAGGAGTATTTTAAATATTTATGGGATCTATCCTTCAGGAGTCACTGTTGCCTCCACTTCCCACCTGAGATTTGCTCTTTCCCTCACCTCCCACCTGCTTAAATCTGTTCTAAAATTGGAAAAGAACCTTTGAATAGGAATGAAGAACGTTGGCTTTTTAATGACTTCCCCTGTAGAATAAATAATATAAATATTTGACACCAGTCAGAAGAACTGAACAAAGTACACCAAAGGATTGCAGGATTTTTATTGGATTTGATGTCTTCCTCATTAATCCATGATTTCCTGGCAATCTCTGCTCTTCCAGCCCAGTGTGAGTGATGAGGCCCTACAGGAATAATTTTTTTTTTGCCCATCAAAGGGGAAAACCAAATTAAAAACAAATGCAAGCTTTGGTATTTGATTGCTATTTTAATAGTAATATGTAGAACAAATTTCTGTGTTTCTGCTCAGCTGTTGATAACCAGTGAGGAGAACTTTGAATTAAAAATCCATGCAAATGAGAGGAATCCTGGCCTTGGCCTGGAGCAGGAGGGAGCAGTGAACACTCCCAGAGTGTTTCTGCCTGAAAAGTGGGAGAGCTGTCAGAGCTTTCCATGTGTTGATTTAAAAATAGACCTTTTCCCACTAAACTTCCAAGGCTTTTCCTTGGATTGGAGTGGATTTCTGGCATCTGTGGGGTTTGGAGAGCAGCTCCACCCTGGGGCTCACAGAGGGTGCCTGGGCTCTCTCCTGCTGCCTGCTCCAGGGCTTGGCAGCTTTTCCTAGGGAAATTCTTTGGGAAAATCCTCCTTGGTGGACTTTGGAGCTGGCTGCACGTGTTCTTGCAGCTGCAGGAGCTGCACTGGTGTGAGCAGCCTGCAGGTACAACAGTGTCCCCTCAGTGCAGGAGGGAGAGTCCAGGGAGCAAGGACTTACTCAGGGAGCGAGGATTTACTCAGGGCTGCTCACTCAGGGAGTGAGGATTTACTCAGGGTGCAAGGATTTACTCAGGGCTGCTCACTCAGGGAGCAAGGATTTACTCAGGGCTGCTCACCCAGGGTGCAAGGATTTACTCAGGGCTGCTCACTCAGGGTGCAAGGATTTACTCAGGGCTGCTCACTCGGAGTGAGGATTTACTCAGGGCTGCTCACTCGGAGTGAGGATTTACTCAGGGCTGCTCACTCAGGGAGCAAGGATTTACTCAGGGCTGCTCACTCAGAGTGAGGATTTACTCAGGGCTGCTCACTCAGGGAGCGAGGATTTACTCAGGGCTGCTCATTCAGGAGTGAGGATTTACTCAGGGGTGCTCACTCAGGGAGTGAGGATTCACTCAGGGCTGCTCACTCAGGGTGCAAGGATTTACTCAGGGCTGCTCACTCAGGGAGTGAGGATTTACTCAGGGCTGCTCACTCAGGGAGTGAGGATTTACTCAGGGCTGCTCACTCAGGGGGGATCAGGGAACACAAACCACAAAGGGCACCTGGCTCAGCTCAGCAGCTTCCAGAGTGTGAGGATTCCACAGCTGGGGCACAGCAGGGTCCTGCTGCTCTCCTTTGCTGGGTTTTCCAAGGTTTTTTCTAGCCACAGCATTCCCAGAGGAGGGGCAGGAAAATCAGCAGCTGCAAATGCAAATGCACAGCTGGCTGTGTAATGCAGTAAGAGTTTTGCTGGGTTGGGACAGGGCCTCAGATCCCAGCCAGTGCCACCCCTGCCATGGCAGGGACACCTTCCACTGTCCCAGGGTGCTCCAAGCTCCATCCAGCCTGGCCTTAGGCACTGCCAGGGTAATCAGAGGCTTTTCAGCCTCGCTGGGGGTGAGCTGGAGGTGCCTGGAGGTGCCTGGGGTGTCTGAGCAGAACCTTTGTCCCTCCCCAGGACCCTGGGCGGCAGCTCCGCGGTGCCCTCCCCCTGCTCCGGCCCCGCCTCCGCACACGACCTGTCCCCAGCCGCTGTCACCTCCCCCAGCTTCTACCCCGAGACCTGGATTGGAATGGATCCAGCTCAGGACTTCATCCAAGTGCCTGTTCTGAAGGAAGACAAAAGCTACAGAACCATTTATAACCTGTTCCACAAGACTGTGCCAGAGACCAAATACAAGATCTTGAAAATCCTGCGAGTGCAGAACCAGTTCCTTTGGGAGAAGTATAAAAGGTAAGGGAATGTGATTACAGTTCTTTAATAATGGATATTCCTAGAGGAGGAATTTTCTAGGAGGGATTGGTATCTCCTCTCCCAGCTCAGCTTTTCCAGAGGGCGATACCCTAATGCAAACAGCTTTTCCCTGGCTGACCTGCAGCACATACTCACCTTCCCTTCCCCCTTTTCCCTTGCAGGAAAAAGGAATACATGTCCAAGAAGATGCCTGGGCTGGACAGGATGAACGAGCGGCACCTGTTCCACGGCACCTCCCAGGACGTGGTGGACGGGATCTGCAAGCACAACTTCGACCCGCGCGTGTGCGGCAAGCACGCCACCATGTTCGGCCAGGGCAGCTACTTTGCCAGGAAGGCCAGCTACTCCCACAACTTCTCCAAACGTTCCCCCAAGGGCGTGCACTTCATGTTCCTGGCCAAGGTGCTCACGGGCAGGTACACGGTGGGCAACCACACCATGAGGAGGCCGCCGCCCGTGGAGCCCGGCAGCATCACCAGCGACCTCTACGACTCCTGCGTGGACAATTACTTCGAGCCCCAGATCTTTGTCATCTTCAACGATGACCAGAGCTACCCCTACTTCATCATCCAGTATGAGGAGGTCAGCAGCACCGTGTCCATCTGACAGCCTGTGCTGCTCCCCTGTCACAAACTCTGGCCTTGGCAGCGCTTTGTGTGAGGGGGGAAATAAAATCTGGGCGCTTCCTGACGTGGTGGAGTGGCTTGGAAGGAAGGAAATCTGGAGTGACCAACTGTGCACTTGCTGGTTGATTCCCTATGTGGAAATTGTACATATTTTTCCATTGTTTATAGTTGAAAATCTGTGCCTTTTGTTATAAAACACTGTTTATTTATGTTAGTAAATGTTCATGTTTCAGAGCGTGTCTGTGGGTGTCATTTCAGTGGCGTTCTGTGCCTGCCACGCCCTGATCTCAGCATTTCAGGCCATTTCCAGGGACTCAGAACCACCTTTCATCCCAAGGATGTTGAGTAAGACACTCTCCCAACCACGACTTTTTATGATGATATTTCACAGAGACTGGGGGAGAGATCACAGAACTACCCCCTGCTCATACTTTGAATTATTGAACAGGACAGCACAAACAGATCATTTTCTAAAATCAGGGAAAATTAGGAAGAGATTAGTGTGGTCTGTGGAGAGAGTTTAAAACCTGGGATGGCTTCCCAGGAGGTGCTGGGACACAGAGTTTGTCACCTGTTGGTGTCCCTGCCTGTGCAGGGGGTGGGACAGGATGGGCTGTGAGGTCCCTCCCCTCCCAAACCACTGACTGCAATTTCTCCCCTCAAGGCCCTGTGGTTTGGGGTACCTGAGGTGCCCCTGAGGCCTTTGGCAGGAGCTGTGTGTCCCTCTCAAGGCTCAGGTGTGGATGGGAGCCCTGGCTGCCCTCCAGGAGCTCCCTGGGATGGGAAGGGACCCTCGGGCTCTGTGTCCTGGGGCTCTCCCCAAACCCAGCTGGGCCCTGGGTCAGGCTGCTCCACATCAGCTGCCTGGGGCTGCAGAGAAACCAGGGGAGAGAATTCCCCACTCCCAGCAGCACCCACTGCTGGTTCCTCTCCTCTGGATCACTGCTGGTTACCTGAGATCAGCTGCAGGTGAGCAGGAGGGGAGGGCCCCACCAGCTGCCTCCAGTGACCCCAATCTCTGGGGAGGCTCCTGGCAGTGCTGGGAGAGCTTCCAGGGGAGGTGGGAGCTCCCAGTTGGGATTTGCAACTGGAGCTGCTGCTGAGCACAGCTCACGTCCACGGGATGGCTTCAGAAAGGTACCGGGGGCAGGGAGGAGGGGGCTCAGGAAAGATGGGGGCACCAAGGGGCTGGAGGTGTCCCAGGTGTGGCTGGTGAGACTTGGGGGGTCTGTGCAGCTCCAGGGCTGTGCTGGTTCAGGATGGAGATTCTGGATTGGCCTCAGAGCCAAAGCCATGGAATGAAGGCTGCTGCTCCTGGGGGTTTGTGGTGTTGTTTCCCTGCTCAAGGCTCCTGCCCACGTTGGGGCTGCATGAGGAGGACGAGGGTGGAAGGTGGGAGCTGCTCCCAGCCAGGACTTTCTTTGCCTTCCCTCCCACTCTCACAGGCGGGAAGTCACTTTTGTGTTTTTCCTTGGATGTTGTAATGGGGTTTTGCTTTCCTGGGTCCTTCTCCTCCCCAGCCCCGTGCCCGGGGACACTCCCTGGGAGGGCTCAGCCCGAACCTTCCCCTTCCCACCTTCCCCGGAGCTGTGGGATGAGGAGGGAGCGCCGCTGACAATGCGCTGAAAATATTTATGGCGTTTCCTTGCCAACGTGCCGAGTGTCTGAGCCACCCCGCAGGGGCAGCTCCTCCCGGGTGACACAGCCGTGTCCCCTCCTGTGCCACCCGAGCCCGGCCCCGCGGCTCCTCCCGGGGATCCCGGCTGCTCCCGGGACTGGGCACGGCGGGCCCGCGGCCGTGTCCCTGTCGTCGTGTCCCTGTCGTCGTGTCCCTGTCGCCGTGTCCCTGTCGCCGTGTCCCCGTCACCAAAGCACTGCTGACCCTCCATCCGTCCCTCGTGTGGGATCACTCCCGGCTCTGGCCGGGCCAGATCGTGCCCCCAATTCCGGGAATTGTCTCCGATGTGTGGCACCGGGTGCTCGAGGGACATTTCTGTCCCCAAATGCTGCTCCTGAGGGGACAGGGGGACAGGACGATGCCAGCTGTGCCGGGGGGATTGTCCCCACTCCGTGCTCTGTGTTGGCCCTGCCGGTGGCTGTGCAATGACAGCGGTGACAGCGGTGACACCCTGGGGTGGTGCAGCAGTGCCCGGTCCGGCTTCCCAGCCCTCCCCATCCCTCCTGCTCTGCCCCGCACCCGGGGCAGCCTCTGGCCATGGAACCCCCAAACCCTTCTCGGGTAAATCCTGGGGTTTCTTGCCCTGCTTTGGGGCTGTCCCTGGTGTGGAGCCCGAGGATGACGCCGGGTGACAAAGGAGGCTCTGGGATAAGATCCGGCTGTGTCACTGCCGGGGTGACACCTCCGGGCAAGGCCGGGCCTTGGGAACAGCCCAGGGGGACCTGGTGGCCCTGTGGGGGTGGCCTGGCCGAGAGGGACCTGCTGGGTCTCGGGGGGGACTGTGGGGTCTGTGTGTGCCTGGGGGGGGTCTGGATGTACCAGAGGGTCTGTGGGGTCTGGGTGTGCCCCAGGTGGGGCTGTGGGGTGTGCGTGTGTGCCCGGGGGGGGTCTGTGGGGTCTGGGTGTGTCCAGGTGGGGCTGTGGGGTCTGAGGGTACCCCAGGTGGGCCGTGGGGTCTGGGTGTGCCCCGGGGGGTCTGTGGGGTCTGGGTGGGTCTGTGGGCTCTGTGTGTGTGCCCTGGGGGAGCTGTGGGGTCTGGGTGTACCCCAGGGACCCCGAGGGGGCTCCAGTCACTTCCTGGGGACCCCGTGCTTGGGGACTGCCAGCTCAGGCCAGCTCAGGCCAGCTCTGGAGGCAGCAGCCGGGGCAGAGCCGTGGGTGACAGTGAAGGGTGAGGTCACCTCTGCCGCGGTCACTGGGATTTGTCACGGGACAGCCTGTTCTGGGCAGAGGGATAAAGGTGCCCCAGAGGCCAGGAGGAAGGAACAGCTTGAGCAGGAGCAGCTCTGGGAGCCGGGCAGAAGGGCAGGAGCTGTTCCTGGAGGAGACTCACAAGTGTCAGCAGCCCCAAGGTGCTGTGGGAACAGCCGGAGCGTCCCCCTTCCCACAGGGCACAAACTCTGCTCCCGAGGGAGCCACCCTGGCCAGGGCCTGCCTGGGCTCGGGACCCCCCAGGGCTGTGCCCTGCCCCTGGGTGGTGATCCTGGGGCTGTCCAGCTGTGGGATTTCATCAGAGAGAAACCCTGGAGGGGGAAATGTTCCCTGGTCCCTCCTTGCAGGCGCTCTGGGGGGCTGTGGGGAGAAGCAGCTCCAAGGAAGGTGCAGGCAGTGGGTGCTGGGGGTGGGAAGGGTCCCTGGGAGGTGTCCTGGGGGTGGGAAGGGTCCCTGGGAGGTGTCCTGGGGATGGGAAGGGTCCCTGGGAGGTGTCCTGGGGGTGGGAAGGGTCCCTGGGAGGTGTCCTGGGGGTGGGAAGGAGCCCTGGGAGGTGTCCTGGAGGTGGGAAGGAGCCCTGGGAGGTGTCCTGGGGATGGGAAGGAGCCCTGGGAGGTGTCCTGGGGGTGGGAAGGAGCCCTGGGAAGTGTCCTGGGGGTGGGAAGGAGCCCTGGGAGGTGTCCTGGGGGTGGGAAGGAGCCCTGGGAGGTGTCCTGGGGGTGGGAAGGAGCCTGGGAGGTGTCTGAGCCCAGGTCCTGCTCAAATCAGGGTCAGCTCCGAGGTCACTCCAGGTCCTTCAGGGCTGCCTGGAGCCTGCCCCAACCTCCAACCACAGCAATGCCCCTGAGAGGAGTAAAACCCCCTGAAATCCAGGATTTTGTGCCCCAGAATGATGGAGCCCAGCTGCTGGTGTCCTTGGGCTGCAATCCGTGTGAGTGACCTCCAGGCTTGGAGCAGGGGCTGAGGGAGAGGTGCTGGAGATGAGGGAAACCATGAATGGATGCACTTGGAGGTTTCTTGGGAGCAGGGTGGCTCTCCCAGCACTTCCATAGGATTTCTGTGGCTCTCCTGGAGATCAAAACAAGAGTTTTGCCTGGAAAAAAAAGAAATCCCTTTGCTTTCAGCTCTGCTGGGAGTGAGACAAGGCCGGGGTGGGCACAGACTGGGCCTGGGTTTCCTTCTGCCCCAGGGGAATTTGGCACCTCCTGAGGAGCTGAATCATGGGAGGCACAGAGCACAACGAGCCTCGTGATCCCAGCACCAACCCCTGCCCAGCCCGGGGGCGGGGACCTCTTTATTTGTGGTTTTGAGTGTGGAAATCAGAGGTGAGAACTGGGGGATGGACACAGATCTGCCCCTGGGGTTCCTCCATCCCCGCCGCGTCCTCACCACCCAACCATCGCAGCACATCCTCTGCATTAATATTTATTTTTCTCTTACGGCTACAAAGTCTGTTTTTATGAGCACGATTTCCCACAGACCCAACAACAAATGTCAGGTTGACCTGAGGCTTGTTGTTGCCTCGATTTTCTTCGGGCTCCCTCTTGTCCAAGCAGCCGGGTACAAGTTGTCTCCTGCGTAATGAGGCTGTGATAAATCATCTCCCGCCTGCTCCCCGTGCACGAGGAGCACATTCCCATGTGCTGACCCACGCCGGGGCTGTTTGTCTGTCTGTTTGTCTGTCTGTGCACTCTGTGCACTCCCCGTGCCTCGGCAGGGCCCGGCCTCGCCCGCTGCTGCAGCTGCAGGGGACGGGAGTGCAGCTGCTGGGATGGGCTGGGCAGCACACGGGGTGATCCAGAGCAGCTCTGGCTGCCCCTGGAAGTGCCCAGGGGAAGGTTGGATAGAGCTTGGAGCAGCCTGGGAGAGGGGAAGGTGTCCCCAGTGCTGGGAGAGGGATGAGAAGGGATTTAAGGTCCCTCCCAACCCAAACCATCCCCTGGTTCTGGGGCCTGTGGTGTCCGTGCAGACAGAGGTGGATCTGAGCCCAGCCTGGAGCCTGAACATCTCTCTCAGCCCATCACTGATGGTGAGTGTTATAAATGATCAAAAGCCAATTCCAAAATATCAGGGTTTATTAGCAAGATTTCCAACACCGAACTTAAAGCCACAATAAAAACAGGACAGCACTCCATCGAGAGTCGGGTGGACAGGGCCGTGGTACAAAGGTACCCTCCGAGCTCTGCCACACCAGCCAGGTTTCAGCCTGTGGATTTTATACAATTTTTGTGTAAAGCCAAGTCCATTGAAAATTCAGGTATGCATGTGTTTCTCAATTTTTCCAAAAAGTGTCCTGTCTTGCATGAAAAGATTACTTGATAGTCCTTCCCGGAATTCATCTTGGGAGGGGTGATCTGACCATCCAGACCTCCAGCAAGATGAGTATCAGATGTTTGAGGGGCTGTGAAGTGGGGGTGAATGGGCCATCTTCCAGCTTGGCCTGGTCGTTTCAGTTGCAAATGTGTTTGCCTGCTTCATGGAATTCTGGAATCTTGGAGACGCCTTTGGGTAGCTTCTTATTAGTAAACCAAACCCATAATACAATATTATATACACGGATTTATCTATTACATCTATTACAGTGAGGGAGCTCCTGGCTGTTCCCACCTCTGCTCCCCATCAGAGCAGGCTGCTCCCATCCCTGTCCAGCCTGGCCTGTCCCTGCTGCTGCCCCCAGGACTGGAGTTCACTGAGAACCATCCCAGGCAGGTCACAGGAAGGGCAGGACGGGGAAGTGCTGCAGTAAATACCAGCATGGAATCAAACCCCTGTTTGTTTCCCATGAACTGCTGTTTGCACAGTCAGACCAAAGGGCTTTGGCTTTCTCTGGGATGCAGCACCGAGGCACCACTGATGCCTTCCCAGATAATCTCAGCTGGGATCTGCTGAGCTCAGAGGTCTCCTGCTGACGGAGATGTTCCAGGTGTTTTCTGTCTCATTCCTGCCCGTTTTCCAGAGCGTTAGGCATGGGAAGCACGCTTCAGAACTGTCTGATAAAACCACACAAGTGTTTATAGTTTGTGCCACATTCTGGAGGCTGTTGTGGTGCACAAAGAGCAATAATTACTGCAAGCAGCAATGCAGGGGAAGGAGGAACAGTGGTTTGCATTCAGGGAACCCCATGTGAGCTGGCCTGGAGCTGCTCTGGGGCTACAGGGGTCGGTCCAGAGGAGGCCACAGAGATGTCCTGGGGGCTGGAGCCCCTTTGGGGCCAGGCTGGGAGAGCTGGGGGTGCTCACCTGGAGAGGAGAAGCTCCAGGGAGAGCTCAGAGCCCCTGCCAGAGCCTGAAGGAGCTCCAGGAGAGCTGGAGAGGGACTGGGGACAAGGGCTGGACACAGAGAATGGCTTCCACTGCCAGAGGGCAGTGATGGATGGGAGACTGGGCAGGAATTGTTCCCTGGGAGGGTGGGCAGGCCCTGGCACAGGGTGCCCAGAGCAGCTGTGGCTGCCCCTGGATCCCTGGAATGCCCAAGGCCAGGCTGGACAGGGCTTGGAGCACCTGGGACAGTGGGAGGTGTCTAAAGGGCTCTAAAGTCCCTTCCAACCCAACCCAAAATTCCATGAGGAGGCACCTGAGGCTCCCTGCAGCTGCACAAGTGGCACCATTGGCACCGTGCCCCCATAATGGTGACCAGCTGCACCTTCCAAACGCTGCTGCTGTTTTTTGATCAGATCAGAGCAGCTGAGCCAGCCGAGCAGGCAGGGAGCCGCGGGCTGAATCCCTTTCCCTCCCCTCTGGAGCTGCTCCAGAGCAAAGGCAGAGCCGGGATCTTCCCGGCCCCGCTCTCCACAGCGCTGCCTTGGGCACCAGCTGCTGCTGGAGGAGGTTCCGCTCGCTGCCTGAGCTCTGACATCTTCAGGGGTGCTGAGATTTCTTGCTCTGTCACCAGGGGATCTTTGTGCAGCCCGGTAAAATCTCGGGAGGTGCGGGCGCTGCCGGGTTAATGAGCAGGTGTTAATGAGCAGCGCTGGCAGCACCCGCAGAGCCGATGGAGGGGAAAGGACGTGCAAAGACAGGAGCTTTCCTGAGCCGGGGGCACTGCTGTGCTCCGGGACCTGTTGTTCCGTGTTATCTCCTGCCCGGGCAGGGAGGGGCTCGGCCCGACCCCTCCCCACCCTCGGCACGGGGAGCAGGAGGTTCCTGCTGGGCTGGGGAGCCGGGCTCGCCCTGATTCCTGTGTGTGTTGGAGAGGGATGGATGTGCGCCTGGAAGGGCGGTGGGGGCTCTCCTGAGCCACCCGGGCGTCGGTGACACTCACAGTGACACTCACAGTGACACTCCCAGCGGTACCAGGGCTGCACACCTGGGGAGGGCTCACCTGAAAGGTGCCTGTGCACAGCTGGGGTTGGGCTCTTTCTCCAGGCAGAACAAGGGGACACAGCCTCAAGCTGTGCCAAGGGAAATACAGGCTGGATATTGGGGAAAAGTTTTTTACAGAAAGGGTGATAAGGTGTTGGAATGTTCTGCCCAGGGAGGTGGTGGAGTCACCATCCCTGGATGTGTTTAACAAAGCCTGGATGTGGCATTGGGTGCCAGGGTTTAGTTGAGGTGTTGGGGCTGGGTTGGACTCGATGATCCTGGAGGTCTCTTCCAACCTGGAAATTCTGTGATTGTGTGATCCCAGTGCTCCCAGTGCTCCCATTCCCTTCTTCCAACACCTCGTGGTTCCGCTTGCCCTCGGTCAGGCTGGGTCCATGGGCACCCCTCTGAAGGGATCGGGGTCCCTGCCCTGGTGATGAGGTGTGGGACACGGCAGTGGTGGCTGTCCCTGCTCTGGTGACAAAGGGTGGAACATGGCAGCGGTGGCTGTCCCTGTCCTGGTGACGAGGGGTGGGACATGACAGTGCTGGCTGTCCCTGCCCATCTTTGGGGCACCCGCTGAGAGCACCCTGGGGACACTGTGGGGGAAGCAGGACCCAGCAGCAGCTTTAGCTGGGAACAGAAGCACCAAAGGCTCCTGTTTGCCTGTCCAGGTGTGGGGAGCAGAGGTTGCAGCTTTCTGGTGAGCTGGGGCTAAACCCCATCCCGAGGGGAGCTGGCATGGGCTGTGCAGGGCTGGGGCTGGCCATGGGGACACCCCAAAGGGACATGGGCTGGCCAGAGGGACACCCCAAAGGGACACGGGCTGTGCAGGGCTGGGGCTGGCCAGAGGGACACCCCAAAGGGACACGGGCTGCCCAGGCCTCGGGCTGGCCACAGGGACACCCCAAAGGGACACGGCAAACCCTGGCAGAACGGGACAGAGGTGCCAGGCTGATATTCCCGCTCACCCCACAGCCCCGGGGTGCAAAGCTCAGCCTGAGGGTCCCAGCCAGGGCCGGGGAACGTGGTGGGGCATTGAGGAGATGTGGGACACTGTGATGCCCCCCAAATCCTCATCATCTCCCGTGCCACGATGCAAGCAGGGAAAAGGCAGATTCACCTCCCTGACTCACAGGGAGGAGCACCAAACTCCCCTCCTGCTCCCGGAGCGTCCAGCACCCCTGCCAGGGCTCACGGTGTGACCATTGGAGATGTGCTTTAGTGGCAATGGGGGCACTCGGCCCGAGGTTGGATTTGGCAGCTCCTCCAAGCCTGGTTTGGCAGTGCAGCGTGAGCATCAGCTGCCCCACGGTCCTGGGTGGGTGTTGCAAACATCTGGCGGGCCCTTGTTTGTTTGTTTTTCCACCTCACACACATTTTCCTCATTTCTGCCGGGGATGCTGCGGGGAGGCCGCAGGAAGCCAGTCTAGCCGGGGCAAATCTGGGCTTGCTTTGGGAGGGAAGTCGGCAGGGATGAATATTTGCCCTGTGGCACCAATTTCCTGTCTAGCGTTCTCCAAAAGGCAGCTGGAGAAGGCCCAGAGCACAGATGTGCGTGCTGAGTGTGTGCCTGGCACCCTCCGAGCAGGGCTGGGAGGAGCCTTTGCTCTTCCCCTCCTCGTGTCAGAGCCTTTCCTCCCTCCAGAATTCCCAGGATCAGCACTTCGCTGGGGAGCTCCTCTCCTCGGGAAACACCAGTTCATCATCCCTTTAATGGTCTGGGAAAACGCAGCTGCTGCCTGGGGACAGGAGTGATGCAATGGATGGGGTGGGAGGTCGGGCAGCTCCGGCCATCCCAGAGCGATCCCAGAGCCCCTGGGCTGGGCAGGCACTCCACACTGCTGGAGCTTTAATTGACACGACTTTTAATGATTTCCTTTAGCTGACCAGTGCTAGCTCAGTGTCGTGTCCATTGCTGACATCCCGGTGGGGTGGCAGGGCACAGGGATTGCTGTTTGTTGCTGTGTAGTTACAATAATAACCAAAAAAACCCCACCCTAAACCTGATTTATTTTCAATGTGCTGATTGATTGAAATTTGATTTGTGATTGAATTGTTGTGGGTTTCATGTGAAAGGCTTTTGATGCCTCAGGTTTGGCGTGTGTCAGGTTCTGCTGGGTCACAGCACATCCTGAGTTGGAGGGGAGTCACAGGGATCATCCTGGCCCTGCAGAGCACAATCCCAGCATCCCAATGCGTTCCATCTGATCCCATCCAACAATTCCCACAAGGACAAACATCAGCTAACAAGAGCCGGCTCCATGTGGCCCCAAACAAAACCTCTCATGCGCATTTTCACCTTCCTTCTCATGAAATTTATTTGAGAAAGCCTTTCTTTGTCACTTCCCAAACTGCTGGCAGTTGTTGGTTGCGGTTATGGAAATGCTTTATTTGAATAGTTATGGGAATGAGTTTCAGCTGAGGCCTTGGGTTGGCTCCAGCAGCGCTGGGGCTGCTCGGGAAGCTTTGCAGGGATGGCCCTAAGAGGCTCAGGCTGAGGGCAGCGCTGTGGTGTGAGCAGGGGCAGGATTAGCAGGGGAGCACGGCAGATTGCTCAGATTAGCTCTGCCGGGGGCACAGGCTGAGGGGAGATGTCATGTCCCTGCGGAGCTCCCTGATGGTTCCTGACACTGCATTCCTGCCTGGGACACCTCGGCCCGCACGCCAGCCACGGGCACCGAGTCCCTGCAGCCTCCTCCGGCCTCAGCTGGGATTTGTTCTGATCCCATCAGCCCTCCAGGGAATCAGAATCACAAACCCGGCCTGGTTTGGGCTGGGAAGGACCTTCAGGCCCCTCCTGTTCCCCTGCCTGGGCAGGGACACCTTCCCCAGACCAGTTTTCTCAGCATTTCAATCTTACTTACAAATCAAATAGATGCTGAAATTCAAGTGCTCCCCTGATACCGTTGTGGGTTTGGATTTTATTCCTCTTTTCCTATTAAGTCATGTGCTGTGGCAGCATAAATAATGTGACTGAGTGTCTTTGGCAGTCTGGTCATCTGCAGCGTGTCTCGAGGCTTTTGAGGACGGATAAAGGCAGAGGAGCTGGAGCTGTTGCACTGAGCGAGGCTGTGCAAAGGGGATCATTACCTGCCTGCACAAATAAGTTGATTTTTTCCATCTTCCAGGGCCTGTTTTCCTTTTGCTGTGCCTCTTGTAAGGCCAATTAACATTAATGGGAGTTGTAGAAGCAGACCCTTACAGGAGGACCTCGTTAGCTCTTTCTTCCTGTGGTTTTCATTGCTAAGTTGCTAAATTTTATGGATTAGCAAGAAGGCTAAAAAATATGGAAAAGCAATGCTGGCTGTTGCCATACCGAAGTGCTTACTGAGTGAACTGAGTCAGGCTTGGGAATGCATTGGCAGGTCCATAAGTGACCAGACCTCTGGAAAATCCATACCAAGGCAACCTGATCAGCCAGCTGTACAAATATCCCGCCGACCTCTTCCTCTCGGACAGCCTGATTCCTGGGAAACTCTGTTTCCAGGGGAAAACCACGAGAAATTCTCACAGACTTTGCCTTCCCAACCTGCCAGAGAGGCGTTTGTGAGGGGGAAGGCCCGGGGGATCTCCTGGGGTCAGCAGGGCTGCGAGGATCGCTGATTTCCTGGGATAACTGTGAGTCCCAGCCATTCCCCATCCGACTGAGCTGGGAGTTTTGTGGGTGTTTCGTATTTAATTCAGCTGTGAGAAACCTACAGGCCCTGACATCATTTCCCTGGCCTGGGGATGTTTGATTTTTCCCACGTTACGGTGGGATAACGAGATGTGTTTTCCTGTGTGGTCTCCCAAGGGGCCCTCAGGCAGGAAAGATTCTTCCCTGTTTCTTCCTCTCCCTGGGAGTTTGAGGGAGTGTAACAGCACCAGGGACCTGGGTTGAATCTCAATGTGAATTTGCGGGTCAAATGCAAATTGAAATGTGAATTTGCAGGTCAAACAGTGAAATATCTGAATTTCAGGTCTATCCATGTGGATTAATTATCAGGATCATGGGATAAATGAACGTGGTTGAACAGGAATGGCAGAACTGTGATGGAGAACACGGAGGTTGGGAAACGCCCTCCTTTTTAGAGAGGCAGGTTTTGGAAATCTTAAATAAATGTAGGATTTGAACAGGGAAATGTCCCTGTGCAGTAGCTATTTTGATATTCCCAGCTCACCTTCCAAGGCCTGTTTTGAAATGAGCTCTCGGGGTTGAATTTAACATCCTTGCTTTCAAAAAACCAAGCACACAGAAGGACAAGGTTTCCTTTCTCGTTTTTACTGCTGTTTCCAGTCCAGCTCTGTAATGCTATTTTTAGAACCCTGTGTTTTAATGCTGTGGCATGAGCTGCTGGGATTTCCCCTGGCTGATATAAAAGAGAGGATCTGCACTTTGGTATTAGCAGTCAGCCAGGAAATCCGTGCCTGGTGCCAGAAATGGGCCTTCCTTCATAAATCTGTATTTATTTTCGTTTTCCTGTGTGGCTGTGACGTGCCAGATCAGCTGTGCCGGTGTCCTGACACGTTCTGTAGTGCCATGGCACACGGGAGGCTGGACTGGGAAGCAGAGCCAGGATTTGCCTCTGATTCCCTGGGGGCTGGGAAGGGTTTGCAGGGAATCAGGGACGGTGTTCTGAGCCCCATAAAGAACTGGCAAAAGGCACTTTCACAGAGAGCTTCACACCTTGCAAACATAAATGATCCTCTCTGATTGCCCTTAACACCTTGACAGAATTATCTTTTATTGGCCATAGATTTATTACAAAGCAGGAAAGCTGTGATTGAGTGGGCTCAAATGAATGGAACAATCCCTGGCAGTGTCCAAGGTCAGGCTGGATGGGGTTTGGAGCACCCTGGGATAGTGGAAATTGTCCCTGCTCATGGCAGGGTGGAACGAGATGAACTTTAATGTCTCTCCCAACCCAAACCATTCCATGATTCTATAATCCAGAGATCTGGATGCTCTTTCAGCTTGGCCTGTCTGAGCAAACCTCTCTTTCAGTGTAAAATGAGGATTATTCTGCCAATTCATCACTTCACCATCCCCAGAGCTGTCCAAGGAAGCCTGGCATGGCACTCAGTGCTCTGGGCTGGGGACAAGATGGGGATTGGTCACAGGTTGGATTTGGTCTTTTCCAGCCTCAGTGGTTCTGTGATTCTGTGATTCAATCCACTTTCTGTGCAGTCTGTGAAGGAAGAAGGCTCTGTAGAAATAACCTGTAATTATGCTTCTTTTTGAATCCAAGTTAATTCCCAAAACTCCTGTGTGCTGTTGCTGCTCTGGCTGGTCCCTTCCCCTCCACTGGGAAGGTTTTACAAGGTAAGGGCTATGTGAAGCACTTTCTAAAGTTCTATTTTTGAGAGTTCTGAAAGGTGACACCTGTGTGGAAGTCATTGCCATCCTTAAAATAACCGGGGTGGCAGCTCCGGGCACGGTGACATTGGTGGTGAGCAGGGACACACACGGCACGGGGGGAGTGGGACTGGCTCTTATCAGGGTTTTAGAGCACCAGGTACCGTGGAGCTTAATCCTGCCAGGGCCTCAAGGTGTGACAGCTCGATAAATATTGAATGTGCCCTTAATCTTGGGGTGGGGAGTGCTGTACCCCCAGCAGGAAGTGCTGATCCTCCCTTTGTGAGCGCGAGATACTACAGCGAGTATCTCCCACCGTATCAGCCCAGATATGGGCAGTGTACTCGCAGGGATATTGTACAGAGAGCAAACAGCAGCAGGGAGAGCTTTTGTTCTGCAGGCACCGAGCCCAGGTCAGCAGGTGACACACTGCACGACTCCCAAAATTGCAGGCGTGGAGGCAGGTCTGGCTTGATCTGGAAAGGGAGGTTCTCCTTCCCCCAGAAAGGGGGATTAGTGTGATCCCTTCCCACAGAGGAACGGGGAGAAGGGTGAGTGCAGGGACAGTGGGACACGCTGTGAGCTGATCCCAGGGGGTTTTGGGATGTGATTTGGCACCCCAAATCCTGCTGGGGGATGTGGCCCTCACCTCACACACCCTGTGGAACAACCCACAGCCCTTCCTCTTACCCCTGGAAGAAAGGCCGGCAGGTAAAGGTCAGGGAGCTTAGGTTTGTGTGTAACTCTGGGCTTTGTGAGAGGAGCTGCAGTGTGGGATGCCAGGTTGGCTCTGTGTGTGTGGGTTTCCCTGGCGTAGCTGTGACTGATGCCCTGTGACAGCCCGTGCCTGCTGCTCTGCTGGTGCAGCTGGGGACTCTGTCGCTTCTCACCATCACCACACGACAGCAGAACTCTTCGGGAATGAAATTGTCTGCCATGAGATGGAGGCTCACGAAAGCGCTCATGACAACTGCTGGGGAAACATTCACTTTTACTTTATTCACAGTGCTGTGAACAAACGGTGAGTTGTGCAGTGCACTGTCCCTGTGTGGTGTGACGGGGTCCTGAGTGGCACCTCGGGCTTTAAGCCATCAGCTGCTGCACTTTAAGATGGACCCACAGAGGGTGGCAGCAGCCTGAGTCCCTGCAGGAGCCCCAGGTCCAGCCCGAGTTCCCAGCAAGGCTCAGCCTTGCACAGTGATGAGATCACAGAACCCCTGAGGCTGGAAAAGCCCTCCCAGAGCATCGAGTCCAGCCTGTGCCTGATCCCCACCTTGTCCCCAGCCCAGAGCACAGAGTGCCACCTCCAGCCCCACCCTGGACACCTCCAGAGATGGGCACTCCAAACCTCCCTGGGCAGCCCCTTCCAAAGTTTAACCCTTTCCATTACTAAAGTCCTGCTGATGTCCAAGCTGAGCCTCTCCTGAGGCCGTTCCCTCTCCTCCTGTCCCTGTGTCCCTGGGAGAGAAGCCTGAACCCCCCTGGCTGTCCCCTCCTGGCAGGGAGTTGTGCAGAGCCACAAGGTCCCCCCTGAGCCTCCTTTGCTCCAGGCTGAGCCCCTTTCCAGCTCCCTCAGCCCCTCCTGGTGCTCCAGCCCTTCCCCAGCTCCCTCAGCCTCTCCTGGGCCTCCAAACCCTTTCCAGCTCCCTCAGCCTCTCCTGGGGCTCCAGGCCCTTCCCCAGCTCCCTCAGCCCCTCCTGGGGCTCCAGACCCTTCCCAGCTCCCTCAGCCTCTCCTGGGGCTCCAGGCCCTTTCCCAGCTCCCTCAGCCCTGCTCCCAGGACTGACTCTGCATGCAGGTCGTTGTTGCCACTCCCTGGGGAACAATTCCCTGTGACATATCTGGGCCACCTCTGGTGTGCCCTCCCTTGTACCGAGGTGGCTGCAGGCTGGGGCTGAATCTCCTCCCAGCCCTCCTGCACTGCAGCCTCCTGCAGCAGGGCCAGGCTCTGTGCGGGCTGGGGACCTCTTCAAAACCCCTCTGGCAAAGTTGTTATTGCCATGGCGTGTCAACACGGCTTCCAAAGGGTGGCTGCAGGTCACCAGAGATGGGGACAAAGCTGCTGGTGCCATGTTGTGTAAACAGGAAGAAAATCTGCCTGTTCCCTCGGTGACTCCATGGTGACTGGGAAACACTGGCCCATTTCACAAGCCTCCCCTGCCTCTCACGGGTCACACACAGGGTTTGCTTTCCCCAGGAGCCACGAGCACCTCTTTGTGTGCCTCTGGCAACACAGTCACAGCTGCTCAGGGACTACTGGCAGGGAGGCCCCATCTTCCTCCCAAACATCTCAACAACTCTGGGCCTTCTGCTGGCAGCTGTGCCAAGCTCTTCAATAGCTTTTATTCAAGATAAATCACAAAGAAACCTAAAGATTTTAAAGCAATTTTATCTAAAATCTCTTTTCTTAAACCATTTAAGATACTCTGAAATAGCAAACAACTTATGGAAACCATCACTTGCTGACAGATTCACAGGAATGGGGCAAAGTTTGTGATGCTGAGCAGTGCTAGAGGAGCCCCAAAAGAACCACCTGGAGGGATCTGCAGCTCCCTGTGTAGGGTTCTGCTCCAGAGCCCTCAGACAGCAGCCAGCACAGTGAGGTGGTGGCTGCCACAGCTCCTGCACCTCTGGGCTCCACAAGCTGCCAGCTCAGCTGGCATCGAACCATGGGTCACCTCAGATGGCCACAGGTCACCTCAGGTGACCTCAGGACATGCTGGCCAAGCTCGTGGTCAGGGCAGTACAGAGGCAGAGTCAAGTCCAACTCCTCTGGCCATCACTTCCCCCAGTATCTACTTTTAGATACCAGAAATAACCATTTTTGTACTTCTCTCTATTTGGATGTTAGCTGGGGTATTGCCCTTGCTCCATTTGAGGTCAATGGGTTTGACAGATGAGGAACCAGGTTCTAAAGCAAAGCAAGAAAAATCTTATTTCACCTTATTTTCATCCCAGTTCCGCACATATAAAGGTAGGGCTGCTTTTTAGCAAGTCTGTTGTAGCAACAACCTGCAATCAACACACACGTGCTGTTATCTCTTTGTGGGAGATAAATTTAAATTGTCGTGCCATGCCATGGAAATGCAACATTTGCATTTTCCTATCAGGATGTGCCAGGACACTGCAGGGCAATCACAAAGCAGGAGTTGGGCACTAAAGTGGGGTGGAGGGAG
Source organism: Acrocephalus scirpaceus scirpaceus (assembly GCA_910950805.1). NCBI lineage: Eukaryota > Metazoa > Chordata > Aves > Passeriformes > Sylviidae > Acrocephalus > Acrocephalus scirpaceus. Next base: position 1,149,460 of record OU383781.1, read on the forward strand.
GAGCAGCCTGACCTCCTGCCAGGCACTGTGTGCTGCTGTTTAAAAGTGTTTCAAAGGGCATGGAAAGGGGCCCAAGCAAAGCTCCAGAACTGTGTCACCAGTAAATATCATCACACGGTCCCAGGGCTTGCAAAGACTCTCCTCACCAGTCCTTATTGGTATGGGTAATCCCACTCCCTTTGCTGTTGGCTGGGAGACTCAGGGATTGTTTTTCCATGCTGGATCTCAGAATGATGCACACACTGATCTTGCCCCCCAGATTCAAGTGAGCCCCACCATCCTCCTTGGGATGCTCCATCCTCTAAACATCCCCACTTCCTTCAGTTGTGTTTTCTCTTTATCTTTTCCTGTTTTACAGTGACTCCACAGGTCCTTCATCACTGCCTGGTGTTTCTTCCAGTAGCTGACCAAGGCTGTAACATCTGTCTTGTTTCATCCCTCCTTGTCCCCTTCCAGTGGGGAGGGCTCTGTGTGCAGTTTCTGTTTTGGCAGGATTTTCAGGTTTATTTATATTTTTTTTAAGCCAGCAGTAGGAACGTTTCTCTCCCTCCAGCTCCTGTGTTTAAATTAGGAAAGAGGAGATTGCTGGTGGCTGCGGGGAACAGGGAAGATTGATGGAGTTTCTGCGATCCCATGGGAGTTCCCTGGCAGGCTCCTGGGAAAACTGCTGACTCCTGCAGGGATGAACCTCACCCTCATGGTAACAGTTCTGTTTTGCCAGAGGAGCCATCAGTGCCACCATCATTGTCATCCAGGAGCATTAGGAGATCTTAGAGATATGCCCTTGAATGCCTTAAAAATAGAGAACAACACCTCCAACCCCTCTGCACTATCTCCAGGGGGCTGGGCTTTTGCTTGGACGTTTTGAAAGGAGAAGAGGAAACAGCCTCAAGCTGTGCTAGAGGAGGTTCAGGTTAGACATCAGGAGGAACTTCTTCATGGAAAGGGTTTTTTGGCATTCAAAGGGGCTGCCCAGTGAGGTGTCCAAGGAATGACTGGATGAGGCAGTCAGGGCTCTGGGCTGGTGACAGTGTGGTATTTGGTCAGGCAAAGGTTGTACTCGATGATCCTGGAGAACTTTTCCAACTCTAACGATTCTTTGATTTCCTCCCAAGATCCCATCCTGCTGACTGGTCTGTGCCCTCTGCCCTTCTGTGCCCGTTCCTGACTGCCAGCGCTGCCTCTGTGCTCTGCATTCCCTCCTCACCCCAGCCCTGTATCCGTGACGCTTTTCCTGGCACCCTTCCCAGCTTCTCTTGCTGCCAAGTCAGACTCAGTACAAGCGTCTTGTATTCCCTTTCAAATCCTTTCCTATCGTGGCAAATAAACCCACTGTCCTCCACACACACACACTCCTGATATTATCCTTGACAGCTCTTCACTTCTGGCACTCAGCTGCTGCTTAATCATATGGTTTCTTTCTCTGAGTCACCTCATGTGCTCTTGCAGCCAAGAGCTTGACTTTGATTTGGCAATGTCACGGCGGGAGCACAACCCTCGGGTTCCCATTGCTGCCCCGCGTGTCCCACTGCCACCAGCACGCTCCTCCGTGCTGCTCCGGGCCGGCATCGGTGCCTCCGGAGAGCGGCACCATTCCCTCCCCTCTGCCTTCCCGCACACAGCACCCTGCTCCACTCTGCCTTTCCTGATTTTATCATTTCCCCGCTGCTTTGCAGAGTTTCTGTTCTTAGCTCAGAGCGACCTGCCTGCCCTTGACTCCCAGGTAGCCCTGGCGCTCAGATCCCTTCTCCAAACATCCTCCCACCGAGGCCCCTCTCCCCCCACGCTCTCGTCCTTGTGACATTTGCAAAGAGGGGCCAAGCGGAGCAAACCAAACAAATCCAGCAAATATCGCTGGAAAAGGGGAACCAACGCGATGTGCAGGGAGCACGGGGAATAACCTCGCTGCCTTCCGAGCCCTGTCCTTCCCCTGACCCCTCCTGCCGCACGTCTGCTCCGGCACGGGACCCCCCGCTCCTCCCCAAATCCCCTGTGTACCTACGGAGCGATAACCGAGCTCTGCTCCTCCCTAGGAAAACAACCGGAGCTTCCCAGAGGAGCTGTTTGCATACAACGCTGCAAAACCGCTTCCCCGCGCCGCTCTTTGTACTGAGCAAATACAAGGGCAGCCTAAAGCCAGGAGGCTGGGATAAAAGTTGGATTTCTCATTGTCCAGAGAATGCTGCAGGTGTGGACACACCTATTCACCCTCCCAGCCCCTCGGCCGGTCCCGCTTTGTGCGAAGAGGGTGTTGGTGTTTATTGCCTATTTCCCCAGCTGCCCACTGGCACGGACTTTGCTCCTCCGGGCTGGGATTTCTAAGCAGCGGGAGGCTTTCCACGTGTGTTTGAGAAGGTACAAACGCTGCCGGAAAACAATGGAAATAGCTGCCTTATGACTGCTGCGTGTCACGCACTCGGTTCTTGCCCGTTCGTTTGTCCTTGGAGCTGTTCGCGCCGCCTGGAACCTGATCCCGAGCGGTGCCGGGCGCCGGGGCTGGCACGAACACCGGCACGGTGCCATGGGCACGGGCACGGCCGCGGGCAGGGCTGACCGAGCCCCTCAGCCCAGCGCAGCCCGCAGCCACCGCGGATGTGTGGGGCGGGCTGTGGGTTCCGTGAGGAGCGGGGGGTTTGTGGGGGCTTCCTGCTGGGAGGAAACAGCTGCTTCAGAGCCGAGTGCGGTGGGAGCAGCTTCTCCCGTGCTCTGCTGCCCACAGGGCGCCTGGCGTGGGGGCATCCCGGCTGGCTCAGCGTGGTTCTGCCAGGTTTTCACACCTCCAGGACAGGATCTCCCCTGATCCCAAAGGACAGGCTCCCACTGTGCGAGCTCACCCTCAGACTCCAAGGACAGGATCTCCTTTATTTCCCCGACGATAGCCTCCCCTCAGCCCCTCCAGGACTGAATCTTCTCATCCACAGGCTTCCCTTTGTCCAATCTCTCTTCAGGTCCCCAAGCACAGGATCGCCTCCTTTTCCCCCAAGACTGGATCCCCTCACCTGCTCCTCCAGGACAGGCTCACCTCAGCCCCGGCCAAGAACAGGATCCCCAGAGCTGGATCCCCTCAGACTCCCTCAGCCCTTGCCAAGAACAGGATCCCCAGAGCTGGATCCCCTCAGAACCCCTCAGCCCCCATCAAGAACAGGATCCCCTCAGAACCCCTCAGACCCCGCCAAGAACAGGATCCCCAGAGCTGGATCCCCTCAGAACCCCTCAGACCCCGCCAAGAACAGGATTCCCTGAGCTGGGTCCCCTCACAACCCTCAGCCCTTGCCAAGAACAGGATCCCCTGAGCTGGATCCCCTCAGAATCCCTCAGCCCCCGCCAAGAATAGGATCCCCTGAGCTGGATCCCCTCAGAACCCCTCAGCCCCCGCCAAGAACAGGATTCCCTGAGCTGGATCCCCTCAGAATCCCTCAGCCCCCGCCAAGAATAGGATCCCCTGAGCTGGATCCCCTCAGAATCCCTCAGCCCTGGCCAAGAACAGGATCCCCAGAGCAGGATCCCCTCAGAACCCTCTGGGACAAGCTCCCCCAAACACGGGATCCCTAACACTGGATCCCTTCAGGTCCCTCTGGCTAAGCCGCCTTCAGCCCCTCCTCAGCGGGCACAGCCGGGGGGGGCCGGGATGCAGCATCCTCCGTTCCCCCGTCCCTCCCTGGCTGCTGCGTGCTGCCGCCCGCCTTCCCCCCGCCCTGCTCCGCGCTCCCCCCGCTCGCCGCCCGCGGTGATCCGCGCTGAGCTCACGGCCGCACCTCACGACACCCTGGCTCGGCACGTCAGCCCCGCCATCGCGTGAGAGCCGCCGCCCGCCGCCGCCCCCCCGCCGGCCGCCATCACGCACGGCGGGAGCAGCTGCCGGCACGGCGCGGCCAGATCCCGCTCCCAGACCCCGCTCCTAGCCAAGGCGGGCTCTCGCCAGCTCCTATTAATGCAGATCTTAATTAATGACCCCCGCGGGGGGCGAGCCGCCCTTCACACGCAACACACACTCCCCGCTTCGCCCGCGCCTGGCGTGGAAGCACGAAGAGGTTAAAATGGAGGCGGGGGCGTGAGGCGGCTGCCAAGGCGGGATTAGCGCGGCTCGGAGCTCGGCACGCAACGCGGGACGGGGCACGGCGGCCACACGCGAGGGACCCGCGGTGACACGCGTGGCACCGCCGTGCAAAGCCGGGGGAGGGGGACGGAGGACACCGGGCGCCGGAACGGGCTTTGCATCCCTCTGTTGAGATCACCCATTTTTCCCTCTCCTCCCCCAAAACCCTCACTATTTTCCCCCCTTACTGATGCAATTTTCCTTTATTTTCCCCTAATACAGCTTTTGTTTCTATCCCCTAAAATTCAGTACTTTCTTCAATCCAACTCTCCCTTTTCTCCCCTGTTCAGCTTCCAACTTTACTGATGCTTCACCTCAGAGATGAGTCGCATGTAAATGAAATTAAGGTCACCTCGGGTTTTTTTGTCATGACCTCTTCCCAGTTTTGTGTGTGTGTCCCTAAATTATTGCTTTGGAGGTGTATTGTTTTATAGTAGGCTGTAGAGAATGTTTTCGGTAATGGGAATTTCTTTGGGCAGATGGTCCCTGCGGTGTGATAAAGCCAAGTCCCAACAGCGACTGGATTTTGGAGGAAACAGGAACCCACCAGCGCTGGAAAGAAGGGCAGAAAGTGGAATTAATCCCGCAGAAACTCCCGAATCTCGCTGCCAATCCGTCCCTGATTTATTTATTTTCGTGGCTGTGTGTGCGCTCCAGTGGGTCTCACCGGGAGCTGGCGGCGCGGACGGTTCATCCCGAGGTTGAGCTCGTGCCTCGGGTGTGACACGCAGATGACCCGGCTGGCAGGGCCGGATTTGGGGTGGCAGGGACTAATTTGGGGTGGCAGGGGTGGCTTTGGGGTGTCAGAGCCGAATTCGGGCTGGTAGGGTTGAATTAGGGCTGTCAGATGCAGGTTTGAGGTGTCAGGGAGGGCTTCGGGGTGTCACGGTTAAATTTGGGCTGCCAGGGCTGGCTGGGGAGGGCAGAGGTTTTGGGGTGTCAGGATAGAATTTGGGGTGTCAGGATAGAATTTGGGGAGTCAGGGATGGGTTTGGGATGTCAGGACCAAATTCGGGACATTATGGGTGGCTTTGAGAGCACAGGGCCAGGTTTGGGGTGGCAGGGCCAAACCTGCGATGTCAGGTTTTTGCTTTGGGGTGGCAGGACCCAATCTGGGATGTCAGGTTCTGGCTTTGGGGTGTCAGGGTTTGACTTCGGGGTATTGGGGGGCTTTGGGGTGGCAGGGCCGAATCTGGGGTGTCAAGGTTTGGATTTGGCGTGTCAAAATCGAATTCGAGATGTTTGGGCCGGCTCGGGGCATCAGGGCCAAATTTGGGGTGCCAAGGTTTGGCTTTGGGGTGCCAGTGACCAATTTGGGATGCCGGGGCAGGCTTCGGGGTGCCAGGCGCGGCTCAGGGGGGTTTTGGGGTGTCAGGGGAGTCTTTGGGGCGCGTTAAACCCCGATCGTGCAGCGAGCCCGGGCCGCGCTCCGCTCGCTCCCCTCACCGCAGCCCCTGTGGTGCGCACGCGCCGTTGCCGCGGTTACGGCGGACGCCGCGGCCACAAAATGGCGGCGGCCGCCGCGCCCCCCCCGCCCCTCACGGGTCCCCCCTGCCGGGACCCCGGCGGGCCCTGAGCCCCGAGCCCCGGCCGCTCTCGGTCCCCTGAGCTCTGGCCCCTCCCGGACCCTGCCGCCGAGCCTGCGGGAGGCCATGGAGCGGCGCGGCCCCGTCCACGCGCTGCCCGAGGAGATCCGCAAGGTACGAGCTGTGGAAATGCCAGACCCCAACATTGGGAGCTCCTGCAGCAGTTCAGGGATGTTGCACAGGCCTGTGAGCACCGGTGCATCCATCATCTGTACATTTTGGTCCTGGGTGAGGCTGGGTGTTGGGTTTCCTGACTCTTTGTGCGGTGTAATTACAGTAATTCTATAGGAACCCTGCAGAGGAACACCTGAGTCTGTGCCGGTGTTGTCACTGCAGGTGAGGCTTGGAGAACACCTCGCCCTGTGCCCGTGTTGTCACTGCAGGTGAGTCTCAGATTTCCCCTGTTCTGGCGTGTTCTGCTGCCGGGAGCTGGGAAGGACTGCAGAGCATGACATGTTCCAGAGGAGTATCAACACACACAGGGACGGAACATTCCCCTTCATCTCCCCTCCTATCTTTGTGTGTTCTTTTGTTTGGGAGACAGATTATTGCCTGTGTAACAGTGCTGCTGTTTATATGGCTCAATTTAGGAGGAGGCTGCACTCAAGTGGAACACGAGTCATTTTTTGTAACACTATCAGGTTTTCACTCTGGCAATACAACACCCAGCTGTCCTCATTCCTCGCTCTGCAGCTCGTAATTGACAACTCATTTAAAAGCTTTGTGTACTCAGCCTGGAGAAATTCTTCCTGGATTAGTCCTGGAAACCATTTGGACAATTTCTGAGATGGTTTCTGAGAAATCAAGGATGGGTAAGATATACAAAGAAAGGGAAAAGGAATACTTAGCCTTAAAAAAGAGGAAGGGAAGAAGCTGTGGAACACTTTCAGACTCATAAGCAGCTGTTTTGGTGGCAGGAAGGATCCCACTAAGTTTGTTTATTTAGCAGTTAGTTTCTAGCCCCAACGGGGTACAGTGGTGAGCAAAAATCAGTGTAAGCTTCTCACAGAAACAGTTGTACCAAACTGCTGGATGAGGGAATCCTCCTGGAGCTGGTTACTGCTTAATATTTCCTTTAATGACTTAAAGCTGCAGTTTGGTGGCACTTGAGCCTGTTTTATGTTGGGATCAGTTCCTGAGCCAGTTCCTGTTCCATGTGCTAGGCATATGCTGGCACGAGGAGGGAGCAGCAGCCAGGGCAGGCACAGAAAAGCAGTGACATTAATTCTGTCAGCAGCAGTGTCAGTGCTGCTGGTTATTATTGAGCCAGGATCTTGGATTACAATAAGGAATACGCTGGTGCCAGTCGAGAAGGGGGATGAACACTCTGGGAACAGCATGAAACTCCATATTCTTAGGAAAAATAAGTCATTTAAAATTAATCCAATGCATCAATGCAAAATCCATAATAACCTCCTTGTCACTTGTCAGACCTAACAGTGAGGGCTGTAATCAGATCATAAGCAGAATAATATGAACAAAGGGATGTTACACAGAAAGAGTCTGTTAATGTATTAGTAGTTTTAATATCTCAATAATTGTAATGGGAATTGCTTGTGAAACTTGGGTCTTTGCTGTCCCTCTGTCCAGGGCTGTTGAGGTTTCAGTTCTGAGCTGCAGGCTTTAAAAATAATGATGTGACTGATGGGAATTTAGAAAAGAGCAAAAATAGTAAAGAGCTTTAAAATCTTGTTTCTAAGAAAGGATAATAGAGCTGGGTTTGCTCGTTCTGGAAAATACCTGAGGGCACAGTAACTGCTCACAGATGGAGGGGGGTGGTGGTTCATTTCCAGGTGCAAATGAGTCTTTTCCTCCCGTTCCTGGATGTGCTTTGGCTCTGAAACTCTGGAGCAGCTCAGCAGGCAGCTGTGGAATTCTCCCAGGGGGACTGTTCAGTTCAACTTTTCCCTCGAAATAGAGAATGGGGGCAGGCAATCTGTGGAAATCCTGCCAGCACTGGGTACACCTTTAACAAAAAAATCTGGTGCAGAAGGCACAGGATGGATCAACTTCTGCTCCTGTCCCATCCTCCGTGTGCCACGTGAGAGCTCCAAGGCAACGACAGCCCGGGATTTGGATGAGAAAGTGCCGTGGGTTTTACACATCCTGTGCTGTTGCTCATCTCCTGCTCAGCCGTGTTGTAGCTGCAGAGTCGTTACAAGACGCTACAAGTCATTCTCACAACTTCCTGTCCTTGTATCTCCGGTCCCTTCTCCACACATGTCCTCATTCCCATTCCCTGCTGCTCAGATTTTACAGCCTCTCCTTTGGAATGTCTCTCTCAGCTGGCTCCCGACACGGCCGAGCTAGTGCCAGCTGTGGTTTGCTGTGCCAGACGGAGCACGTGCTCCCAAGATGGGTTTGCAGGCCGAGGGAACACGTGTGGCTGGAGGGAGTGTGCCAGGCACTGTGCATTCCAAAGTCAGGGATATTCCCTTGCTAGGCACTGCTTTGGGATGGATGGATGGATGGATGGATGGGTGGATGGATGCTGGAGGTCAGGTTGTGGCACTCACCAGGGATCCAGGAGCTGCCTCACAGAGCTCTTATTGTTCCTCTTCTTGGAGCTTCACAAGCTGCTTATCAAGATTTTATTTTAAAGGAAATTTTAGTCTAGAGGGAAGGAGATTTCTGGGCAATTTGTTAAGGGAATGATAGATGTGAAGGGACTTTGGTTCTTCATGTTCTGATTAATTTTGCCTCACAGAGCTGTGCAAAAACTTCTACATGTCCCTGCTTTCTTCTCTCATTCCTTCTTCTGCTCTACACCCCTTTCACAACACATTCATAGCAAGATGGGTGCTAAATGAAAAGACCGAAATCAATAGGTGAATAAAACATCCACATGTCCATTATTAAAGTTTATAGTATTCTTTTGTATTTATAGTTGCATACTTCTTGGAAACTAATTGTTAGTAAAGATGGAAATCACTGGCTTTTAATGCCTATTTTTAATGTATTTACTAGAGTTTCTGCAATGAAACTCAGCCTGAGAGGTGTCACAGAGCCCAGAAGGGAGTTAGTGTTTCCTTGACTCCAATGTCACGGATGTATATTTTTAGGGACTTCTGGTTTTGTTGCTTGGTTAATGTTTTATTTTAGTTTAATTTTTCCTCAAGGCTTTTATATTTCACCTTGGTAGTTGGTTGTTGCCAGTGGTAGATGAATCTTTTTTTGTGCCTGTGGACTTTAATTAAAGTTCTGTGGAAGTGGAGGGAAGTAGAATGGAAGATGCAGCTCTGCACTGAAGATATCCCTGAAACAGGAAAGAGAGCAGCAACAGAATGACTCAAGTCCTCACAGCAGCAAACAAAGTTATATTTAATTTCATATTACATTTGGGGAAAAAAAAAGCTTTGTTAACATAAATCATAAAATTAATAGGGCCAAGATACCCTTAGAGATTAAGAGTTCTCCCACCCCAGGAGCTGAAGAGCTCAGGCTGGGCAGGAACTCTGAGGCTGTTCCCCAGCAGGACAGAACGTCCTGTGGTGTCCCCTGAGTATCACCTTCACCACAAGTAGCAAACGGGTACTCGGTGCCTCTCCCACGTGTGCTATAGATTGGGCACAGTATGGGCTCTGTATGAGCACATCACGTCAGATTTCCCCTTACTTGGTGTCTGTGAGCCTGGGGTTTTCTTAGAAAAGTTCTGGAACACAGAGTTCCAGCTGTGCTTGGGAGCCCACGAGCCTGTCCCGTTCACAGCACAGCTCTGTGTTTGGGACGTGCTGCATTGGCACCAGCAGGGATTTAAAAGCAGATAAAATTCCAGTTTGTGCTCTCCAGATAAGCGTGGTAGAATGGCAGAGCCCTTTTCAGCACCCTGCTGGCCCCTACCTGCTGAATTCTCCTGCAGATGATGTCCCCAGGCTGCTGCAGTGCCCACTGAGGTGTTCAGCACTCGGCTGTAGAATTTGGAACGTTTGGGTGCTGTTGGGGTGTCAGCCTCCTGCTGTGGGAGTGCTCTGAGTGACCAGGGAGTGCTCTGGAAATGGGAGAAAATCCTGGAATGCTTTGGGCTGGAAGGGACCCTGAAGTTCCACAGGCAGGGACACCTTCCACCATCCCAGGTGGCTCCAAACCTGGCTGTGGGCACTTCCAGGGGTTGTATCCAGATGGTTCAGCCTCTCCAGTAAGGGACACTCCACATCCCCTCTAGGCAGTATAGCCAAGCTTTTCTCATCTGACCATGACTGTATTCTCTATATCCAAAGTTTTCTTACAAAACCAGGGTTGTGTTTACTACAGCCAAGATTTCCCATCCTCCCTGCAACCAGTGTCCTGGAACTGGAGGGACTGGAACCGCCTCACCTCCCACGCACTGGGGTTGCAGCCAGGAGGGGCTTCCTGACAGTCACACCTACAGAGAGTTCCTCGGGCAAAGGTCTGGTTAACAATGGGCTAAATCATCTTTTGTGCGGGGTGTTCTGTCATGAGATGCTCGGTGGCATCGCTCTCTCAGCTGGAACAGGCTGTAACACCCCCTGAGGAATTTGGGGAGCTCAGGGGCAGCGCTCTGTCAGCTGGGACAGGCTGTGACACCCCCCGAGGAATTTGGGGAGCTCAGGGGCAGCACTCTCTCAGCTGGAACAGGCTGTGACACCCCCCGAGGAATTTGGGGAGCTCAGGGGCAGCACTCTGTCAGCTGGAACAGGCTGTGACACCCCGAGGAATTTGGGGAGCTCAGGAAGGGGTGCTGGCCCTGTGCTGGTGTTTGCAGGCTCGTGTGAGGCTGTCAGGATTCATTATTCTGCTTTCCTCCAGGCAGCAATAGCTCAGCTACCTGAACCCCCGGTGGTGTTATTTCCTGTCGTGACACAGGGATTATCCCAGGGCATGTTTTGAATGAAGCAACCTTCTGGTTTTACTCGCAGCCTGTTTCTCCACTGTTCGTGTGTTCAAAGCAAGCACGGGGATTTTTATTTTGCAACTGTGATTTTATGAGCAGGGAGCAAATAATGATGTGAACAGCGTGGCTCAGCAGTACCATCTGTATTGCTTTGGGGTAGATGCTGACTGAAAAGTTGGCTCATAATACACTTTGTTTCTTTTGAAAGAACTGAAGTTTCTACTAGGACTTTTAAAAATCTTTCTTTGACTAAGGCAAATATAAATTTCAGTCTGGTACCTCCTCATTTTGCATATACATCAAAAGACTCTCCTTTCTTCCTCAAAAATCAATGGTGTGGTTTGAGTCATCATTTCTTTTTGTGCAATAGGGATTGACTGGTGTGTCAGAAGAGGGACAGACGGGATGAGAGACATGAAAATAATGTGGGAGAGGAGTGAAACAAAAAAGAAAGTAAAATTGGGTAATAAGGTAGAATAAATCAACATACAGAAGTAATTTAAGACCACCCAGCTGCAGCATAAGGTTGTTTTGTTTTTTTTTTTTTCTTGAGTTTTATGTATTCAGCTACAAGTTTACTTTAGACAAATACAGAGTATTTTGGTTTTGACCAGTCCTTGCTGAAGCAATCTCAGTCGTGACAGATCCACCAAGGGAGCAAGAGCTGTGCACAAGGAGCACAGGGTGTTGTGAGGAATTTCTGCATGCAAAGGGCTGTCCAGCCTGGCAGGGCTGCCCAGGGCAGTGCTGGAGTCCCCGTCCCTGCAGGGATTGAACAGCCCTGGGGATGTGGCACTTGGGGGCCTGGCTGCTGTGGGATGGTGGCACTGGATGATCTTGGAAGGTTTTTCCACCCTGAGCAATTTTAGGGTTCTGTGATGGGTGATCCATGTGCTGGATGCTGTAATATCAAAGCCCTGCCAAACAAGAGAGGAGCTCACTCTTTTCACAGGAATCCAGCTCTCCATCGTGGGATGTTTGTGGGAATGTGAAATTCCAGAGGAGAGGGGTGGTGGTGCACAAGCTGACACACCCTGGAGTTATTTGGTCAAGTGGTACAAATTCCTGTCTCATCATCCAAAAGGCTAAAAATGGTCCAGACCACCAATCTTTTTTTTTTTTTTTTCCTTATAACTTATGCTCTACAGATGAAACTGAGTCAGACAGATGTAATTTGAGTGATTATCCCTCTTGGCTCACTCCTCCCCTTGCCTTGGTAGCTAAAGAAATCTTTGTAACCAGGGGATAATATTTCCTTCCAAAACCAACTGCAGAGTGGAAGCTGTTCCCCCAGATGCTTTGCAGCATCTGTGCATCACAACTGCAGCTCAAAGTCTTATGGATAAATATCTTCCCAGATCAAGCACTTTGTCCTCAGCAAAACTGGTTTGTTAATTCCTAATTGATTTTTTCTGTTCACTGTTTGTCCTCAGTGCTTACTCAGGACATGCGAGTGCCCTTTCTACTCAGAGCTCTGATTGTTTCCTTTTCTATTCCTTCCAAACTGTTTTTCCCCTGATTTTTTTTCTGCTTTGAATTTAAGATGACAACAGTGTTTTTATCAAATGGAAACACTGAAGTACAGAATCTGAAACCATAAATTTGTATTTAGTACACATCCTTAGTGGTTACTCAGCAATCTCCCTGTTTCAGAAAAGGTAATTTGTAAGCAGAAGAACTGATGACAGTTTGTTTCCTGCCGATTTTGTGTAATGGTTGGTCAACTTTGGTGTCTAAGAGACAAGGTCTAGTGGAGCTGTTCTCCTGGAAAGATCATTTATAAGGCTGCCAGGGGGCAGGGATAGATGGGATGTTGGAATTCCTGGGTCAGATGGGATATTGGGCAGGAATTGTTCCCTGGGAGGGTGGGCAGGCCCTGGCACAGGTGCCCAGAGCAGCTGTGGCTGCCCCTGGATCCCTGGCAGTGCCCAAGGCCAGGTTGGATCACCCTGGGACAGTGGGAGGTGTCCCTGCCCATGGCAGGGGTGACACTGGATGGGCTTTAGGGTCCCTCCAAACCCAAATCCTTCTGGGATTCCTTGAGAGAGGAACCTTGGATTTAGGATGGGAAGTCAGGTCTGTGCCTTCCCTGCTCTATTCACTTTCATCTGGCTCCTGTTAATTTTCCAGCTACACTGGACAGATGTGCTGGGTTTAAATGAATGTGGTTGGCATCACCCAGTGTGTGCCAAACCCACTCCTGGTGCCAGGGAGCTGTTCCATATATGAAGGTGGATGTTTGGAAGCTGTTCAGTCTGTACACTTATTGCAGTGCTTGCAGGGTAATTATTAATGTGCAGAGCAAGGTCCTGATTTACACAGAATTTCCTGTTCTGTCATTTTTTTTATTTTTAGCAAATACTGTAAAAATCCAACTTGATCAGAAATCCTCCCAGATTTTCATTTCACCTGAGGAGTGGATGGGAAGGACAGCAGGACCCACTTCCAACTGAGCCCAGAGAAAGAGTATTTATTGTTCTGTGACTTCATTTGTTTTGAAATTCAATAACAAAACTGACTTTGAAAACAAAGAAGTTTCGGTTCTTGCACAAACCCTTTCCAGTTCAGGCCCTTGGTGATTCTATCTTGTTTTTGATGGGAGGAGCAGTGAAAGTTCTCAGCTGTTTGTGTGAGTAGCAGCAGTGGCTGTGCTGCACAGAGCACCGTGTCCTCTCTGTGATAAAATCCCCCTCCTGTGCTCCCTGCACAGATCATTTTGTCCTTTTTCTGTGCAGTCATTCCAGTGCTTTGGAACTTCGGGGTACTTGCCCTGAAGAACAGTTTCAGGTTTCCAAGCACAGACTGCAGCTGCCAGGAAAAATAAACTTGCATTTTCAGCTCCTTCAGAGCAGCTGTAACCAGGGGGGGTTTAAACTGGGGCAACATTAAGAAAATGGGGAAATAAAGCTTGTCCAGGGCCTCCTGAAACAGCATTTATATCAAACTGTATTTAAACTACTAAAGGTTGTTGTATGAGTCTTTAATTTATAATTGTTGAAAGCTCTTTTCTTTCCTCTGGGTAGGGTTTCTTTCTATTTATCCCAATGTCTCAAAACATGATTTTTTTTTTCTTCTTCTGTAAAACAGTTTCTTAATTGGACTTAAGCTGTTTGAGCAGGTGCTTGCATGTTCCCTGCTTGAAGGTTAATAACAGGATCAGTTGGAAAAGTCTGTTTCCCAATTTAATAAGTGGCCTTTCCATTGGATGTGTGTTACATGCTCTGTGTTTTGTAATCTCTCCCTTGTCCTTCATGCCTGGCAAAGGGGTTACAGATCCCACAGCAGCCCAGTGCCATGGACACCACACCAGCATCAGCCATGAATTATTTCTGGGAAGATTGAGGATTACATTTTATTCACTCTCCCTCATCCTCACTTGGACATGAGTTGTCACAAACCCAGAGAAATAAAATTACCTGGCACAGGCGATCCCAGATTCATTAATGAAATAGCTTTATAAAAAACCATTTCATTTTCAATGAATACATCCAACCTAACTTAGAAGTACTTCAGCATTTCAGTGGGAGTTCCCACATATCAAATTGCCAGAGCTGATGTATCCTGGGACACTGCCAGGAAGGGAAAGTGCTGCTCTAGCTGGGGTTCATTTTGCTAATGAACATTTTTGTCTTTATTTGTTAAAACAATGACATCATCTGGTCTTAAATGTTCCAGAGCAGTAAATGGTTTCAATTGTTTGGATTTATTATTATTTCTGTGTCACTGAGGGTTTTTTTAGTTGAACCTGTTTCTTACAGACAATCTGAAGCATTTTCTCTCTCTGCAGATGCCCCGGGAGCAGACAGTGTGCAAATACTGCGGAGTCAGCTACCTGATACTCCACGAGTTTAAGGTGATGGAGGACAAAGTCAGAGCAATGGAGAAGGAGATCAAAGTTTATAAAGGAAGTCTGGAACGGGAGCAGAGGCTTCAGGCAGAATTGCAGGCTCTTCACCACGACCTTGAGCGCTGTCGGGCTGAGAGCGAATCCAAAACAGAAAGGTCAGAGCACATCATCTCCTCTGGTGATCCTCTCCTGTGTGTGGCAGGGAATTTCAGCCCAAAGCAGCTGAAAATACAAATAATGTTTGTCTTGCTTTCCTCAGATGGCCCATATGCACTGTAATACTTGATTTCAGTCACCTTTCATGGTATCCTTTGGAAGCAGGCTCAGAACTCCTGAGCAGTTTCAATTTTCACTCAGTATGTGGAAGGTGAAGGAAAGGCCAGAAGGCACTCACAGGGATTGTCCTGCACACACTCCCAAAGGGAGATGATGAATATTTCATCTTATCATCTTGTAATAAATCCCTGATATTCCAAATGAAATTCCACAGGGCTGGGAGTTCCACAGGGCTGAAATTTGGGCTGACAGTCTCACAGTACCCTGGTGTGGAATTCCCAGTGTTCTTCCCTGGGAATCTGAGGATTCCCTCTCTGCAGGGCTGCTACAGAATCCCAAAGCAATGAGGAACAGTTTGGGAACTGCCAGGGGAATTTGGCTTCACAAACAGGAAGTTTCAAATCCTTACAGATATGGGAAGGCCCAAGTTAAACGGGGAGGTTTGTACCTAAAGAACTCCAGTAATTAATGAGAGATCTCAGAGCCACATTTGGATTTTAGGGCACAATTAGGACCTTCAAATGTGTTCTTTCAGCTAATACAGAATTTGTATCCTTTTCCATGCACATATTTTGGAATCTGTTGTTATATTCCATTAATTGATTACAGCAGGACTATAAATAATTTATGTTTATAGTCAATTAATAGAAGATACTTTACAAAAATGCACTTTGCTCAAGTTTGCTGCTGATGTATTGAGGCCACCAGAAATTCCTGGATAAATTTTTGCTCATCTGACTCAAATGAAGTTTTTTTTCAAGGATGAGGTTGTAATTTTAATTATCAGCTCAGTCTGATTTTTGGGATCCCCAGGAGGGGTGTTCCCTGTGTGACTGCCTCACACCAAGGGATCTGGAGCTGAAGGTGCTCTTCAGATTGGACTGAAATGCTTTGGAAATCTTTTTTTTGGGTAATCACTCAAATACTGTTAAAACTTTAACTTATTAATGGATTTAGTTAGGCTTTTGCTTGCTAATATTACTAATAAAAGATTCATTTTAGACTACAAGTTCCTGCAGAAGTGAACAGAATGCATTTATCTTGTAAATTACTCATAAAGTTTCTTGCAACATCTTTTTCATTTAAATTTAACATCTTCCACCCCCTCCTTCCTAATATTTAATATTTTCTGTGGTTTAATATCTATTTTTAAAGCTTGTTTGCTCCTTGTCCCTTTAATGACCCTGGGTGGCAGCTCTGATGGCAGAATCCAGTGTGTGAGCAAATGCACTGACAGCACATTCTTCTTGTTGAGGATCATTTGCCAGAGCTAAACTTTAAATTTTCATCGAGCTGACTTTTTGTAGTAAAGCTGGAACAGTTAATAAAATTTTTATCTCTGCACTTTTCCCCCCTAAGGCTCCACTTGATTTAAAAGCTGCTGAAATCAAGTGGAATACTTGCAGTAGGTTTCCATTCCAGCCATAAATCAATTGTGCCTTGTTAAATATCTTGGCTGAATATTCCTTATCTCCTCCTTGCTGTCCTGGGCCTCTCTGACTACCTTGTGCTGTGGTTTAAACTATTCCACATCCTGGCTCTGGCCAGGCTGACAGATCACTGCTCCCAGAAGCCAAAAATGCCTTTTTCTTACTTTTATCTCTGCTAGATGAAGGGATTGAATCTCTCTTATCAGTTGCAGACTGTTTCAGTTTTTTATTCCCTCTAGGTTCAGGTTTGTACCTGTGGTTAACCTTGAAAGCCACCTGGGGGTTTTCCTGTCCTCAGTTACCTTTCCTTTGGGATCCTGGCAGGAGAAGGGGAACGAACTGCACTGATCCCACTCAGCTCTTCAACCTTATTCTGTGTTAAAATCGCTTCAGTCTTGATAATTAATTGAATTATTATTAATTTAATTACAAAAATTCTTGCTGCATCCAGTGTAGGAAATGTAAAACAGATGTAAATGTTAAAGATGTCCTCAAGTGCCACATCCACACGTATCTCAAACACTTCCAGGGGTGGTGACTTCACCACTTTGTGAACTGAAAATGAGCAGCTCCTGGCTGTGAAATGAAACTGAGCAGCTCCCAAAGTTTCATGGCACTGAAAATACCGAGGTGGAGCTTTTTATTTTTGGACAGAGTGTTCGTGTGTGCATCCCCTCCTCCCTGGCAGTGCCCGTGCTGCTCCATCCCAGGGGAGCGCAGGGATAATTTCTGTGTGTGAAACGCCTTAAATCCCCTGAAACACGAGAATTGCTCCTCGTTGCTTTGGGACAGGGAGGGTGTTCCCAGCTCCTGCCGGGTTTTCTGGGGCTGTTCCTCTCCTGTCAGCACAGGCAGGGAGCGTGTCCTGCTCCGGGCAGGATCCCCCCTGTGCTCCCCGGGATGGATGCGAGCATGGGCTGGGAATTCTCACCGGGCACAGGGGGTGAGGTCAGGGTGTTCCCACCATTCTCTAATGATCCATCTGACTCTTCCTTTGTGCTAAAAAGGCCCCAAATAACCTGTTTATTTTGCTTCCTTCTGATGATAACAGTGGAGTGTAACTGTCTTGCCTTTCCACCTTTTTTTTTGTGTGTGTGACTGACCAGGACATGCTGGAATTTCCTTTAATGTCAGCTCTGGAATGGAAAGAGGAAGAAAACGTGTCTCCCCTTATTTACCAGTTTCTTTTTAATCCAAAAGATCTTCAAATACTATCCATTCTAGAACAAGAATGGAAAATGAACATCTGGCTCCCAGAGTTTGGATTTGGTATTGGTCAGTGATAAATCACTGCTTTTTTTTCCTTGGCTGCAAAAGAAATCCTGTAGCTGTTTAGGGAATGGACATTTCCTTGTGAGTGACAACAGTTCTGCTCCCAACCACAATCCAACAGGTTTTATCTCTCCACCTCATGGAAATTTGCACGTAGCAATGGGTAAAATTTCCTAAAAAAGTAATGCCAGGAATGTCTTCAATTTCTTAATTTTTTTTTGTTGTTATTGTTGTTCCAGGGATCACAACTGAGCCCCCAAAACTTCCTTTATAACCCAGATGTTCAGATTTTGTCAGAGCTCTGCAGATCCAGATTTCTTAACCAGGACTAATATTTTTTAAAATATTCATTTTGCTGCTGATCTATGTCATAATAGTAACTAATGCACTGTCACAGTTTGCTTTAATTTTTATATATCTTCAGCATAAATCATTCTCATTCTCTTGTGCTGTTTCAAATTGAAGCCAAGGCTGATGTAGTGCTTCTGCCAGCCTTTGGTTTTGTAAAATACTTGTCTGTTCAAATATTATTTATTTCCTTGTGGCAATGAGTCACCAGCAGACAAATAGATCATTTTCTCTGCGTGAACAGTAAGTGGTGAAAGCTTAAACAGGGGCTGGTTTTTAACAGTTGCTCGTCACTGGAGTTGTATTTTTGGGGCTGGGAGGCTGCTTTAGGATGGTTATCTACAGAAAACAGCTGGGGCTGATGTGCTGTGGGGGATTGTTCCTCACATGTAGCACAGGAAGGGAATTGGATTCAGCTCTTTTATTCCTGTGCAGTTCCATTCATTTCCTGACAATTATGGGAGCAAGTGCTGAATTGTTGAAAGAGCAATGTTTGAACTGTGTTTATTTACCCTGGGATAGCTGTGCCTGAAAAACAAACTGGTGCTGCAAGGAAAAGTTCCCAAGGTAAATGTTAGAGGTGGAGAACACCTCTAACATGGGGGATGGTTCTGGAGGTGTTTGCTGGAGCTGGGGCCTGCCCTGAGAAAGCTGAAACCAAAGCTGGAGGTTGATTATTGGTGCAAACAATTCTGATTATTTTATTTACGTCTATAGGATAAAAACCCTGACAGTGGAACTGAAAACCAAGCAGGAGGAGATGAAAGCTGTGAAAGCTGACCTGCAGTATTTCCAGGAGGAGAAGGAAGCTGCCTACAAGCAGTCACAGGTGCTCAGGTGAGAACCCAAAAAGAAATGCTGCTGGTGGAAATGCTCTATTTCTTACATATATATTATTTATAAAGATTCACCATAAACCTGGGTATGCAGTCATTCAAACATGATTACTCTGATTTCTCAGTTAAAAATGATTGTACAATTTCCTGTACAGGATTTTGTTCATGAAACAAACCCAGTCTTCATTTATGCATAAAAGCTCTAAACATTTAGATGGGAAAATTCATTATACCTCTATTCAATACAGAGCACATTTCATACCCTAAATTAGTGTAACCCAATGCAGTATAAATTATCAGATAAAGGGAAAACAGTTGCCAAGCTTAATCTAATTCCCAAGTTTTATTTATAAAATAATTTATAAATTATTTATAAATAATATAATTTAAAAATTATATATATACAATTTAAATGACATATCATATAATGTTTATAATATTATTTTAGATATTTAATATATCACTATATTAATATACTATTTATACATTTATTACATATGCTATATACTATATACTATAAACTATAAAATATATAATATATACTATATAGTATATACTATATACTATATAATATATAGTATATACTATATAGTATATACTATATACTATATACTATATAATATATAATATATAATATATAATATATAATATATAATATATAAATACACTACATTGTATAGTATATATTGTATATTACATATATTTTATATAAAAACAAATATTTAATTTTATATTATATATTAATAGAAATATAATATTATAGTATAGTAAAACTATATATTTAATAAATTATATCAAATATACATCTGGTATATTTTCTTTCTTGCAGAACTACCTTGGATCACCATTGCTCCACTCTGAACAAGGCTGTCTCACTGTTCCCTTTCATCAGGAGTGAATTGGACAGTATTAAAGATGTCATCTCCACCAACCTGGAGAACTTTGCTGCCATGAAGGAAGAGATTTTTCAGCAAATAAAAGCTGTGAGCAAAGAAGCTCTGACAGGTAAAACATCCCACAACCATTTTGGGCAGGAGAAAAAAGGGATGCTCCAGGGTGATGGTGCAGCATCCTTGTGGGAGCTGCTGGAGTGTCCTGCAGTGCTGCCCCCCCAAAAACTGCACAGGCTGTTTTCCCTTGGAGCAATCCCACCCCAGCATCAGCAGCTCTCCCCTCTCCCATTTCTGAGTGAGAACAAACCCTGCAAATGCCTTCCTTATCTGAGGGGTCCTTGGGCATGGAGGGGGCACACAATTAATTATCCCCTGGGCTGAGGATAATTAATTCCCTTTGTCCCCAGGAAATTCCTGCTCCAGCCAGGGGTGCTGGGAGCAAGACACAACCAGGGGTTTCTTCAGGAGGGCTGTGCCCAGCCTCAGGCTGAAACTCTGAGCCTCCAACACCATTCTTGCTGTGCCTCAGCTGAGATTGGTTTCACTGAAATGAGTGTGCAGTGCTGCAATTACAGACACCAACAGCCAGAGCTTCCTAGCTGGCCCTGTGCCCACTTTCACAGCTTTAAAGGCCCTCAGAAATAATATTCAGACATATTCCTTTCCTGGCAGTTTTTCAGTGTGGATGAGCTGCTGTTTCATTGAACCACAAAACCACAGAATATCCTGAGCTGGGAGGATCCAGAAGGATCAAGCTCCTGGCCATGCACAGGACAAAGATCCCACTGTTGACCAGATTAACTTCTGGGGCTCAGTTTGATCAAGGCTTTGAGGGCAGGCTGGGGGATGTGCATCTCCCACCTCCCTGTGAGCTCCAGTGCAGATCCACAGCTCCAGTGAAACCAGCTCAGGAACCCTGGAGCTGTTTGACACAGCAGCTGCCCACTGGGCTGTGCTTCCTGGGGCATGAGCTGTGAATTCCTCAAGGATTGCTTTGTTCCCTCTGGGAAGGGCTCCAGGGGAGCCTGGAGAGGCACAAAAACCCCCACTGAGACCTTGAGTCCCAAGGGGCCTTGGGCCACCAAGGGCTCCTGCCTGCCCAAATCATCCCTCCCTAACCTCCACTGCTGTCAGAGCAGTGAACAGAAATGTCAGTGTCCATAGGACATGGGAAGGGTCCTGTGTCCTGAGGGTTCCTCTCCTCCCAGCCTCATTCCCTGCCTGCTGTGGGCTGAAGGGAGCTGCACTTGTCCCTGCAGACATCTTCAACCTCACAGGGATCCATACATTTCAAGGCTTCTTTTCTGGAGTATTCCTTGTTCTGTTTTTGTGCTCCAAATCTACAGAGGCTCTGTGTGGAAGCAGGAGTGGAGCCTTTCTTACACAGCATTCCCCACTTCAGATTGGTGCCACAGCAGGAATATCACACCCACCCTCAAATCCAGCTTTCTACATCAAAACTGTTCAGCCCCACTTATTTTTGTTGGCCTGTGAATGCCATTTAAAAGTTTGATGTTCTTGTTCACGATTAACATAAAACAACAACAGTCCACACGGATTTGTTTTGCCTCCTCAGAAATACCCAAATTGAACCAAAGATTGGCCAAATCCCAGCGGGAGAACGAGTGCCTGCAGGAGAAGGTCAAACACCTCACTGAGGTGGCTGACACAGTGGAGCTGAAAACTCAGCAGCTCCAAACTTCCCTTCAGCAGGGCAGCGAGCTCCAGAGCCGGTGCCGTGAGCTGCAGAAGGAAACTCTGGGTAAGAGAAGTTTTTATCCTTTCTAGCAAAAAATCCAAGCTAAAAAAATACATTTTTAAAAGCACCAAAGTTGTGGTTGTCACTGTGGAAAGACTCAACAGGCCTGGATAAAAGGTGGGTGCCCTGCAGTCAGGAGGGAATATCATTCCAAGGAGTCTGGAGCTGTGCTGGGAGCACCAGGCAGGTGAAGAAGAAAAGAGGAGAATAATGAGGGTGGTGGAATACAGTCCTGTTAATTGTCCATCTTAAGTAGAACATCAGGCTCTGGGGGTAAAATTCAAAGAATTGGTCTCATTTTGAGTGCAGGACCAGGAAGGACTTCTCAGAACAGGGCTGAAAAGCAGCCAGGCCCTTTTCTGTGAGTCATTAATCACAGAATTAATGAGGCTCTGATGATCACCCTTGATTGTGTCTCAGGGTGCAGAGAATGCTCTTGAACAGGGTGAGAGCAGTGACAGCACTTGAAATGATACCCTGGCAGCTCTGTGCAGACAAAAACTCACTGCAAAAGGATCATTTCTGTTGAGATCTCTTGGATCTCTTTTCTCTTGCATTCACAGCTCTGGCTCAGAGGTATTTGAAGACCTTGGGAACACATTTGAGGTTGTGCTGTCCCAGGCAGGATTTGCAGTCCCCATCTGCCTTGTGCTCAGCCTGGGGACACACTGAAAGCAGGAGCTCACAGTGAGGGAGCTTCAGTACCTGGAAATAATGACAATAATGAAATAATTCCTCTGTCTCACCAGATGTGAGATCCCATCCCTGAGTTACAACCTTGGTGCTGAGGATGGGCACTATCACTCCTTATTATATTGTAATCATAACCATAATAATAAACATAATATAAATAATATATTATAATAATATAATAATTATTTATAATATTATAAAGAATAATAAATATAATAATAGCTTATATTTTAATATTGAATTGGTTTATTTTTATAACAGTACTGTTAAAAAGCTCCAGCAAAGACATCCTCTGTCTTTGTAGAAATAATTAGGAGCAGTGGACATAAAATCTCATCAGATGGTCTCTCACACTCTGAAATACCTGGGATAGCACCATAACATCAAAAAGTTGTATTGTTGAATTTATTTATGCTGATAGGAAAGCTGCCCTTAGCTGAGTTCCCTTTTCCCCTCTGTTTACTCCAGAGGTTGCTGCAAACAGCAAGTTCAGGATTTCTTCATGAACATGACAAACAAACACTTTCATTTTCAGCTTTGCCTTCCTTTAACTCCATGCAGAATTGCCTTGTTCTTTTCTTAAAAGAGAAGTTTTTGCAGTCTCTGTTTTATTGTATTTTTTAAAGGTTGCTCAATGTGTTCTTTATTTTTGAGAGGCCTGCATGGCTTCTTAGATCTTCTCAAAACTTAAATTTGCTTTCCCTAAATTGGCATGTTGCATCAAGCCATCATAATTAATTATCACAGAATCCTGGAATGGTTTGGTTTGGTTTGGTTTGGTTTGGTTTGGTTTGGTTTGGTTTGGGAGGGACCTTAAAGTTCATCCCATTCCACCTCCTGCCATGGGCAGGGACACCTTCCACTTCTCCAGGTTGAAAATTTGCAGTGAAATATAAAACAACAGAGGTTTTATGGGGAAAAAACAGCTAAAACAGCATATATGGAATTCATACAGAACATTAGGACCCTGCAAAATCTTAATGATGAGTAAAAATACCGTCTAAGCTGGTTGATGTTTTATGTGAGACATTTTAAAATTTATTAATAAAAATGTAGCAGTCACTTGCTAATAAATGAGTTATTAAGGAGCAGTAAAACGTTTGATGTGGGTATCCAGAAGGAGGTTTTGAGGCAGGAAAGCTGCTGGCTCAGGCATTTGGATTCCCCCTTCCTGGATGGATCAGTAAAACACAAATCCAGGAGGATTTCAAGGGGTCTGGATCAGGATAATAAACCCAGTTAATGCAGTGCTGATAAAAATGGTTCTCTTTGAAATACCAAACAGGAATTTTTTTCATGAAACAAACATTAAATATGAAATGAGCTTGCCATTGTATTGAAATAAATGAGTGGGAACAAATAACATCTTACTGGAAATCAGTTCCAGGGAGTGGATTTGCCCTGTCCAAAGTTGGGGTGTGCAAATCAGTCACACCCTGAGTGTCCATGCTTTGGGAGGAGCTTGGGGGTTTTGCCTTATTTTACTTTTTTTCCTCCCACAAACTACTCCAAAGTCCCTCTCTGAAATAATTTGGCACTCCAGAAATAATAAAAACTGCCAGAATTTGTGAATTCCGTGTTTCTAAAGGATTTTCCTTTCTGCAGCCAATATTTTGAGGATTCTCCTGTGGTGTATTTCTCACAGAATTGTGAAGTCATGATTATTTCACATCACAGCAGGCATTTGCAAGAGCAGGAACCCAGCAGTTGTTTCTGCTGTTGTTTTTTGTTTTCATGCTTGTTGTGACTTCCTGAAGATTCCCTTTGTAGGGGATTTGTGGGATCAGTTGGGTTGCTGGGTTCAAGCCACTTTTCAGCCTCCCAGGGCATCCCCCAGTTGGAGGGAGGTGACAGATCTTGAAAAATGCTCAGCACAGGGTAAGATCTGCTGCATAATTGATTAAGCAGACTCCCCAAATCAAAAATCAAAAATATAATGTGGCTGTGTTCTCAGTGCTGGGAGCAGCAGGGCTGCAGTAGCACAGGCTCCTAAAAGATTTCTGCTCTCACTTTATTTCCAGCTAAATCCTTTACTTAATCACAGATAAAGAATCATTTTTCTTCCCCAAAGTCCTGGTGGTTTTTCTTTAGCCCATGACAGCTCTGGCCTTGCTCTGGATGGGTTGGAATTGCTCCCAAAATCTGAATTTTCAGTCTTTGGCTGCTCCATAGGGATGGAGGCTGCCTCAGCTCCAAATATAAACTTGGTGGTCTGCTGGCATGAGGAGGCTGATGAGAGATGGTGGAAAACTGCAGCAGCTGGAGGAGCTGGGGAGGGGAATGTCAGCATTCCTCATGGAAATTTTATAAATTAGATAATTTATAAAATATACACACAATTTAAATTATGTATTATATAATTTTATAATATTTAATTTATTTTATATGTTTAATGTATTGCTATATTGATATACTATTTATATATTTAACATATATATTATATTATATATTATACTTTATATATATTATATATATTATACATTATATATATTATAATTAATTTTTTTTTTTAAATATATATTTCTCATGGAAAGGAGAGGGGAATGTTAGCACTGCTCACGGAAATTTTATAAGTTATATACACAATTTAAATGATATATTATATAATTTTTATAATATTTAATTTATTTTATATATTTAATATAATACTATATTGATATGGTATTTATATATTTAACATATACATTATACTATATATTATGCTTTGTATATATAATATATATTATACATTATATATATTAGAAATTTTTTTTTTAGTATATATATATTTCTCATGGAAAGGAGAGGGGAATGTTAGCACTCTTCATGGAAATTTTATAAATGATATAATTTATAAATTATATACACAATTTAAATGACATAATTTTTATAATATTTAATTTCTTTTCTATATTTAATATATGGCTATATTTATATACTATTTATATATTTAACGTATATATAATATTATATATTATACATAATATTATGTAAATATAATATTATATATTTTATATATAATATATAATATATAATATATTTATGTATATAAAAATAATTATATATATATTTCCCATGGGAAGAAGAAGGGAATGTTAGCACTGCTCATGGAAATTTTATAAATTATATACATAATTCAAATGATATATTATATAATTTTTATAAGAGTTAATTTATTTTATTTAATATAGTGCTATATTGATATACTATTTATATATTTAATATATATATTACATTATATATTATACATTATATATATTATAGTATACATTTTATATATATATATAAATTTCTCATGGAAAGGAGAAGGGAATGTTAGCACTCCTCATGGAAACTTTATAAATTATATACACAATTTAAATGATATATCATAATTTTTATAATATTTAATTTATTTTATATATTTAATATTTTGCTATATTGATATACTATTTATATATTTAACATCTATTACATTATATATATTATAGTATATATTTTCTATTTTTGTTTTTAAAGATTTTTTTTTAAATATATATATTTCTCATGGAAAGGAGAGGGGAATGTTAGCATTCCCCATGGGAAGGAGAAGGGAATATTAGCATTCCCCATGGGAAGGAGGTGTTTTCCTCTCCTGAAGTGCCTTTAATGGCCCTTTAAAGTCCACTTTGAAGAGCTTTGAGAATGCGAGGTGGGAACAGCTTCCTGCACTTCCAGCAGCCCCTATTCACACAAGGGCTGTTGGATGGATTTTTTATGAATTCCAGCTGCGGAGGGTGAGGGCTGGGGAATGGGGCTGCCCTTGGAACAGTGGGGAGGGTGAGGGCTGGGGAATGGGGAATGGGGCTGCCCCTGGAGCAGTGGGGAGGGTGAGGGCTGGGGAATGGGGCTGCCCCTGGAGCAGTGGGGAGGGTGAGGGCTGGGGAATGGGGCTGCCCCTGGAGCAGAGTGATGGGGCAATGGCTCTTTAGAGCTTTCAGCAGCCTGAGTGCAGGAGCAGGCACAGGAATGTTTGGGAACAGCCCCACTGCCCTGCCAGGAGGGGCTGGAGTGACTGAAGGAAGGGCCACACTTCACTTCTTGAGGAAAAGCAGGAATGCAGGTTTCCTGTGGAGCCAGGCTGGGAGAGGAGAAGCTCCAGGGAGAGCTCAGAGCCCCTCCAGGGCCTGAAGGGGCTCCAGGAGAGCTGGGGTGGGACTGGGGACAAGGGACAGAGGGACAGGACACAGGGAATGGCTCCCACTGCCAGGGATGGATGGGAGATTGGGCAGGAATTCCTGGCTGGGCTGGAATTCCCAGAGCAGCTGTGGCTGCCCCTGGATCCCTGGAATGCCCAAGGCCAGGCTGGATTTGGTTTGGATCACCCTGGGCCAGTGGGAGGTGTCCCTGCCATGGCAGAGGTGGCACTGGCTGGGATTTCATCTCCCTTCCAACCCAAACCATAATTCTGTATTAAAGGACGTGTGTTTATTGTATTTTGTTTTGTCTTCTTGGCCTAAACACTGAGGGTAAAAAATTATCCCCAAGGAAAATTAGGGTCAGAATCTTGATTTTTTTCCTGTCCAGTTTTCCCAGGCAATAAGTAAGGACAGTACTTCAAACCAATTTTCACGTGTAGGGGAAGCAGGTCTGTAGGAATTTTGACATATCCCAATTAGCTCGGCTTCAAACAGGCAGGAACAGGCAGAAAATTCAGGCTTTAGTCCTTCATGCTGGAGTGTGAACTCTGGCCATGGATGAGCAAATCCAATCCTCCTGAGTGCAGGCATGCTTGTAATCTGTCACTGGGGGAGCAGGCTTTGCCAAAATAACATTTTTCCCCTATTTAAGGATTTTTAAGGTCTTGGAGATTGTCATGTTTGCATGGTTGCAGTTGTTGGTTTATTCTGTCGAGAGCAATGAGGCTGCCCTTGCTTTGTGCCACTCAGAACTGTGGTCTGGTCCCTTTTTCTGCTTTTTCCCTGCTGGTTTTCTATCAGAAAGAGAAGCAGAGGGCCAGGAGGCCCAGGCTGGCAGTGGTCAGCAGCACATGCTGGGGGAGATAAGCCCCAGTCACTCCTCTCCTGGCACATCCTCCCAGTTCCTGGCAGCTTTGAGTGATTTGGGCACTTCCTGATGGCACTGCTGAGGTCTCCAGAAAGGATTGAAATCTGGAGTCCATCCCTGGGCTCCTTCCAGACTT
Organism: Acrocephalus scirpaceus scirpaceus; assembly: GCA_910950805.1. Classification (NCBI taxonomy): domain Eukaryota; kingdom Metazoa; phylum Chordata; class Aves; order Passeriformes; family Sylviidae; genus Acrocephalus; species Acrocephalus scirpaceus. The sequence continues at coordinate 1,176,488 of OU383781.1, forward strand.
TTGTGAGTCACAGATTAAAAGAAGGACTTTCTTGTGTAGACAAAAAAAATTATCTCAGAGAACACAGTACATGAACTATTATAAGTACAAATAATTCTGTTCTGTGCAGGGACTTGGGGTGTTACCTCACTTCTTTGGTCTCCTTAGAAACACGTGGTGAGGCAACGTTTTCTGCTCTGACACAGTCATTTTTTGTGGATGTATTTCATATTTCTCAAAGATTGCCTGCTATGCCCTTTAAATAAATGTACTGGAAATTATCTGTGTTAAGTGTACCTCTGAATTTGCCTGGAATTAGTGTTCTGAGAAAAATGAAATATTTTTGACACAGCTCATTGGCCAAATTCTGGGCCCATACAAGGGGCAGTTATTAAGTAAGTTTGAAATAATTGCTGCAACCTCCTGTTTCCCAGAATACAAGAGAAATCCAGCAAGAGGGGCTGGGTTCCAGTCTGCCTCAGCCAGGGATCTGTGTGCTCTTTGCTCCAATTCCAGCTCTGAGCCCCAGTGTGCTCCAGGCTGGTCCAGAGAGCACCCAAAGGTCTGGAGGGGAGAGGAATATGAAGGATCCAAACCCTCCTGGATGATGGCAGATGGGCTTTGAGCCTCAAGCTGTGGCTGCTCCATCCCTGGCAGTGTCCCAGGCCAGCTTGGAGCA